>JANHMN010000001.1:10761757-10778790 GCA_030674055.1 Rhabdomys pumilio
GTGTGTGTGTGTGTGTGTGTGTGTGTGTGTGTGTGTGTGTGTGTGTGCATGTGTGTGTAAAACAATAGATCTTCAAATAAAAATGCACTTGACACTTTATCACATTTCTGACAGAACAACTGTTCTCGACAATGAGAACACACTGAAGAGGGTGAAAGGAAAGGACCATTCTTTTCCATTATTGTGGGAGTGTAGATTGGTGTACCCACTATGAAAATCTATGTAGATGTTTCTCAAAAGTGTGGAACCATATGGCCCACCTATATCACTTCTGGACATACAACCAAAGTCTGTATATGCTACCAAAATCCTACTTACTCATCCATGTTCATTGCTGCTCTATTCGCAATTTCGAGAAAATGTAAACATCTTAGATGCCCATCAATAACTGAACAGATACTGGAAATTTGAGAATATATATACACATATAATTTTATTCAGCTGTAAAAAGGAAATTCTGGAATTTTCAGGAATGTTGATAAAACTGGTTAAATAAAAAGAACTATCTATCGTGAGCAAAGTAATCTAGTCACATGATGATAAAACCCTGTTGGTGAACACATGTGCACACTGGTAGTCAGATAGAGAGAAATCAACCTGAAACTGAACTGACAGCTCTTGTCTAGTATATATAGTCCCCATATATAGATTTCCTATATATAGGAAATCTGTTGGGAAGAAAAGGCATTAAAGATCTTACCCAGGAGTGAGTGCTATACACTACAGTGCCAACCTGCTAGTTACTACATGCTTATTGCACTAGTGACATGACTGGGGTCATCAATAAGGCTCATTGTATTTGACACCGACTTCATAATAGAAAATATCTGCCTAGTACTGTGAACACGATCAAAATGTTATGGCTAGAAAGGTTACAGGAAAGTAACTATTGCTTAGCTAAACTGGCATGGCACCAAACTAATATTTCTGTTTATAACCACAGACAACCAATGCTGCCCTCATCCTCTGAGCAGCTTCTCTTTCCAGAAGACAACAGTGAATGCATGTGGTGGCTTAAGGTTCTGACAATATGTGGCAGCTGAATGTTTAGTCCTCAAGACATGCTTACTTATTCCCTCAATACTCAAAGCACATCTCGAATTAGGAGTGAAAGAGCATAAGAACTAAAAGTTTGGAGCAGTCTCTGAAATGTCATCTTCAGTACATGATACAGACACTGCAAATAGGATCTCACAATGGATACAAAGAGTCTGCAAAAGACCAGGACTGTCACCAGCTAACTAGGTATTAGAAACAACTCAAGAGACCCTACACTTCCTAGATGATATACCACATATGGATTGATTCTGGGAAAAAGGTAGCCTTTGTCTTCAGTTGCATATCCAATGATCAGCCAACCAGGCTCTAATGGATATTTCAAACCCTTGATCATGCAGATGGTCAGCTAAAGTCAGAGGGTCAGAAAACACAACAAATGAAAAGAAAACAGATGACTGTGGAAAAGGGGCTTGAATGGAGGAAGGAGAAAACAACTGTAGTAATAGGAGGAGAGTGTGTGGTGTGTGGTGAGAATGTACAATGCAGTCTCTGCATGTATCAAGTTGTCAAAGAACAAATTTAGTCAAAAAAAGAAACGTAGACTCTGCCATCTGCTTTTTCTTGAGTTACATCGAAATTTTATAAATCTTGTCATTAAATATGCCATGGCAACACTCATAACATGACAACATTAGTCTAAATTTTTGGATCAGAGAGGAAATTACCACAAGTGACTTTTACACTTTAGGCTTTTGCGACATTGATTTTGGTTGCCTTTGGCATTGGTCCCAATTGACATAACTGACTAGGAATTGACATTGCATGTCGTATTTTCTTTCTAGTAATTTTTGATTTTTAATGCACATGACAGCATTCCTTTGGTTGCTACTTTGCAATTTCTGATGTATCCTGGTGTATTTTGAATGCTTTGCCTTCCTAAGTAGATTAGTCTTCTTTCTTCTACTCTCAGTATAGCTGGGTCCTAATCAAAATTTAGAGGTGTATACCTCTGATACAATGAGTAATCTTTTATTTAATTACTGGAAACAGATGCTAATCTTGGTCTCTGACTTTAAACAAATGGTCTTGGATCCAATCCCTTTGCAAGCAGATAAATTAAAAAAAAATCTGTAATGGAGACATGTATTTAGAATGCTTTAACTAGTTTATCCTTGAGGTTTCCCACTATCTTCCCAAATGGGAGAATCATTTATTCATTCAAATCACCATCACACATATTGTTCCTTGTCCACACCATTAAGACCAGTGTAGTCTTACTATTTCCTTGCTTGATTCTCACTCATCTTCATGAATGTTGAGGTCAATACAATATAATCAGAACATTGATATAATAAAAGTTTTCCTTGGATTTCTAAGGCACAAATTTGTACTTTGTAACACAGTTGAGAACAAAGAATGATGTGCGTGTGTGTATATATATATATATACACATATTATGTGTATGATGTATAGATGTCTCATTAATGAGTTATCTTTGCTCATTGCAAAAATTCTAAAATAATATGAAAATGTATTTTGAATTGTCTGTGTTTTCTCTCATTTATTATTAACCAGTTTTCATATTTCTTTCCTTCTAGACTAATATCTGAAATTATATATATATATATATATATATATATATATATATATATATATTTCTCATGCTAATTTCTACTAGAACCTGCCACAGAGTGAGATGATATAGAGGCCCTCTTCTATCACAGCAGCCAATTAACATGATGATAAGTCTAAGGGTAGCATAAGCTTGAGCTTTATGAATTTGAAGTGGCATGTTCAGTTTAGACAGATTAATTAAAACAACCAGGTACACGTTGTTATCATATTCAATTCACATCTTCCAGTATTAAGGTTGCATTAGGTTTATAAAATGAGGAATTAATTCAGAGAGGTGCTAATTAAATGTAAATAAAGGCTATTATGAACTTCTCAATGGAACTCAATTGGCATTATTATATTAAATAAAGATGATGTCAATCAGATGCCCAGGTGCATGGCTTCTCTAAATTTTCACCTTTAAGCATCCAGAGAAGTATTATTGACTAGATAAATTTAATTACAAACTCATAAAAGGTTCTGCTGACCATTCTCTTAACTAGTTTGTATTGCTACTATGTGTAGCAATACAATCTATCATTTCCACAAAACAAACAATTTTTTTAACAACAAAATGACTTTTGAGAATTATTTATATCAAGCTGTTCATTTCTCCCTTGAAATTCCTAGGGTTTATTGCAATGGGATCACTTTTCTTGGGATGGATTTATTCTCATTTCTGTTTTAGGTAGCATACTATGGAATAAGCTCATATTCTCTTTCCCCATTTAATTTGTCTTGAGCATGATTAAGTTGCTATAAGTATTAAAAACAGTTCATGAGGGGCTGGAGAGTTGGCTCAGCAGTTAAGAGCACTGACTGCTCTTTCAAAGATACCGAGTTCAAGTCCCATCATATACTTAGTTACCTCTCTTCAAGTCCATGTGTCCATCTTCCTCAGATTTCAGGAAAAAATTCCTGTGGCAGACTATTCCAGAAATACTCTCTTTGTAATGGAACTTCCACCTCCCTATTTACTGCTAATAGGTTAACAGTATTTTATTGACAGGTGATGCTTTCATACATTTTGCAAAAGCTTTTCTCTACATTTCTCCCCTTTAGTCTAATAAAAGATTCTTTCTCTTACAATTACAAACTATATACCATAATAACAATTATGAAAACTATCAGGTAAGATTTACATTCAAAATGTCCATGTCTATATGGCTGCCTTAAACAAAGTATTCTACTATAGATTCAGTCTTGGTGAGTTCAAAATTCTGTACCTAAACCAATTTCTATCATAATTTGCATTCTCAAACTAAAACATTTTCTTAGAATTAAGAATATTTTCTTTAGTTTTAAACAACTTATACATGAGACTATAACTATTTAGATCATCCCTATCAGATCTCTGAGAAAGAAGGAAAACTATCTGAGTAAGTAAGCAGCATAGGCAAGCAGCTTCCAAAACTATAGAATCAACAGAAAAATCTGGCTGTGTGAACCTTCCCCAAAATTTCTCTGTAATGTTAAGTCATCCATCTTTAGTCTTCTGGACCAGAATATCTGACAGAATTTTTATGAAGCATGAAATATGAAGAACTATTTACCCTGTCCTGGCAAAGTTTGCAATTGACTTCCCTGCATCTCAAGTTTCCTGTTTGGACAGCATTCTTTCAGCAGTTGAAGCAAGAGTGATACCTTGCCCACTGGTTAGTTTGCCATATATGAAAGAAACTCCATAAAGACGTAAGTTGATGTTCATCATCTTCTTTGAAATAGAAAAAGGGTGCTGCCAGAAGCAGACATGTCTTACTGCCAAAAAGTCTTTTAATGATAAAACAAGGTTAAATGCTATATTTCATGGATCTCCGAAGTTTTTGAAGATCATCTGTCAATCTATAGTTTATCAGAATATGTAAATATTGCTTGTTCTAGCTCTTTATTATCTGTTCAACTTTGAAAACATCTCACTGTAATTAACTAGACTAGTATCTAACATGACGATGAATTTGATTATTTCACTACTAACTTGTGCTTTTTAATTATTATAAACAGTTTTAATAGCAGCTTTCAAGAACTATAACTTACATTATACAAGTATAATACCTTAAACAAGAGTTAAAACACATATACATAGTATATTTAGCAAAATATAATCCTAAATTTGTATTAATGTCCAATGTCCATACCACTGTAAAAATATTTGTCTTCCTGATGTTTCTTGGTTTAAAACTGATTCAATAATCTACACTTTTATCTCACTATTGCCATATCTCATCCTCTTTTTTTCAAACCTTCTCTTCCCTTTCCTCTTAGCATAAGAAAAAAGAAGACAGATGATAGAGAAAAGAAAAAGAGAGAATTCCCTGAGTTTAACAGCCTATACTTTGTTTCCTCCCTGATCAAGATAATTAACAATTTGCAGACAACATTTTTTAAACAATGGCAACCTCCATTATCCACTGAGTGACAAAAACCATCTACCCACTTCATGTAAATGAGGCTATTGATCTCTTAAATTTGCTTCATGCTGATTTGGGACATTATTTTCCTTTTGGGGTCTCTTTTTAAGAAATGGTATATCGGTCAGTTTTAAGAAAACTAGATGTAGCATTTGCTGTCAAGACTCTGCATGCTGTAAAAGTTCAGTGCTTAATTAAAGTCCTGATTGGAACAGTCTGTGATACTGGACAGCCTAGCTATCCATTTTTAAATCTATTTTTCTCAGATGCATATTTCTGAGAAAACAGTCTTGAAGCAGTTTTAAGTAGAATCACCTGGCCTACTTGTTTTATCATCTTTGGTGTCTAGAACTCTTGTTCTTCAAACATATAAACTTTCAAAGGAAGTATACCTTTGTGCATTAACATAAGTATAGAATGTACAGTATAGAAAATTCAGTTAAAGATGATTCTCTGCTCTCTGTTCAGGCACGTAATTCAAACATTTCTTATATGTTTGTTTAAAGTGTATAACCAAACTGTAATATAAAATTTTATTAGTGCCATTAAAAGAATGACATGACAAATCTTGAGAATTTTTTAGCCATCAATATTTATTGGTTATGCATAGTTTAAGTTCTGGCTGGAGATATTTTCATGTCTCATCTTCTCAGAGATGTTCTCATGTAGAGGGATCAGTATATATTTTACTTGTTTTGCTCTTCTTCTTGATTTATTTCTTCCTGTCTGCAACAAAAATCTTCAGGAGGTCTCTCCATGTCAAATCCAATTTTTATCAATTTGGAAGTAATTCACAGATTTTCTTTTCCCATGGAAACAAATATAAAGCCACTTCCTCAGTGCGACTTTTTTTTTCTTTCTGTCCATTATAAAGTTAGAACAACCTCAATATATACAGGCTGATTTAGTTCAGCAGTTTTTCCCATAATCCAATGTCTCACAGCAGCTGTTGTTTTATTGTTATTAGCATTCAAAATTTAAACTTAATAAATCTCTGTGTAATCTATTTCTGAGGGTCTTTGTTGCCCACCTGTATTTGTTAATCCTCTCCTTTGAAATGTGATTAGATCTCTCTACAGCTGCTTGTCCTATAAGATTGTGTAGTATAAATGTAATATGATTTATATTATATTATGAAAAATGCTGGAGCATTGTCAGTCTTAATTTGTGCAGGTATTCTCATAGTGCCATAACCTCTAATAAATATGCTATTACAGAACTAGACTTCTCAGAACTTAAAGCAGTCATCCATTGAAATCCTGAATGTGTCTATTGTATGGTATATATATTTTAATTCTAAGATCTGTAAAATGAAACACATACATTTTCCTAATTTTATTTCTTTGGGTACTTCTTGGGTTATTCCCTGTAGCTAATGAAGTCTGGTTATACAATGAACCAGTAGGATATTTCTTTGTAATATCTTTGGCTTTAAATCTTATTTCCTTAAATCTTTACTGTTAACATGTTTTTAAATGAAATTTTCATGCTTTTAGTTCATTTCTAACTAACAGTTGATAAATTTCATTGTTATCTTGTGATAGAGGAACTGGTAGAACCATATTGGGTATGATAGTATTATACCCAATGTTTTACTTCTATTTCTGATAGCATTTTGTAGTTGAATAAACAAAGAAGTTAATTCTAAATCATCCTGAATAAGTTCAGTGAAACAACTCAGCATATTGAGAGTCGGTAACTATATTAAGAAGTCTGGAAAATCTAATATTACCATAAGAATGGCATACATCTTTTCTTTTTTGATCTGCTAATTGCTAAAGTCTCATTTTTCCTTTTGAAATTAACTTAGAAACATTTTCTATATAGGTCTTTAATGTTTTACTCTTTATAATAAAAATATCCATTCTTGAATATTATCTTTTCTCTGCATCAGAATTCCTGTGGGAGAATGAGTAGAAGGCAAAATAACTAAAATATAAGCCATCTTTTTATCCAAATAATCTACTTGTGACTCTTGTAATTTCTTTTCTAACAGAGCTAATTAATTTTCATCCTCAACTTATAATTTTCTTGGACTACTTAAGTCTTTATCACCTTGAAAATTTTTGAAATAAATTACTTAGTTCTTGAGTAGTTAATCCAATTATGGACCATAGCCAATTAATGTCTCCCAACAAGTTTGAAAATCATTAGAAGTTCTCAATTGGTCTTTTCTGATTTGTACTTTCTGTGATCAAATCTTTTGTAGACCTATCTTATAACTTATATAATTGTTATAATCTCTTTTCTTCACCTTTTCATGAGCAATTTGTAATCCCTAACAAGGCTAAATTCTCTTCAATTCATCAAACATTCCCCCCTCCAAGGCATTTGTATCTGAATCAACCAGTAATATATCATCCATAAAATGGTTAATTTTAGATTGAGGAAACTGTTTATGAGTGGTTTCTAATGGCTGTTATACAAAGTATTGACATAAGGTAAGATTATTCAACATTTCTTGTGGAAAGACACAAGTTGTCTCTTTACTGAACAACTTCTATTAAACCAAGTTGCTGAGAAAACAAACCTTTCTCTATCATGCTCATGTAAAGGGATTATGAGAAAGCAGTCTTTGAAATTAATCACTATGATAGGCCATGCCTTAGGTAATAAGAAATGCAATGTGATTCCAGGTTGTTACGATTCCATTGATTGAATGATTTTTTTTTAATTGCTCTCAGATATGTCAACATCCTCCACTTTTCTGTTTTCATTTTAATGATAAATTCAGGAGGATTATAGGGGCTGGTTGACTCTTCTATATTTTGAACCTCCAGCTGCTCTTCGACTTTTCTTTTGTCATAGCCCATTCTTTTACACAAACAGGATTGTCAGTTTTCCACTTTAGTAGGTAGGGCAGGCAGCAGGTGAACTATCAGCAGTCACTCCCTCGTATAAAGTTGAACAGTCACCCTCTGTTATATCCAGCTCATGGGTAGCTTGGATAGTCTGTAAATGTTTTCAAAAACACTTTTTAAAGTTCTTATTAAGAACATCTTTTCTTTAACAGCCTGTTTCTAAAGTTAGAGGATGATGATAATCTATGCTTTCCACTGTTGCAATAGATTTCTTCCCCATGGCTTTTGGCTATATTAGCCAAATGTGACCTTAATTTTCCTATTTGACCTTCTGATCCTATTCATTTAATCCATTTTATACTTCTTTTCACCTGAGACAACGTCCGAATTCATAGGAGCTATGTAGAAACCCGGGGAAGTGACTAAGATGGATTCCAGGAATCTTGTGATATTTAAGTTACATCTGTACCAGTGTTCACAAATCCTTTAATCTCAGGCCCATTTTACTGTAATTTTAACTTTGTTTTTATTTTAACATTTATCACAGTTTGCAAAAATATGTGTTTTTTGGGGGGGTAGTTTGTTTGTTTTGGTATCTTTAGATTCTCTTGTTTTATCCATAGGAATAGCTCTATCTCTGCTAAGTGGTTTATTTATGTTTTGAGCAGTTTTCCTTGGTGGACAGAAAATGAATGGCTCATACTGTTTTTTAATGGAGCCTTGAGTAAAGGCACCTAGCCACTTTTCTGACATTAAGAAATTGTCTTTAGCTGGGCAGTGATGGTTTATACTTTTATATCCCAACATTCAGGAGGCAGAGGCAGATAATTTCTGAGTTCGAGGCCAGCCTGATCTACAGAGTGAGTTCCAGGACAGCCAGGGCTACACAGAGAAATCTTGTCTCGAAAAAACAAAAACAAAAACAAAAAACAAAAAAACAAAAAAAAGAAAAAGAAAAAGATAAAGATAAAGAAAAAGAAAAGAAATTGTCTTTAATATCTTTGGATAACCTACATTCAGGAACTTTATGTCTATTCCTTTATATCTTTCATATCCCACAGAAAAAGTTCTCCTTGTATTATAATAATAATAATAATAATAATAATAATAATAATAATAAGTAGTAGTAGTAGTAGTAGTAGTAGTAGTAGCAGTATAAAAGAATTTATCCTTAGGAATTGTTTTCTAGCCTAAAGTGGACAACTTGAATTTGATAATGGGGCCTCTTGCAGCATTTCTTGATAAGGAGTTTCTTTATTTGTTCCTTGCTGATCCACATTCATTAATACATTGTTGGCATTTGCCACAACTCTTGATTATTCTAGAAGACTGGGCCTTCCTTTGGGATTATCTCTAGAGAAAACATTGTTTCTAAAAATGCTTTGTCTACAATCCCTGGATGACCTATATTCATATGCCTTATCTCCATTCCTTCTCTATCTTCTAAATTTTATGGGAAATTTTCTCCCTGAATTATTATTATTACAGAAGAATTTTTCCTTAGGAACTGTTTGTCTTTAGTCATTTAGGGAGTGACCTGATCTTTCACAGCCACAGCAATGGGCTTTTTGTGTTTTTATATCTCCTGTAATTGTCCAACCATAACTAAATTGTGAGCAATAAACTTTATATCTACATTTGTTTTAATCCATTCATAAAGTACAGCTCTGGTTCTTGAAGGTCTAATAGCTTTTTTGCATTCATTATTAGTTCTAATTTTTTTAAGGTTTGTCTCCATTTTTCATTTTTCTTTTTCTCTAAGTCTGCCTTATATTGATCTCTCTTTTAAAAAGACGTATAAAATTGAAATTTTTATTGAAATAAAACTATTTGTATGCTAATAGGTGAAACAAAACTAAATGGGATATAGATGCCCTCTGTAATTTTTTTTTATTTTTCTCTATTTTTAACATAGAACTTTTTTTATAAGTTCTTTTCTTACAGACTTCACTTTTTTATTTTTAAACTAAATATTTTTTCTATGATTTTCTTATACCTAGTTTTTTTTCTTTTTCATTGTTTTTGAACTTAATACCTTACCAGTTCAGAAGTTTGGGGCTTTTCAGTTTAACCACATCTCCAGAAAAATCTTCAGGTCCCTTAGGCCAGCATGTGTCTATGGTAGTTAACTCCACTCTACTATCTTGGTCTAGCAGGCTAGTGTTGCCAGTTCACTAAAGCTCTGCACACTTCAGTCTCTTTCTCTAGGCTATTTAGGCATCTCCTGAGTGGACCAAAATAGGGCTGTCTAGCTCTTTTTAGAATGCTTTTTGATTTTTCTCTGGAACGCTGGTATACTTGGGAGAAGCCTCACAAATTGAATCCCCAGGCTCTGGTTAGAGAGAGATGGCAGGGCAGCTCTAGCACCTGCAAGCCAGGTTAGCTCAAAGGCCTCCTCTCACAATCTCTTAAAAGGATTTTACTTCCTACCTTGTCAGGAAACTTTGGGAATGTGTTTATTTGTGCTTTATACCTGAGACTTTTCTAAGCTTGGATTCTATGCCTGATGGTGCATGCTATTTGTAACTGTGGCTTTTTTCCACCTGCGCTCAAGGTCCTGAAATACTCAGTGTGAATTATGACTAAATGCCTAGGTCAAAGTTTTGGCTTGTTCCCACAAGCTTGTAACTCCATTATCTCATTTATTCTTTTCTAAGTCCAGCCACATGTTTAGTAACCTCCCCTCAGGTTCATGTGACCATCTTCCTCAGAATTTGAGGTGATTCCCTGCATCTTACTCTATCTCAGTAATTCTTTCTCTGTACCAAAACTTCCACCTCTCTCTTTTCTTCCTAACCTAATAGACCAGCAGCATATTATGGAGAAGTGATGCTTCCACATATTACCCAACAGATTCTACTTACATAGAGAAAATTTTTAGTCTTCAAAAATGAATGCTTTTGAAAAATATTCTCGAAATATTATGATTCCTAATAAATCATTAGCATGAGCTGAATAATGTAATCTATTTCCACTCTTTAGTAAGCTAAGAAATTTTGTTACGATTATTCTCTGATTTCATCTGCTCAATATTGTTGATGTTAAGCCTTTGGTACATCATTTAATCAGAATGTTGGATGAACTGGAGATGTTTATATTTTCTGTCCATGCATCTAAGTATCTTAATGTTTGAATGCCTTGTGACTTTTCTAAGAGATATCAATATCATACCTAGATGATAGTGTGAGACAAGTTGGTGTATTATAACTCATTCAGGTAACTCTAACATTTTCTTACACTGAACAATCACTTCTGTCTGATATTGTTTTGAACATAGACATTTAAATACCATCTACTAAAATTGTAAGCTTTGAACAAATGTTCAATATTTTGAATGAAACTTAGAAGACACTGTGAACTGACCAGTCATGGAGTGAGATTTTACTTCCAAAGAAGCAAGAAATATTTATGTGTAAATAAAATCAGATGACTCATTAGAAAACTCTTAACATTCGAAGCCATAACCTGTTCTACGATACTACGAAGAAATCTTATTTCTGCACTGTGGTTATATCCCCCTGAAAGTAGAACTAATTGCCTATATTCACTTTCTCCAGAGGTTTTCTAACTGAAATAACATCATGTCTTGTTATTGCAACAATACATCAAAAGATAACAAATAAAAAGATAATTCTCTGTGGACTAATACTTTCAGGTTAGAATTTATGTTACATTAACTTACTATTTGAAAGGTTATACATGATAGTATTTTGCCTTTAATATTATTCTACCATTGTGAGTTTAGCAAGTTAAATGAAGAATTTCAGGGATGGTCTTTTTAGTACATACGCTGAAGGAAACTTCACAGTGAGGTAAGATAACAAGGTTAGTTTCTTACATGTCTTCTAGGCATTATTTAGTTGGAATTTCAGCCCCCCCCAAAAAAAACCACAAAAAGACAAAAAACAAACAAACAAACAAACAAACAAACAAAAACTATCAATATCATGTCTCCTAGCCCAGCATTGCTGATTTTAGCCTATTCTACAATGAAATTCCAAGCACTTTGACTTTTTGAAGCCCATTAATGACAGTCTCAACTAGAAGAAATTGTTCATTTAGTTTTACTTTCCAGAAATTTTCCAGACATAGACATAGTTTTATATCAAAGATTCTAGGCATACATTTATAATGGAAATCACTATAGATCACCTAAATCTAGACAACATATTTGCTTTTATTATGCATGTATTGAGTAATTTTCAGTAAATAAATGACATCTGAACAAAAAATGTTTGAGGATTCTTATTGCACACAATGATTTAAAAAATCCTATGAGGAAGAAGACAGGAAAGAAAAAGGAATAGAGATTCTGTCCAAAGAAATGGTGAGATTTGCATAGGCCAGACTCTGCAAGGTTCACATGACCAACCGGATTGTTTGTACAACAAGCCAGAAGATTGACATAGAAAATATAGTCAAGTGCTTCAAGACAGATATGAATACATATTTTTCATTTTGTATATTTTTATTAGATAAATGTATAGCTTATTTTTAAAAAACATATGTTGTATATTCATAATAGACATAGAGGCACTTGTATCACTTTTTACTATTTGGTTACACACAAATAAAGCCCCTTACTGCTCAGACAGAAAGTGCAAGAAAGGTTGGGGCGTATAGAGACATTCTGATGAGTGATGAAATTCTAACCAGGAGTAGTGAAATTCATAGCAACACTTGAAACTCTTATAGTCACATATCTTCTCTCAAAACCCAGAACGTTGCTCCACTTCATGAATGTTTTCTATATATTTGGGTGTTATGGTTTCTGTTTCCACATAAATAGTATTTAAGCAAAAAGACTGCAATTCATTCATCTCATCCTTTCTTGTTCACAAGTTATATATTGTTTCTTAATAGTACATTCATTGGCTAGCAGAGATTCTTTGCCAGAATGGATTAGATGTTAGGAACAGGGAAAAGAATATTTGAGATTATGTTACTCAATTCACTATATTTAGGCTAAGTTTTATTTTTAATTCACAATTATTAAAATTTAAGAACTGTATAAATTATTTGTAATACAAAAGATAAAAAATTCCAATGCTTTGGTAATTCTGGCACAAAAAGAGATTATCTTAAACAAAAGAGAGATACAAATACATTTTAGACCAGACTCATCACTTTTGCCAGCTAAGGATGATTACAACCAAGCACAATAACCCAATTTAAATCCCTTAGGACCAACATGGTAGTAAAAAAACAACTTCAATTAAATCACACACACACACACACACACACACACACACACACACACACGTTCGCGCCACTTGTATGTACTTGTGCAGACTCACAATAAATAAAGGAAAATATTATTTTCTCTTACTGTGATTGTGGGCTTTCTTTGAGGAGTAAATTAGGAGAGAAAATGTTCCAACAGTGATATTAACTACCATCTATAATCATTGCTAAATTAAAGTGTCTTTTTATCAGTTGAAAACATATTTAATGTTGATAATTTGCTAAATAGTGAAATGAAAATATTGTAACTGGAAAATATTGATACACCATTAACCAAGGGTCCAGATTCTCTAAAATCAATTAAATATCTCAGCAATGGGGTTTTTTCATCTCATCTGATTTTTAATACTAATATTTTCTGTTTCTTAGATGTTCTTTGACACATAATAATTATATAAATTTTTGGAGTACAGTATGAAATTTCCATAAGTGTAAGTTATGATACAATTATAGCAAAGTTATTGGTCCAAATTAATTTAAGCATTTGTCATTTTTCATGTTGAAAATTTTCAAAATTTCATACTTTATCTATTTTTGTAGGCTTAGATTTTTCAAAACCTACTTTAATAAGGAATCGACCTCCTTTCTAACCCATTGAACAAAGGCAGGGAAGAAAAAAGGTTAATAAGAAATGGGGGATGTGGACCTGTTTAGAAGTAGTTCTTTGCGATGATTCCAAACAGAAATCAGTTGCACCTATTGAGTTCAATTGCAAACACCAAATTCAAAGCAGTAGCAACCAGGAGCCCCCAGAATTGGCAGAAAGAGCCAGAATACCTTGGAAAGTTTTTTGGCACCTTTTTCTCTACAAACTTACAACAAGCAAAGATCAACAAAAACCAGTAAAGCATTGAAAAGTGAACCAGTGCAAGAGTGCTGCCTCACGGTTTGCGGGGTTACAGTCATAGTCTTTCTAGATATCCTTTGCCCCCTCAAGCATCCACTACAACAAACATCACACGCTCTTCCACAAGATAGTTACCAAAAATCACTATGTATCTGTTCTCAGCAGAACATCCTCTCATGTGTCTGCTTCAGCAAACACTCTCTCATAAGACAGGTTCCAGAAAAATTATGCATGACACAACTGAGTCTCCAAAGAAAGCAAAAATTTCCACATCAATTTTACAATAGATAATTGTTTTTTGACACACTGTTTGCTGAGTTTTAAAAATCTCTCTCCCCTTTTCTTCTCTTTCAATCTTTCTATTTTTTATTACTACTTTTTAATTACAAGAGATATGTATCAAGGTTAAATGAACAAATGTAATTTGAATTTTAGAAGAGATACATTTGAATAATTTACAAAATAGGGGTGTTTTTGCCAAAGTTGTGGTTCACATTAAATATATCATATTCAAAGGAATTTGTTACACTGGAATATGAGAGTAGAATTTTTAGATTAAGGATAAGAAAGGATTAAGTGATTAGTAACACAAACTGAAATCACAAATATTTTAAACTAATAAGATGATTATATTTTTAAAGGATGATTTAATTTTGCAAAATTTAATAGATTTTGCAATGCAGTACCATGATTAGAAAAGTGGATTTGGTGGTCAGGTTAACGAGGACAGGTTTCTATCCTTTAATTCTCTAGACTGAGTACAGTGGAAAGTTACTTTGTTTCACTAAAGCTTGTTTGCTTGTGACAACTATTGCCATCACATTCTTATATAACATCACTGGAATGCTTTGAGGATGGAATGAGATAACAGGTGGAAATCACATAGCACATGAGTTACCTGTGAGCTAATCTTATTCACCCATATAAGCTTACTCATCTACTTACAAATTCCGACTGTAATACAGTTATAAATGAAATACAGTAGAGAATGCATACACTTGCAAATGAATTAATACTTTTAGGAGAGTCAAAAGAAAAATTTGAAATCAGGACATATTTACTTTAACCTTCTATAGTGGTAAATATGGATCTCATTTCTTGAGTAAGAAAGCATGTGTTATGTTATTTTACTATTTATTGGTTGGTGAGAATGGAAACTACTTGATAGTGATCTTTTTCAGATAATTCTGCACATTGGCAGTTAATGACTTGACTCTGAGCAAGTGGTGAGATCATATTCACTGAAATATCTGTACTTCCTTTTCTGTTTTGGCTCTTTCTGCTTCCAAGGCTATTATGTTTTCAAAGAAAAACACATTTATCTCATGATAAGAAAATTAGTGCTACAAGAAGAATAGAAATAAAAATGAGTTCCATACCCTGGAGCAGAAAGAAGGAAGAAGAGACTGAAGGAGGAAGACATAGGGAAGAGGAGGTCTCCATTACATGTGATGAACCAGAAGCATGTGCCCAAGCAAAATGGCCCCTGAGGACAGGCTGTTGGAGCAGAAATAACCTGAGAAAACACAAACAGCAAGTATGTGGGAAGTACATCCAGGGAAGTAGCCAGTCTATCCATTACAAAATTAGATTTCAGTAATCCCCCAGTAACTGTGCAAAAGATAAAGAAATAAATCATAGTCTGAGTTTCACTCATCTGGAAACTAGATGAGGATAGAAATAATTTAATTAATTTATACCCATCCATTAATATTTGTCTCCTAAACAACCTGAAGTTTGAGTATATCTTCGTTTTACAACTCAAAAAACAGAAACTAGAAGATGTGTATTTTGCTGGAGTCTGCATAGGTGATAAGTTGTGGAACTGGAATTCAAACTGATGTCTTTTTAATATAAAATTAGCTAGTGACAGCCATTGTAGGGAAAAATCCTGCCTACCTCTATTGGCTCCAGTAATTGGCTATAGCTACCTTGTTTAAATTGTTTAATATTGTTTAATTCATAAACTAATTTAACAATAAATTTTTAAGTTGGGAGGAAGGTTTGCAAAACAAAAGCTGCTGTATGTGGGAATTCTCTTGTCATGAGCAACCAAGTCTTGGGGTACAGAATTTAGCATTTGAATATATTACAGCACCAAACCAATCCCCCAATAGGTAGGAAAGTAAAATGAAGACTACAGTTGGTGAAGCTAACCTCAGCCTAAAAGGCTAACTCAGCAGTTTTAGGATTTCCAGCTTGAACAAGAGATTTCCAGTAGAAAATTCCCGCAGCATAGTCTCTTTATGTCTAAAACTATCTCTGCTTTTATACTGCTGCATGGCTTCTTTCTCTGTCTCACATTTAACAAAGGAAGCTTTAACGATCTCAACAACAACAGAACACAGAAGAAAGACAATGTGTACAATACTATGGGTAATGAAGAGAGATTTAAGTGTGACAATTCCCACTTGGATAGAATAAAGTATATTGCTGACCTATGATCATTGTTAAACTAACACATCTGTGTATAAATATGTCAGGACTTCACTACCGCTCTTTAGTATTAGCTGCCTTTATTTCATCTAATTTTACTGTTCTGAAATGATTAGGGTATTCTTTTGTTGAGATATTTACCTTCTTAATTTTTCTATTTAAAACTCAATCTTTGTGTGATGGTTTGTCTGAATTGTATGTTTGACAGTATTTAGAATCAACCCAGGGAACGCTTGTCTGGTCCTATCTGTGAGGACACTTCCAAAACAAAAGGATTAACTGAAGGCTCAGAAGTACTCTCAAAATGCTCTGCACCTTGCAACTTGCTTTTTTGGAATAATATCAGCTGGCTTTCCCCTTTTCTTCCCAAATTTGTGCTCAAGTGCAGCTGCTGTCATCTGCTGCTGCCATCAAGCTCCAGATTCAACTGCTGAATCGAAGGCCAGCAGCTCATCAGGGAGCTTTAAGCCTCCAACACCCATTTGGGACTTCCAAAAAATTCAGCTATGTGAACTGCACAGCTGTCAAGTTCTAACCACTCCAGCATGAAAGCAGCCATATTGTAAAGCCCAGGCCCTATCACAGAAGACAACCAAAAAATTCTTTATCAACACAGGCACACATACGCACACGCATGCACACACACACACACACACACACACACACACACACACACACACACAC
>JANHMN010000001.1:10778800-10851781 GCA_030674055.1 Rhabdomys pumilio
ACACACACACACACACACACACACACACACACACACACACACACACAAATATACTGCATTGGGTAGTTAAATAAATGAGTCACTAGTAAGCTGTTTTTCTCAGAAATATCAACTGGGCCAGATAACAGGAAATGCTATTAACTCAGGGTTTTTTAAATGAATAGTAACCAAATAAATTATGTTATAAGAGAGCTATGCAACTTTTGTCGGAGCTAGGACATCCATGAAGGAGGGGATAAAAAGAACTCAATAGTGATAGACAGGTGCAGCCTGGGGCTGACTGGAAATGATAATCCTAATACAGAATGTGTTTGTGTTGTTGAACACTTGAGAAAGCATTCTGTTTTCAAAATGGCCTCCTGTGAGTGTGGCAGAAGCATCCATGATTCAGAACAAACATATGTGTCATTCGAATGAACACTCGGCCTGTCAGAGCAAGGAGTTACTATACCCGAGTACAAGGCAGATATTAGGGCCTTAAAAAAATAACTTTTTTGAGATTATAATCTTATAATCTAATTGCATCACTTTCTTTCTGCAAAACCTCCCATGTAACCCCATTGAGTTCTCACTTTCAAATTCATGGCCTTTATTTTTCATGGATTGTACATATTCCTAAATATATAAACACAATAATGTATTCTGTTCATTCTTTATAATATTACTTGTCTGTATATTTTCAGGGCTGACCATTTGACATTGGATAACCATTTTGGTGTGCTCTTCCTCTGGGGAAGACTTTTCCAGCTTTCAGTATTTCTTAGTAACCTAGACTTTTTTATTATTGGATATTTTATTTATTTACATTTCAGATGCCATTCCCTTTCACCATTTCCCCTCCCTTGAATCCCTCATCCCATCCCTCTTCCTCCTCTTTTCTTTTATACCATTTTAATTACATGCAAGTATTAAGGTCAGTTCTAGGTTGAAGAACTAGCAATACAGTAGATGCAAAGAGTCAAGGGACAAGCAAGACAATAAATAGCCAAAGAACAAGCAAGGCAATAAACAAAGCTCTGTGAACACTCTCTATATCACTGTTTCTAAGGGCTTATCAGGATGATCAAAATATCTGAGCCTACTTCCCTATCCTAGCCCAAAGTCATTTTCATGTCTGAAGCCTACTTCCTTGTTCTAGTCTGTTTTAGATTTCTGCCTGAAATCACTTTTTTGTTATAGCCTAATATTTAAACTCTTGCCTGAAATTACTTCTTTGTTCTAGCCTAATGTCAGATTCCTGCCTGAAGCTCACTTCCTTGTCCTTGGCCAATGTGAGGCCTCATGGACATTCTCCTGTCCACTTTGGCATGTCTGTTGGTGGTGGTGGTGGTGGTGTTGGTGTTGGCGTTGTTGTTGCTGTTGGCCTTTTTCAGTTCATTTGTCTGATGAGGGGTAAGGTATGCACTTGTTCATGGGCATGTGAACATATATTTAGGATATAGTTGGTGATTATGAAATCTTAGAAAGTAGAGGTACTAGGTTCTTCTCTAAGATCCATGACTTCACTCGTCCTCAGTAGCTGGCTAGGTTTCCTGAATCAGGTTAGGCCTAGTCATAGGTCAGAACCTAAGAACTTACTCTATCTACATATTCTGTTATACTGAATTGCATCTAAGGCCAATGACACTGAGCCAACCCAACTGCTCTCTATCCATGCTCCACTTACTGTAAGATTCCAGTAAAAGTAATACTATTAACTCTTTCACTACCAGTTGGTCAGTAAAACTTTGGTGAAAATATCAACGTTTACTACCAAAAACCGTGCTTTTCATAATATGTTTCCTACAAATCAGAGGTAAATAAGGTTAGTGGGATAGATTTGAATTCCTGCCTCTGTTTTACTTCTTTTTAAAACTTTGTAGCCACCCACACACACGCACACACAAATCACCTAAGCATTCCTTAATTCTACCTTTTCATCACTAAAAATAAGATTTTGTTATCAACCCATTAATGCTATGTAAAAAATAATATAGCATAGTTCTTCCCTTAACAATGTCCTGTCTATTAAAAATAGGTGATGTGACCGCATTTTAAAGAAAAAAATTTTTTATTTAAAAAGTACTTTTAAGGCAAAAATAAAATAATTTCCTTGCTCAATATAATGCTCCCAACATGAAATTCTTCTGGTGTTCTATTGCTCTCCTTTTTCGTATATATTTCATACCACTAACAAGAACATAGTAAGAATTGTGTTTATTTTTGACAGGAATGGGAAGAAACGTGCAGATGGTGTTTATTGCAGCCTGTGGTTAGCTAAAAGTAAGAATTAGTTACCCAAGTTACAATATAGTTTCTACATATGGTCATTTATCTTTGCTATAATAAGAAATATACCTGTTTGTTTTAACATCTGCCAATTTGAGCAGGAAATCATGAAATGTGATTGTCCAGTCACTAACTACTGACCACTAAGCTAATGACCTAATGACCAAAAAATATTCATCAGTGAAATTTTGGAGTATATCTTAGTTTTTTATTTTTTATTTTCTGAAACAGAGTGAATCTTTTCATACTTTATATAAATAAGAGCTCTCAAATTACAGGAACATCTTATCTGTTCCGAGAATTTCACCTTTAACTTGGCTTGGCTTTTTGAGGTTGAACTTTTTTTTTTTTTTTTTTTCATAGTCTCCTTGGCATCTTCTTTCTTTCAAACTGCAGAATACCATCACACAAGGTCCTTGTTCTCAGAATTTCATTTTCCATATTTATAAATTACACACAATGAAGTCCATACTCTAACTCATAAACATGTACATCATTGTTTATTTGAGAATCTCCACATTGACTCAGGAAATTTGCCATTATCTTGAATAGTACTCCTCTTTCATGTTTTTCCACATTAAAAAAAAATCCTACTTGATTAGAAAGGCATGTTATTATATGATGCTTTTAATTTTCCAGTCTCCATTCTATAGTGTACATACCCATAATTCCAATTTCACTGGCTTCACTGATTTTTTTAAATAGATATTACCAGAAGCAAGCAGGTCCAGTCAGACTTTATTGCCTGCATGATAGACATGGAAGTCTTACATCCCCAGTTATCTGAGGAAGAACATTCTCTTCAGGGCTCACACACATCTGGAGTTCACATTAGGGTGCAAGGGCAATTCACCCAGAGGTATGTAAAATACAAGGATGCCACTTGCTGTCCAAAGATCTGTATTCCATTCAATGGGCCCTCTTTGCTTATAAGAGAAAGGACATGTTTCCTAAGACATCTTAGCAAAAAAAATTTTTTTTTCAGAAAATATCATCAAATCAACTTTTGGCCCTTTAATTCTGCTTCATAAACTTAAGTGCTATGGAAATCCTCACAAGTAGAGTTTATAACAAAACAAACCAATTGAAAACATGTTGCTCCATAGAGCTCACATTTTAGTGGCTCTACGTGGTGAATGCCTAAACAACTATTCAGAAGGAATCTGGTAATATATGCTGTCAGGACTGCTCCAGTGAGCTGAATGAGACAGTCAATAGAGCCAGAGGCTGGGGTACAAAATGTTATTGATAGCCTTGTGTACTAGATGAAATTGTTAGGGTGGCCTTGTATACTGTATGTTTAGTGTTGACAAGTACTAGATGGAATTTTTAGGGGTGGCCTTGTATATTAGATGGTATTAATAGGGTGGCTTTGTGTACTAGATGGAATTGTCAAGGGAAGCCTTATGTACTAGATGGTATTGTATTGTTAGACGTGGCCTTGTGTTCTATATGGTATTGTTAGGGATGGCCTTGAGGTTTACTAGAGGACTGAGTATAGAAGTCAGGAGGAAATGAGATGTAATACTATCTGGAGGAAGAGTGAAGCAGACAAATAAAGCTCTCCTAGTAGCAAGTTGCTTGAAGCATCGCAACCACAGAAAGGCCGACAGTGTTGTCACCACCTATATCCAATGCTGTATAGTTGGTCTATGATTAGTGTTAATAGTTGAAGATTTTGCAGGGCCTGGGAGACCAGATTTAAAAGTGTGATTTTATTGGAGATATTATTCTTTTATGTTACTGTTGTTATTTGATTTTATTCTGTGGCATTTATTCTCTGATTTTTGTCAAGACATTCATTGGAAAATTCTGAATGCTTTGATGATGGGTTTGAAGGAGACTCTGTAAGGACCTTTCTGTTGACTGTGCTTATAATATAATATAGAAGATTGAGAGCACATCAAATCCATTTCAAAGATCTGAGGGGAGAGTTGATGGCAGAACAATCTCCTGACTTGACAGAAGAGCCAGTGTGCTACTGAGCTGCTTGCTATCCTTCGTGGGATGTAATATTAAACTCTAAGTAAATATCAAATATCCCCAAATTCTGACTGTGCTTTACTTATCGTTCAATACTGAGATTAAAGGCTATCTCCTCTATGGTTTTCCGGGTGCTATTAGCTTTCCTGGCACCCATTTATGTTTTCTGCACAGCCTATTATATAAAACACCGAGTTGTACTAACTTCTCTATGTACCTGTCTTCCTAGATAGAAGATTAACTCCACAAAATATTGCTTTATATAAACTGATTTCCTAAATTAAAAAGTGAGATGTGCTACTGGTTTCGGGGATGTGCACCTGCAAACTCAATTAATTATGAGGCTGAAGCAGAAGACAGCTTGAACCTAGGAATTAAAAGAGAGTTGAGATAGAAGGCTGTATAACAAGATTACATCTCAATAAACAAAAATGGGTACATATATAGAGAGAGACAGACAGAGATAAACTTAAAATATATGTGCACACATGCATCAAGAGCACCATATGTGCCTACCAAATGAATGAATACCATAAGCTATAAGATGGGAAATATTTGAAGTGACTTTTCCCTGTCTGTGCTAAAAAAAATCACATTCTCTAGAGAAGAAATGTCTAACCTCATTCTCAGAAATTTAGAACACACCATAATGAGAATGTCTGTCATCGTCCCAGACTACAAAATAGGTTTCAGTGTCCCTCTTGTAGGTCACAATAAAAATGTAATTCTACAGGTAAGGCATGTTACTTTGTGAAAATTCATGGGAGTCTCTAGCTGAATCCCCTGTGTGCATGCAGAATAAAGTAAATGTCTATTTCTTTTCTTTGCTAAGGCAGCGAAGTGAGCTCAATGGCAAGAGAAGCAGAATGAACAGAAACAGCTCCCAAGGCCTCTTTCAGGTCTGTAGGCGGAGAAGATGATGCATCCCCTGAAAACCAAGATGACCAAAAGTTTTAAAATCTGTGTTTGTCCATACATTTATACCTGTGTGTATAAGGGTATACATATAGGTATGTGTGTAAAATGTGTGTGTGACAATCAGGGGACCACTTGAACTTCTACTTGTTGACAGAGAGTCTTTGTTGTCTTCTATTGTGTACTCAAGGCTAGCTTCTACTTCACAGGCATTGAGGAATTTCCTTTCTTTGCCTCTTATCTTGCCACAGGAGTGCTGGTTTGAAGATCCCACACTATGTCTAGTTTCCTGTGGGACTGAGGAATCTGAAATCGGGTTTCCTGACTTATATTCACAAGTGCTTTACCAACTGAGCCATCTCCAGCAGTGGTTTTGGTTTTACTTTCTGTTTGCTGTAATATTAAAGTCACTCTGAGTAAATCACGGAAGTGCTACGGGATCAGCATTGACTCACATTCCCCAGGACTTCTGTGTAACTTCCTAATAATTCACAAAGTGGACCAGATGAGATAGAAGAATTTATAACTGGGGAATGATTACAATACACACACACACACACACACACACACACACACACACAATACTATCTGAAGGAGTGGTATTCGGCACTGTCTCTGTCATGATGAACTTTCCAGGTATTTCAAAGACATGATTGTCAGAAAATCTGTGATACATGCTAAGTAAAAATATGAAGAACTTAATTTATGGGTCTGAGAGAGAGCATTCAGGAATGGGGGAAAGGGACTGGAGTTTTGAAAACTATTCTGGATAGGTTCTTACTTGTGTTTTTCTAGACTCAGTAGCAGAAAATACTAACAGTTCAGATGATAATCTACTAGTTTGCCACAGCAATCTTCTGAGACAAGCAGATACGACACTCAAGGTTTAGTGAATTAATTTTTATCTCGGGCCATTCCTAAACACTTACCTCCAATCCATGCAGGTTAGTTTTCCTCTTACAGCTTGTGTGTGGAATTCACTGAGTGATCCTCAACCCAGAACAACAAGCCTTAACATATCCATGACACATACCATGTGCTAAAAAAAACCTTCTCTGAGTGCTCTTACACATGCTGCACAACAAACCTGTGTCATAGACAAAGCAACTATGGCATAAAAATGTACCTTGTTAATTGTAAAATTAACTTGTGCAATAGGCAAAATCCATCTTGATCAAGTGCTCATTCTCAACCTCCAATGGATAGTACCACTCCAAATAAAAGAGGGCTGGAGAAGTTCAATGTTAGCATTATAAAGAGCAGCATAGGTCGGCTTGCCTCTTTCATCAACCACCAACCATCTAAAACAACCTAGCACTTATCTACTACTGAGCCTAAGAGTAAATTCAGAAGACGAGCTGTGACAGTGATTTGTCTGTTTCACAAAGCCTCTGACTATAGTGACTCAAACTGTTTACATAGTTGAGTTAGCTTTATAGCTTCAACAAACATATTGGGTTTCCTCTCAAAAGGGTACCTGGATATTTACACACTGTTAAAGCTCACAAGTGTGATCACTTTTATGCAAAGAGCAAAAACATTGTAGTTAGAAACTGGCAGGACTTCAGAGAACTGGCATGAGTTCTCTGGGATTAACTATTTCCATCGCTACAGCTTTAAATTGCTGAGGTTAATTCGGGGGTGAGCATCATTCATGGAAACTTCTTCAGGGACTAGCTATCTGGACCTGCTCCAAGCATCATGAAGCATTCCCCAGGAGAGTCTGGCAGTGAATCAGGATGCTGACCTGCCATCCTTCTGCTGCAAGTGGCCATGGTGTTTAGCCATCAGAGTCTGCCAAGTTAATTACAGCATGCCCAAATCTAAGAACTGTACAAATATCCACCAGGTTCCACATTGAACTTTGTTTGTGGTCTAGTAATGTCAAGGGCCTTTGAAAACTTCTACTGGCAAGCTACAGCCACTCTCCTTCCCCATAATAAATAAAGCCCCAAGAAGCACTTCAAAACTGCAAACCTAAGATACTTGAGAAAGTCCTTCTATGTTCTCAAAGGTGCCCGATTCCACTGACTACCGAGTTCAGCCAGGTCTCCCGAGTACCCTGAAAATGTTTTCTGTGCCCGTGAACTTGATTTGGAAATAATTAAACAGAGAAAGAGGCAGGAGACCACAGTGCCTCTCGCTGAGTTAAAAGTTCACTTTTTAGAATAAAGATTTCATTAAGACCGTAGAGTTTGGATATAGAACTGTCACTTTAAAATGTACTCGCTTGAGTGCTTCCACTCTGATGGGCCTTTGAAAGGCTTCCGAGCCACAGCAAAAGAGAGGCAGAGCCACCCGGGCATATTTTCCAGTGACAGGTCTGAATATTTAGTGTGAATGGAATCACTGTATCCTAAACCCCAAAGTAAATGTGGGAGCTGAGATGAGGTATTCTGTCAGTCTAAGCTTTCAAATAAAATTGTCACAGGGAATTGCCTGGAATAGCCAAACCTAATTGCAGAAAAGGAGTGTAGCAGGACCAGGGTGGTATGAAGTAAGTCATTTATATTCCATGAATCATTGGTCATCAGAGATTATCTATGAAATACTCAAAGTCCAGAGTTAAATTGCCTAGGATTGATTTGGCGTGGAAATAGACTGCTATTTATTTTATTTGATTCATATATGTGTATATAAAACTCTAAACTGTATATGGCCTAGTTTCTTTATCGAATTTGCCAAAAAATGTTACATTGAAAAAATATAGGACCACTTTTTAGCTTGTATATGGTTCTCTTGTAGGTGGTCACATATTCCCTATAACTGAAGGACCGACTTAAGGCATGGTTGATGTTTTTTCAGGTTGCCCATTAAGTGTATGTGTTGGGTGAAGGAGAGTTCATAGAACTCAATCCCATCCCCTCATTCTGTAAAATCCTGTATCTTAATATTTTCATGTGTAATATTTATTTGATTGACATCTGTGAAATTTTTGCTGCACTTAAAATAAAAGAGAAAGTAATTAAGAAGAGGCAAAACTTTAAAAAACTGTCTCTGTGTAATGAAAATCACTTGGTTGTATGAAAAGGGGAAAGGAAAATTTTAGGAGTCGTGTGAAAATATTACAGGGCCAGAGGATAAAAAATTTACATATCCATTTGTAAGGAGAATGTTGTTTCTCTAGTTACTGAAAGCAGAAACAATATTTTGCTACTATGTTGGTTGAATTATCTCTTTATTTTGGTTATTAGTACTGTGGTGGATAAAGAATTTGAAGTATTTTCTCCTGTTTTTATCTTCTGGCTCTGTTGTTTTCCTTTGCCCTGAAAAGGCTTTGCAGTTTGGTAGAATCCCACTTAGCAAGGTTTGCTTTTGTAGTCTGTACTTTGGGGGTCATGCTAATATTTTTCCTAGACCAGTGTCCTGTATTACACTGTAATGTCATTTGGTCCTTAGGGTATCATATATGATAAATATCAAATCGAATTTTCTGAAGTCCAGCTTCCTAGGTGGCCATTTCTTTTCCACTAAATGCTGACAGTAACATCCGAAGACTTGTTTGGAGTCTACTGGCTTCCTTCATCGTCTCACAGACCACATCAGGACCATCAGGACAGCTGTGTATTTTATCTTTAAATATTCGTTAAGAAGTTAATGACCCATATCACTAAGTTAACATTGTCTTGGTTTTAGTGTCCATTTTTTCACTTGGATCTTTCAATTTCTTCCTAGGTCATTCAATACTTGGACCTTCAGAGGTCACCTGTCACAGTAGGTCAAACCAGGTTAGACCTAACAGCATGTTTTCCTACTCACTGAATATTCTCTGAGTGATTGGAAAGTGATGTACAGTCCCCCCACGTCCCCACACACACCGAAACCTGAAAGCACTGTATAATTTGGTATATTTGACCTCATCTCCTGCTAAGCTCTCTCTCTTTCTTTTTTTAGCAACAGTTATTTTGCAGTTCCCCCAATTCCACAGGTGGATCTGTCTGTGTTTTAGAAGCTTAGGGCCCATTCTGCCATCTAAACATGTATTCTCTAGATAACCAGATGTTTGACTGCTCGCGGGTGTTAGATATTTACTCAAGGTTGAGTTTCTCAGTAAGGTCAGTCCTAGAAACCTAATTTACAGTTTTAGCTGCAATCCCTTCAAATTTTTCTCTTCTTCCACTAGAATATAAATTCTGTGAGCTTCTGAAACTAAGTTTAGTTAGTTCACTTTGGTCTTCAAGTGTTCCTGAGAGTTCGGGGCACTTGGGGGCTTTAAGACTGTGAAGTGAATGTTAAGAGAATCAGTTTTAGTAAGCAGATGCTTATTGATGAATCTATGCAATAGAAAACAATTTCTGCAAATAATATCTAATAGCCAATAACTTACAAATAAACTGTGTATTTTCCTCTTCAGTGTAGAAAGAGCATAACAAGGTAAGAGTTTACAGTGACTCTCTTATTTTGTTCTCAAACCCAATTTTATGGCCTTAAGAAGAGAGCGCAAACACTGTCCATATTACTGGATCACATAGTGAGCATTCCAGTGAGGTGATCCAGGCTGAATAGAAGTTTTTCACTGTCCAGTTCTGAGATCATGCTTCTTACTGTTGTCACCTACATCCAGTCAATAAAACAGTTCATATAGCTTCCTGTTTTACAATGTCACAACTTTTCTGAAAACTTTACTTTGTTTCTGGTTTTGAACCACAAAAATATGATGTTGTTACTTGTAGTTTTAAATCTGGTGTATAATTTTTACTTTGTGTGTGTGTGTGTGTGTGTGTGTGTGTGTGTGTGTGTGTGTGTGTGCTGGGGCATTTTTTTTCAAAATCTGAGTCATTTTATGATTATAAGGGAATACTTCTTGATTTGCATATATTCATAATGCTGACTTTAGAACAATAAATTATATTTAAGTTATTAGACATCCATGTTTTAAAAATCCTATTAAACAACCTTTTTTTTTTCAGAAAGTGAAAAAAGATCAATATTTCCACTGTACTGCAAATGTATATTGTAAAATTATCATTCAAACTTTCTCCACAATATTGTATTAATTGCACTCTTATGATTCAGTTACATACTTTAATGACAATAATTTTTACTATAGTAAAAGTGCATGTATGGACCATATGTTGTGGATAAATATTTGAGAGAAAGAAGCTACACATTTTGAACCTAAGGGCAAACTCCACACAGTCTCCGCAGTAAATAGCTTTGGTAAAAGGTTTCACACTCTTTTGTTAAACTAGTTTTCTCTTCTTAAAGGAAATAGGGAAGCTGTGACATTTGAATAAAGTTTTACATTTTGAACAAGTAATAAAAATAAATTAAAGGTTACATTTCTGAAGTCATGATTGATAACAAGCACTCAGTTTAACTGCACTTTATAGGTTAGGTAAGCAGTTTAAATTAAAAAGTGACCTATGCAAATATTCAGTCTTAAAAAGAAGTGAAAGTTAATCACTTTTCTTTGCAACTCCAAGAAATCTGATGGGATTTGTATTTCTAGAGATTCAAGAAATTAGAAAGATGAATTTTGCAGAGCCATCATATGAAATGGGTTTGAGGATTAGTCTTCTTGGAGGCATGCTGCTGTTATGACAACTAAAGTGTTCCCTTGGATTTTGCAGCATATTTAAAATATAATTTATTACAATCAATTATAGAGCAAGACACCACAGCTGGTCTCTTAGGATGAGTTTGTGAAATGCACCCTTCTGTCTGTGGATCTTCCACAATTAACAGTTCCTCCTGAGAATCCCATGCTTACTCAATTAAGAGAGCTGCTGGGGCCTTGTATCTGCAATGACTAAAGATACCACCACCATTGGCAGTACCCACTCTTAGTTGCTCATATGGCTATTCAACTGACCTTACATTGGCAGTAAAACCTTCCACAGTTTAAAAGGAGGTGATCGTACTGAGTTAAATATGCGTTTCTATACTTGTCTAAAATAGGTGAAAATACAAGTTTTTCCAAAGAGTCTCTCACAATGCTCTGAGGCCACCAAAATTTTTGCTTATCCTTCAAAGTTTTGGAGGATTTACACTTTAGTTACAGATAATAATTTTCAAATATCTAACAATTTTTTCCCGGCTTTATTTGTAAGTTTAGTTGAAATATTTGGACCTTGTACACAATTTGATTTCCCAAAGCTTGAGTCTCTCCTCAAAACTCATTAACTAACAAATAAACAGCTGAGAATTCTACAGAGATTCTACAATGAAGTTATTTTATTTGTCAAAATAGAAAATAATTCAAATGAATAATGGATACTTTGTATATATTTAAGGTTTCCAGAAAGATTTTATCAACTTACATGTAGTAAAATTTTTGCCATAGTCAACTAAATTAATCTGGTTATCACTTAAACTATAGCCCTTGTTTTTGTGATAAAAGAAATTAAAATGGATTATTTCCTTATTAAATTTCCAGCATAACAAGTATTATTTTAATTAAAGTATTTATGTTAAACATTCAAATGTTGCACTTATATATTCTCCATATCATCAACTTAGTGTGATTTCCAACTTCAATGTGTATATGAAAACAGAATCTCCTTAGAGTTTCTCTTTGGATTACATACTACAGAATAGATATCCAATTTGTTATATAATATTTTTATTTCATATGGCAACGAAGTTAGATGTGTTAATTTTATTTAAAATATATCACATCTTTTTTTTTTAAGACTGAGGGAATAAATGTGTATTTGTTTATTAGTAACCATCCTCCAAATTAGATAAATACTGAAGGGCTTTTGTTACTCTTATGAGAGGATTCAAACCTTCATGGCTGCTCAAGGACAGTGAAGAGGTAAAAGACTTCTTATTGACATCTTGGCAGAGCAGAAAACAAGAACTAGACCAGAAGTGGGTCTCTCACAGAACCTTCAAAGATGGCTTCCATACTCTACTCATCTGCTAAGCACCATGTCCACAAGTTCCCAGACAACTTCACCACCTGGTGACCAAATGTCCAAACACAAGAGACCATAGGGGATATTTCACATCCAAACCATAACAGCCTGATATTTGAAGGTTTTCTTCAATAATTGCATATAAAATATACTCCATTTAAGAAGTATTCTCATTAATTGCCAAGTTGAGGGTAATTCCTAAATTAGTCAGGTAACACTCTTATTCAAACACATTTTTTTTAGTCATAGCATAGCTTCTAAAATTGAATTCATCTTTTAGGTCAGCATCTAAAGAACCAGATGTTCATTTTTATTGCTCTAATTAACAATCAATTTACATAGTTTAAGGGTATATCCTTACCTAGAGTAAAAAAATAATGAGCTCTGCTCCCAGGAAAGCTACTGAAACAT
The DNA here is from genome assembly GCA_030674055.1 of Rhabdomys pumilio. NCBI lineage: Eukaryota > Metazoa > Chordata > Mammalia > Rodentia > Muridae > Rhabdomys > Rhabdomys pumilio. The sequence goes on from JANHMN010000001.1 coordinate 10,791,241, forward strand.
TCCCATTTTTCTCAACACCTACCTTCAGTTTTTGCCCCAACTTTACAGGACAGGTGCGAAGGAGCTCACTAAAGCAAGAGCATACTGCGATAGTGCCTAAAATAGGACTTATGTAGAATAATATATTACATAGTCCCATATTTGCAAATATATGATAATGGTAAATTATGCAAGACCTTAGCCATGTGTTTCAAGAATGATTAAAAGTAATAAATAAAAATTTCTGTAAAGACTATAAAAAGTATTCACAGTAAAATCAACATTCTAGTATAGTGCACACTTGAGAGAATCATTTCCTAATCTTAAAAACTTAATAAAGACTTAGAAAATAACTAACTTTTAATATTAGTATGTACAACATTAACTGGACATATTAAAACAAAGCAACCCATTCACATATGTTATTCCTATAAGCATACAATGTACACTCTACTAAAATTTAATTTTTATATAATATTCCATACCAAAGGTAATTGTGTATCAATCAATAAATAGTTTTTTCATCTTATGATTTTATGTTATTTTCTGTTTCTATTTTACTAATTTGAATAATTTTCTTGTGATTGACATTGAGTTTGTGTACAATCTTTGTTAACGAAAAAAACTAACATATAAGGTATATTTCTGCATATGTATTTTATATTTAAATTTTATAGCTGTTTATTTATGCCTCCCCACAACTCAAAAATTACAAATATGTTTGATCTTCCTCTGTAGATAAGGAAATTGAAGTTTAAATAAGTTATCACACTTATCGACATACATGTATTTAGTATAGCAGAAACACTTCATTTGCTTCCATATCTGTCTCATTAAAAAAGAAAATTTCTCATACTGATAAACCAAATAAAACTACCCAAAACAGCAAAAGTATGGTGGTTTTATGGTTACTAAAATGACATATAATATTCTTAGTGATATTATATAATATCTATGATGTTTTAAGTAACTCCCAGTCACTCTTAGAGTATCCAGAATTCTATGTGTGATTATCAAAAGCTCAACTTCATGTTGGTACATAATAAGTATATTTAAGATCAGAAATTACAAAAATACTAGTCTTCGCTGACTTATGAGTTGTGTTAGGAATAGTAAGTTTGGAGAAACAACTATCTAGAAACAGTATTACTTAGAAGTGCTCTAATCTCAGTTAGGGTTCCTGTGGTTTCCTTTATGAAGAGGTTTCTACATATATTTCTAGGAATTAAGGTCTTCAAATAACTTGCTAATATGTTTCAGAGTATGATAGCTGTTGCTATTGAATCCTTGTCTACATGAATAATTTAATTTTAGTAACTTACTGCTCTGGAATACAGAAAAAAATAATTTGATTAATTCAGCCTCCATTCATTAAACAGACACACTCACATCACTAGGAGAACATCTGTTGTGTTTGCAAACATGTATGGTCTCTGCTTTGACAACTGCCAGGCATGCCATATTCAAAGGCTGGATGATCTGCTACTGAATTTAAAAGGGAAAACCTAAAAAAGTGCAAGCATTTTAGAGAGAGATGTCAAAATTTCCCAGAAGAGGTAGATGTGACTGAATAGTTTAAGTGTACTGTCAGGAACTTAAATGCAAACGAGTCAACTCATGAATTGGAATGAAGAAATACTTTTTAAAGGATGCAAATTAAAAAGGAAACATCAAAATAATGAAATCTGCCACTTTGTTTTTCTCCATAGAGAAAATCTTTACCAGTTTGAAAATAATGATAGGGGGAAAGGTATTTGATGTAGAAACGGGTATTTCAAAGCTCCCAAGACATGTCAACTGGTATTTTGATAACCTTATATAAAAAGTAGCATGATTAGCCAAACTCATTCATAGTTAAATATTCAGTAAATTAGAGCATATGGTGATAAGATATTTCTTTCAAAAACATTGTAGAAATGTTTTCCATTGTTTAGTTTTCATAAAGCAAAATAATATATGTTGCCTGAATATGTGTGTCTTGGAGAAAAAGATGGTCAGATGTGACAGGTCCTTAAGATTATACAATTTAAGTGCCCAATTTTACATTGAGAAATGATTTAAATTGGGTTTCAACATTATTAAGAATAATTAAAAATACATAGGTATTATTTGGGCATTATTTGAAGTTTAGAAATCACAGGTATTCTATAAAAGATAAAAACTGAAAATGTGTAATCTCTTTGTAACTGTCACTAATATATATGTATATTATGAGTTCATATATATATGAAATAGAGTGCTAATTCATTAATATACTATGCATAGTTGTGTGTAATGAGTATCAGAAGTCATTTAATGATCACAATAAATAACATTATCATTATGAATTATTTTTATCATCTAATATTTTTCATTGTGTGTGCATGAGTGTGTGTACGTGTGTGTGTGTGTGTGTGTGTGTGTGTGTGTGTGTGTGTGTGTGATATGTGTGTGTGTACGTATGTAGTGTGCTTTCTGGTGAGAATGTGAAGGTAAGAAGCCCAAGTTTTGTGTAGGGAATAGAAATTGAATTTGAGTCAGCAGGCTTGGTCTTCATTTGTTGTCAGAAGAGGTTTTTGTTGTTATTTTATGTATTTACATTTTAAATGTTGTCCCTCTTCCTCTCTGCAACACCCCCATCCCATTCCCCCTCCTCCTGCCTCTATGAGGGTGCTCCTTTACCCATTCACCCATTCATCCATTCCCACCTCACCACTCTAGCATCCTCCTGTGCTAGGGCATTAACCCTCCACAAGATCGAGGGGCCTCCTTTACCATTGATGCCAGATAAAGCCATCCTTTGCTACATATGTATCTGGAGCCATGGACCCATTCATATATATTCTTTGGTTGGTGGTTTAGTCCCTGGGAAGCTCTGGTGGGGCGAGGGTCCAGTTAGTAGATTGTGTTGTTCTTCCTATGGGATTGCAATCCCCTTCAGCTCCTTTGGTCCTTCTCCTAAGGTAAGTCAATTTCCATGTTCATGGAGACAAATTACTAGAAAAGATTCAGAAAGTGAAAAGTGGAAAATATAGGCATAGGTTGGAGAGGGTGGAGAGGATGGGGCAGCCTCTAGGGTTGGCCTTTGGATTTTTGACTTGTTTCTGTTGAACCTGAAGTGCTCACTTCTGTTTTTTCCTCATTTTAAACAACTCTTTCTTTGTCAGCATTTTTTATCCTCATGTCCATCAATGAAGCTCTTCATGCTCCCTTTAGACACTCTTTAGTTATGGGATTTGGGACCCCCTTGATGGAACTGTGACTATATTTGAATGCTGGAACATTCTGGAGCTTGAGTCTGTTTTCTTGTTTCTTTTTAAATTCAAGATGCATTCATTCATTCACTCTGGACCAGAGACTAAAGACAAAATGCTAACCTTGGGCCAGAAAACTTGTTTGAATTCTCACCTGTCTAAGTGGAGACTAGTGATGCTGGCAACAATCCTTCGGTGCATTTTGAAAGAATCCAATGATATAAGATATTTAAAAGGCTTTGTAAATGATAAGCTTTCATAAATAATAATATGATAAACTAGCATAAATGTTAGTTTCTTTAATTTACTATACTAGGAAATTTGGAATATCAGCCAGTGTTATCCTTGCTTATGAATAACACCCAGAGAAAGTCAACTTGCTAAAAGCATCAATAGTGCCACCTTGAATTCATAATTATTAATGGATATAGTGATATAAGTATGAGTTGATTTGCTTAGATAGAGAATCAGGGCATGTAAAAGGAAAATAGAACTCAGGAAAGTAAGGTAGGCATGACAGCTTGGTGAGTAAAATAATTTGCTACCAAACCCAAAGACCCGAGTTCCCGGGGAGGGGGCTCATATTCTGGAAGGAGAAAACCAGCTCCTTCAAGTTGTCCTCTGACCTCAACACTTGTGGTAAGCACAGGCTCACCTATATTCACACATATACACACAAAACAAATGAATGTGGCAAGAAATTAAAAATTAAGGAGTATGGGGTGTTTAAATCTTTATGTGCTTGCATGTCTGGAGATTCAATGCACACATGCATGAACACACTGAGAACATTTCCCTTTGTATATAAAGATTCTATGCATTACCATATTATTCACTAATAATTAGGATTTTGTCAACAGACATCATCTCAATCTATTTTAAAAATAGCAATAATATAAAAGAAATATCCTCTTTGACAGTACAAAAACAATCTTTCTCAAAAGTTGAAACATGGGACAAGTACATTAACTGTACCACAAAAAGGAAAAACTGAGTATGACTTCTGGCCTTCAGATGTGTCTAGCTCTCATTTGGGATCAGCAAGGATAAGAAGGTATCATGAATGTCAGCAGCACTCACAGACTCTGAAAGCCTCAGTGTTTGGGAATGCTCTGGGTCTTTTGTATAAAAACTTATGTGTCTATGAGAGAAATGCCTTGGGTTTGATTACAATTTGAGGACATGGAAACAAAGTTCAGAAAGGTGAATTCACACATTCATGATATACCTATCAATCAATGGATTGAAATACGTCTGACACCTACAGCAGCTCAGGTGTCTCTTGTGCATGTTAGATATGGGAAACTCTCTAATGTCTTACTGCATTGATAGGGCTGGTGGAGACTTGTATCCCAGAACACAGGTGAATTTTTCATTGTAGATAATTTATGTAAATGGTATCTTCATATTTAGATTATATACTTTAATGCACATGCAATAACACATCCATATTTGAAACCAAAGCACAGGTACATTGATTGCTAAATCAACTACACACAAAAGAGGACACCCAGAAATTATACAGCAACCTTTAAAATGAACTGGTTTCCTCCTCCTTCTGCTTTTCCTCCTTCACTTTTTCTTTTGATGTTGAAACTAAGTTTTTTTTTCTTTTGCTTTTCCTAAAGTAATTTGATTTTCAATGTGATTAGCACAATGTTCAATTTTAAATCTTTGTAAGGCTGTGAGTTAAAGATCTACATGTAAATCCAGTTTCTTTCCTATGACATATCCATGTAATATATAAATTCACGTAGCAACAATTAATGAAAAAGAAGGCCATATATGTAAAAGAAAGCCAGGAGGACTATGTAGGAGAGATTAGAGGAAGGACGGGAGAAATGATGTGACTGTATTACAACCACAAAAATAAAATTTCATTAAAAAGTTATTTTTCCATTTCCTTTTTTATAAAGAAAGCATCCTGGGCTGGGTTTGGGGAAGCACACCTTGAGTAACAAAACATGGCTATTAGAGATAGACAGATCTGAGGTCAACATAGTCTAAACAGTTAATTGTACCCGAGGCAGAGTTACCAATACACTATCTTAAAAAAAAAACAAAACAAAACAAAAAAAAACAAAAAACAAAAAAACAAAAAAACAAAAAAAAAAACACTACAACAAAAATAGTTTTAAAAACATAGTTATCTTTCTTTTTGGTAGAATCACGTTTTTGTAAAAGATTCAATAATACTCAATAAAACCTATCATGGGATTAATTTTACTAAAATTGGCTTACTAATTCTCCTTTTAGCCTATTAAATTATTTAGATATGAGTTTTTTGGGTTTTTTTAGATATGAGTTTTAAGAGAAAGTATATCCTGTTCCCTTATAAAATCATGTGGCATGAATAATGTCCAAGCTTTCTCGGTGTTCTTTCTTTCTATACCATTCTTTCTCATTCACCGTTAATATACCATCCTTCCATGGAACAGTCTGTTTACATTTAAAACAAGTACTTGATGGAACATATGTACTTGTAAGCCATGTACTATAATAAAAATGATTGTGAGAAGTTTGTGTGACATAAAAATATTCGGTAACTATTTTAAAAATACTAAGGGCAAAATTAAACTTTCATAAAAGCTAAGACAGAGTTTAAAAGCCATTATTTTATCAGTCACCAGATTTCAAAGTATGTAAGTATATACATAACTATTATTTAGATTTAAATAATTTAATAAATCCTGTATGGCATATCATCTATAAATAAATGTATATGTAACCAATAAGCAAGAGAACCACAATTTCTTTCAGACTTAGCAGAATCAATGTCAATCATTTGAATGACTTGCTGTGCTGAGGTCTATTTTTCATACAATTTGGCCAGTTTTAAGAGTACAATTGAACGATGCCTTTAAAAGTGTTTTTTAATTTAGCTTTGATCTTTACAAAAAAAAATTCCAGGTAATACATAGAGTTCTCTTACATTCTTTGGCTTTTTCCAATATCAGCATCTCATAACCAGGGAGTATTTAGGACAACTGAGCGTCACACTGGCGAGGCACCCATGACACTCTTCCCCAGATTCTAGCAGGTTTTCCCACTGTCTTTTCCAAACTGGAAGCTCAGGTTGCATATTGTGCTTTAACCAGTCGATCCCCAGTCAGGAAGCTCTGCAGCCCCTCCCTGCCTTTCACAGCTGCAGCCGTTTGATGAAAGCAAGTCGGTTACCTTGTAGAATATTGCCCTTTTTGAATCATCCTGATGGCTCCCTGTGACTTGACAGAAACATCTAGACTTGGGTGAGGAATATTATCAGGACCCACTGTCGCTGCTGGCTTGTCCTGATGGGGCTAAAGGGCGCCAGTGTGTCTTATTACTCATGGCCTTCATCGTTTGCTTCAGACAGCATTTGCCAACTTCTTACACTATAAAGTCACTATGATTATGAATTTTATTAAATGCATTTTTGGCATCTTTAGAGGTGATTTTTTTCCTTTACTTTATTAAATGATGAATTATATTAATGCATTTCCTAATGTTTAACCACCTTTACATCTCTGGAATATACTTCATTGGGTCATGATTCAATAGTTTCTTTTAAGTACTCTACCATGTGGTAGCTAAAGAATCTTTTTTTTGTGCAATAGATTTTCAAGGTCAGTTCCCATCTCATTAGAGAACACTGTACTATTATTTAAGACACTTTAGTCTGGGAATCCAGTTAACAAAGTACTAAACATACTACAAGCATATAATAACACCTAGTGTCACAGCAATGCCTGCCATTGTCAAACTCTGCCAAGGCCCCTGATATTAAATACTATCGAATCCAAAGACTGGATTAGCAAAGAGGAAGTCATCTTCCTCTACAATACTAGTGATGCTTGATCCAATCGCATCTATCTTTACGAGTGGCTCATACTGAACTTGGCTGCTCAACATCTGTAGTGTATAAGTCTCACATTTTTATTACCTTCTAGTATCTTCTTCCCAGAGGTATGGTCGGAATCAAACATACCTCCCATCCATCATCTACCTCACCGATCTTCCTTGCTCTGTGATCCACAGACCTACCAAGTTTGCATTTGGCAAATCTACACTCCGAATAAATACAACTCCATGATTGATTGATTGATTGATTGATTGATTTTCCTGTTGTCCAAGTTTCCTCACTGATTCATAAATTCCTTAGAACAGCAGACTTATGTATTCTTCATCATTGCACAGGCAGCCTATAGCATTATTGCACTTCGTAAAAACTCGGTATTTAATGAGTGTTAAGTGGAACTGAATCAAACTTGACACTTTGTAAAAGATTGTATTTGATTTTATTTGATATGGCACAGTTTTTATGAAACGTCCAATTAACTGGGGGGGAAAGAGACCCGTCGGATCAGAAATGTTTCTACCATTCTTCGCACTGGATATTTGCCTTTAATTGTCAAATTTAAAGCCTTCCTTTAGTAGGCTGTTTGCTCTGGAGAAGGTTGTCAAATCCCTTGACAACCAAATTTCTTTTAATTTCACTTTTGGTCTAGAGAAATAAAAAAGCCCTTTATTTATGAACGTTACAAAACACTCTTATAACATCTGATGCACAATATTGATCCAGGAAGGTGTTGCCTCCTGTGGCTTCCCTGTGGGTTTCCACTTTGAATTGCCAAGGAAGGCTCCCAGAGATAGAAGGGGAATGTCATATCAACCGTCCTTTGCTGATTCTTAGCTGTGAAAGTCATATGTGTATGTGTTTAAACTCACAATAACATCTGCAGAATCTAATGTCAGAAAAACAGAAAAAAGGCAGTATAGTTTAAAAACATTCTTGCCCATTTTGAAAAGCCGTTTTTAACTTTTATTAACTTTACTCTTTGACAATTTAACTTGTGCATGTAGTACGTTCAGCTTATTGCAAACCCAACTGTCTCTAATATCCTACCCCATATTATGCACCACTCATCTCTTCCTTGTCTCATATTCATATCTTTTTTTGGAACTTCCTGTGTTTTTGCAAGATCATGGACATGGAATTATCCCTTGGAATCTGTGGGTCTCCTCAGGGTACACAACTGAGAAATATGACTGTTCCTTTCCCAGAAGCCATCAGTAGCCAAGATTAACAGGAAGAGCAGTAAGCCTCTTCAGTGATCCCAGAGCATTAAGGACATAGCGTCACTGTCCTGCTAGGGAGATAAGGATTTAACTGTAACTCATTCTCAGCACCATGAATAGACCTGTGTCTCTAGCTGCCCCAGAGGTCATTGCAAATAGGAGTCCCTCTGGTTAATTTTGGGAATACCATGTGTGTGAGGGGTATAAACATAAATATTTAAAAGGCAATTTGGCTCTGTGACAGCTAAACAGCAGTAGTAAGTTCACTTTCAGGACATAAGACATCCTCGGCCATGGATCTCAAAGTTTATAGTATTTGGAATGATTTCCCTGCTGTGGATCAGGCTTCACACTCAAAGGCCTTTGGTTAATCCTAAAATGATTATGTCACTATTACACCAATGATTGCATCTTACTCAGTAAGTTGATATTATAGTTCCTAGATTACTTCAAAGATAGGTAAGTTGCAAAAACAAGTTATAAGGGAAATACCCTGTGTATCTAGATGCTGCTGCTCTGGAAAGCTGGGTTATAAAACACAAACCATAGGACCAGTTATGAGATATCACCATATTAATCATTGGTCATGGAGGTCAGCAAAACAACTCAGACTCTTGCCACTTTTCACTGTTAATCACCAAAAATAGTTGATAACAACCTGCTATTGAAAACACCATACATGTAGGTTTAAGAGTATAGAGAAATCAAGCTGGAACTGAACTGGGAGATTCCTCCCTGATGATCGACTTCCATGGTGCCTGACATACCTATTCAGGATGCCGGCAGAGAGAGGCATAGGTGATTTTGAAAACATTTCTAATTAATAGAAAGTTAGTTAATTAATCCAGATGTAATAAGATTGAAAATTAAGCCAGAAAATGATTACATTTCTTAATAAATGATAGTTTTAAAAGTTAGACAATCCATTATTTCTTTCTTGAAAATGGTGTCTTATTCTTATAGTAAGCATATTTAAGTGACAATAATTATATTCACTAATACGAATAGAAACAGCCAGAGATTTTTGTTTTATAATCAGTTGTCAATATCTGTTCACAGCCAATTGGCCTTTTACAACTGAGTCCCCATTAAGACTAATAAACTACTTAAACCATTTTCAGATAAAATTTATCTGAGATTTTTAAGACATCAAGAGATAATTTTTAAAAAATTCCAATTATTTTCATGGAAAACTTCAGTAGAATAGCTTTATACTAGCAAGAATTAATTTGATTCAGTTATAAGAATCAAGGAAAGGTGAATTCTATACATAATTTCAAAACTCTGAGTGCATTCAGCTATTAATAGAGTAAAGGAAATTGACCCAATAGTTTAACAATAGCCAACAGTGTAATATGCCTGTACTCCTATAACCTAGATTTTTTTCTAATTATTAAAATAATTAACATAGTATATCCTCCCTTAATTCCAATGATAAGACCTAGGCAGTAGATGAAAAGTATAGCAAACAAATGCTTATGTATTTAGAAGAAAATGTTCCTGAAAAGGAAAAACATCTGCTTTGAGGATGGTGAAAATTCAATGGAAGCTAAATGGCAACATTGATAGTGCATTGATAATACATTGTCACAGCTGTATATGCATCCAGTCTATATTGATGTCACATCTGGGCCTTTGAAAGCCCCAACCTACTTGTAAGATAGTTAAAATTAAAGATACAAATAAATTGGATTAGAGAAAGATCGGCGATTACGAGCACTACCTTCAGGGGACCCAGGCATATTTCCCAGCACCCACATTGTGGCTCATAGCTTCAGTTTTCCCCAATTCCAGGGGATCCAACACCCTTTTCTGACCTTTTTGGGTCTCATACCTAAATAAATACATTGGATACTGACAATGGATTTGTTATTAACGTGGAATCTGGAATAGTGTTGACTTCACAGCTCTACAGATAAGATGGAGCTATAGCCATGTATCCTCTGAGAGACTGAATAGCCAGTCTTTCAGAGGTGTTCTAACAACTTGCTTTTCTACTTCCAGTTTCTAAACCACAATGGTGTGATTTGTGATTACCTTTTTAAAAGAATTAAATCTAAGATACTTTTGAATGATTTTTCCCCCTAGGAATTTTTAGCCTATGTATTTAAACAAGAAAAAAAAATGCATGCATTTCTATACTATGTGTCTTAGTTAGGGATTCTGTTGCTAGGCTAAAACACAATGAGCAAAACAAACTTGTGAAGGAAAGGTTTATTATTTCAGCAGATACTTCTACATTACAGCTCAAAGTCAGGGCAGGAACTCACAGTAGAAACCTGGAGACAGGAGCTGGTGCAGAGGCCATGGAAAGGTGGTACTTCCCAGCTTGCTTTTTATGGCTTATTCATCCTGTTTCCTTATAGCAACAAGGACTGCCTGTCTGGTGGCAACACCACTCACAATGAACTGGACCCTTCCACATTAATCAGAAATTAAGAAAACATATTACTGATTTGCATGTAGGCAAATTTTACACAGACATTTTCTCAGTTGAGGGTCTTTCTTTCTAAATAACTCTAGCATCTGTCAAGTTGACGTGAGTAGCCGTGACATCACACATGCACTTAAATAAGAGAGTAACTTTCCCATTTCAAAGAGTACACACCTTATGGTGGAGGTAAAAACAGCAATGAGGAATAAGTTTGCCAATTCGTATAGTTCAGTCTCTCCTAGTTCCTTTTCTATTATTGTGAAGAGACATCTTGGCCAAGGCATCTTATGAGAGAAAGCATGTAATTGGAGTGCTGCTTACATGTTTCAGAAGGTTAGTTTATGATCACTGTGGCAGAAAGCATGGCAGTAAACAGGGAGGCATGGTGTTGGAGTAGTAGCTGAGATTCATGTGGGTCTTTACAGAATTTTAGCAAGAGTTGGGCAGGGATTTGTCTTTTCCCTCCTCCAGTAACTTGTTTCCTCCTGCATGGTTAAGAAGCTTCTACATACAAATGGGATCACATAAATTACATGTCCAACAAGTACCTTGTTACTAATGGGTCTTAAATGTTAATTTCCCTAAATTTGCGGGTCTGCTAATAAGCCAGAACAAAATACATGTGGGTGGACTCAGTCCCTTCACTGATTCAGACTCACCCAGGCATCAGTGAGTGGAACTATCAGTTAGTAAGAATAGAAATCTGATTTATCTCATACTATACAGCTTGTTTTATTTTTTTATGTATTTTGGGCATACATCTTTGCCCTTGAGGATACTGTGCCCATGTGTTTGGTGTTTTTCATATGCACACAGCATGATACTATCAATATTTACCCAAAATGGCTCAAAGTTGGAGCTTCCAATGTTTTCCAGGGCTTGCTCATAACAGTCTTAGTCAATCATACCCAATGAGGTAGCAATAAATGATTTAAGACTATGTTAATTGTATTTGGGCAGAACAGATGAGGCTATGACATAGCTGAAGTACAATGTTTTTTATTTATCCATTTATTCTTTTTTGGCTTTGAATATTGCAAAATGTATTTTCTCAACTTTAAACTCAATTAAATGAATTGCCTTCCACTCAATTAGTCAGCCAGAGTCAAATAGTATAAACCGTCTGCTTGAGGTCCTTTGCTCATTAATAGGGCTTACCTCTGCCTGAAAATTAATAGGGATAGGGTACACACTAATTTTTTTTATTTTTTTCATTAGAAACAAACAAGCAAAAATAAGTAATTTGAAAAAGAGTATAATTTCCTGGTCGAATTTTGTAAGATCAAATTCATCACTAGAAAGATTCAAAAGTATGCTTTCTGATATCCATGGCTGGCCAAGTACAGTTTATTTTATCTAGTCACATCAGCTTGACAAATTATGCAGATAAAATGTTAGCAAATGGTCACTGTGTTCTGCCTATCTGTTTATAGGCAACTGGGTACGTCTAGGTACTGAAAATTTATATTTACTAATGAAAACATAAGACTGCAATTCAATTGTTTTTTTAGAAAACCATTTAGTGTGATCTGTATAATGAGCTGAAGCATCATTCAATGCCAGTTGTGCTTTCACAGGTGGAGTGTTCACGATTGTTCACACAAGAGATTAACAACAAAAATCATTTTTAAGTAGGAAAAGCTAAAACAATACGGTTTTTTATGAAAACTAAGTGGTTTGTGATGTCATCAAATGAGAGGAAAAAATAAAAACAATCCTATCATGTGATTGATCGGTGATAATCACATTCTTTAAAACCACTACAGTTTTCCATAACTGTGTCACTGCATTTAATTGGCGCTGTCTTTGTGCACCGCCTGATAATGAACTAGTCAATAAGTTGAACATAATAAGGAGTATAAATTTCAATACACATTTCAGTAAAAATCTCCAATATAAAAGAACTCTTTGGATATCCTTCATAGATTTTCATAAGCCATGAAAAATAGCATAATTCCAACATAATAAGATGGAAGCGTTGCCAAAGACATGCTGAAGGTGGATGTGTTATTTCTGGAAATTGATTATTACTCTGGAGCCAAATAGAGCTGGGATTTGTGTGTGTACCCAGCATATCATGAACTGGAAATTTAGCCAATCTATAGTTTATTTGATCAGGCTAGACAACTAATCTAGAAAATGCAGTTTCTTTATCGTCTCATTTAGCTTGACTGTCTGCTCTGATCCCATTATAGGAGAACTGCCAAGCCTGTGCTTCATCTGGGCTCTGAAGGCAGCCCTAAGAAAAATGTAAGGGAGTTATTTTGTTGTGAGTTTTTAATCTTTTAAGTTTTCTACTGAAACTTGTTTCATTAAAGTGGAAGAAACCTGTCAGAGCTGCCTGTCTTGTTTGCTTTATTCTCTTAGAGTTGGGGATCTGCTTTCTGTACAGCACTTCCCCCATGATGGCTTATTGTACTTTCCAAGCTGTACGTTTTTCTGGCCATGTTTTGAATCTGTGATGACATTGTTTTGGTTAAACTTGACATCCAATGTATGTTTTAGATTAGTTTGATTCTCATTTAAGGTAATATTTAATAATAGCCTGAGACTGTGAAAGTTTTTCCACTGCTCATATGAAGAATATTTACTAGAGATGCCAATTTGTGCCACAAAAAATGCTATTATGCCTTCAGTTTCTGCTAATTTGTTCTTTAAAAAGTGAATGTTTTGACTGGAGGCAGAATCCATCCTTTTCCTTAGCAAAAAGCTATTTTAAATTTTTACCTTTGATCAAATTCACAAATACTTTAAAAATGGATCAAATTTTATATGGTAATGCTATTCTAAGGAATATAAATGTGATGTTTCATTTTGTGACATTTTCTTCGGGAATAGAACATTATGACACGACAAATAGAGCTTTCTGGGCGTTTTGACTCCCTTAAACTCATTTGTTTTCTATTGTTCAAAATTTGAATCAAAATTAAACTTGCCTCTTCTGGGCATAGTTTTTCTACATACACATCCTGCTCTTTTTAGAAGCTAGAAGCTCATTAGTTATGACTACTAGAATTTTTAGTTGTTAGCATGTTTCAAATTAATAATAGTTTAAACAATTATTTTGCAACCCACAACTTTTAGGAGAAAGTAAGCTGGGGTGCTGGGACTCCTTTGATCTGATTAATACAAGGTCACACAGGGAAGCAAAATGGGTATCATGTGTTCTTAATAGCTTACTAATTTTAATGAGCCATCTCAATGGTCAGGATAGATTCATTACACATAGTAAACACTTAACACCTCCAGAAAATTGTCCCAGAACTTGGTATTTGGAGTGAAACACAATAGACTTCATGCATGGTCTCTAGTTTCACTAAATGCCAAGCCAGCGAGTAAAGGCAACTGCTCCAACATGATTCTACACGTACAAACCACAACCTAAACGTTCATAAGATGCTAGATTATGTGCTGGAGATTGAAAATGGAAATGGGTGAGGTAGAGTCTGGCTTCTGTGCTCACAGATCCAGGTCTAGTCAAAGAAACCGTCATGTAACAAACAAGTACAATGGGAGAAACAAGGAGCAGGATAAAGGAGGTTAGAAAAAAGATGAAAACTAACAACTCCAGCCTTCAAAATGGCATTTTGAGTATTGAACTTAAAATTCTATTTTATCTAATGGTGAACTTCCTGGCGATACAGCCTACCCTCATAACCCTCATACCTTTTTACATTATCTATTGGCCCAGCATGAATTCATACTAACTTTGGCTACACTTGACAGTCATGATGATAGCTTTGAGTCACCCTAACTTCAAATTTAGAATTACTCTGTAAAACATAAACTTGCCACTAGGAGTAGAGGGCAGTCATGCCACATTTACTTTAGTCAGTGGCTTACTCTGTGTCCTGAGCCTCCAGATAAAACTCTAAGTGAATGAATGAAAAAAATCTTGAACTCAGAGAAAATGTTCTCAGTTCATACAACAAAAAACTTTGTCTTTTCCTATAGCAATTATTTAGAATGTTGACACATGGAATGTCCCATAATAATCAATGGATACTTACTAAGGTATGGCCCTATACCAAATTTGTGTATAGGGATATATTTATAAATTATGAGGAAAAAGTAGTTCAAAGAAGTATTAAATGCCTTCATTACATTAGCATTTTTGAAGGCTTTATTTTATTTTTAGATTTTTTTCAATTAATTTCATTTTTAATCTCTCTGAAAGTCTAAGTGCTTATATCTGTCTGAAGATACTACAATCTTCTGTAGCTTTTTCCTTCCATATCTTTGTGCCAGAGAGTCTACATTTTATTCATGGTGAGAAAACAAATATGAATTTTGTGCCTTCGGCAGAATCAAGCCTAGCTGCATTAACTCTGAATTCAGACATGTAAAGCTTAACAAGACTAGACTTCACTCTTTTAACTCCCAAATCTGGATGTGGTATTGTGGTTGTAGGGTTGATGTCAAAACAGCACAGGGAGAGGGGGTGTGATCAGCAAGGATGGTGAGACCTTCCATTATGGGCAAGGCCTTCATGCCGTTGTTCAGTCTATTGTGCTGTAAAATGAATGTGCTCATGATGGGCTTAGATTCCCATCACTTAAGCATTATTTCCATATTTAGGGGATGGCAATGCTGTTATTTTCTTTGGTGCAAAGTAGTAGTGCTGTGATTTTCTACATGAAAAAAAAATAAATAAGTGGGTGTGGTCAGCTGTGATTATCAGCAAAGCTATAATGTTCTAGATTGACCACCAAATTTATTTCACTTGAGCTACAAAAGAAACAAATAATACTGTGTAGAATTTAAACTTTTGAAAGAGAAATGAATGTGTCGTTTTATTATCTAGAGAGGTGATGTAGGGTCAGGTTTTTTTTAAACATACCTTTAATAAGCATTCTCAAATGCTTCAACCTCCCTTCTAGGCCACTGTCCAAAGTTAAGGTAATTAGGAAAAGAGAGTATGGACCTGTTTAGAAATAGTTCTTTGGGACAAATCCAATCTGCATTGTCAGGATATCAGTAGTTCACTTCACACAAAGTAGTAGCAACAGCTTGATCCACTGGCAAACACCATTCATAAATCAGCAATGGCAGTTCATCCAGAAGAAATCAGAAGTGGCAAGAAACCACAGGCAAGCTACTAGAAGGTCATTGATGCATCTCTCTCTATGAAGACATGACAAACAATGACCAGCAAAGTGTGGCAAGGCAAACCACACAGTGTTGTCGACCGTCTCTTGGGTTATATGTATATCCTTTCCAAACATCATGTGTTCTCTCAAGTATCTCTCTAGTAAGGTATCACATGCCCCCTTTCCAGGCTGCTTCCAGAAGAACATATGTCTGTTCTCAGCACAATATCCTACCATGTGTCTGCTTCAGCAAAAACATCCCCTCATATGACAGATTTTAGAAAAACATCACATTACACAACTGAGTCTCCAAAGAAACCAAAAATTTCCATTTCACTTACAAGGATGGCATTATAAAGATTGGCTAATATTTTTAGCCAATCAAATGGGAACCTTCTCTAGATGTTGCCCTCTAACAAGAATGAAAATCATTCCTCCTACTTTGGGTTTTCTTTAAAATCCTTTCCTTTTTCCCTTTATCGTCAACCCCTCAAGAGCCAGCCAGAGAAAATAACTGAGATTATTTTTCTTGGTAGTTAGCAAGCATGGACCACCCATTTCATAAAAGTAACTGTTGCAGAGTGCCTGTTCTAAAGCCGACATCAGTTCATTGAGACTTAGGGACAGGAACTGCAGTCCCAGATTGACAAGGAAAAGCCTCAGAGAGGTCAGTCTGTTCTATAAGAGGAGGACCTGAAAATCAATCTAAGTGTTTAATCCCACAACTCATACACTAACACTGACTTCACTGTACTTTATAACCCAGGGGAGCAAGCTGACGATTCTTGTTTCTAGGGAGTTTGATTCAGAAGACACCCCTCTGGGATACAACTACAGATAATGGCAGGCAGCTCATTATAAGCCTCACCAAGCAAGTGTTATGATCAAATTTACACCTTAGTGTTCTCAGAATAATGACTGCACAATCCATGATGTGTTTTGCTATACTAAATGCCAAGGGTGATAATGCCATCCATTTCTCAACAACAATAAGTAGAAAAAGAAAATCTGCGTCAAATCCCAATGGAGGACAGGTTAAGTTGCTGCTACATACATTTATTATTCGACATTGGACAAAGTCATTTCCAGAAATTTTGTTGAAAGGAAACAATTTCCTCCTGACTTCAGTGGAGATGGTCATTATTTTTCTCGTTTTGAAAATACTAAAGAAAAGAGGAAAATTCATAAATTGCCCAAATGGCAGTATAGGGTTTCATGTTTTCAGTAACTGAAGAGCTAAAGGAAAAACATAAAATCATCACACAGCACAATCTACATTACAGAAGTAGCAGCATTACCTTTAAATGCTCTAAGCTGGAATATAAGCCACTGGATTGCAGATCCCTTGTGTTATCGGAAATCACATTTATATTTCCAGAGGACTGACTAGGGAAGAAAACAAAGTAAAAAGACGTCCTCACTAAGGACAAATGACAATTGCGTTATGATACTAAGATTGGAGAGTAATTGTCTAAATGACAGCTTTGATATTGTGGCAGATGAAAACGTACCAGAGTTTCTCCAAGGTGTTGGTAAATTCTACTGAATCGCTGCATTCCTATAGCTCTGTTAATACAGGTGGCACTCGCTTGTAGCACGTCTAAACTGTCAGTGGCATACTATCACAAAGGCCATTAGCATGACTCTGAAGAAGGCGTTAATAAATGAATGAATAAGAAATAATTCAATGAATGTCTCTTATTCTCTACTAAGACAACACTTCAGACTCTATTGTGTGGTGCTGATGAGTCGTTCTTCGTGAAACATGTTTGGAATGTCTTGCTCTTTTGTTTTTAATGTGGTTGTTTCATTTTGTTTTGTTTCTGAAGCGTGTTCATATTAAACATCTGGATGCCATAGTCTCAAAGCCGGTCAACAGAGCAGGTCAATAGACACTTTCTGCTTGTAACCAAATGAGAGCCATGCTTGCTTTTTATCGAGCTGTGTCTAAACTGGCTGAAGAGAGTCGGACTCTGATCAATAAATAACAAATCAGCTGTTTCATAAATCAGGCCTGTCAAAGCCGCACAGTGCCCCGAGCGGGGTTCTTCTCTGTGCTTGTTTAGGACCTGGTAGCATCTGGTTAATAAAAATAAAGCTTCCCATGCTTTTGACAGTTGTTTGGATATTCCATTCAGCATTGCACAATATTTACTTGCTGTTTAGACTTATTGTCCCTCCTGTCTCCTCCACACACCCTTCTTCCTGCCTCAGATCTTAGAACAGACATTCTCAGCTCACACTAAGAAGAAGAAAGTGGAGTTGAAGAATGAATACTCATAAATGGTTGTCAGCTGACCATTTAAGTCTTTGCTATAATTATTATATTCTTTTAAACTGCATAGAGTTTCCACTTAGCTCTGTAATTATCAATATAAATCAAAGGTAATAACTTATCAGTCCATCTAATTTCTTTCTTTAAGTTAGTTCATTTCTTACCCATCTGTCTTAGTTAGGGTTTTACTGCTCTGAACTGACACCATGACCAAGGCAACTTTTATAAGGACAACATTTAATTGGGGCTGGCTTACAGGTTCAGAGATTCAGTCTATTATCATCAAGTCAGGAAAATGGCAGCATCCTAGCAGGCATGGTACAGGAGGAGCTGGGAGTTCTACATCTTCATCTAAAGGCTGCTAGCAGGATACTGGCTTCTAGGCAGCTAGGTAGAGGGTCTTAAAGCTCATGCCCACAGTGACACACCTATTCCAAAGAAAGCCACATCTCCAAATAGTTCCACTCTCTGGGCCAAACACATTCACACCGTTATACCTTCTTTCAAGTCACTACAGTTTATTGTAAATATTAAGTTTACAAAATAAATACCAGTTGTTGAGTATTCTCAAGGCCTTTGGTTTGAACTCTGACATCACAAAAAAGATAAAAATAAAATGCTACATAGATACCGACTTGTAATGTTTGAATGTATGTAAAGAAGGTGTTGTGTTTCAGAACTACAGACTGAGAAAATAGACAAAAGACCACAATAGAGGAATGAAAGATGTTGAGAGAAGGGAGAGATCAAAGGTACAACAAATGTGAATCAGGGCACAGGTGTTTAGAGTCCAAGAGAAGGAGAAAGGACGAGAAGAAACTGGCATTGAGTAAGCACAATAACTTACTTGATTAGAAATATGTCTTTATGAAACCTAATTCTCTGCAAGTTAGCAATAAATTATTAAAATAAATAAATATTGTTTTAAAACAATCCAGTTTAACCTTGTCTATATATTTTTTTTCAAATCTTTGCAGTTATTATGCTTTGGAAGATGAGTAATCGATGATAAAAACCGTGCTTAACCTCATGTGCACAGCGCCAGAACCAGGATGTCAGATTTTGGAGTCTTCACTGTTAATGGCTATATATACCTTTTCTATAAATCTAGCAATATCTTTTCATCCATCCTTGCTATCCCAACACACTACTTCCTCCAATGCTCAGATCAGTTCCTTTACTAAATGATGCTTCCATTTGTAGGCTTACAGAATTCTCTCAGCCTTCATTTTTATGATGTGCACCCAACTACATCCTGTGTGCTTTTGGGGAGATCCATAGTTTATGCAAGTGTGATTTCAAGCTAATCTTTCTATCAGTTCTGTGGAAGTAGGAGCTTCATTCCCTCAGGAACGTGGCAGTGCCACAGAACAGTGCATTGGTTTTGAGTGAGCACTGATGTGACATTTGTAGCTTATGATACTGTTACGCAAGAATCTAGATATAATGAATAGCTTTGTTTGACTGTGTGGTTTCTGAAACATTTAGTGCTTTCCTCGTGTACTAGAACGTCCAAGTATTTCTGAATTAGAGTAATACTACTGAGTTATTTAAAAGCTATATCTAACATTAATTCGGGGGCAGGGAAAGAATCTGTCGGAGTGCGCTCCTACCCTGCTAAATTTCAACTATGCGTGGGTGATGTGATTTTCCATGACTCAAGATGAGATCAGCTTTTTTTTTCCTTTTGAAGTTACTGCAAACATTTAAGTTTCATATTCAAACATTTTAGGGTCCACAGTTGAACGTGTGCTTTCTGGCTTGATCTAAACATCTTGCAAACATGCCAAAAGAAAACAGGATCATACCTACCTCCAGCATGCTGTCTTCTCTTTTGCTCTCTTTCTCTGACATTTCATTTCATTCTGCCCCCAAATCTTCCCTTTTACGTGCTACCCAGAAGTCAGTGGCAAGCAATGCATTGCTGTTTATACTTGCTATATGCAGTATTTTTTAGCAGTTAAGTCACAAACTCAGCTCAGACTGCTATGTTAGCAAGTTATTGAAACTTTCGCACAGTCCCTCCTTCAAATGTAACTCACAGTACTCATCGAACTGACTTGTGTTGAGAAACAAGCAAACTCATGCTTTTAAATTATTCACTGAACCTAACAAACTGTGTTTGCTAAATGGGTAAATAACATCACATTTGGCTTGGGAATTTATTAAAAACTCTTCTATGCACTTATAAACTTAGCCTCATAGTATCACCATAGAGTAGTGACATGGCCTTGCACTTACAAAGTAAGTGATGAAGCATAATCCCATGAGATGACTAAAACTGGCTGTCTTGGCACCACTTCCTCACTACAACATACCTGCTGCACAATTAAAGAGCTATTTCCTGAAGGTATGAAGAATCGTCGTTGCCTGATGGTTGTATCCAGCCTTTTTCAACAGAACACAGAGTTAAGTGTGATTGGCCTGCCTTTCTGTACCTCAGAGTTATTGTAGCCTGTGAATCTCTATTCACCCAATGTCCCTTTGCACCAGAGGCTTGGAAAGGCTTTGGGATTAAAGGCATGCAGTGTATGAAATCCGACAGGCCACTAATTGCACATGGCACAAGCTGCATGTCTTGTTAGCTTCCTGGTTTAGGCATCATTGCGGTTGTCTTTTTTCTCTTGAATTTAATCCATTTGTGGAGACAATAGAGCACAACTATTTCCTACTACTTATCAAATTCCTTGAACTTAATTTCCTCCTTATTAAATTTGGCTTCTGCCTCATTCACTCCATTCATTGACTCTCCATGTAATAAGTCATTTTTAAGCCAAATCATATTCACTGCATTTAGATAATCAAAACTGATAGTTTCTTTCATGTAAGTCAAAGAAGGTTTCAGCATTTTTTATTTTTTAAAATTTGGAAAACTTTGGAGTTAAAGCTAATTCCAAAGACTTTCACAGAGCAATTTCACACAAATGACTCATGACGGGGCATAAATATGTACTTTCTCCATCCAGTTCGATGTGCTGAGGCTCATTTCTCCATCACTCATGCTGATGCATCTTTACTGAGCCTGTTTGTTGGATGTGTCTTCATTCACCAAAGGATTGAAATTTCCCTCTCAATTGTCTGGTTTAATGATTGAAATTATGACATATTTCATATACATCTAACAACTTTAAGGGCTGGAAAGATAGTTTGGGGTTTAAGAACACTTGATAATCTTACAGAAGATCTGGGTTTGCTTCCTAGAGCCCACATGACAGCTCACAAATTCCTATAACTCCACTTCCAGAAAATTGGGCTCCTTCTTCTGGCCTCTGTGGGCACCTGCACATAGTATACATACATACTCTCAGGCACACAGACATACACATAAAATAATACATACATCGCTTTTAAAAAAATTTAAATTAAAACATTAAAGTATTTGAATCCACAAAGAAATGTATATCATCAGAGCTGTGGCATTTAAGGCATGATGAATTTGATGTGTGTAAAACAAAAACATTCTTAAAAGTCAACGGCTAGGGACCAATAAAAATGCTAGGTGTGATGTCATACTTTGAGAGTACAAACTATATGTTAGCTTAGGACTAGGTCAAAACAGAAAAATTAGAGGTTTCTAAGTGTGTAACCCTCTAAGATGTTTTTGGAGTGGGTGTTTAGTTTTAACATTGGAATTTCTTTTCCTGGTATACCAATGTTTTTGTACATCCCTCTTTCTGATTTTGCTCCAAACCCAAAGACTCTAAATTCACCTTATTTCTATTCTCTTTATAGAAACCTTTAAAATATTTAATATTGAAAATGTCATACATGAAGGCAGTATATTTTGATTATAACCACCCCTCATCCCTTCCCTTCAATTGCCTTTCAGATTCTGAAAACTGTAGACTTTATCTCCTTTTATTCTTTAAAGATTTATTTTATTTTTAATTGTTTATATGTGTCGGGATAGAAATAGTTATGCATGCATGGATGTGTGCATAGAATCCAGAAGAAGGTATGAAAATCCCTGGAGATGAAGTTGTAGACAAATATTAGCTGCCAGATGTCAGTACTGGAAAAAGAGTTTAGTCCTCTGTAAGAGCAGTGAGTGTTCATAACCGCTGAACTATTTCTCCATCACAGACGATTTTATTAAAACCATGAGTCCAATTCATGTTGACTACATCAATTGTGATAAAAAGAAACTACCAGCAGCCACATCCCCAAAGAAAAGGGACTCTTCTCTCTTACCAACAAACAGCTGCAATATCTCACTCGTTAGGCTATGGGGCCTCAGAAGCCGCTTCTGATCCCTGTGAAGGCAAACACACACCCTGTGAGAGTTGGCGAATGCATCATCCATGCCATGTCCAGAAGACAGCATTTCATAGTCCCCCATTTATTTTAAGGCTCTTGCCTTCATGTGCCCCTTTAACTGGATGTTCTTTAAACCTTGACTGAAGGGAGACTGTTGTCAAAGACCCATCTTTCAATGAGCACTCAGTACCTAGTCTCTCAGCACTTTGACCGGTTCTGGGCCTCTGTATTAGCTACTATTCATTGCAAAATGAAGCTTCTTTGATGAACAAATGGAAAACAATATAAATATTTGGAGGGCAAAATATCACCAGTATATTCTCCTCCTAGGGCCTATGAGCTCTCCAGTCATGGGTCCTTAACCATGTTTATGGTACCAGACATGAAATTCCTCCTGTAGAGCAGCCCTTGAATCCAATTATAAAACGGTTGATTGTCCCTATAACTCACTTTAGAGAATACTGGCATCTTGATAATACTAACTTCTCAGGTCCAGGAAAATGGGATGAGTTTTCTGAGTAGACTTCTTGGTTTCGTTCAGCAATGTTTTGTACTTTTTTTACTGAACTCATTATAAATGCTACTGTAAATGGTAGTTTTTAAAATTTTGTTATTGAAATTGTCCAGCGGAAGCATATACTATTGATTGTATGTAACGATCTCACGTCTTGCCTGTGCTGGACTTTCTTTAGTTCAAAAGGTCTTCTGTTGATTACCTTCGGCGTTCTCTACAGAATACATCAAGAAGCTATTGCTTGTAATTTCCCCAAATGGAACATGCTTTCTGATGTTAAATTGAAGTAACAGAATCAGAATCCTCAATATGGTAAGGAGGAAACCTTCATTGGCATGGTTCTTCTAGCTCCTGGAAGCTCAGCTGCCCTATGCCATGTGGCTATGTAATTTCAGTATGAGACTTCGTGGACTTGGCTTCTATTCTTACTTCCTTTTCCCCCGCCTCTGTTCTATGCCTATATTTAGAGCCTGCTCAGTTAATCCTCTAAGACCTTAGCTCAATGTCCCTTATTTATCTGCACAGACACTTCTCACATAAGGTTGAAGTCACAGGTTCCAGATGTACAAAAATATTAGAGGGCAAATATTGAGCCCATTTCATGTAGAATAACGTGTTGATTAATATTTGAATGTCAAAGTAACTTTCAGAATTGCAATCCTGAGATGAACCTCTCTGCATTTGGTAGATAATATTCATATATATTGTGTTGAGAAATTTTGTGTACTTATTCATGAAAAACATGATTTGTGAATAGTCAGGATTTTATTGTAACACATTTGTGGGGTCTGTGTATAAGTTACTGACACAGTGAGGAATAATTTTTAACTGTAGTCTGTTTTAATGTTTGATAGGATTCTTCAATCAAGGATTTTTTGGCCTTAGATTCTCTTGTTTGTTGGCCTACTTATGTGGGCTGGGGTTGAAATTAAATGCATATTATGCAAGTGATTTATGCTGAAATAGAGCTCCTGGCCCACCTGATTTGATATTTGAGCCTCTCTTTCTTCTTACTTTGCATCAGTAAAGACACTTTCAAAGTTCATTTGTTTTTATCTCATTTGGGTTAATTCTTGCTTTAATATTAGCTATTTTCTTCATTCTGAGTGTCTTTATTAGGCAATATTTAAGGTAGATGCTTAGCTAATTAATATAAAGTATATCCATTTTAGTTTCACAGTATTTATGCTTCCACCCATAAATACTTAGTAATATCCCATAAATATCATGAGTTCTATGTTTATTTATTTTTGTCAATTTTTATGTCAATATATTCTTACATTTTAGTGATTTTTTTTCTGTGATTTGCTGATTATTTAGGAGGCTATTTCACTGCAGAACCCTACATTGTTTTATTATTGATTTTTTATTTAATTTCACTGTGTTTTAGAAAAAGCCACCCTGCATGATCTCAACCTTTTTCTGGTTTCTGCAAGAGACTTTTTTTGGCAGACCACATAATCATCCTAAACCTTTTCCAACGTGCATTTGTGATGGAATGGTCTTTAGTTCAGTGTCAGTAATAGTTGTCAGTTCTGGATAATGTTTATACATTTGCTGAACTTGTGCCTAATTGTAAAGATGTTTGAAACTGAAGTGTCTAGGCCTTTAGTAACTGTCATTAATTTGCGTATCTCTCTTTGTATTGTAGTCATTTCTTTCTTGAAGCAATATTGGGTCTGATTTTAAACCATATTTTTCATGACTTAGATATTAATTAACAAATACATATTTTAACATATAATATATATGCTTTATGAAATACATACATATATGTGTGTGTATGTAAGACAGTATTTATCCCTTTCTTTTTTTCAATTGACACATAACTGTTACTAAACCATAAACTTTAGCCTTTCTTGTTAATCGTGAAAAATATCTTGTTAATATTTTTAATTTATTTTTCTCTTATATATTACACCTTGACCTCAGTTTCCCCTCCCTCTTCCCCTCCCAGTCCCTCCCATTCACCTCCTTTTACCCACAGATCCTTTCCTCCACCACTTCTTTTATCTTTTAGGAAAAATCAGAGCACACAGGGATAGCAACCAAGTAGGCCATATCAAGTTGCAATAGGACCAAGCACATGCCCTCGTATTAAGGCTGGACAAGACAACCCAGAGGAGGAAGAATCCCAAAAGCAGGCAAAATAGTTAGAGACAGCCACCACTCTCACTGTTAGGAGTCTCAAAAGAATACCAACCTGCACAACCATAACACACATACAGAGGACCTAGGTCAGACTCATATAGGCTCCCTGATTGTTGGGTCAGCCATTGTAAGCCTCTAAGAGCCCAGATTAATTGATTCTGTGGGTTTTCTTGCTATCTCCTTGAATCCTGTGGTTCCTACAATCCCCCGCCTCTGCAGGATTCCCCAAGCTTAATCTAATGTTTGCCTCTTGGTCTCTGGGTATGCTCCCATCTGTTGCAGGATGAAGTCTCTATGAGGATGATTCTGCTGGCTCCACTCGACAGGTATAACAGAGTAGATTGACCTTACAAAGACCTGCATTAGGAAATATTTTGTCACTAAATTTCAGTATTCCACTCAGTAGTTAATGTGGTATAACTTTTTCTAATTTTTGTTTTTAATTCTCTCCTTTCCTTAATGTGAAAAGTAATACCTATGTGTTTTCTTCACTTTTAAATCTGTTTCAATGGTGTCTTTATTATATTTATACTTTATATGACTTCCCATGCTGGGTTTCACACCTGCAGTTTCCCTTTTGCTTTCCACACTTAACATCTCCCCTCTCCGTTCCTTAGTTTGTGTTGACTAGATGTTGTCCCGTGTGTCATTTTAATGATACTGTTATATCTTTAGACTTTATTAACTTCGTGAATGGTTGACTAAGGACTACATTGATGTCTTAAGCTCGGGATAGTCTTTCAATTAGTACTGACTGGTAGTAGCACACAGACACTCTGTTTACATGTTTGTGATAAATTGCAAATGTATATATTATAATCCTGTCCACACACATTTATAAATGTTTTCCTGCTGAGCTTGATTTTAAACCAGAAGAGAATTACAAACTAATCAAATGTATTTGTACTGTCATTCAGACCTACAAGTGCAGTTAAGCTTACTAGAATCTGTAATTTTTTTTTTGAGAATTTGCAATCTCGTGCCTTTTCTATTGAGTCTACAGGGCTCCTGTAAGTATTTCTCATCATGTGGGTCTGCTAGTTATGACCCTGTGCTCTGATACCAGGGGATTTTGCTACAGACAGAATTACTGGCTGACTACTGTTCTTTTGCTTCATTGTGAATGGAGCATCATTTCGTTTGCCTCCCTGTCTTCTGGTGAGAACTTAACTGTTGCTCTTCTTCAGTGGTGTTTTCCTTGCTTTTCTGTCTTTATGATTCTCCGGCTTGACAACAGCAGTTTCACCAAGATCTGCCAAACTACAAACATCTTACATTTATACTCTTCGAGATATGTTGAGACTTGAAAGGTATAATTTATTCAGAATTTTAAAATAAGGTTTGTGAAGCCGAATGCTTAATAATTTTTTTAACTGATTGTGCATTCACTCTGGCGTCCTTTTCGGTCCTTCATGGTTCTTGCTTATTCGTGGGTATGCTATGTAAGACTGATATTAAAATTCTCTCACATTCAATTTTTCCTTTGATCATACTTAATGCCTCTCCTCTAACTGGTTCAGCACCTGGAACCTGGGACAATTTGGATGTATTTCCTGTAGTGATGCACTATATTGTCTTGTTTACTTCTTATTTTCAGGGTTTTGGTGGAAAGCTGAATATGTTAATTTTATTTTCTTTTACTGGGACTGAGAGTCAGACCCAAGGCATGATAAGAAAACTCTCTACTACTGAGAACCACCCCCAGTCATGATGCCTGAGTGTTTCAGATATGAACTCTATCACATGATAAATGTAGAAGTCATCTCATCCTTTCCCTTGTGGTTTGGTGTTGTCACTGTTTGATGTGCTCACTCTCTTGGATTAAGTTTGTGTTCCCTGCAGTGTGTAGCAACATATCTTTCTGTGGTAATTGCCATGATCTCTCAGTTTATTGGTCATATTTCCCTAGCTGCCTTTCACTCTAGATTGAAGAATCTACCTGAGGTCTAGCATAGCACAGAAGGATGGTATAACCTCACGTTTGCCTACACATGGTGCATTGGAAAAGTATCCATCAGCTAGTGGCTAGAGACTGAGGCCATGTCTGTCCTCACCTGGGAATGTACTTAGCTGTGCCTATGTACATGTTTTTACATCACCCGGTGACTGTCAGAACTTTTCAAAGCGCTACAGTCTTCTTGTATATCTTGTATACTCCAGATCTCCCTTTAAATTTTTTATCCAGGCTGCTGTTTACTTGAACTGGTATTGCACCCTTAGGCAGCTGTAATGTTCAAGGCTTTTTGCTGAATGTTTTTTACAAACACTCTGGGGATAGGTCTTTTCCTGAGGAGGGAATTCCCAGACAGATCGAATATTGACATGATCCTATGAGCAAGCTTTTCCAGGGAGCTAACAGGTCAACACTGCCCGTGTTCTACAGACGGGCTTTTCCCAGACCTGGACCTGCTCTGCCCTTCCTATATTTGTGTAGCTTCTGGTTTCCACAGAATCTGTGGTTCAAAGGCTGCTGGATGAAAGGATTCTGCAAGCTCAGGAGAGAGGGGGTAAAGAAAAAGGTTATAATTGTAAAATTCAAATGATATGAAACAAATTGCTATCATGAAAGTAAAATTTTATTCTTAAAGACAAAAAAATCCTACTTTTCTGGGCTTTTGCTAATATCTAGAATTTCAAAAACTCATCCTTGAAAGATTTTTTTGTTTGTTTGTTTGTGGGAAGGGGATGTGATTTACAGATTCACATCACAGCAACATTGTGTCCTACTCAACTTTTAAAAACACCAAGGATTTTTTTCACTGAACTGACTATTCCATGAACAAACTGCATTAAAAAACATCTGTTCAGTGATAGACAGCACAGACAGGCATTACGAGCACATTCAGGGCCTCTAGTGAATATTTACATTCATCTAGCTTGTAAAAATGCAATGAGCTACACCGGAAGTAGCAACACACCCTGTAATTTCAGTTACTCAAGAAGTAGGGAGAAAAGAACCAAGAAGCCAGGGCAAGCTTATGCAAAAATAGCAAGACATCCTCTCACAAAACATAAGTGTGTATGTAGATTGTATAGATTCATATGCTTGACACAAGTGCTAACTGATGGTAGCACAAGGTAACGGATCCTACCTTGGACATGCATGGATATGAATGCACATAGACGCATTGCTGTTGTCTAAGCTGACCAAGGTGGATACCGAAATAGTTTCCTCTATGTCAGCTTCTTGAGGCTGCAAGCCAATCACATGCCAAGATTTAGAGGATGACAGCTGTCACAAAACAGCGAGGGGAATTTATTACCTTGTGGCTATGACTTGAATATTACAGCCCTACACAGTCTTAAGAATAGATGTGGCTTCACATGGAACTTCGTAACTGCAGGCGATCTGGGGACATGTGCCTTCATTTCTATAGTAAGTCATTCGATTTCGCCTCACACAACCACAGCATCTGCTCTGTAACACAACAGTCACTGTGAGCCCAGAGAACGTCGGGTGGTAAAGAAGCAATTTTCAATGGAAATCACAAAGGCATTTTGTTTCAGAATAAGGGAATTAGGTTTTGCCAAGTAGGCTGGAGTTGCAGCCTGATGCTATTATTCTTAGATATAACACTGGAATATTTTGCTAGGTGAAATATTTAAGACACAGGTATTAGTTATATCAAAATGATTTAAAACTACATTTCAACTAATATTGATCTTGCTGCAGCCTAATGTGCTGTATTCCTGGAATCACCCAGCCTTTTAGGCTTCTTACAAGCATCCTTTTCACCAAAATCTATTTTTAAAGCAATTATTTCCTAAATAAAATGCCATCTTGTATAGTACTTTTCCAATACTCAGATATGATCTGTTTCCATATATACCTGAAGGAGATAAAATCCCAATATAAAACACAAAAATCATAAAAATTAACAGTCAAAATGAAGCTTTTTTCATAATGTATGTGTGAATTCTGTGCTGTCTTTGCTCAAATTAAGCATGTCTTCTTTGATTATAAATTTTGTCTTAATCATATCATAACTTATCATTAGCTATGTTTGCCACAGGAGTGTTTAGTGCTTTAGCTTTTAAGAACTCAAGTTTGTTGATGTTCTATAATTGATTAATTTCTTGTGTAAGGTATAATTGGCTGGCTGGCTTCATATTATATCCCATTGTATCATTTCTGGGCTCAAATATATTACAGATATTTGAAAGTCATATTTATTGGTTTAACTGATATTAAAACTGAAATAATCTTGGGGCTAAAGATGTGGCTCAGCAGTTAAGAGCGCTGACTGCTCTTCCAGTGGTCCTGAGTTCAATTCCCAGCAACCACATGGTGGCTCAAAACTATCTATAATGGGATCTGATGGCCTCTTTGGTGTGTCTAAAGACAGCTACAGTGTGCTCATATGTATATAATAAATAAATATTTTTTTTAAATCTGAAACAATCCCAAGGCTGAAATATGTAAGAGAAACCCTGGAATAGATTGATAAAGTTGGGAAGCTTGTCATAAAGTTGTGCTTGAATGGTTAAATATAGATTAGGTGAGGAGCGAACAAATATGGTAGCCATGGGGTTTCTAGGAGCCTGAGAAACCTATGGAGGCTCTAAGAGCTGACACAACAGCAAAAAAGAAGTCTGCAGGATTACAATAGCTTCAGAACAAATAAGGGACAAAAAGAAAGTCTTCTGGGAAGATGCTTTTAAAATGTGACCTCACCTAGAAGTGGGAAATACAGAATCTAAACTAGTCATCTCCTGCAACCAGTCAAGACTTCTAATAGAGGGACTAGGCCACAAAACCTTCGACCTACAATTTGTCTGGCCTATGAGATGTGCTGGGGTAGTGACTGGTCCACCTTGAGATCCATGTCACAAGAGGGAAGTCATTCCTGACACTGCCTGGATAGCCTAGACTGAGAGACGAGAGCACAGAGACAGAGAAAACCAAACACAAATGGCAAAAATAAAAAAAAAATTAAAATTCAATAAAACTATTCAAAATGATAGTCTGCTATCCACATAGAATGATGCCTTAGCCCAGTTTTTATCAGAGAGGCTTCGGCCAGCAAATTATGGAAACAGCTGCAGAAATCCACATCCAAACATTAGTCAGAGCCTGGGGAATCTTGTGAAAAGGGGAAAGAAAGAACTGAAGAAACCAAAGAGGTCAAGGACACTACAAATAAACCAAACAAACCAAGTAAACCTGTCCCATAGGAGCCCACAGAGAACGAACCGCCAACTAGGGAGACTACAGGAATACCTAGGCCCTCTGCCCATATGCTACAGTTGTGTAGCTTAGTGTTTGCTGGGGACTCCTAACAATGGGAATAGGGGCTGTCCCTGATGCTGTTAACTGCCTTTGGGACCCTATCTTCCCAGTGGCTTGCCTCATCTAGCATTAATAGGGGAGGAGGTAAGGTGCAGCCTAGCCTTACTGCAACTTGATATGCCATGGCTGGTTGATATCCATGGAAGACCTGCCTTTTTCTGAAGTCTAATGAAGGAGGACTAGATGTAAGGTGCAGGGTCAGGGGACAGTGGGAGGAGAGAAGGGAAAGAAAACTGCACTTAGGATGTAAAAATCATCAATCAATCAGTCAATTAAAAATTGTAGACTCATGAAATTATAAGGGAAGATGGTGGAACACAGTCCGATGCCAAGAATGGGGAATCCATACACTTTACTGTCACCTCTCAGCCACCAGGTTGAAAACACAAGCAAACTCATTCTTGTGAGACTGCTGGCTTCAATGACAGAGATGTGCAGCTCCCCGGAGCAGACACATCATTGCTGAGCAGTGGTGCTGCCTGCAGCCAACATGCACAGCAGGCATGCCATCATGGAAGTCAGAGTATCATGCGGTGGCCTGAAGCTTCAGCAGAGACATGTTGTTGCTGATTGAGACCAGCCCTAGGCCAGTCAGCTGGCCAGCTAGCCACCAACATAAATTCTTGTAGCTGGAGCCTGTGCTGTTTGCCTTGCTGGGAGATGAAGAGAGTACCAAGGTAGATCCTGGTGAGCCTCAGGATGGCAGACCTTGAAGGCAGGGGTGTGTGTTGCAGTCAGGAACTGACACAGAACCTTCCCCCAGATGCCATTTTTGAGTCTATGGATTGTAGCATTGCTATCCAGCACTTTATGGCTAATGTCTACTTATAAGTGAGTATTATACCTTATGTGTCTTTCTGGCTTTGGGTTACCTCATCAGGGATACTCTCAAGCCATCCCATGTGAGAGAGTCAACCCTTGACACAATTATGATACTCTGCTATGCTTGCAGACAGGAATCCAGCATAATTGTCTCCTCAGAGGCTTCATCTACCAGTGGATGGAAACAGATGCCATGATCCATAGCAAAACATTTTGTAGAAGACTGAGGGATAGAAGTGAACAAGCCAGAGGCATCAAGGACAGCACAAAGAGACTTACAAAGTCAACTAACCTGGGACCACGGGGGCTCACATAGACTGGGACACCAACCAGGGAGCATACAAGACCTGGACCTAGATTCTACACATTTGTAGCAAATGAAACTTGGTCTACATGTGGGTTTCCTAACAAGGAGAGTTGGGACTGTGTTTGTATCTGTTCTCTGCTGTTGATCCCCTTCCCCTACCTGGATTGCCTGGTTGAGCCTCAGTGGGAGAGGATGTGTCTAGTCCTGCTGTGAGTAGATATCCAAGGGTGGGGTGATACCCAAGGGGAGCTCCCATTCTCTGATCGAGGGGAGAGTGAGGAGAGGGACTTGCAAAACTGAGACTGGGGGAGAGGAGGAAGGGGCTGTAGCAAGGATGTAAAGTGTATAAAAAATAATACAACAGCAGCAACAGAAAAAGCTAATCAGCCTATGGCTGAGCAGAAACGTCAAGACTTATAATCCCAATGACAGGATTCCAAATGGGAAGAGGAAGGAAGCAAAGAAGTGGCCATGAGGTAGAGGGTCCAGGAAGAGTCGTGATAAGCAGGTTGCCAAGGGATTCGCCATGAGGACACACACACACACACACACACACACACACACACACACACAGAGCAGAGCAAGCAGAACTCAGACTGCAAGTAACACGGGGCCTGTGACTGGAAAGTAGATAGCTTGGAGGCTAGAATAGATGACTATCTGCCCAGTCATAGTACTTAAAGCTTGTTAATAAAGATATTAAGTCTTTATGTCAATTATATGGGAATTAGAAAGGAAACAGATGAGGCTCTCCTCCTTAAATTACTGCTTCCATATACCTGTATATAAAACACACAAGATAAAAATGATACAAATGTTTAAAAGGAAAACAAAGATCTCAGATGCTGAGCAGACAACTTCAACTAAGTTGTGACCCTAACTCATATTTACACTTCAGCTTCAAAGTCTTTCACTATGTTACTTACATAGTAAAATGGGCGCTGCAGACTTGCTTACAATGGAGACACTTGGCATTATTCTTGAGTATCAAAAAGGATCCTGAGCTCTGATGATACTTGCATCTTAGCTCATAATATCATCCTGAGTGAGGTAACTCAATCAAAAAAGAACACACATGGTATTTACTCACTGATAACTGGATATTAGCCCAAAAGCTTGAAATAGCCAAGGTTCAACTCACAGACCACATGAAGCTCATAAAGAATGAAGACCAACATGTGGGTGCTTCAGTCCTACTTAGAAGGAGTAACAAAATACTCAAGGGAGCAAATATGGAGACAAAGTGTGAGACAGAAACTGAAGCAAGGGCGTCTGGAGACCATTCCACCTGGGTATCCATCCCATGTGCAGTCACCAAAGGCAGACACTGATGTGGATGTCAGGAAATCTATGCTGACAAGAGCCTGATATAGCTGTCTCCTTAGAGGTCTGCTAGAGTCTGACACATTCAGAGGCATATGCTCACAGCTAACCATTGATCAGATCAGGGGTTCCCAATGGAGGAGTTAGAGAGAAAACTGAAGGAGCAGAAAGGGTCTGTGGCCCCATGAGGAAAGCAACAATACCAACTAGCCAGAGCTCCCCAGGGTCTAAACCACCAGTCTGGGAGCACATAGGGAGGGACCCATGACTCCATATGTACATGTAGGGGAGGATGGCCTTGTCGGGCATATGTGGGAGAGGAGATCCTTGGTCCCATAAAGGCTGAACACTGAGTGCGGGGAATTTGAGGGTGGGGAGGTGGGAGTCGGGGGGTAGGTGGGGGCACCTCCTCATAGAGGAGGGAAGATGGAATAGAGGGTTCCTGGGTGGTGTGGGGAATGGGGTAAGGGGATAAAATCCAAAATTAAAATATAATATCCAATAAAAATATAAATTAAATTAAATTTAAAGAAAGATCTGTGTATAAATGTCTCTTGTACACTGTGGGCTTGGGGTAATTTCTTACAGTCCCAATAGAATGCTAATAACACAGACTCTGGTCTTATCCACAGGAGAGGAGATTCCATTCTCTGAGCAGTACCCAGTTGAAGCCTAATTTCAGAATAAGCTTAGTTCTGCTGCTATGGCTGCAAATTACATTTTTCTTCTCAGGAAGGTGAGTGTGTGTGTGTGTGTGTGTGTAAGAGAGAGAGTGGGGAGAGGGAAAGAGGTAAGGAGGGAGGAAAGAGAGGGAAGGAGGGAGAGAGGGAGAATAAGACTTGATTGGGTCGAATCAACAGTAAGACATGAAAGACAATTTAATCTCAAAAGGCTTGGTTACTGTGAAGCACAATATTCACTTTCCTCCACTAATCCATGCCTTTGCAGACTGTTTTAATAAGCCAATAGCAAAGGATAGTTGCTGCGGGAGGCTTTGGCTTATGGTGTAGCTTGTGGCAGGTCTGTCACTTGACTCTCTGTAGGCCACTGAAGTCCAGAGAGCTGCACATGTCTTGCTTTGAACTCTGGATTCAGAGGGTGTTCCACAGGTGCACAAGGTCAGATGCTGTTCTTAGCATTTAAGAGGTGACATTTCCAAACGCTTGAGAATAAGGGTCATTTTTCTATAAAGGGCTAATTTGTGCATTTGAAATTAAAATGTTCACATTTTAATGAGACCTCATTTCTTTTCAGGAAGATGTACAAAGAGAGCAATAAGAAATTTAAAAGCCCCCAAATCTCCTATCCTGGGGTTTCCCCTTTTCTCCTGGCTTAACAAGGGCACTGAACAAGGCTGTAGTGATGGTGTCTTAACTGGATAGCTGTGTGGCACTTCATGCCAAGCTATCAGACCACTTCAGGCTCTTTGATCTGTTTCTCCACCTTTCTTGTAACCTTTGTGAACAGTTGAATGATGCGTGGAAATCGGGTTCATCTCTGAATCGATGCATAGAGTGCCACGTGACCGCTTGATGCTGGGGAAAAGGAAGCCTCAAAATAACACCCAACAGCTGTACCCACTTAGGAATTTTTAGGTTGAATTCTATTTTTACTGAAAATAGGATACAACTAAAAGTTGTATTTAGCCTTCGCTTCTCAAATGTTGCAGAAACAAGGCAGCCTGCGCTGCTTTTATTTTCCTACAACATTTCACACACCACAGGTTAGTTTTCACCAAGCAGCAGAAGTCTTTATAAAGCTCTGTCTTCACATCCCACTTCTCCCTTCGTAGGAAGGTGAGGAAAGTAAAGCATTGTTTAATATCAAGCTTGCGAAGCGATTTGGAGAACTCTGTCTAAACAGAACCAATATCGTAACTCCTCTTCTCGGTTAAGGATCTCTTTTGCGGCAGAGAGACCTATTTTCAAAATGGGTGTATGGTTGCTCACCTTTGGACTTGATTGACTTTTAATTATCTGCGCTCAATCAAGTCATCAGAAAAAACAGTATTCATAAACTAACTTGAGGGGAGGAGAAGCCCGAGCAGCCTCCCGGCATGAGGCAAGTCTGCAGGGTTTGCTGGTCACCGTGAAAGAACCAATACGTTAAAATTAAAATATTGCCTGTCCTTCTCCCGTCTCCCACAGTCTTCGCATGTTCTGAGCTTCAAGATCTGCATGTTGAGCACAGACTAATTTCGTCATGCAAGCATGCCCAGAGCCTCTAATTATGACCCCTGTATTTAGTGTTCTCCCTCTAGAGACACTGAAAGTTTAGATTCACGCACGCAGAAAACTAATGTTCAGGTGCATTTCAAACAGTTGTTGAATTGTATTCATAGACTAAATCTTTAATTGAGTGTTCATAGAACATTTGACCCACCAGTGAGATGTTAGCCACATTTCTCTTGGAGCACACTTAGCTTTCTTATGGTTTGAATGTGCATGCCAAAAGTATAAACTAAAAACTTGGATCCTTAAATATTGCTGTTAAAGAAGTTGCTAAGAAGTCTCCTTTAGGAATGAATTAAAGCAATTCTCTCAAGACTGGGATGTTTCTTGAAGGAGTGAATATTTTTTAATGAGCTGTTTCCTACCTGCACATGAGGGTCCTTGCCAACACCAACTGCTATGTTTCTGAACTTGTTTACTGACATAATTGTGACCAAAAAAAAGTTCAGATTTTTATAATGTTCCCACCCAGGAGCAATCTCACAGCAATAATAAAAGGGGGCTAAGTTACCACACACCATTAATTTCATGTGTTTCGGGTACATTTTTGTTTTGTTTTTGTCTTGTCCTGTGAATTACTCAGAGGAGTTGACATATAAATCTCTGGAACAGAAGATGCTGAAAAGCAGTTGTAAAGATCACCACGGTTTTGCCTACCCATGCTAATGTTTTACTGTGTTTTGGTTATAAATAGATGCTGCCTTTCCATCTGTCCCAGTACAGTTTGGTAATCTGCCCTTGCTTTGCAGACCAGTCTGCATTTGAAATTGAAGTTCTCCAGGTTTGTATTTGTAGATTTCATCTTGTAGAATGATATTTTTATCAATCTCCTTCATCTAAATGTGCCTCCTTCAAAAAGTTATCCTGGAAAATCTGATTTTGTGTTCATTTATTTTTTTTTGGTCATATTTGTCTTTGGAGAAAATTTCATGCTCTGTGAAGATGAATGTAACATAGTTTTTTAGATTTCTTATAGTAAACACCTGTTGGTAACACAGAAGATCTAGAGGTGGGTAAGGAATAGTCTCTGCACTTATTATTTATTAATCCCAGCTTCTAGTGTATTTTTGTAAAAAAGATGAATCTTAATATTTACAAAGCAGCACATTAAGAACCAAATAGTTTCATACTAAGTAGAAAAAGTCAAATCTAATGTTCTAGCATGACAGAATATTCTGGAAGAAATGTTAGGATATTTTTAATGGTTTAGTCACTCAACATATGGTGTTTTATTGGCCTCCTTACTGCACACAACACAAGTTAATATTTTATGGTATTTTAGTTAATGAACAGGCAAGAAAATCTCGAGGAATGGTGTGACTGTGGGTACCCAAATATACTCAGTATCAAAATTAGAAATGTTATTGGATATGAAGAATTTTATAGCAATGGGGTCAACACAATCCACATCCCTTTAAGTTAATAAAAGGAACAAACAAATTTATTCTACACACACTTATTCTGTCTTAAATTATGGAAACTCAACTTGTTGAAACAGAGTTGCCACTATCTCTGGCTTCTCTTTGGCCAGCTATTATGATGTAGTCTTAATTGTATTCTTATTGATTTGGGGTTAAATGCCCCTGAACAAAGGTGTGTAGCAAAAGTGTTAATTCCTAATACCATGCCACAATCAGTCTTAGCACCACAGCAGGAAGTCTGTGGGTTACTCTTTTCCACATACTTTAAAAATCAAGCTCAGAAAGTAACAGCAGGAACCACAGACTTTGCAAGATGTTCTTGGTAGTAAGTAAAGATGGGGACCACATGTTTAGGAGATGGTGGATCTGACTCATGACATCAATAAAAATTGATCCCAATCAAGCAAAAGGAGATTAAATTTAGTCAGAATTATTGTGAGCAATTGTATCAATTCTCAGTTTCACTTGAGGCCATCATTGTAATAATTGTGAGATTGCGACTCTAATGTTAAGGTAAAAAGTTGAAACCTAGTATAATGTTATTATTATATGCTACAATTTAGTTCAGGCTTCTAGAAACAGAAACTCAAGTTTAATATTTTACTTATAAAAGACTTCAGTCTAAAAGTAAAAACAAAACAAAACACCAGTCCTTTGCTTTCTTACTAAATATTCAAACCTGATTCAGAGATATTATAGAGGAGATAGATAGATAGATAGATAGATAGATAGATAGATAGATAGATAGATAGGGGGGAGGATACACACACACACACACACACACACACACACACACACACACACACACATTTCTAACACTCTAACAAGAATGGAAATGAGAGCTCTTTCACTCCTAACTTTGACTGCCACTGAATTGAAATATGTCACTCCATGTTTAGAGTAATCTACCACTAATCCCAAAAATTCTTGGCATGGTCTACAGTGAGCATTGCAGTCATTTTGTCTCAGTCAGTTTTGTGGGATGGCTACTACTCAACTGAAAGACAGCTTCAGTTTAGACCCTGATTTGATATGAAAGATGTAAGTTTATGTTGCAGAAGAAAGTCAAGGCCAGCAAAGTCTTCCCAGTGTCCAGTCATGTTCTTGCCGCTTTGGGTTCTGTTATGGTTTTACACTCTCGACTCCTTGACACTGGTCTGTGGTTTAACATTGAAGAGAAGTTGGAACATCCCCATCACCACCTCGAATCCTGGAAATGTGATCCTTACAACGTTATCATCTCTAACTAAGATTAGAAGAACCTGTGACACACAGTGTCTGAATTGTCTCCACAGCTCCTCTATTTTTTGGTTCAGCTCCATTTAGTTCGTTATATTGACAATGCAGTCACTCTTATTTCCACATTAGTCCCCCAGCTTTAACTTCTCAGGCTTTTGTGAAACCCCATTCCTCTTTAACCCTTTTAGATGACATATTTACGTATTTGTAGACATATTTTTCAAAATATCTAAAGAACAATTCTGAAATTGTAGCATCACAAATATTGTAATTAGTAATTAGTAACATTGGACTAACTGACAAACTGTTTCCATAGAAACTGTGTTCTTTTGAATGATGTCATTTTATTTAATAAATTATACTATTTTTGAACAAAAAATGATTACAAGAATTTGAAATATCATCTAAAAAACATTGACTATATATCATATACCACATATCAAACTACTTGCTTTCAGTTATTTTTATTTCAATTCAGGCAACATTTTAGATCTTTCATCCTTTTACACTTCCCTGTATGAGAAGAAATGATCTTTAATCTTTCTACTGTGCTTTATAAGAAAAATTCATGTATCATGATTTCCCATCTGGTTGGAATTTTCAATATTCTGAAGGTAAATGCCTCTGGAGAAGGTGTTTTAGCAAGGACATGGATGTGGACATATTTCCTGATTGGAGAATACTTCATCACCTAAAACATACACAGCAAGTACTAAGTAGAAAAAGATACAGACTGAGTTAACAGCCAACTGTTAACTCTTCCTCTTCTCCACATTCATTCCTTGACTGGTCACAACTTCTGATTTAAGCAGTGGCTAAATCCTGTACATGGAAGAGGCCACAGATAAGAACTGACAGTGAAGACCACGTTTCATCCCACATAGTTCAACCAAGGACGTAGTCTCTTCTTGAAAGTACTTTAAGTGGCCTATAAAACACTTCTTCTAGAAATATACAATGTGATCCATGACAAGAATTGTTAAATAGAAAGTTCTCCATCTTGCTATGTTTCAGACATGATTCTAAAATCAAATTAATATTTTAAACATCTTATAAATTGGTTCATAGAAGCAGTTATTGAAATCTCGTTTTTCTTAGTTAGCCTGTGACAGTATCACAAAGCAAGAAAATAAAGAGCTTTAAGGTCAGACACGTTGGAAGAGCAAGTTCTAGGCTAAACAGCTGATGAATCAGAAAATATCCAGAATGTATGTAGTCTCATCATGATACTTATGGAGAAATCCTCAGTAATGTTACACAACTTGGCCAATAATAACACAGAATAGGTGATATGGCCACCTTGCCTTTGTATAGGAAATTAAGGATCTTTAGATTAGGTGAAGCCCAGCTAGAAAACCTGGCGCTGCTTGGGATAAAAGCTCAGCATTAAGATAGAATGTGAAATAAATACATAGGTTTGGAGAAGTGGTAATTTTGATGGAGAATGCCGAAGAACATAAAAGAAGTGTCTGCAGTTACAGCAGCTGTGTGCCTCTCTGTATGGGTTCTGGGAACCACTTCTTACAGTGTGCAAGATTAGCACACTCTCTTGAGGACTAAACCATTTCTCCAGCCCCTGATAGCAAGACTGTTAATTACTCACTATGAAACAAGCACAGGCAAAACACACGATATGTTTTATAGAGATTTCAAATAAGCACATGAAAATAGCCCCTGTAAAAGAAGATTCTCATTATCAAACACGATGTCCTAAAATGTTTTTAAAAAAAAACAAAACTATTTAATTATTGCTAGAAACAATGTAGAAAAACTTGATCAGTCATTAAATCCTGTGAAATTTAAAATGCCAGTGTTAACTTTAAAACCGCATGGTAGAATCTATAACATTAAAGATAAAACTATAGTATAATTAAATGATTGTGTTCCTGGACAATTTACTCAGGAGAAATGAAAACTTACACACATACAAAAATCTCTTCACCAGTGTTTATAGACTAGTCACAGTAGCCAAACACTGGTAATAACCTTTGGACAATACATATGAATGAAAAGCTGTACTGTCGAGGTTATAGACTAGAACTCAGCAATAATCATGAGTGAACTTGATACAAACAACCACCTAGATTAATCTCCAGACAATGACAATAAGAAAAAAGCGAGTCCTAAAAGTTTACAAGGTTACATTCATTGAAATTGTTTCCACTAGAGATTGAAGAGAGGGTAGAAATAGCTATAACAATAAGGAGGTGACATTAAGAGTTTTTTATTCACAATGGAAATATTCTCTGTCCTGATTGTATCAATATTAATATCCTGGACAAGATGCTGTACTATAGTGGTATGAGTTATTTCCATTGAAGAAAAACATATTAATCGGGAATTTCTTTTCTTGTATCTTAGAATTGCATGTGAAATTACAGTTATGCCACAGTGAAAAGTTTAAGTTTAAAGGAGGGCACAGAATGGATATATTTTCTTCAGATTTAGTTATCCACATTGCACATCTGCAAGTCGGGCCACGTGTTAAGCACATTGCATCAATTAACTCACTTGGTCCTCAAAATAGTTCTATGAGGCAGGTGTCCCTTATCCTTGCTCCGGATATGTGCAGACTCGATGCTGAGGCAACGTATCTGAAGCCAATGTATTATGTGAAGGGGATAGATTTATTTCATTTCTAAGATGAAAATGTAGAGAGAAAGAACAACTTAACATCTGGTTTCAGTAACTGTCAATTCATGACAAGTCTTGTTTTATTCAAATCCTTACTTTCTCTCCATCTTTTGTTTATTTTCTACCAATATTCCATATCCTATCTTTCAATTGCATTTTAAAACCTATGCCTCTAGATAAGAACTATTTTTTAAAACATAACCTTTTAACCTGTCTGTATCTATAAAAATATTAATTATAATCTTCTGATATTATTTAATAAACTGAGAATATGTTTTAACCAAGGCTTCATCATCCCACAGTGATATTTTTAACCAATAAGCAAAATACAGATCTAGTATCTTCTAACCACCTTCTGCTAGAAAATGAAAACCAAGTATCAGCACAGGATATTAGAGCAAAGCATCATCTTATGCTGAAGCAAGATTAATCTGTGTCATCTTACTGATAGCCAAGGTAGAGTGCTAAATTAGAACTGAGTCCTACATGGAGCCTTGATTTCTTATACGGAATCATTGATGATTGATTTTCTTGCTGAGCTTCGTGGCTTCAAAGCTATCATGCTTTCCAAATGATGTTCATCGGAAAACTTTTTATCGCCATTCTTATTCTGTAGTCAGTGGTCTAAAAGTGTATCACTACAAAATTTCAGTTTCTTATGATTTCATTCATTGGTCAGGTTCCATTTCTTTATTTGTTTAATTAACACATCATGGTAAATGTCTGGTGTGCAAGGTAAGAGAAAGGCATTTGGGGAATTTGAATACTTCACATTTTGTTTCATGTTCAAACTTGTACATTGAAAAAGATCAATGCATTCTGAAGATTAATGTCCATTTAAAGCATTTTTCTGTTAGGAAACACAAGAAAAGAATCACGCTTCTGTCCACATTTCACAGTTACAGAAACTCATGGTCAGAAGGGTAAATATCCTCACAAACTTGGTAAATGAGAGGTTTCAAACTTGGTTTAGTGCGAATGCTGCCAAACTCAGGTTTCCTGCATGCCCACAGTGTTCCAACACTGAACAAAGCCCCTGTACTTAAAGAATATTGGGGGGGAAGAATCAGACTAGTAACTATTAAAATACAACTCAGATGGGGTATGGGTAGCTGAGATTTAAATCTGAGTTAATTGTGCTGCCTTATGTCTAGGTATTCTCTAGAGTTCAATAATATATACCAAGTTCTGTTAAAGCCAAGCTATACATTGACCTATCTAGTTAGAATTTATATAAAATGAAATTTTCATGTAGCTGAAAATCAGTCCACAGGTGTGATTGGTGTAACATGCATGGACTTACACTTATTTCTTAGTGTTTACAACCCATGCATTTAGACAAAGGAGAATGTTGTGAATTCATGTAGTGAAATAGGTAGCTGCTTTTTGGTAATGTTCCAGCTGGGCAAATAAATGCCATTCGGCGCTTAGCAGTGTAACTGAGATTTCCTTTTCCAAGGAACTCAAGGGATATAATCCACCACTAATTGCTTTGATTATGACTTATCTCACCTCTAATCTCCATGACCCTTGTGGAGTCCATTTCTGACTTAATGAGCCATACCAGTAAAGTTTACACTGTCCTTTTGAAAAGACTTACTAAGATGTTTCTATGAATTAAGATTTTTTTTGTTCAAACTATGTTCCTTTCTACTCCATGAGGTTGAAGACTTGGCACCTTTATCTTAAACTTTGCCATCTATTTGCATAATTATTCTTTAAGCCATGTTTTTGTCTCTGGGCATTTAAAACTCTCAAATATTAAGGTTTCTCTTTTTTTCTGTGCTAATTTCCTTTGCATTTGACTACTAATATCATAAAGATATAGAGTTCAATGACTCTAGTTTAAATAGTGACCAAAGCTAAAAATTGAAATTTTAGTCTCATGCCAGAAACTAAAATGAAGAAAAAT
This sequence comes from Rhabdomys pumilio, assembly GCA_030674055.1. Taxonomy (NCBI): domain Eukaryota; kingdom Metazoa; phylum Chordata; class Mammalia; order Rodentia; family Muridae; genus Rhabdomys; species Rhabdomys pumilio. The sequence goes on from JANHMN010000001.1 coordinate 10,833,411, forward strand.
ACATAAAGCAGGACTTAAGCAATTGTTATCAACATGCCTTTTGGGTTCCTGTGAAATGTGGAAACTGATGAATTGAGTTTGTTGATCTTCCTTCCAGCTATCTTCCTCAAGAACATTTCTAGGCTGAGGAAGAAAAGGAGGACTAGCTTGTAGACTTCCTGAGTGCAGAGAGAGAGAGGGGAGAACCACAAGACCACAGGGCCGAGATCTGTGATGGGACATCTACAAAGGGAAGGGCTCACTGTAGCTACAGAGGCTTGTTCTAGAGAATTTTACTTAAAAACAAAACAAAACCACTAAGAACAACTTTTTAAAACAAAACAAAGCAGAAAACAAACAAAAACTATCCCTACATGGTAAACAAGCCCCCATCAAATGTATTTTAAAAAATTATTTCCAGATCATACACCAAGATCGGAACACTGTCAGCTTCCCGCAACTATATAGTAAGCTCCATACCTTAAGAAGCAGTCATAACAATAAGTAAGATTTACCTTATTAGACTAGAGGCTTTATGCTAATGGTGAATGTGTTTTTGCTGTCACCTAACAAAACTTAAAAGCTGGAAGGAAATGAAGTATCTTTGATTCTAAATAGTCTAACTATATCTCTGAAGTCCTGGAATATGAATACAAGCAATTCAAAGTCTAGAATGCTTGGCAAGGGATTAAAGTTATCAAGAAGTGTCAAGAAACAAGAGCACACCATCTCATAATAGTTATTAAAATAGAGAAGAGCTGTAAGTGCTGTGTGCTTATATGTATGCATGTGTATTTGTGACTCTCTAGGTGAAAAAATTATCTAAGAAACAATGGAATTCAGATGATTTTTCTAGATTAGAAAAAAATCAAGCTTAGAGATCAAAAGAAGTCCCTCAAATCCTAAAGCACTGGAACAGGAGACTTATATTAAAGCATATTAAAACTAAATGTTACAATGTTATAACATGTCCAAAGAGAAATATTAATTCTAAAGGTAGACATAAAAATTTTAGTTATAAAGAAATAAGAATCACAGAAAATGTATTGTCTGAACAAGTTCAAGTGTGGACATAATGTGCTTTCTTTAGTAACTGAATTGAAACAAAACAAACAACTCACCAAACTTCCCTCTTAAAAATCTCTAAATTTTTTTTTCAAAAAATTATAGCATAAAGGTCTTCAGACACAAAATTTGAAAGAATTCAGTGCCTGCCTGTTTGTAATCCTTCATTAATATTCTTGTTGATGGCTCCATGTTTCTTGTCCAAATAGGAATTTTCTGTTAAGCTTGCTGATTTTATAAATCATTTCCAAAAAGGTATGAGATATTCTTTAAAACACCCTTCTCACATAAGTTAATGGTTTTTAGAGCATCGAACAGAAACCCTACAGACATTGAAACCTTCTGGAATATTTCTCACCTCCACTCTTTCCTGTGCTTGTTCCTTAACCCCCTTACCGCGTGCCATCTCAGACACCACATACTACTTTCTACTCCTTATCAGATGCAGAGTCATTCCGTTTTCTGTTATTTTCCTGAATGATGGCAGTGAAGTGGTTAATGCAGAAATTCAAAATAACTCATGTGGAGGCCTGAGCCATCAATAAGACATCTACATCAAGCCCACTTCCAAGGCTCAGGACTGTTATGAAAGAGGGAATGGAAAGATTCTAAGATTCTAAGAGCCAGGATAAGTGGATCAAGATATTATCTTCTGGTTGTGACAGGATCTCTGCACTCAGAACCTCATCGAGATTATAGCTACCTGCATAAACATGCACAATATCAAGCCACTCAATGCTGCAGCTTGAAGAGCATAGGGGACTGAGAGCCCCAACACTACCTGATGAGCTATTGCCAGTTGGTGGCTTCAGGGGAGGGAAGAGTCAGTTTTCCTTAAGGCTGTGGCCCAATGCTGTTCTACCACATGAAAGTAAGTAGCTTTATAGCCAGACTCATCAGTAACATGAATTGAAACTGGGAATAAAAAAAAAAAAAACAAGAGGTGTTGTGGCTAGCCCAGGCCTTGTATTTTGATGCTAATTCCACTTTCCTGGGAGGGGCTGCAGAGGAGGAGTGAGTCAGTACACAGATGATTTCCTGTGAACCTTCTGTCCACCTTAATTTGTAAAATAAAGGCTAGAGCCAGTGATTGGGCAGTAGAGGGGGCATGGAGAAAATGGCTTGGGGGGAGATGAGAGAGGAGGGAGATGGAAGAGGAAGTCCATGGGGGAGGAAGACCAAGTAGGAGGAAGACAATGAAGGAGCAGGAGGTGGAAGGACAATGGAGGAGAAGCACTCGGCCTGGAAAACCCGCAAGTTAGTTATAAGTGATCTCATAGCTGGGGAATAGAGTAGAATAATGGCAAATCTGCCCAATCTAGGCTTGCAGTTTATATCCATAATTGTTGTTTTCTTTGACTGGTCTTATGTGGGTTGGAGATTTATCACAACAAAGAGGCAGAGAGAGGAACACGTTGGGAGAGAGACGAAGGAAGTAGAGGAAGAAATGAAGGTGTAAATATAATCAAAATATACCCCATAAAAGTTTTCAAGAATTAATCCAAGTATTTATTCAGAACAGTGTTGAATTAATACTTGCACATATGTTTCCTCTGACCTTGATTAGGAATGGAGGGTGAAGTCTTCTAAAGTTGCTGCCACTGTGATTTCTCCACTCTTGACAGGTTGTTTTGTTGCAGCAAAAAGAAATAAAACTATGACATTTGTTCTCACTCACCGAGGTCTTCAAACATAGGCTTTTGTTTTGAAACATCATTAGGAGATTGTTTTCTTCTTCATCCAAATTTGCTCCTATGGGATAAAATGGCTAATGCATAGCATCTAATATTTTTAAATGAAAGTGTATAACGTGTGAGTGTGTGTGTGTGTGTGTGTGTGTGTGTGTGTGTGTGTAAAGTTGTTACTATTCTGTACTGATTGAAAGAGTATGCTAAGTTAATATATCTTGAGTCTGGTAAATGTCTTAGAAGCTCTGTGTTTTTAATGTCTAAGGTTAAATAAAACACACAAATAAGAATCTTCTTTGAATCTGTTTTCCAAACTTCATGAAAAGTACATATCTTTATTTTATACTTGATTCAAAAGATAGGCATCATGCTTTTATTTTAATTATAATAATTCTACTATATTATTCTTTGCATTTTTATGCCTGCTAACCCCATTAGACTGATGTAGTGGTCAATGCATAGTCACTATCATCACGATATGGCCATTCTCAAAGCCACAGAAGTTTTATATCTGAAAATGTTCAATAAATATCTTTCATACAGTAAATGGTTCAAACAACAGAAAAGCATATTTTTAGTAAAAGGTACAATAACAAATCTGTTTTGGATTTTTGATATTTTGACAGTTAGAAGACATTTTGACATCGAAAAGACTTATTGTAATTCAGGAAAAATGAAGTAAAAGCTCCTAAATCCTGATCCATGTGAAAATCATCCAAAATTTAAGACTGCATACACAATAGAAACCAAATACAACTGTGTTAAGGGTAAATGCACTGAAATCACAGAACTGAGACTTTAATTTGGATTAGAAAGACAGATCTCAGAGAACAAAGGCTTAGACTGGAAGGGAAACACACCCGCCCTACACACCCCTGGGCTGTGCTTGCAGCCAAGGAAGGTTTAAGGCAGAGAGGTCCATGTCAGAACATTAGACTTCACTTGGTAAACTGTGAGGGGCCATATGTAAATCACTAGGAGAGCTATCTAACAAGTAAAGACAATTTTAAGCAACACAAACATCAATAAATATGTACGTAATCCACAGTTTCTTTATCCATTTCCCCACCGACAGACATATGGCTTATTTTCTACATTGCAAATAATATCACAAACATTGATGTACGAATATGTCTAAGATACTTTGACTTGAAGTCCTCCAGGTGAACAACCAGGACCAGTGTAATTGTGTCACAGGGATGATAAATCTTCAGATATTTTAGGAGTCATCACACCGGTTTAAAAAACAAACTGATTGTGGCAACAAAGAGGACTGGCAACAGAGAGGAAAGTGGAAAGAAGGCTGGAGAGCAGGGGATTAGAATAATAAGCTCTAAGTAGTATTATTTACTAGTATGAGAATTGTCCTATGTAACCTAGTGCCACATACCATGAAAATTAAACAGTCATTGACTGGGCGTTTTCAGAATTGAGTGGCATGTCCCCACACTTGAGCAGTCTTGTGATTCAGGATAACACATGCAGGTGTTGCTGGGATCCTGTGGACATACTGTGGCCATCAAGGCATGGTTCCCCCACTCTTGAGACAAAGTCCTGTGAGAGCTGTAGCTGTCTGCAGCTTTCCGCTACCACACCCACAACCTTGGGGTTTATTGCAAGGTTCAGATGAAGGCCAGTGTTGTTCCTCACTTCTTTTATAAGCTAAGAATTAAACAGTGGAACGGCTGGAACCTGACATTTTCTTGCATCAATGGTCACCATAGCTGAAAGACTCCCCTCAACCTGGGAAAATCTTCCTCTGAGCTGTATTCTGTCTAGGAGACTTTTTCCTTACGTGCTCTCCCACCCCCACTGGCAGGTTAATAACTCTCTTGTACAGTGAACACTGCTTTCCTATCTGCTTCTTCCAGGACCCAACCAGAAATACAAACCTTTACAAATCGGAAACGTTAGTGGAAAGAAGGCAAGTTTGTAGGAGGATGTACTTGACAGTGAGCATCTTCTAAAGGGAAAGAAACAGAACTGGTGTGTGATCAGCAACACAGAACAGATGTACCCATGGTGACAGAGCTGAGTTCACTGAATGGCATGGAGGGAACCATAGGAAGGAAAGAGTTGACAGTAGCCTCGGGCTTATCACAGAGAGGAGGAGAAAGGCATCGTGCTGAGAACACAGAGAGAAACAAATTCTGACACGGAACTTCCAGCCCTCACTCTCACCCCATATGAAAACATTAGTGAGCCAGGCATGATCTCTGTAACTCAATATAAGCCGTACCGCACCGCTGTCCACCTTCCGACATTACCGTAAAAATAAAGGTGAGCCGAGTTAAGCTGCAACTCTCACACTTTGAAATAAGGTTGATTGTGTTGGACCCAGCAGTCCTGGAGACATCACGCAGCTGATACATTGTGTCAGTTTTCAGAACTGAATTATCATTGGGAAAAATATCTGTGTGCCCGATAATTACAATAGCTCCATCTACTAGCATAAAGCTCCATGTGCTGTTGGCACCACGGGGTATTTTTGTGAGTACGCCATTCTACAGGTTTTCGCTTGGGTCTTTCACGTGAAATGTACAGCATTTCTTTCAAAATTATTTTTCTCATTCATGTCAGTAAATTTGCCTTCACTATATCCCCCTGGCTATCGAGGCAGACTCTCATATGGACATACTGTCAACATAACCACTTCTTCTGTAACTCCATTCATTTTCAATTTGAATTTCACTATCCATATTATCACTTTTGCTTTCTTTTTGGCACACTCATCTTCTCCCGTAATTGTTTCTTTGAAATGATATTCTGTTGTTGTTAAAGGTCACATGGGTTTATTACTGAAAGATGAAAAACACCACAACACAAGGCGTTAACCTGTGGATGGGACCCAAATAACAGATGGACAGAAATCAATCACTAGTAGATTTTGAAAGAAATAATGTTATTTGTCAATGCCCTCAATATGTGTGTATATGTATATGTGTATATATATATATATATATATATATATATATATATATATGTGTGTGTGTGTGTGTGTGTGTGTAAGTATATATGTATATATGTGTATATGTATACATATATATATATATACATGTATATATGTATATATATGTATCTATGTTGATGTAACTCTTTGTGGAATGGAGCAGCAGATGGCTTGGTTTGGTACCATGTACCTAGTACAAGGTAACTATGTACCTTGGGTACACAGTTAAGTATGATAGTAACTTAAGTAAGAATCATGTTGAAAGATTGGCTCGATGACAGTGTGCATTAGTAACTGAAGTTCACCTCTTCTGAACCTACAAAATGAAAATTACCTTATGGTCAGAATGTTTGTAAATTGTCATTTTCAATTCAATGTTTGTGTATTTATTTTGTATTTTTACTCATATGTTGTCTTTGTGCTATATTATAAAAAGGAATATATGCCTTGCAAATATCATATGATACACAATCTATACATTTCAGATGATTTAATGAACAAATGGGGAAAATACACCCTGTTGTGTCAAAGTAAAGCTACCCAGGGGATGACTATTTTTGAACACAGTACAAAAATATGTTAGATAAGAAACAGAGTGACTTCCATAGATAAATCACCAAGATGAAAAATTCTTTGTTCATTCAAGATCCCAGCTTCCACATTTTCTTACAGTGCAAATAATTTAACTCTTTTATGTTTCCATTTCTTCATCTTTACCCCTCCCTAATACCTGATTGTAACTACAGAGAAGCATGGTATGACTATCAAAAAAGCTAATATATAAAAAGTTTTTAACAATATGAATTTTCAAGTATAAGTAGCTGAGTGCACAGCCATGAAAGAATCATATATGACCTCCTCCAATGTAAGGCTCAGAAGCACTGAGGACAATGTGGAGGGATGGTGTGGGAATGAGAATTGAAGGTAGATTTGTGAAATGCTGACTTCTGCACTTGCTATGGCTCTTGCACACAGCAATGCATAGTGTCTATAGGTGTGTAACAAGACCTTCAAACCGTCCAGACTCTGGTATGTATGGGGAAAGAGCTTCTGGAAATAAAGTTGGAAGGAAGCCGGAGGACATCAGAGAGAACTGAAGGGAGATGGTCTGATTAGGAGACTAAAATGCATTGTATAAATGTAAGAAATTAGCAAATAAAAGTTACATTTTAAAGAATGATTAAAATTTTTATTTATTTTCAAATGTTAGAGGCTTTTGAACGTACACATGTATGTGTACCACATGTGTGCCATGTGTCCAGAATGGCCAAGAGAGTTTATTTTATGCATTGGGACAGGAACTAAAGAATGTTATGAGCTATTGTGTTCATGTGTAGAACTCAGCCACATCTTCTGCAAGAGCAGAAAGGGCTCTGAAGAGCCAAATCATCTCTCTCACCTCTTTGAAGAGCAATATTTGGACAACACTTAAAGATGTTGAGAGGACCAAAAAGTAAAGACTGTATAACTGTTAGTTATTACATTGGTGGACACTGGATTACTCGAATGAAGACCAGTGCAACATCCAATATAGCAACTAAGAATTGCTAAAGATGTTATGGGTGTGTAGCAGATGATACACCTGGAATATTGATTTACTTTCAATGCAATGAAAACTAGAGGCATTTGTTGCACGTGGTTACCTCGCCTTAGAAACTGGCATTTGGCTCTGAGTCAACAATCTTGTATGTCTTTAGAAGCCCTTCATGGGAAAAGAGTAATCTGTTTCTTTTCTGGTAATGGCAATTATTTCTATAGCATTTGGGAAAGTGGCAGGGAACATGGCCCCTCTCTCTTCTTTTCCTTTTTTTCTAAAGAGAAAGAAACAAATGTCAGGCTTCAGTTTTAATTAAGCAATTAACTAAAATGTTATATAGAAAAGACAAGAAAAAACGTCAATTGTGTAATTTAATTTTAATTGAATGAAATAAGTTAGTGGAGGCAAGCTTCTGCTCCACACGTCCTTTCACAGGACGCAGAATAGATTCTGACAGCAGAGACAGAGGTAACATCAAGACTAATTCCATTTAATTAGCAGTGCCCAAGCCTTCTAACCGAGTAGCGATATTCTTATTAAATAATACCAAAAGTGCAATGAATTCTGGCCTATAGTAATGAAGATGTGAACTCTACAAACAAACATCTTCCAGTTTGTTCTGTATACATCCAGAAGGGTATGTTTAAAACCAACGGTTCCCTCAGTCAGTCTATGAGGGGAGCATCAGGCTCGCTCTCCTATATACAGGAAGAACAGTCACACATTCAGAAAAACATGTCTATTTCAGCCCTGAACCATGTTGTCAACACACCACTTACCTACTATTTTCACTTTTAGATAAGGTTTTTATTACTGACATATTCTGCAGACTAGAGATCACTGGGTTTATAGGAATTCAATACATATTAGAAATTAGCATCAAAGCAAGAACTAAAGCAAAATGGCTGCCAATAAGCATCACCGCCTTTGAAAGTGCAACTATGATCCTCACGTCAATACCTGTAGATTCTATCAATTTCAAAAGTGAACAATACTACATAAAATTATAAGCATATGATTTAGAGTCTTCTTTTGTGACCAAAAATTGGTTATGAGGATTCTCTACATTCAAGACGATGCATTGTTCCATTCTATTATCGTTCCAAGCCACTGTGTATGTATTGATTTTAATACAGGTGGATATTCGCTTACCTCACATTTTCAATGGTGTTAGGAATACACTGACATGGACATTTTCAGGCAACTTGTTTAATGAAGAAAGGAGTGAGTGTCTAATGCGTACACTCTGGGACTGGAACTGCGGGCAGCCCACTTTCTAAGTTTGGTTGGGTCAGATTTGGTCCACACAATGAGTGAGTGTCTTATTCTGGGTGTGTGCACACACTCATTATGATTTTAATTTCCATTTTTCTTAATAAAGAAGATAAGAACCCTGTTACGTTCACTGCCCTTATTGATTTTATTTGCGGAAATGCCTACTTTAACTATCTTAGCCATTCTATATAGGCATATTCTTATTTCATGAGCTTGTAGATGCTTGTATATGTTGGAGCTTCATCTTTAGTCACGTGGATGTTATCTATTTTTCCTTCCTCAGGGTATGTTTCCTAAACAACATATCTGTCTGTGATTTTGCTTTTGAAAAGGCAAAGTCATTTCCTAAGCAGTTCTCAATTTTACAATAATACATGGTATTGGATTTTAGAGTCACTGGTTTTATTTTAAATTTCAATTATATTTGCATTTCTTCTATGATGAGGGAGGTGACAGGATGGAGAAGTGTCTGGGAAATCAGTAAGATACTTCTGAATGTGACGTCAGGGCCTTTGCAGAGAAGATTAAGGAAGTGGGCCAGGCCAGCTAGAAACATGGATGACATTCTCCCATAGGCTGGTTATGCAAAAGTATAGACAGAGTTGGGGGGGGGACTACTGAAGACACTCTCCCAGGCTCCTGGGTTTCACCATGAGAGAAACCACTCCCTCTTATCCCTCCCTGTCACAATTAACTAAAGCTCTGAGCCAAAGTAAAATTTTCTTCTTTTAAGTTGTTTTGTGTCAGAACAACAAACACAAAACCTTACCTCATATGACCACAGTCATGTTTCATTCCTGCAAACTATTTTTTTTTTGAATCTATGAGTCTATAGTGAAAATTGGTTGTTTATATAATATGTGATATTATATATTTTTGTGTTTGACACTTCCTGTTTAAACATAGAAAGTAAGAGAGGAAATGGAAGAGTGTGTGTGTGTGTGTGTGTGTGTGTGTGTTTGTGTGTGTGTGTGTGTGCATGCATGTGCATGCTCTCACACGCTACAGACAAATTTGTTTTAAATCTACCTTTAAAGGAATTCTGTTCATAAAAATAGACCAGACGAACACAACAACAAGCCGGTGGGAAAGGGAGCAAGTTATTCAGGATGAGCTTGAAGAAACGCTAGAGATTATTTAATATTTAAAAAAGTACAGCAGTCAAAGTAGACATGTTTTATAAACTTTCTATTCTTCTTTCCTTCTATGGAAAATAATTAAGTTAGTTAGAACTCTCAAGTGCAGTAAAATAAGATCAATGGTGTTTTTTCCCTCTATTTTAACTATGTCAATATAATTACGATAGAGGGTTATTTATTTATTTATTTATTTATTTAATCTTTTTTTTTTAACACTCCAGATTTTATCCCACTTCTGGTCCACCCTCTGACTGTTCTTCATCCCATACCTCCTCCTCAACCCCCTGTCTCCACAAGGATGTCCCACCCCACAGCTCACCAGACCTCTCCACTCCCGGGAGCCTCTAGTCTCTTGGTTAAGTGCATCGACCCTGTACGAAGACCAGTAGTCTCAATGAACCTGGACCCCTGAGATCTCTCAAACACTGGACCACCAACCAGGCAGCATACACCAGCTGATATGAGGCCTCCAACACAAACACAGTAGAAGACTGCAGGGTCTGGGTTCAGTCAGAAAAGATGCACCTAACCCTTGAGAGAAGTTTTAATTTTTTCTATATGTGTTTTAAAAAATGCACTTTCTCTTCCCTCGTAATAAATACTCATTTTGTTTTATTTGAGAAAGGGTCTTGTTCTTTGTAAAGATCCACCAGTAGACTCTAAAATTCTCCGGCAAAGTCCACAGCAGCTAATTACAGTGAACAACCTCAAGGTTCACCCTGACATTTGACAAAGCTAATGGCTTCAAGACACCAAACTTCCTTGAACATTTTTGTTTGCCATTCTTCTTCATTTTATCTGTCTAATTTCTTCTGTTCTCCCTGTCCTTGCAATAATATTGTAATACCTCAGGACTTAACTCAGATCTGAAAGAGCAATAAGAACTCTTAACTGCTAAGACATCGTCCTTTAATCTTTTGTTTACACAGAAGCAAGTGCTCTTGATGGCTTTTGGTTCTTGGAGTCTCAAACAGCCACCTAAACTTGCTTTTGTTCCTATATATAGTTCAGTGATTTTCTAACGTGCAATCGGTTGAGAATGACTTACCTATTGTCATGTGCATGAGAAAATTCTTTCAGATGTTGAACACATTTTCTTCCTTCAAGTGCAGGACCATTTTCAGAACATAGTCAGAAACAGATAGATGTAAAATTATTATTTTAATATATTTGGCAGGTGCATGAATTAAATTGCTTAGAACTACCTTTCATTATACAATATCATATATATATGTATATATATATACTTTATATATATATATATAATATATATATATATTTTGAAACAATTTTTTTATTTTTAATATAAGCAGTTAAAATAGGACATTATATTCAACATTTAAAGGAAATAATGCCATTGGAAGCTTTTCTGTACCATAGTAGTTGATATCTTATTTGATAATACAAAATCCAATTATAGATGATATGTAGGTTGAGATTTCATAATCTATTGCTTCAATTTGCTATAAAGTTCTCATTCAGAGTGGCTTTTTGCAGACTTTATTAAAGTTTTGTGTTGAATTTTAGTACTTAGAGTTAAGAACTTGTGCATTTGTCATCACTACAAATTTCATTAAATTAAATATCTACATTAAAATAATTTATATCATGACTAAATATCCCAAGGACAAGGGAATAAGATAGAAGATGTCTTCTCTTTTATCTTAGTGAATCACAGCAGTGATTATTCAGAAATAATTTAAGATAAATTGTAGGACTATTCATTAAATCTTTTAAAACAAAGAAAGTTAGAAGAAATGTTGTCATCCTTATGAGATGCTGAGAAGGCTATTGTGAATCTAAGATGACAATGACACCTAAGTGAAATACGTATTGATGTAGGACAAAGAAGATTAAAGGTGATGAGACTGAGTTTAATTGACTGGCTTTTGTCACAAGATATTGAGTGAATAATGGTGTTATATCTTAAATAGTACTTTGTATAAGAGAACTGAGAATGATGTATGGATCAGGAGATAATCATAGACTCAATAATTAGCTTCTATTTCTACTTCTGATATGAGAGATGCTCGTTAAGTAAAAGTAAAATACTTTTCTTCCAAATCTGTGCCTTCATTTACAAGATTATAAGAACAGGGAAGAAAGCATGGCTTTACAGTGGAAAGCTCTTTAGTCTTAAATACTAATCAAAGATAATATGAGATTATGATTAATTAATTAGAAAAACAACAATAATAGCTCTCCTGACTATACTCATGAGAAGTATACACTCATTAAGTGGAGTTTAGACTCTGAACAAGACCCTTAATAGGGTACCCAGACCCCTGGAGACATAAGTCACTCCACATTAGGAAAAGAATTTTATGAGACTAAAATGTTATTCTAACAAGAGAATTTTTCATAATATCTAGAGTGTTTTTCAAATACCTTAGAAATGTTTAACTATCAAAGATTGCAGGTAGCAGGGTAACAAGGCCAAAGTAACAAGTACTAGAATATATTTAAATTCACCAAGTAAAGCAATAGTCTTCAGATTATTATAATCGAGAAAGGGAAGAGAACTTCTTTTCTTTACATTTCTTTCTGTCTCAGGAATTAAAGTATACTAACAACTATTTCTCTTATTTTATTTTTTAATTTTAATATAAATGGACTGGTAAGGAAAACTGTTGTTTAGCAAAGAATTTTGGATGAAAGAAACAAGGGAGCCAGGACAGATTCTAGGACGTCACCAATGGCTCCCAATGTGATCATGGATGAGGAATGCTGACACCACCTCAATATACATGAGCTTTTGCAAAGCCGTAAGATAATATAATACAGCAGGGCATAGAACACCTTTATAATTTCAGTTGGGACAGAAGCAGGTGAACAGGCACTCTGGATTCTTCTTAACAATGTCTGCCATGTCTAGAATGATGCTAGATATAATTGGCACCGAATGAATGTCTGCTTGAATGGAGAGAGTGAACATTGTTAGACCTATAACATAAAATCTTGTTCTTCTTACAGGTGGTGACTTAATATAGTCCAAAAATTAATAATGAAAAGGTAAAAAAAAAATTTAAAAAAATAAAAAAAAACCCTAGAAGCACCAAATAAAGGTTGTTTAACTGATGAAGGCTTTCCTACTTCTGTTTGATCTTTATTCCTAGTCTTTACATTGACATGTAAAGTGGATACAGTTTACAGATACATTCAGTGGATACAGTTCAAAATAGTATTTGAACATCATTACCGTTTAACGTATTACAGAGTGTTACAGAGATGTGTTATTTACATCTTCCATCTCCTCATCAGGGACTCTCATCCTGATGTCCTTGGAGAAGTGTGATTGCCCCCAAAGCATTGCTTTTTTCAGTGTTTTGTTGAATTTGAATTAAGATTCCCTAAAGTAAATTGGAAAGTTGCTCAAAATTGACTCCAGGCATCGTAAGAACCCTAAAGCTTCCAAGGGACTTAGTAAAACCTAAAAACTCAATATCTCCTGAAGGAAAACCACATGTCAGACATATTATTCTCTGTTATTGTGGGTTCTTTCCCTTCTAATATAATTTGAAATAGAAAAGAATCACATCCCGAATACTTGAGGTTGGTTTTCTCTGATAATAATTCTAGAAACAGGTAAAGCAACATTACAATGACTAGCATAATTAAAATACCGTAATTTTTGAAGATGCAATGTTTACATTTCATTCATGGTACATATTATTGTGTGATATGTACCATATTTGCCTATGGCAATAATCTTTGATACTGTCACCAGAAGAATGACACAGCCTAGAGTATCTTAGAATTGAATGATTACATTTCATAGTGCCACACTGCAAACATAGTTCCCGTTTTCTTGAGTCATGCTTAATGTACACACTGTTGTGATGAGATGTTTATGTGTGTGAACACTATAGACAACACTTCCGTTGTTTAAATACAAAGGCGACTTTCCATCCTTTGTTGTTTTTACCTAAAGAACTAATGCCAGTAATAATTATGATGAAATTATTATGATTTACTGCAAGTGTTCAGAAAGCATATTTAGTCAGCACGTTCTCATTCAGCAGAATCCTCATAGGTTGTCACATTGTACATTGCATAACAAGCAGGAAGAATATGAAAGAATAAGGAAATGTTTCCCTCGACTTTGAATTACTATGTGCCCCATCAGAAAATCCAGGAGGCAGAGCTGCCAATGCATGCCCTGTGTCGTCTCACACATCATGAATATTCTGTGGTACCATGTAAGCAAATTAGATATGAGAGAAATAAAGAAAACTGCAGCTGTACCTAGGAAGCTGTGCTCTCTAGTTAAGCAAGGGGTAACACTTCAGTGAGAAAGGATTCTACCATTTCACCTCAGGACTACTGTCTACTTGATGTAGAAACGTTTCCTTGGGTTGAACATGGTGAAAATAATGGATGGATTAATTTTGTTCTATCTGAAACCAGTGTACTAGGATACTTTCTCAATAGCAACAAACGCATGACCAAAGGGTCTTTGTCCTTAAAGGACTTAAGCCATGGGCTTCTGAAGAGGGTCATGAAAATAGTGTAAAGAAGATATTCACCACAATTCTACCATAATTTTACAAGGAAAAAGAGTCATTCATAACGTACAGACATGTTGCCCACCTCATGAATATTCATAAAAATGCAGACCTACTATAAACCTGTCCTGCCTTTCTTGATGGTTAGTCAGCTCCAATTGCTCTTTGGTATGTTTGCTTTGCTATATTGAGCAAGCTTCTACCTAAACTGTCTGTTTCTAGATTGAATTTTTACCTGTAAGTGGACAAGGCCACAGGAAAACCTATCCCCAGGTAACACAGGGACAGAAGACAGCCTGTAATGATCCCTAATTTCTCATTTGCACCCAACACTGTCTTGCTATGTGTATGCAGGTTTGTCTGTCGAGGGTGTCTGTCATTGCTCTGCTCTCTTGGCCTTGTAGGATATCTCATGTTAATGATTCTTTCCCTGGCCAAGTGAAGGGATTATGATTTCACAGGCTTAATACTATCTATCACCATGTCAATTCTGTTGATAGCACTTTCCATTTTGATATGTACATTGTCTCTCTACTACACTGAAATTCCACAAAGGAGGAGCCATTTCATATAAACTGAGGGGGAAATCATGTGGCAGTTCAAGTTATTTTTAAAAGAACTGAAGAAATCCCACATTTCTGCTATGTATTGTATATTTAGTACCCCAAATACATGGAAATTACATAAATATTTCCTATGGAATATCAAATATTAGAAAGACTATAACTTGTATTCTTATTTTAATTAAACCATGGCTATCATTTAAATCATCATAAATGCTTAGTGGAAGTTTTAATATTTTATCATGATGATGAATACTTAGAGGAAGACATTATGAATGAAGAAAAAGACCCATAAACTTAGGAATTCAGGAATTTTCTCAAATTGGATGTGTGACATTTGGTTTCTATTGCTTGTGATGGTGCGTACAGTATTTACCAGTTGTCCCATTCTTTCTATGTCCACAATATAACAAAGCATATGGACTGCATATGGACTCTCATTGTGTGCTAACAGCAGTTTGTTTTTCTGCACTAGTCAGACAAACACATCTCAACATATTTCTGAGTAGGTTCACTTAGAAAGGTCAAAGTTCAGAAGAAGAAGAAGAAAGCAGAGTGGAGCCTACCGCTCTCTTTCGGCCTGTTGCCTGCTTCCCATTAGGCCAGCTGCCTCTGTCTCATTAGGCCTGCTGCCTGCTTCTCATGAGCGTCCCTTCCTAAGCTTCATTAGGACCATTGCCTTGCCTTTATTAGGAACATTGCCTCATGAGTTTTAGGCCCGATGCCTGATTTCTTTTGGAACCCCAGCACATGCAGCCATACTTATCGACATGGACAGTCCTTCAGTTGTTCACCGTCTTCTTTAAAATACATGATAAACAGAGCTAATAAGTTCCCTTAGGACTGATGATAGAAATGAAGCAAAAATGTCCCAACAAAAGCATTTTTCTAACCTCGGCTTCACCCAGCCACCCTCATCTATTAGGATTCATCAGCTACCTCCAGTTTGAAGTTGTGGTAATATTACCTTTTCAAATCAGTCATATCATACGAAACAGCCTTGCAGCAGAATGAATAAACAGAAATTGGTGTCATTAATTTGAATTCATTTGAATTGGAACAAAAATAATTTGAGGGATGCTATTAGGTTAATTAAATATTTTATTTTCTTTATGTTTATTTATTATACATTGGGAAAGCAGTGATCTCAGTCTCAATGTGCCTTTGGTAATTACAAAGGAGAATATAGGTTAGTGTCCTTAATTTGTTCACATAAAAAGTAGATTATACATTCAAGTCATTCCAAAATAACTGCCATGGGTGTATAAATAAAAGCATTTTGTATACAAACTTTGGTTTTTCTTGTATAACTTACATAAATAGCAGTCAGAAAGAAATGTTTTCCTTCCATGTAAAGAAAATCTTTGTATATTCTTAGATTGATTTAAGTACAATTTAGCAGATTTAAACCCAAAGAATTGGCTTTTTGAAAATATGAAAGACAACATCTAGTTTCCACAAGTAATATCAACTGACAACCAGGGTGCCCTCTGATCATATGAGTCTATATATGTTTTATAAGCATGTTTGCATTGATGTATGTATATTAATGATGTTACAAAATTGTGCAAAATTATGTTGGAACACTTATACAGTGACTCAAAAGTAAAACATTTTTTTTAATTTCTTAAAACTATTGACTTTGTAATAAAATTCCATAATATTCAAGACTTGTTTACTTGGGATCATGCATTATTGTCCAGAAGACATCGTTTGTTTGGTAATCTGCGATTCTACTTTGCATGAGATTTCATGTGTCCAAGAACCAATGATTTTCACTTATTTACAATCATGCAAAATGAGGTGAAATTACTACAGGCTGTAATTTACAAACCAGGACAAATACATTATCATAACATTTGGCTCAGAATGAATAAATATCCTCTGATTCCTAGTGAACAGACTTTTAGATAATTCTTTACTTTGATTCAACAAATATGGTAAGATACCATTTTCTAATTTCCATTAATCTTACAAATGTATTTGTCAGTCTGCTGCCTAGACATTAGCTAGGGTGGGATAGTACACTCACCTGGTCAGTTTGAAGGCTCAGTCTCCATTCAAGAACCTCTGCCTCATCCAGTGTAATCTAGTCCTAGACCTTGAGAGCTTTGGACTTCAAGGTGAGACTTTATTAGTCATTTACATCTGGGAAGATGACAGTCAAAATCATTTTTTCTTGATAGTCTTGTTTAGATGACCGTTTCATTCAACACTTGGCCTAAGAATTAAGACAAACATATTGGTTCAAAAGATGTATTCTGATGAAATGTTTTGCTGGATGGATTCATGCATCACCGGTGACCACATGTCTTGATGTATTACTCGTCAAAATTATTTTCTTGCCAACACATAGTCACAGATTTCTCTGGGTCAAGTCATATTTAAGCACTCTAGAAAAAAAAAGCACTCCACCTAAAAATCTTGTAGAAAGAAAAAGGGCTAAAATGGGGTCATTGTCTACTGACACTGATTTGACATCCATCATGAAGGTCACATTGCATGCTTCATACATGCACTGATTTAAAACAAAGAGCGTGAGACAATAAGACCCTCTTACACCCCTAAAGAAAGCTTGAAGATGACAAACTGCATTCTTTAAAAATTCCTTATCCTACAGGAGCAGATGCAACAAGATTCACTTACTTTTAGAAAAATCTGTTGCCTTGAGGCTAGATTTCGGTTTCTTTATTTTTCTTATTTTATAATTTTATACCAGATAAATATCATTTTGTAAAATTTAACCTTTGATTTTAAAGTAATTTGATAAAAATTCTGTCAGTAATGATTAAGACAAAAGGCTCTTCTAATACTGTTTAACTCAAATACTGAGGTTATTTTGAATATAAATCTACACTGTCTTAGAAGACTGTAAATGAGTTACCTATCCATTGTTTAAGCATCTTAATCACTGTGTTGGTTTGTATATGCTTGGCCCAGGGAGTGGCACTATTAGGAGGTGTGGCCTTGTTGGAGTAAGTCTGTCACTGTGGGCATGGGCTTAAGACACCCCCCCCATTGTAGCTGCCTAGAAGTCAGTATCTGCTAGCAGCCTCCGGATGAAGATGCAGAACTCTCAGCTCCTCCTGTTACCATGCCTGCCTGGGTGCTGCCATGTTCCTGCCTTGACTAAATCTCTGAACCTGTAAGCCAGCCCCAATTAAATGTTTTCCTTATAAGAGTTGCCTTGATAATGGTGTCTCTTCACAGCAATAAAACCCAAACTAAGACAATCAGTAAAAGTGTTTGTTTGTGACAGACCACTATCAAAATTAAGGTAAAGACAGTGGCAGAATGTAGATTCTACACATGCAGTTGGCTTAGAGGGTCCAACATGCCTATGCTAAGTGTAATTGTAAAAGAAAATGCTTCTTTGATTTACTTCTAATTAGCTGAATTTATGATCATCTTTCAAAGGCTTTACAAGTATTTCTGACACCCATAGAGGGTTCTAGGTTGCAGATATAAGGACATATTTAAAAAATAAGATTAAAAAAAAAAAAGAAAAAGAAGAGGTGGAGGAGAAGGAGTAGGCAAAGGAAGAGGAGGAAGAAAGAGAAGAAGAATGAGGAGAAGGCTAAAAAGAAGGAGGAGAAGGAGCAGGAGAAGAAGAAGGAGAAGAAGAAGGGGAAGGGGAAGGGGAAGGGGAAGGGGAAGGGGAAGGGGAAGG
>JANHMN010000001.1:10852181-10958935 GCA_030674055.1 Rhabdomys pumilio
AGAGGGAGAGGGAGAGGGAGAGGGAGAGGGAGAGGGAGAAGGAGAAGGAGAAGGAGAAGGAGAAGGAGAAGGAGAAGGAGAAGGAGAAGGAGAAGGAGAAGGAGAAGGAGAGGGAGAGGGAGAGGGAGAAGGAGAAGGAGAAGGAGAACAAGAACAAGAAATAAAACAAAACAATATACACATCCCTGCTAAGGCATCCAGAGGTAGTAATTGGTTTTAGTTGTAGCAAAAACATTTCTCTTCATTCTTCTTAGCATGTAGAAATATAATGCCAACCTTCCATTAAGATATGTGTCTCTGGCTCTGAAAGTGGAATGGTTTTATAGTTGCTGTTGGAGAGCTTTGAAACATCAGTGGAAGTAAATAATTCTATTCTGATTTTCCAAAATATCATTTTTTGTGTAATGAATTAAGATGGCTGTAGAGTGAGTTGCCCATTCCTTTCTAATCTCTTATCTAAAAGGATTACACATCAAGTGTGCCCCTCTGCCCTTTTACTTCAGGCTGTACCTGGAGATTCCATTTGCCATCACATCCCAAATGGGAGACTCAGTCTGATCCTTCTCAGTCATTGTCCCCAGTTTTATTACCACCAAATATTCCTTCTCTTTATCTTCAGGTTGCCTTTACATCCTTCAGCACATAACTGACAGATGGGTCAACTTCCAGTTAGCAAACTCTAGTCACTTGCTTCTATAAAAAGTGAGGAGAAGCAAACAAAGGAAACCAATAAAAGCACAACTTCTCGGCTCCGTTAACTCCATGCAAGCCTGTTTGCTCTCTCCAACAAGAGCTTAATCACCTTCCCATCAGCACATCCCACCATTCTCTGGAAACCTTCACTCCACCCCTAAATGATGCTTCTTTGTTCTATAACATGTTATCTTACAAGAAGGAAGGAATTTTGTCTTGGTTTAACCTGATAATTGCTTCCAAATCTCTCATTCCACATTTGCTCCATGTTCCCGAGGGGACCTTTGCTCATTTTTTTTTAAAATGTTTATCTTCTTCATAGTCTATTGATGATTTCACAACATGGGCTTCTGACTGATTCCCACTTGCTCTTCCTCACTTTCTGAATAATTCTCAAGTTCTCTTTTCAATTTCAACCAGAGTTGTTTGGAAATGTTGACAGAGGTTTTGGCACAGGCGCAATAGTCATTCAACAATAACCTCAAATTCAACAACTATTTGTTGGCCATTCTGCCAGGCGGTGGTGCAGATGCCAAGCAAATGACTAATAATTTGGAAGATGGTCGCAGCTCTTAGAGAGCCACCATCTCTACATAAAGGTAAGACAAGTCGGCAGACACTATTAAAATGCATAAGCTTCCTATATGTGTTTATATGTGCTTAAGAAATCTTTTTTATTTTGGTGGTGGAAACTGAACCCAGAGATTCTTACATATAAAACCTGTACTCTTTACCAATATACACCTCAAGAAAACAGAAATAATGTTTATTGATAATGACCAGCTCCTTAACCAGGTGAAGTCATACCTAGAAGGAAATGATGGCTAGCTGACATATGCTTTCCAAAATGTTAAACCATTATGTTCATAGTATAATCCTACATCATCATCAAAGGACCTGCTCCAGGCCATCCAATCCTGAGAGATGTTACTTTTAGATTAAAAGCTTTGATGACCTAAGCTCCAAAATACTACACTAATATTAACAATGCTGAGTTAAACAGTTTGATCAGCTAAAGCTGAGTTTATTTAATGATAAGAAGAGTGGGGAAGATTTATAAATTTGAGCATATATTTTACAGTTTCACAGACTAATGTTCTCTTCATATACTTGCCAATGCATTTCCTAATTTCATATGCAATTCAAGTCATTTTCATGACATTTTATAGCCTTAAATGCTTTCATTTTAAAACGAGGCACTCTTGCATCAATACCTTCAGCCATGTATGGCCTAAACATGACTCAGGAATGACTTGATTCATGACCTTTCGTGCATTACGTGAAAACTCCTCACTGTGGTAGGCTTAAGTTACAACTTTAATATTGCTTTTTGGTGGTGTTCTTTTGTTATTTTATTAAAAGAAAAATGCAAGAAAAAATATGTCATGGAGATTGATTGTAATGGCCAGCTGTTACAATCTCAACGGAAGTATTAGAGCCCCTGCCTAAGGCGCCCCGAAGAGTGCCAAGCCTCAGAACAGCTCAGCTCACCCTACAAAGCACCACGGCCTGGAGTGAAAGCTGTAGTTTAAAAGTCTCCCAGAGACCCATTATTTGCAAATCATTGACACAACAAACTGTAACAACTCCAGTCCCCCTTGTCAATGCATGCTTGGGGAGCTTTTCATCCACTGAACCTTGCATGCTCAATAACTTTTCATACTAAAAATCCTTATGAAATTTCTGAAGAAAATGAGCAACTGTGCATGGGCCAGAATTTATTCTCAACATTAAAAAGGAGGAAAATTAAAATTGATTATGTGGGCTGGTAGTATCATATATGAGAATGAACCCTCAGAAGTCCAAAGTTAGTTTTCATGTTTCCATATTGTTTAAAATAAAGCCAACTGCTTATTCAATTTTCTAGCAATAAAAAGCATTGAAAACATCCCTGTTGGCAAGCCTTCTCCTTTCTTCCTGCTAAGATCTTAAACATAAACTAATGGCTTTCCCTCTAAACTCAAGGAGAGGAAAGTACCGCTCTGGAGTGTCAGCCTGTCTGCCAAGTTGGAACACAGAGAATTTTCACTGCTTGGAAACTGACTTTTAAAACAGAGGACTGATAGTGTCAACAAAGAAACAGGTTGAGCTGTCAGTAGCCTCTGCAGGGGTGCTGCTCCTTAAAGAAGCACATGTAAATGCTTGAGCCACTAATATTTTAATACATCATACAGTATCCTTGTGGAAAGGTAATTGGGTAGACTCTTATTTGGTCTGTAGACTTGATATTGTCTCTAAATATAATAACATTGAGAAATCTGTCTAATTTTTAGAATAAGAAAAAAAACATACTCTGTAACATGACAAGAAACTAGAGGCATCTGATCTGATACAAGGAACCAAAATTTAAAGATATAGATAGGACAATGATAAATGTCTGATTACTGAGAGTAGAGACACTAGAGTTGGAAAATGTCAAGATATGTAGCCAAATGATTGTGGAAAAAGAAAAGATAAAAGAGAAGACTGTCTCAGTGTATATGTACGTGTGTGGCATGTGTGTGTGTATGTGTGTGTGGGTACATTGAGTATATATATATATATATATATATATATATATATATATATATATATATACTATAAATAGAAATTCTTCATACACTTCTTGGATCTACTATGAGTCAATACTGTTATCCACCTATAGAAATGGACTCATTCTCCCAATAGCTGACTTAGATATTAGTCATCTTCTCATGTTAACTTTGAATCATGGAAACTATGATAACAATGAACGCTAAGAAGCCAAACTATGTCTCTGTATTATTTTAGTTCATTTTCAAATAAACTATTTCAAAATACAGGTGACGTTGGTTCATGTTAGTATCGTGGTTATGGCTTATATTTATTCTGTTCCAGCTATTTTATCTTATTAATGCAACTCACATTTTTATATTAGATGGCTGAAGATTACGTGTGTACATTATGTATTCTGGTCACCCATTCCCCTACCTTCTTTTATTTATTTATTTATTTTTATTTATATGAGTACATTGTAGCTGTCTTCAGACACACACCAGAAGAGTGAATTGGATCTCATTACAGATGGTTGTGGGCCACCATGTGGTTGCTGGGAATTGATTTCAGGAACTCTGGAAGAGCAGTCAGTGCTCTTAACCACTGAGCCATCTCTCCAGCCCTCCCCCACCTTCTTACACTCCTAATTCCCCGCTCAATCCCTTCTCTTTCCTACCTTTCCCTTTGAGTACCCACTGGTACCTGATGAGGTCAGTGAACACACAACTGAAGGTGATGAGACCTCTTTCCCCGGAATATATCAGTAGGAAGCAGTTTAGCCGTGAGAGGGTGGATCTCATAACTAACTTTTGATAAAATGAAGCCGTGGATTCTTTTAAGCTTTTATTTCATACGTTTGATTGGTTGGGACATGCTTGGCTGTGTACCACATGCATGCAATGCCCGAGAAGGCCAAAGAAGACATTGTATCCTTCATAAACGTATTACACATATCTGTGGGTGCAGCCCCAGTAGCTGTGTCATCTGCAAGAGCAACAAGCATTCATACCAACCAAGCTCCTTCTTCTGACCTTCATAATTTACTTTTAAAAAGTACATCTATTTCTGTGTCACTTTTCAATTTAAGAAAAAAAAATTAAACAAAATAGAGGTATGCATTTTATAGAAAAATGCCTCAGGTCTCTGTAAATATTTCAGGCATACTTAGATTTCTCTCATGCCTTCAATTTTTCATTGGGATGGAAAAAAGATAAATATATAGACTTCATACTTCCAAATATATATTATATAGGTGATACAGTGTCTCCATCTCAAGACTGTCTTGTCTTCCAGGGCACATTTGGTGTTACCTGGAGAAAGTTTTTGTCTCTATTTCCTATAAGGAAGGAAAATATGAATAACTGTTAAAGGAACGAGCCTGGGTATTCTGTGAAACAACCATAAGGCAAGGCATAGCTTCTCCCTCCACAACCGGTATGTCCAGGTCTCAATAGTACTGAGGTTGGGAAGCCTTCCAGAAATGGTGAGGATTGGATCCTTGTAGAATCATAGTGTTTATAGTCACAGATAGAAATGTCTATGTGGATTTATAGCGACACAAGTCTACATCAAAGTATTACTTTCTGTTAGTCTGAAAAAAACAGAGGCAACCTCGCTATAAACTTACTTGACTGCTCTTTTAGAAGAACCAGCTTTCAATTTGTCCTGTTTCATTAATTTCTGCTCATGAGTTTCGCATCTATTTTATAGTCCGACGATTACCCTCCTTTTTTACTGAACTAAATGAACACAAAAGTATTTTGGTTTGTTTTTAATAAATGAATGCAAAGTTATAAAATCCTTATTTCAAAATATGCATATATTTTAATACATGTTAAAAATCTTCACTGTTCTTTGTGAAATAATTTATCATTTCTATTTTCCATTTAAATTGTTAAGTATGAAAGTGTACAATTTAAATTTTCCTAAAGGGTGATTTCGAAGATGTGGCAGTTCCTTCTTGATTTTCTGCTTTAATTGATTGTTGATAAAGTATGGTATCTAAATGACAATTCCTTCATTAATAATAATGTTAATTTTCCAAAGTTTTCAGAAATGGCTATGAATGGTTCTTAAATACAAAGTTTTGCAGGCATAAATGTACTGATATTTTATCACATTTGTTAATTGGCCGTTCAAATTACTCATATCTGTTCACATTTGACTTATAGATTGTAATATTATGTCTTAAATTTGTAAATTGGTGAATTTTTCCTTTGGATGTTTTTCCTGATGTATATAAATTAGATGATATAATTGGGGTATATTAATACTTTTAACTATCTAAGCTACTTTTAAAAGTACATTCATTCCTGTAGTGTACTCTGTATGTACTACATGGTATACTTCTGCCACCATCCAGATAGAAGCCTTCCAAAATCCAAATATTACTAATGTGACAGTTTTCAAAGGTTGGCTCTTTATACAGTTGTTGGACAATGGACATATTTCTCCTTTAATGGTATTATTGTTAGGACAAATTTTCTTCTCAGTGGCATTAGCAAAGTAATTTTATTTTCTTTATTCTTTGCTCGCTCTGTAAAGCTTTTCTTTTTTTTGACTCGTGTCTTGGTTTATTTTTTTAACTGATCAGAAAATTGGGGGCTTCATATATTTAATTCCCAAATGTTATCTCAGTTAAATGATGCTGATTGCTGGTGAACATGTTTTCATTGTTACTTTCTGTTTCTTTCTGCCTGTTTGGACACTGAACAGTTGTTTCTTTAATACACTGCATCTCCTAGTGGAAGGTACCAGGAGTAGGAAGTAGTATCGTTAGTGCATTGCAGATCCTTGTATAGACTATATCCTACTAAGCTGTATTACTTCCTACACTGCACCTCCTAGTACATCTGTCTCTCTCTCTCTCTCTCCTGCATCTCTTACTACATTTCAGCTCCTAATGGAGTATATCTCCTACCTCACTGTACCTCTTACTATAAGGTATCTCCCAGTACATTGGATTTCTCAGTACACTGCATCTACTGGTATCTTCTAACTCATCAGCATTGTAACTCTTGCTATGCTAAATGTCTTAGTATATTGTATTTCTAGTGCATCGTATATTCTAGTTGATTCTCAATCTTCATAATGGTGGAGCCCTTTAATACAGTTCCTCATGTTGTAGTGACAGCCCAGCTGTAAAATTCTTTTCATTGCAACCTCATAACTATAATTTTGCTACTGTTATGAACCACGATGCAAATATCTGATACACAGGATTTCTAATACGCCATCCCTCCAAAAGAGTCTTGAGCCACAGGTCGAGACCTGCTGTTCTAGCAGATCATTTAAGTTTTTATACAGTACATAATTTTCACAGAATTTAAAACCACGTTCATTACACATGCAGCAGTAGGGTAGCAGGAGGCTTGACCCAACTGCCTGTCCTAAAGTTCCTCTTCGGTGTCAGTTCCCAGAGTCCCTAGTGTTCTTACACAGATACAGTGCAAAGCCATCCGAGCCTGTAGCTTCACCTTTCAACTAGTGCTTCTTAATCAGCCATGGTGTTTTCCTGAGTCCCAGTATTTAACCCATGTCAGACACCAACATTTCTACATAATTTTAAGCTTAAAAGTAAGGAGACATTTAGTTTTCACCTCCAACTCTGAATCTTGTTTCTACTGTATTTGTGATTGTGGAAGAGTATATGTAACGGCATAAATTCTCTATAACATATTGCTCAATTTACCATTTTTGTTGTTGCTGTTTAACCTCCCTAAGTCAACCTGATGTGCTTCTCACAAAACTAATTGGATTTAATTTTACACAGAGCCCATGGAACGCAGTGGTTGAGGACAAGATACTTCATACAAACTGTTCAGGAATCATGTGGGTTCTGAGAGCAGCCATGGAGGAGATGGAAACTCTTGGGTACAGCTGTAGACTGACGAGCCATCAGCTCTGGGAGTGGGAGACAAGAGGAAGAAATCATGGGGCGTGCAACAGCCTTCTCCTGAAGGGGGAAATAAATCAATAGATTATGTAGAACCGAGGTGAGAAGATGATCGAAGACAGCACAAAATAATTCTCTTTCCTTTAAAAGTAATTTTACATGTCACACTGATGCAATGGTATGTCCATTTTGAGAAAACAGCCATTGTTCTCGAACTACTGAGGTCTGGAAATCATTGTGGCAAGTTTCATTTTATTTGTTAGGCTGCTTGTGTATGTAATCTTGTTTAAAATAAATATGGACTATCTATCTTTGATTTATTTTTTTTAAAAATCACATATTCAAATACACAGCTCCAAATTTAAATGAATATATTCTTTCAAGATTTTAGGAAGTGGGGTAAGAATTCGGAGGAAGGAAGCTTGAGAAAATGCTCCAGATAAAGGCATCTTATCAATTTTACAATCTAAGAAGGTTCTTCACACTTGGAACTTTTCTTTTAATATTGAACTGAAATTAACAGTGAGAGGGTAAATCATATTACGGAGTATAAGATATTTGAAAACTTTTCCATGATTAAAACCACGTTTTCCTCCCTTAAGAAATGCTCACAAGAAATGGCAAACTGATCACCCCAGAAAAACCTGCTTTCTATTAATGGAACAGCTTGGCTCTGACTCTTTCTCTGTCTGCTCCCACAGGTAGGAGGATTTTCCGTTGCTGAATGATAACACATTCAGAAGGTATGTTGAGTGACAACAGAAGAAGAGAGATGGAAAGCCCCCGCCCATCATGGAGAGCCGCCCCCCACTCCCATCGTGGCAAGCTGCCGCCCACCATGGCGACGTAAGCTCAGTGTGGGCAGCCGCATCGGTGCTGAGGCAGGTGTAGCTAAGATACTTTTCCTGTAAATGTCAAGTAAGGAATTCGAGCTTCTCTGGTCTTGTGGTCTCTATTACAACTATTCTATCATCATCGTAGCAAGATGACTGTCATCTTAGCATCATTGTCATCGTAGCAAGAGAACAGCCATGCACAAATATAAACAAATAGGTAACGCTACGTTCTTCCAAAACAAAGACTGGATCTGTTATGGAAGACACTCTTTGTGGTCCTTTGTCTTGTGTTGCCAATTGATTACACATAAAGAATTTTGTTTCTTCAAAATATCTGACAGGTTTTGATTAATATGATGGAATACGTGGGGCCTCTAACTTTATAAAGAGGTTAATTTAGTTCATTATTTTCGAAATTCAAGAACCTTTTGAGGACATTGGCTCAGTCCGGAGCTGCATCCTATCACCATGGTGAGAGAGTAGAAAGGAAGCCTTTGGAAACAGGCAGATGATGACCCTTGGAACCAGCAGAGAAGAGAACCCTTGAAGGACACACTCTAACCCTCTTGAAGTCCACACTCAAACCATAGACAGCACAACATTTCAGCATTACATCACTTTACCGGTTACACAGTGACACCTTCAGCAGTGTATAAAGTCAAAAGCTGGCGATATACAGACATACTTCCCAGCAGAGATGAAAACTAAGATTTCCTGTTTTCTAAATAATTAATACACAATTGTTTACAATTTGAAAAAGAACCGGAAGCTAGCCACCCATATTCAGTCCTGTGAGGACCTTGCAACCTTTAACATATTACAGTCACCACTACTTATTCCAAAGTTTCCTGTTCTCCAAATGTGCGGCACCCAAAGTAAAGTGGAGACATGGGAAATTTCTAGTATAGTGACGTAAGGATGAAGAAATGCAGATGAGATAGGTCCAAAGTGACCACATTTTCCATAAATCTCATTTACTCTCCTGTCACAAACACATTGAAAATTGCCACCTCTATTTTGCTCTTCTACCTCATGCATTTTATACTTATCTAAATAGGGAGCTGTTTTAATTTAAGAGTAAAAACACGGTAGGATGGGAATGAACCGACATAGATTAATCTTAGTAATAACCACTTTACTGAAAGTTGCTGAATCCAAAAATTCTGACATAAAGCAATAAGGAAATATCAAGCATTCCAGCTTTGTTACCAGAGCAGACTTCAGTATATCCAGCAGAAAACTGTAATTCATGACTGCTATACGACCCACCAAAATGTAACACGTCCTTATGTCTCCAAAACCAATGGGACCCTGGATTTTTTAAGAGAATGATAGAATACGGGAAACACAACTTTACCTTTTCAAATATCTGCTATTGTACAATTTTAAAAAGAGATACATAAACAGATAGTCGCATATTATTATAAGAAGAGGCACAAGTGAAGACAATTCCCTATATATAATGTGGAGATTACACCCTTTCAAGAAAAAAAAAAAAAGAAGTGACAAAGCAGGGATAAAAAAATATTGGAGAAACTTTTTTAAAACTTGCTTTAAAGCTAAGAAAAATTAAGGAAGAAAATTAATAATGCTATTTAGAAAATGTAAAATTTGTTCCTTTTTATTTCACTCTGTCAAATGAAAATATCACCCATGTAATTATTAGGTTTCCACCTCACTTGATATAAAATGAATTGTTATATTGTAAAATTCCTGCTTGAAAAAGAAGTAGACCATAAGTTTGGTTGATTAGATCATTTAGGTCTGACTAGTAATAAAATCAAAACCAAAACTATTTTTAAAATTACTTGGTTTCCTTTAATGATTGCCACAAGCCCTCTGGGAGATGGCATATCACAGAAATAGAACATGAGCTATTTGCTTCCAGACCTTACACATATCACATAAGGGCCATAAAATGACTCTACAATACAGACGTGATGAAACCACTCAGATATTTTACTGGTATTTGGTAAAGTTCCAGGTAACATATTTTAAAATAGTTGGTGAGTCTCTCTCTTCTTCCCAACCAACCCATAGACGATGTAGCTAGCTAGCTGTAACACAAAACTTTTATTTGGTTGATTTTCTTGGATCAACAATTGGGTCAACATATATCACACATAAATATTTATTTGTAATAAAGGAATTTGTGTGCAGTGTTTAAAAACTACAAGTTTCTGCTAAATTCACATTTGCACTTTACCTACTTACACACTTATAATCACTGTTTCACAGATACAGTTATAGACGAGTATACACAAACATCAGAGTTCAGAGATCCTTAAGCACCTGTTCCCTTCTACTTAAACATTTACAATTATAGGATTATTGTGATTATTGTTATTGTGTGATTGATTATTAAAGTGCATTCATTTAATCTCTCAGCCTTAAAGGAAAGCTGGGTATTCCCACAGAGGTATGCCTTAACCAATTACTGCATAGAGTTCCACAGGTCATCTGCTTTAATTTTTGTCAAGTGTATCTTCACATGTCTTCTCTGCTGTCCCTGCTTTCCTTTAGCTGCCTGGTAGACATCACCTCAAGAGTCTCAGCAGCAGCTGGCCCACTATGACTGTGCAGCAGACAGCACAGGTCCCTGATGGGGGAAAAGTAGAAGTCTTAAATGGTTATGTAAAGGACTATGCATAATCAGAAAAAAAAAAATCATCTGTCCTGCAGTTACGCCCCAGTTCAGTTTGGTTATATACATATATAATTAAATAATATATTTATGCAAATACATAATAAAAACACTCTGATGCTGTACAATCAGATTAGATTAAACGTGAGTGTTCTCTGAGTAATGCAATCGCCAGCAATAAGTCTAGTAAGGTTCCCAGTAGATGACTTGTTAGGGCTCCTAAGTTTAGATAAGCCTTGGTGTGATGCCACCAGGAGAGAAGATGCCATATTAGTTTGTGTGCTTGAGCTCTCTGGAATACTGTGTCTTCTTAATTTGGAATCTTTGCCATTTTTCTGCCATTTCATTGAAGCTTTCCTCTTGGCATATCTGCATTTTTTATCTGCCTCCTGCCCTTTGCTTTCAAATTGCTTTTCCTTCAATCCCACCCTGAATATAAATTACAGCTGCCTTCTGTGTGGTCCCATAGCAGTGTGTATTTCCTAAAAGGTGCCAATGATTAAAAACATTGATACTGCCTGTTGGTGTTCATGAGAGGAGTCTTCTTAAAGCCATAGCCTGCATCGGGTAAGTGAAGGTTTGATGGATATTATTGGAAAAATTAATGAATGCCTGCCATCATACCAGAATATAAAAGAAACATTTCCTTACTGAATGGCCCTGATTTCCCCTTTCTAGGCTTCCTTATCTACTGGAATAGAATTCTAAAACGTTGGTAATTTTTCCATTTCATTTTAACTGGAGTGCATCTCTTTACTATAGTTACTCAAATAACAAACTATCATTTTAAGATTAATTAGTCAATATATTCATATATTTCACTAAAACTGAGATAGTATTAAAAATTTAAGCCGTGTTTATTTTGTGTATATAAGTGTTTGTCTGCATGTGTCTGTGTATCCTGTGATACACAGATGACAAACAAGAATGTCAGTTACTCCGGGTTTGGAGTTACAGATGGCTTTGAACACCAGATGAGTGGTGGCAATTAAACCAAGGTTATTCTAGGAGAAGAACTGCTCTAAACTGAGGAGCTCTCTCCAGCCCTGAAGTGAAACTTTTAGCTAAATGTAGCTATCCAGCCAGTGGCTAACATGTGAGTGATACAAGTGAGTTTTCTTCTGATTCTGAGCTAAGTTGACACAGTGTGACAGTGCACATGTGAGAAGAGAGGATTGCACCATCCTTGTTACTGGAAAGACGGAAGTACTTTCCTAGAACGTCCCTGGTCCTGAGCTGTCGGGGAGCTCCCTGATGAGATGATTTACAAAGGCCAGTGCCAGACGTTGGCCAATACCATCTATGGAGCTAAGCAGAAAGAAAAATCAAGAATTAAGTTCTTGAAGTTACATTTGATAAAGTGGATAGTGCAACAGTGAAACTCAATGAAAGTATCTGGGGAATGATGTCAATCTTATGCAAGAAGCAGGTTTGATGGTCCTGAAGAAGCCCAGAAGTGGAAGGAAGCTTACAAACCTCTCCCTGTAAGCTTGCCTTGAAGAAAGCATTGCTCAGAGTCAGAGCGACTAGTTTAAGGGGTTCCAGGAAGCATGAAAGGACTAGGTTTTTTTGTTTGTTTTGTTGTTGTTTTTTTTTTTGTTAATAGATTTTTTAAAATAAAATCCTGTGCTTTAAGAATGGTATCAATGCTATTCTTTTTATGATATTTAAACTTTTTCCATATTACTTTTATCATAATGGAGAAAAATTTATCTCCCCAAATGCATATCTATCAGAAACAAACAATAAAACTATATTTGTTTCTGTTACACTAGAAACATTCCGTGGCAGTGCTGGTATATACCCTTATTTAAAACCTTTGAATTCTTCAAGTGTTTTACCTCTGAGGATTGGCAAAGCATCTCATATGATCGCAACTCTCCACCAAGATCAGAGAAATATCCTGCCTTGATCCTAGATAATACTCGAGGAGATGGCTTATAAGAGTCAAGTGGAATTACACACAGGTGCTCTGTGCTGCCCTACTGTGGGTTATACACTGGGCACATCACTGATGAGGAAGACTAGCAGAAATGTCTTGGCTGGCATTGATACTATGAGTGAAAACTTTGGGGGGGGGGGTCACCATATGTTACAGAGGAAGTTGGAGATAGCTCTTTGAGTGCTTACTCTTCTTCAGAAAAGAGTTTTTAAAATAGAATAAAAAGGAATACCAAGTATAATTTTATAGAGTCCAAAAGAAAAACAACCGGGCAAACAAACTGTGAAACTTGGCAATGGCCCGTGGGAGGAAATAAAGGAAATAAAATCATGACTTTTTTGTACAACCACATGGCAGAAGGAGCTTTGGAGAAAAGTGAGGAACTCCAGGAAAAGATGGCCAAACTTTTGAAGAATGAAGGTATTTTTTTGTTGTTGTTTCTTGTTTTGCTTTGTTTCAGTCACCCTGAAATTCGTCTGATGTAGCAATTACTTGACAGAGGCTCTGTAGGTAATTGCAGTATTTTTGAGAAGATAAGTACATTATCTTACTAGGGGGTAATTATTGCTCTCATCCCCTTAATATGTCTTCAAATGAATCAGCCTTCCTGAGGGGTGGACCCCTGGACAAGTCTAGCTGGATTGACTCTGGAGTTAAGAGACAATGTTGTGTAATTTTTAATCTTTCGACCCGGTCGGTTCACTAGGGTCATAGGTAGACTTCATTTGACCAGGAAAAATAATTTTTCTTCAGTGGGTTTCTACAGAGCTCTGATAGCCTCGCTTGAGACCCTAAAATCACTTAAGAGGTAAGCTGAAATTGAGGAATTTGGTGCCACAGCTGTTCATCAGAAGATCAGAGTCTGGCTGGAGTTTTGCTCACACTTTCATGTATAGTATCTAGATAGGGTTTCAGTTAGAAGAAGAAAGGCTGAAACTTAGAGCCCACTCTGCCAAGGATACCTCTAGCTTCTGATAAAGGAACAGAACTAGAACTACGCTATCCCCTGTCCTCACCACCGTGTTTGCTTCTCCTAGCTAACGGGCAGTTCCTGGGCTGCAGAGTTCTTAAGACTTTACCTGCCTAGTTCCCAATGAGGTGATGTCAACATTCAGAGACATTTGCCTCTTTGCTTCAGTCTGGCAGAAAGGTGGTGATTGGCCACCATCTCTGTGTGGGGCCTGCACAGAGTGGATAAGTCTACCAGTAAGTCTGTCCATAATCACAAGGAGAATATCTTTGGTCATCCCACTAAAAGGATAGATGACTCCTAACTAAAATACCACTAATTATATTCCTGATCCTCAGAGAGAGTCACCTGTCCTGTAAAAGAGGCAAAGATTTTTTTGCCGTTTTGTGAGCATTTGAGTTTATACTAGCAGTAAATTTAGGACACCAGTTTGCAAGGTACGTCTTATTACCTAATGGATTCCGTACATCATAGTCACCAA
The DNA here is from genome assembly GCA_030674055.1 of Rhabdomys pumilio. NCBI lineage: Eukaryota > Metazoa > Chordata > Mammalia > Rodentia > Muridae > Rhabdomys > Rhabdomys pumilio. The sequence continues at coordinate 10,866,157 of JANHMN010000001.1, forward strand.
TTCAGTGGTGATAGGGATTTAGAGTAAATATCAATCTCTCTGTTCAGTTAGCATAAACTGAATTGTTTCCAGAAAGCAAACTAGTTTTTATATAGCAGCTGTCTCACACTATGTTAAAGGCAAAATCTGTAATGATAGGCATACACTGTCTCATATGTGACCCTGTTAAACTTTTTAATTTGAGGGGAGTAGCAGAGGATTTAGATCAAAGGTATTTGTATTTAAATTAAGTAGTAAATGTAATCCAAGCACAGGACAACCTAAGGAAAGTTCTTGTCCAACTCACTGAACGATGATCATAGCAGCGCTCATTAGGAGCAGGAGAGATGGCTCAGCAATAAACAGTGGTTTTCCAGATGCAGAGGACCCGGGTTCAATTCCTAGTGCCCTCACTATACAGCTCACAAGAGTCAATGCATCTGACCTCCATGGACACCTGCAGACTTGTGACAGACAAACACACATACACATAAATAATAATGAAAAATAATCCTAAAAAATAAACTGGGCATTGTACTACATTATTTTAATTCTAGCAGTCTGAAGACAGAGCCTGGGATATTTCTGGGTTTCAGGCCAGCCTGAGCTACATAGTGAGACCCTTTATCAGTGAATAAGATAAAAGTGCCGAAGGATCAGCGAAGACTTTTTAAAAATTGTTCATAGTTTGTGGAGAGGCTGAAATGCATTTGTACATTTATGTTTCCAACCCCCAAATGTAACTGGAAACAGAACACTGATTATGTAACTAAATAATCTGGAAGTTGTAGGTAGCATTGGACACAGGAAGAAAGCATTGTTGAGAGGAGGGCAGGAAGGCAGCTGAATATGTATATTAATTATTAATATTATTTCTAAAATGAAATACAAAGCTTCCATGCTTTACTATGAGTTTAAGAAACAACTTTCTTACTGTTGCTATAATAACCGCACACACACACACAGGGACTTACAGGAAGACAATTGTCTTACCCTGTAGCTGTGGGGATCAGAAGTCTACCCAGCTCAGAAACAAATAAAATGTAATCAACGCTACATGTTTCCAGCAGTTCCAGGGAAGAATGTATTTTTCTGCCTTTACTTATCTCAATAAACCTGAGTCTCCAGCATCAACAGCACGGAATTAGATGATGGCCAAACTACCCTATGCAGCCTTACTTACTTAAACTAACGAATCACAAAGTCCGGGCTGTCGAATATAGAAATCTTTGTGGTAGAAGAGAACCATTTTCCTTGATACCACATGGATGACCTGTAATTCTTTGTTTCATAAAACCTTGGCTTGGTTTGCTCCTTTCATAGACTGCTGTGTGGCCTTTTGTGTGGTACGATTCTTGTACATGTTCTCTTGACCCAGTGTAGCTTAGGCCCATGCCCAGCAGTCGCTCATTCATACAGAAGTGATTTCATCCCTTTACTTTAGAATTTGCAGCCGAGATGACCGATCCTTCTGCAACCTCAAAAGAAGCCGGAGTACGATTTGTCCCACTACCATTTTTACTTATCCCACTGCATTTTTCAGAAGTACCATTTATTTACATGAATGTTACCAGCATCACTTAAATGACCACTCTTGCGCCAAGCAGAGATCCACTAGAGGACAGATGCTGTCTATCTAGGGTTTATTTTCACCTCTCCAGCACATCTTATGAGTCTTCATTAAACTATGCACCTAGTAGGACGATTTGTTCAAAGAAAAGGGAACCTACTGAAGCAGCAGCATAGCAGGCATCTCAAGAACATCCTTTTTCATTCCAACCCCACATAAAGTATAGCAGCCTAATTTCAGTCTCACCTGCTTTCCAATGTCCACCACATCTCTCAGCTGTGAGAGACAGCACAGTTCATTGCCAAGTAGAATAATAAATCTAGATGAGATGCCACAGACCCCCCCAGAAGATGCAGAGGAGTAAGATTTATCCAGGGAGGGGATAGCATGACGAAGGTACATGAGTTAAAAAAAAAAAAAGAATTAGGAAAATTGTCAAGCAACATTAGACGGAATGCTTGTATTTATAGATCTTATTTCATGGGACTCTATTGGGCATAATTCTTCAACAGGATATACACAAATATTCCATGCTTCCCTGATGGACATTTTAATGCTAACACCTCGTTCAGGACATTCATTTTAAAGAAGCAGTTCTAGTTCTTTAGCTGTTTTCAAATCTAGATTTCCAAATAGAATACAGGGTTCTTAAAGGTATTTGAAGGAAAGAGCTCTGAATATAGAATGTTCCGACAAAATACGATCATATGCTCCAAAAACATTAAATTAAGTCCAGCTATGTAGTTTAAGGTAAAAATAGGTGATAAAGTGAAAACCTGAGGCCAGAATCAAATTCATTATAAATTTAAGGACACATGAAACCAAGCCTTGGGCTCCTCAGTGGACAGGACCTGGATGACTCCACAGGCTTTAGGCCTGGAAAGCTAAATTTTCTTTGCTCTTTTAAAAACTATTTTTAGACATAAGTACAACGAAAATTAAGAATGCACACTAAAGCTCAATGCTAGCCTTTAAGCATTCATGCTACCCCTGACTATGTAGAACTCACGTTTGGAGTTCAAATGAATGGGTTGAAATTCCATCTCTTATCATCTAATAGCGATTTGAACTAGGGAACTGACCCAGCCTCTGTTTTGTAGAAAGGTAACAATAACAGGATCTGCCTGGTAGGATTTGGGGAGGATTAAAGACAGTAAGATAAGCAAAGCATTCAAAGAGTTCCTGACACCCACTCGGGATATTTTAAATATTAACTGTTATTTATTGTTCCTAATTATGAAAAGGATAACTTGCCTTTTATGTGACCTGCCTGCCATTTCACAGCTAGGGTGTATCAGAGAATGAGAGTCTCTGACTATAATTTTTTCCATAACACTAACTTTATAAAATGGCTCACAGTAAAACTCATCCTTTCAAAACAGAAGACTAAGAGAAGGAAGCCCTCAATAGGACATTTGAACTGAGATTCCAGGGCTTACAATTAACTCTATCCAAGTATTCACTTACTCTGCCTGTCAACACGTGTCTAGGTGTGTCAGCTTAGTGCAAAACTCTCCACCAGCCTTCAAGACTAGAAGACAATGATAAGCTATGTGTAATCCACATGTGAGTACATATTACAGTTACCTATGATTAAAAAGACAACCTTGTGAACTGAATAATTAGAGGGTCTAGATAACCAAGAGCAGGAAAATGCCATCTAACCGGATCAATAAGGGCATTAATCATGTAGGAAGGGAATGTGGGCTCGGCCTCCCCACTAGGACAAACATAGCTGATGTAGAAAATATAGGGATGGGAGAAGATTCTAATGGGTACATGGGCGGAAAAGGGCTGTCCAAGATGATACTTCAGAATTAGAGAACAAATATTCTTAAATCCCTATCTGAATCGAATGAACTGTATTCCAAAGTATAATGAAAGTAAAAACAATTATTTAAGAAAATCTGTCTCACATAATGCCATTTAAATTAAATCAGTCATTTGCTTAATGATTTCAGTACAGAAAAACAGACTGGATCCAAGTTGCTAAGTGTAAAGTGTGAACTGAGATCAGGCGTTAGTATTAAAGCAGAGCAAAGAGCAAGTTAAGGGTGCCATACATACAGAGGAGAGGATATCATAATACAGAGCTGAAGACGGGATGAAGGAAGTGAAGGTACTAGAGATGCAAAAACATGTCGGACAGGGACGTAAATCGTTTTCTGACAGACTGTGAGAGAAGGAATTGGAAGAAAAGAATGGGATATTAGAATAAAAATATGAGTGAAGATGCTTTAATTAAAATAGTAATGAGTGTCTGTGTGGAATAACTGGAGTCCACTTAGTTGTTATTGACAGTCTTTCATTTCGTATCCTCACAAGGCTAGCATCTCCAGAGGTAACTTCACGCATAGCATCACCACTGACTCCATCCTTGGGTGCAGTGGTGCACAGAGGGAGAGAGGCCATTAGGCCTTCTGCTCACTGACAGCAGCATTGTGAGAATGAGTTGAGGGGACAGTGCCATTGTGTCTCAACAGGACTGTCTCGGGGAAATCCTTTGCCCACGACTGTTCCTTTGGGCACTCAGGAACTATAAATAACCCTTCAACTGAATATATCCAATTAGCTCTGCTAATCAACCTTCTAGACTGTATAAAAAGCAAGCGAATCAGAATAGCAGGAAAATCACCTTAGGTTAATATGTGAATTTGAAAGGTCTGTGATGACCATTGAGTAATTTAAAGACGAACCCAAACTAAAGGCCTATCCACTCCTTATTTTTCCAATTGGCATATTCTTGGGACATGAGGAGGAATAGATATGTAAATTCCAAATATATATAAAATTGGAGATATGTCGATTAAATTGCCAAAAGGTTAGCTATAATAATTAAGTTATACACTTATAAGTTCAGTGTTTTATTTATATAAAAGTGTCCCATACCTGAAATGCATGATTTATATGTTTGAAATATATTTTATAGATTCTGTGTGTTGACTATCAATGGCCTCATGCCCACTAACTTCGTCTTGAGTCATCTACTCACTATTTTTAAACAATAGCTTTAAAGAGTTCTGAATTAGTCTTAGGTCACGTGGGATGAGATAATAAATTTGACTCTAGTTCTGAGCATTCATTCATATGACCTTATCACATTTTTATCATTATCTGGGAGGAAAACAAGTACAAGGCTTTTCGGTTTTTTTTTTTTTTTCATTTTTGCATAAGGACCTTAGATGGCTCTTTTTTTCCAGCAAGATCAAATACAACTGTAAGAGAGTTCATCTAAGAATAACTATATATCTGTAGCTCTTTTTGGAATTGATTCTGTCTCTATTAACTGTTTTTCTTTTTTTTTTTACCAAATTAACAATGATCAAGGTTAGCTCCCACTGTTGTTCAAAAACAAATCATTGAAAATCGGTGCATTCTGTAACTCGGTTCTCCTGAATCCTCACTGAGTTTTTTCAATAGTGTAAAGGGTTTGTATTTTTGTGATAAATTACAACTAAACACTATTGTCTAAATTTTGAAAACTTGCTTTTCAAGCTCAATAATTAAACTGAAACATGGCAGCTGTTTGCTGCCTCCAGCTGCTGGGCTCCTCTCTGACAGCTATCTGGCTATTGTGGCTAAGATAAAGAATCACCCCACTAGCAATCTGTGTACACAAGTGCAAACTGAAAATATGATGACTCCTATGACAGCATCATTAATAATTTCAAGATGAAAAGAGGAGAGAGGGAAACCGTCTGTGAGGCACACAGAGTAAGAGGCATCTCCAAAAGAGCCAGCTACAAACTCATGAGGCCAGCTCAACAATCAATAAGGAAGGCTCTTCTGATGGAGGCCGGGAGAAGGCAAGGAGCTTCAAATTCTTGACCAACTTTCATGTGTTGTGGACACTCAGAGGAGCTTTCCGGATCTACAGGATGTAAAAGGTCACACTCACCTGGAATATCCAGGGTGGATGTTCTGTATCTTAGTACACTGTTTGCTTCATTTGTGTCAGTGAGCTATTGTTGGACAAGGGAGGGAAACGGCAAAGAGGTGAATTGAGAACAGAAGAAAAAAGTACCACTCATCTCAGATTTCAAAGTTGACAGGTAAGTAGAAATTGTTTCTTTCTTCCTTCCTTCCCTCCTTCCTTCCTTCCTTCCTTCCTTCCTTCCTTCCTTGGTTCCTTCCTTCCTTTCTTTCTTTCTTCCCCTCTCTCTCTCTTTCTCTCTCTCTCTCCCTCCCTTCCTTCCTTCCTTCCTTGGTTCCTTCCTTCCTTCCTTTCTTTTTGTTCTTTGATTCTTCCTTCCTTCCCTTCCTTCCCTTCCTTCCCTTCCCCTCCCTCCCTCTCTTCCCTTCCCTCCCTTTTTTCTTTTCCCTTCCCTCCCTCCCTCCTTCTCTTCTTTCCTTCTTTTCCCTCCCTTTTCTTACTTCCCTTCTCCTTCCTTCCCTCCTTTCTTCCTTCCTTCTTTCCTTCCTTACATCCCAAACACTTAGTCCCCCTTCCCCCCCACACCACCCCCACACGGAGTCTCTTCCCATAATTCCTCCCTTCTCCCTGGGCATTCCTCCCACCCCCTCCTGGAGTATGTAGTCAATTTGAAGAAAAAAATGAAGAGCTAGTGTTTGCTTTTGTTTTTATAGAGTACAAACAAAGAATGTCTTTATCTCTATGGATGCTGGGCAAGTTGCACCTTCTGTGATCAAAAAAAATTTTTTTTCTATTTACCTACAACCACGTCTCTTCACAAAAAATGTTTAATTTGCTATGATCAAAATTCTCATTACAAAATCGAGCCTTCAAATTTTAGAGGGTTTTCATAAATGGAAGAAAAGCCAACGTTATGGAATCTGAAAAACATCCGTCCAACTGAAGAAGAGCTGAAGGAAGAGCACATGGTTAGTCAGAATTAACAAGCTTTGATTTCAGAGATGAACGATCAAAACAGAGCTGCGAGCAAATGTGGGAACCTGGTTCCGCTAAGAAATTATTTTTGTGAGGTTTTAAATTGACACTTCTTAAAAATGGGAGTTTTAAAAGGCAGTAGAACATGTAAATTATTCATTTTTACAATGATTTGGGTAAGCATCTTTTAACATGTGCTATTGGGAGGCTTACACCTGTGGAAGAGAAGACAACGCAGGAGTCAGTTCTATCTTCCATCCTGTAGGGCCCAGAACTCATGATGCTGGGTTTGGCAGCAAGTGCCTTTTACTGCCAAAGGATTTTCTTGGCCCCAGACTAAATGTTTTTGACAAAACCTTAACACATTCAAGCTGCATTTAAGGAGCACACTGGGAGGAGCACACTAGGAGGAGTACACTGGAAGGAGCATACCGGGAGGAGCACACTGGGAGGAGTCCACTAGAAGCAGCACACTGGAAGGAGCATTTTCCTCAGTGTCACCATGGGTATGTGGCTCAGTCTGAAATCTGAAGAAAAGTAGATTTAACCACTTGTATCAACAACAAGTGTTCACAACTGTTCACATTAGACACTGTGGAATCTTGTACAGTTATAAATAGATTTTCCAGGGTAAACGTACAATATTATTTTCAAAGTAGTTCAAGTTGCAGAAATATAAACACAAAAGTTTAGGTAATTCTCTCTAACAGTGAGTGCTCTCTGCAATATAGGAACAGTTCCCAAAACCTGAAACAATGAAATGAACAGAAAGTTCTCTGAGGGTGCGAGATCCAGAGCTACCTAAATCCAGATTACGGGCCTAGGACTTCATATCTTTCTCTGCTATCCCGATTTTCCTTGTCTGCAAAACAGAATTAATGGCCATGCATGACCTTCACCAGAACTAGAAACAACATATCATGATTGTTGATTCCAGAGCTGAAGATGAGGGTGTCTTTCTACTGCTGTGAAGAAACACCATGGCCATTGCATCTCTTACAAAAAATAAATAAATAAATAAATAAATAAATAAACTAAAATAACAAAATAATTAAGTAAAATACTTAAAACAATTAGTGGACCTGGCTTACAATTTCAGAGGTTTAGTCCATTATCATAATGGTGGAAAGTGTAGAGACTTTCAGGCAGAGATGGTGCTGGATCCAGAAGCAGATGGAAGTTCTACATCTTGATCTCTGACAGGAGAAGGAGACTGTGTCATATTGGATGTAGCTTGAGCCTATGAGACCCCAAACTCTGCCCCTACAGTGACAAGTTTCCTCCAACAAAGCCACACCTCCTAATAGTGCCACTTCCCTAGGTGCCAAGCATTCACACACCTTGGCCTATGGGGGCCATTCCTATTTAAACCGCTATATAGTGGGATTCGATAAAATATGGCTGTGATTCCTGACACAGAGAAGCACCCACACAATGTTACTGGCTTTGTAATTTTTGCACCATTTCTTTGCATTCTCACCTGGTAACACCGTGAACATAGAACATGTCACATTCAATGGTTGTTAATTTCAAATGTGTAAATGTCCCATGTTCCAGTCATCACCTGAATTCCAGCACACAGAATAATTGTCCCTAGCGAAGTATCACCAGGATGTGGGAATCCTCCTGCCCACAGGCTCTCCATTTGCCGTTCTCTGTAGAGTTGTATGATTACCGCACACAGGCTGCATGGTGAGCTGAGCTAGCAGGGTTGAAAAAAATGATGGAAAATATGTTCTCTTTGAATACCACAGACTTAGATTTACAAGTATCTGTTAGTTGATTTCTAAATGTCCCTGTGTTTTTTTTTTTCCTCTGAAGCCTTGTTTTCGGTTTCTGGATTGTAGAATGGAAATACTAAGAGATTCAGAATAAAAATAAACCCATTCAGAGCTGGCCCTGCCTCTTACTGGCTGTAGCATTCTAGAGAGCAGACACTACAATGTACCTGGGAAGCTCAGTAGTGTAGATCCTGAAGGCGTGGCCATGGGAGAGCTGGCCCCGCCCCTCATCTGCAATGGGATGGCATGGGTGAGCTGTTTCCAAGGTCATGAGGGCAGGAACAATGGCCCTGTCCCTCATCAGCCACAGCTCTTAAGAAAGAGGGCCCTGCTCCTGAGTGGGCAGCATAGTAGAGCTGGCCCTGAGGGCAGAGACACAGGTGACCCAGTCCTGAGGGCATGAGAGCAGGTAGCTGCCCCTGACCCTGCTAGTTGTGGCACTGGGTGAGCTGGTCTTGGCAGTGCTGGAGAGAGAGCTGGTAGGCTGACTAACTCAGTTACCTTACCAGATCCAGAACTTTGTTTTGTTTTTAAATTCTAAATTGTTTTATTTTATCTTTGAAGGGAAGGTTGCTTGGGCAGAGGGTGGATTGTGATACATGATGTGAAATTCACAAAGAATCAACAAAAAGTTTTTAAAAATATATACTTTATTCCAATTTAAATTTTTTTCTAGTTTTGGAATATATAGTCAGAAAAAATTATAGACTCTATAATTACTAACTAAAAAGGAAAATATAACATCCACACTCCAGTGGAGATCCTTGCAGTACCAGACGCTCCTGTGAGTTTCTCTCTCATGAGCTTATCCTTCCCAGAATTCCACAGACTTGACTTATCATTGTATTGCCAGTGTTTCTCCCTGTAAACTGTGTAAGTTATCTTTATGTGATTTCTAAAATCTATGTCCTTGGGTGTAAGAATCCCAGTGTTACAGAAAAGTTAGCCAGGCAGTACAATGAATTCTTCCACGATCTTTAATTTCCAATTGTAGTGTTTTACTATATTTTCTTTGTGTCTTAATCTCCACACACCTATGTATGACATGTATATACATGTACATATGTGTGTATGTATTTACTGAAATATTTATATTGAAATAAATATGAAACCCTGGAAAAATTTGATTTGTCAGAAATATATATATATATATACCTCTATATATGAAACATGTATATGGAAAATATCTATAGTATATTATGTCACCAATCATATACACATATGTGAGTGCACATATGTTTCATTGAGTACTGTGCACAAACCAAGCACTCTTTTAGGTCCTAGATTCACAAAGGGTGTTTTTCAAGTTCTGGCTTTGTGTCTGTCATTTGTTTGCTCTGTCACCATTTTCTCCTCTGTGAATTCTAGAGAAATGATTTGTCTCAGAGCTTTTCTAAGTGTTAAATGAGCTAATATGATTCAAGTGCTCGTCAGCCTGGCCAGCAAGGAGCAGCAGCTGATTTTATGGCACTGCATGTTTGACACAAGGCCTAGGTTGGTTAATGACCTAGAATTCCAGGTCTCCAAACTATGAGTACAGGGATCACTTATACAATAGCGTTAATACAGACTTCATACGGGCTCTGAGGATCAAGTGTTACTGTCAGTCCACCAGCAGCGGCATGCACACTGCACAGCCTGCATTCATAGTTGCCAAGCCACTTTCCCAAAACTGTGCTTTAACTGATATGAAGTCCTAACCAGGGCTGGCAGCAGGTGTCAACACAACATGACACGTCTATGTACAGATGTGTTGTGCCGCATTCACAGCTGTCCCGAGAACCATAGTTTACACACTCTTAAACACTCCTGTGCCTAATCAAGGAAAATCTGTCTCTGGTGCTGGAAATGACAAGGAGACTTTGTTCAAAGAGTCAGGAGGACCATTTGGGGGATAAAGAGGACAGTTTCCTGTTTCATGAAGAAAATGGTGTTTTCAAAAACTCATACACAGAGAGATGGATACGATTTGTAGGTGTTCTATTCTTCCCCAAAGGTGAGTGAAAGTTACTGGTGAAAACACTTGTTCAGTCAGGACTTAGGCTGAAGGTTTGAAGTTTCAGAACAACCAGCAGAATTTTGCACAGGATCTATCAGATGGCCGTTCTTTGGATACCGTTTCCAAGGTGTTGCTAAGAGCCCTGACTAAATCTCATGCAGCTGAATGTTTTCTGTAGTGAATCTTAGGTGTATGATAAAGGAACAAACACTTAGCCTGGAGCAGATAAAGCAAATGAAAATGCACTCTCAACTTTATCACACAATACTCCCAGATGCTGCATTCCACTTTTGTGAATTATGGAAACTCTTGTGGCCATGGACCTCTAAAATTCTCTGGATCTGTGACTTAGAAATACCAGGATAATTAGCTGGAGACAGAGCCCAAGGGCTTTCTTTCCTTTCCTTTCCTTATCCCAAGATTCAATTAAAAGGAAAAAAAAATGAGCATTTTTTTTGAGTCACCACCTAGAAAAACTCTAATGTTAAAAGCTTTATTAGTAAATTGGTACTTTTTAAGTTATTTCTTAAAACTGCTATTGTCTGTGAATATGATGTCTGATTCACTGAGGTTTAATTTGCTTTGGGGGTCTTAAAAAAATAAACCGCACAGCAGTGCCATTAGATTCCTCAAATTCCATTCGATGTAACACTCATTATCAAAAGGTTAATGTCAGAAACAAAGAAAGCTTCGCATGCCATTACTGTGGGATTGAAGGATGGGAGGTGAGCTCACACTCTTGGTAAAGACAACTTTGGCTTGGAAACTGTTAGGAGAAGCAGAAAGACGGCTGTCTGTGGACCTCCTTTGTGATCGTTTCACTTTGCTATCAGGCAGGTATATTTATACACATACAAAACAACATTACATTTTCTAAAATCTGTTCATGGTATTCAGAGACAGGTTTTATTGTTTTGTTTTGTTTAATATCTAGAACTGTTTTCCTCCACTTGAACTTTAAAGCTTTTTTTTTTTTTTCACCTCTGCTTACAAAAAAAAAAAGCCTCTTTTGAAATCACGGAGCACACATGTTTTGCACGTGTATTTGAGACAATTGTGAAAAACAAGTCCCTTGGTACGCCATTATAATGCATCTTACTATTGTGTAAGAGGAGTTAGAAGGGTACAGAATTGTGTAATTGTGTCTGCGATGATAAGTACACAGTGAACCCTCTTTCCTCCGTAATCTTTCCTATTACCTCATTAATATTTGCTTCGATACAGCAGGTAGAACATGCCCTGTGCAGCATCTGTTTGTTGAACAAGGTTTTCACTGACTCACAATCATCTGTAACAAAGAGAATTATGAGAAGATTGCTTTGAATGCCCTCCTGCTTTGTTGTTGTTGTTGTATTCTCACAGTGAATATGCTTTTAGAAAACAGCAATAATAGAAATAAAAAAAATAAAAACAAGTCATACTGTCATCTCCTGAGTGTGCATGTCACAGACTATAAAAAACGAGAGCACCGTTTTGGTACTGCATAGTGAAACAACTGCATAAGTGATCAATAAAAGGACATTACCTTAAATCATAGCTTGAATTCCCAATATCATACATAAAATCAATAAAACACACAAAGAACAGGGCTGGAAATTTCCGCTAAAATGTTGCCTGCTGCTTTGGAAAATAATATTTAGTAGGCTGGGTTTTTGTTGTTGTTGTTTTACTAATTATGATCTCAGTGGCAGTTTATTCTGCAGTAAATCTGCTGGTGTGAGATTAAACCTGTTATTGAACCGAGTTTTGAATCTACTGCGAGGCACCCTTCACTGCTGGAGAGTGAACATTGCTGTTATCTCATTTAAAAGTTGGCCAGCAAAGCAGCCCATTTGTTTAAAATGCAATTAAGCTGGTGTCTTGAAGAGAAATTAGCAAGGAGTAGTTCATTTTGGAAGCATAAGAGGTCTGTTCGTAGACACATTAATCCTGTGATTTGGGACGCCAGTGCAATTTGGGACTGTCTTTTGAAAGGCTGTTCTGGAACACACACGCAGGAGAGGGAAAGCAGGGTAAGAAGAAGGGTCAGATCTGTTTTGGATCAAGAGGAACCTGTCCACCTGCCTGTACACGAGACCCTCAGCGCAGCCTCCAGTTAGTTCTTCGTGCACCAATGGAAGACATTAAAAAGCAAATTTGAGGAAGGCAGCTGTGGAGCTCATTCAAAAGGTTAGCCATTTTTCACATAACCTTACCTACCGTGCAACCTGCTTCTAAAAGAAAATATATAGTAATTTCATTGCCGGGTAATTGTTTTTAGAAACACTTAGTATTGAAACAGTTTTAATTTCACGATGCAATGATTGCTATGAAAACAATGGGTGAAAATTTGTCGTGGAATTTTCCCAGAGCATCAGTTACATGATGCATGAAAGAGTTTTTTTTTTTTTTTTCTAATGATCGAGTGTATTGCTAGATTTCATTTATGAATGCTACTTCTAATTCCATACATGCACACACACACACACACACACACACACACACACACACAATTTATGCATATATTCCAAACACAGCATTTTTCCAAAAACAAAGATTGTATTTTCCAAAAAGCAAAAGGAAGCTTCACAATGTGAAACATATCCTCAGGTAGGAATGGCAATAAACTACACCATATGATTGCAAAGGGAAGCAGAGGTTGCAGAGAATGACCTGCCTGCTGCCAGCAAGAAACAATTGAAATTATGGTAATTGTTCACGGAAACAACAGATCTCTTTTCGATGACTCTAATACCAGGTGTGCATCCTCATTTCTGACTTTTCTTTGTGCAAATCAGTTTGCTGTAAAAATTAAACATGTCCCATCCCTCCCTTCTGAATATTTTGCTCTGTCCTCCCAAAGGCTGTGGGATAAAGAGCCCATTGGAAGGTTGCCATCCTACATGTAAAGGAAACCTGACCCTGCCATGGCAGCAGAACAGAGCCCTGGCTTGACTCAGAGGTGCGTGACTTGGAAATTAACTCGGCAAGAGCCTGAATTATTATTTTATATCGTTTTTGCTCCGGGTTTTGGAAAATACTCCCTCCCTTTTAGGAGCTTGTCATATTACTGCAATGTAACTAGTTAGATTTTGCTTTTTCTATCGAATTAGGTTTATCAACTTCAGTTTCTCATTTGAATTGAAGCACACACACACACACACACACACACACACACACACACACACTCATATACACCCACACAGACGTAAAGAAAGCAGAAACCACTTCTAGTTGTAAGGGGCTAGGTAGAAATGCTCCAGGCAAATTTAATAAGATCCTATTTGAAAGGCCAACTTTATAACCACTTCAACAATATTTTATTCAAATTATCAAGTAGCCAATCTAAGCTCCTTGAAGGCAGGAATGCACTGTATCCATCTTTGTCGGCTTCAGTCTAGCCAGGACTACTCGATCATGTTCAACAGAAAGAATGATGTCTTTAAACTACAAGAGAGTAGACTCCTCTCTGTTCTCCACTGACACCCACATCTAACTAATGACAACCTCTAATCTCTACTAGACTCTTTTCAGTTCTGTTCCCAAATTGTACCTTCTACACAGCTATGAAACCACTGTCCCCAGGCTGTCACTAGACAACCCCACACTCATTTCTTTAGTAGCCTGAGAAGAGAAGTGACTTGCAGCCTACTTCCTGCCTTGGTTCATGTGTCACTGTGATAGAGACTGTATGCTTGCTTCCCCAGGGAGGGTTTTTGTTTTCTCCTTAATTCAAAGTAACTTTGATGGTAACTCTTCTGCAGTATTGGAAGGAAATGTTTCAAAACATACATTATTTTTTGGACTATGAGTTTGAAATTTTTTCTTTATTTGTATTTAACACAATAAAACACAGAGCAGGAGAGATGGCTCAGTGGTTAAGAGCACTCATTGCTCACTCACAGGACCACTCAGCACTCACATGATGGCTCACACTGTCTGTAACTACAGTTCCAGGGAATTCAAGACCCTCCTTCAGACTTCCCTGTCACTGCACACACGTGGTGCACAAACACATATGCTTGTAAAATATTCATACATGTAAAATGAAAATAAATGAATATTTCTTTTGAAATTAACAGACACCTGTAAATCCTCCTGCTCCCCTCTCCCTTCCCTTTTCCTTTCCCTTTCCCCTACCTCTCTCCCTCCTTTATTCTCTCTCTCTCTCTCTCTCTCTCTCTCTCTCTCTCTCTCTTGGTACAATTCTTATTGAGTCTATAACCATGTAGTTCTTTACACACTCAAAGTATTAATTTGGGAATATGGCTTAAGTATTTTTTAGTTTATTTTCATTTTCTTACTGTTTAATTCAGTTTGCTTTTAAGAAGTTCAAAGTTTTCAAAATTACATGCTGTATTCTGCATATCTCTCTATTTCTATTTCCTTTCCCATAAATATACCAAAATTTTCACAAGCATTGTCTTCTATTTACTTTTGGTTAAAATTTTATATTTAATTTTTATTTTACTTGAGGTTTACTTTCATGAGTGGTTGACGATAGAAAAATCTGAATGGATTTCATACAACTGGCCAAGCAATTATCATCCTTCCTGTTCCTTTCAGATGTGTTATGCTTCCTCTGCTATCTATAGCCTGGTACTGAAGTCACCCATGAGCCAGTTACTCTGATGCCATAGAGATTGTGACACATAGAAGACATGGAGACATGCACTTGAAACATGGCTTTATGTGGAGTTTGCTATAGAATACTGACCTGCCCTAAAGAAATGCTTGTATGGTTTTCCTAACAGAAAGTCAATTTCATATACAATGAAATGAAAATGGGCTGCCCCATACAATAAAGTATCAAGAATCATGAGTGGACAACTAGAACATGGAAAAGGTGTCCAAAAATATGCTATAACTACCACATATTTCATATGATAGGGAATGATATTTGTAATATATTCAACAGACAAAGACCCTTATCTGAGAGTCAATATAAAACACTCTAGAGAAAGAGGAAGCAAGCTAGAATGTATGTTTCTTGAAAGATGCACAGATGGAAAAGGTATGCAATGCCGCTGGTCACTGGATACATGTATATTGAATGCCATTGACTGACACCAGCATGTCAAAGGGTGTGTGTGTGAATGGTAAGTTTGTTTTAAGATTGAGGAGGGTATTATGAACCTGTGTTTCTCATCTCCTGATAGGGAATACAGATTAGTGTAGTCATCTGGAAGCTGAGTGGAGACATCAACTGCATTGCCCAAAACAAAACTATTCCTAGGACCCAGGAATTATATTCCTTGGAAATGCTCAGAAGACATGCATTCACATCCTAGAATTGTCACAGGTTTTGTATTAGATTTACATTAAAGCAGCTCAGATGTCTATCAGCACCTCAATCATAAACTCATTACAGTACATTCAAAGAACAGAGTAGGAACATTTCAAAAAGTTGGCGACTATTGAAATCACTTGGATGGGTGTGGAGCTGTGGGTTCTTTCATGGCTGGTACCCTCCAGTGAAAGACAGGTTACAAAGAGAGATGTATAGCAAATTCATCCACAGAGCATGGAAACCTTAAGATACTAAGTCCCAAAGGCCTAAGGGAAGCTTTCTATGTTTGTGTTCAGACTCAATGACACATGGCAACTGGGTAGAAATGTGTTGATACAAAGGTTTGACTGTAATGAGGGAGGGAGGAAAGATCACTGCATAGCTTAATAAAACTCTCAAGTTCTATATAGCATCCTTCCTCTAGGTAAGGAGCAACCCCTCTTTGAAAAGAGGATATTGTGGCTTTCTATCAAACAAAATAGGTCAAGAAATTCTGTCATGCCTAGTTCATTCATTGAAAGAGAAAATGGAATAATATTTCTATCTTCTATCGTTCATCATGGATAAGGAGAAATGATTGTTTCTCTGTAACTCAGAGGAAGAATGTAAAAGGCCAAAGATAGACCTGAAGGTCCATCAGATGCTATTCAGCTTAAAACACCTTTCAAAGTCTCATCCTGTGAGGATGCCGAGGTGTGACATGTTTAAATATAAGCCACAGTTTGATTCTGCAAGACAAACATTTGGCAAATCCATATTTGTTGAGAACAGTGAAAGTCATAAAGCCAGCACAGTGGCTTGGCAAGGGTCCTGCCAAGCTGAGACACATTACACAATTGCTGTCATGCTGTCTTTCACTTTTGGTCTTGATCTCCATCTGTTGCCTGCTTGGGGGGCTTTTAAGATTTATACAACTTGGAGATATTGCATTGATAGGAAATTTTTTATGAATCATTTATTTCTTCTCACACGAGTACTGCTTCTAAGCTTCTCCAGGAAATTCCTGAGCACACTACTTCTCCTGCTCTTAGTTACCTGTCTTTGGCCTATTTGAAGGCCTTCCTTGAGACCTTGAGATTGTGACTCACAGGAAAATGCTAGAGATCTCCTTATGAGACTCTGACTCCACGTTACTCATGGAACATCTGACCCTGTACTTACTCAGGAACAAAACAGTCAGAACAAAGTAAATTCTAAAAGGTAAACAAGATTTAGTGGGTTAGAGGAGTTAGCAGCAGATCAGATCAAAAACCTCTTCGTCCTTTACACCCAGGAGATTATAAGATTGAGGGTCCCATATGGTCTGACCCTCAATAAAAAGATGTTGCATAAGGGGCTTATACAAATAGACAAAATGGTATGAAAAAATAGTAAAAAAAAAAAAAAGAAAAGAAAACTGAGGTATCACGACCTCCTTTTCTTAGAAAAAATTACTTATTTACTTAATTACTTAATTAATTACTAATTACCACAATGGTGCTGTTTGGCCAGGGAATAAAAGAGTGCCAAAATTACACAAATAAATAAATGCTAAAATATATTAAAAATATACATTGTATTATACCAGAAATTGAATAAATACAACAGCTTTGGCCTAATGACAATTAGGCCAAATGACACTCTGACCATTAAAAGTTGATGATTCACTGCTTAGACCATGACAATCTGCCCAGGCTGGATTGGAGATTTTCAAGTACCCTTGAAACTACAAGAACTACCAGCCTGAGAAAAGTCTGAGACACTTTGGCAAAATATGCCTCTAGATTCTTACATTTTGGGTAATGGTGTTGATGAGCTAAAATGATTGTACAAGATAACTCTGTTCTGGCATGGTTTATCAATAATGAGTAAACTTATGACTAAGATGAGATTGAAACACGTGTCCAGGTACAAAAATGATAAGATCTATATTTTGGGAAAACACAAATCTACTCTTGCTTACAAGTTACACATAAATGAAGCACCCAGACAGCCAGTCATTCAAGCTGCAAGATTGTCCCAAACCCATTCGTGGCTCACGCCTTCCTCACAGATTCCTTCCTCTGTGGGATGTGACCATATCTGGGGCTGGACATCAGCAACTATCTGCTTTGGAATTTCCATTTCCAGCAACTTCCTGTTCTGCTAATGGTCTGGAGATGTTATGAGAATATTTGGAAACCCTCAATGAGGACAGATATTAGAGCTGTCACACCCATAGGCATGACTATCTTAGTTTGATTTCTGTTTTTATGTCATGATGGAAAGCAACTTGAAAAGGGAAGAAATTATTTGGCTTACATATTCCTATCACATTCCATCATGAAGAGAAATCAAGGCAGGAAGCCAAAGATAGAGACTGACATAGAGACCATGGAGGGATGCTTCTTGCTGGCTTCTCTTTGGCTTAGTCAGTTGACTTTCTTATTTACCTCTGGACTGCTTGATCAGTAGTAGCACCAACCACAAGGAGCTCTTCTCCATGAATCATCAATCAAAAAAGTTTCCCCTTGACTAGCTTATAAGCTAAATTGATGGGGGCATTGTCCGAATTGAGGTTCTCTTTTCTACACGATCATAGTTTGTGTCAAGTTGACAAGAAATTAATCAACACAATGACTTGTAGAGCTAAATGTAAAGAGAAGCCAGACATGAGGAAGAAAGAATCAGTATTCTTTAAGACTACAGCCTCTGTTGTATGTTGACCAATAAACACCACAGAATTCATGGGTAGCAAAAATTGGACCTTATGGGTTTAAAAACAAAGAAGACACAGTTGTTTGGACTGGGAAGGAAAGAAGGATCTAGAAGGCATGGGGATGGGTGGGTATGGTCAAATACTTTTAAAATGAGAAAAATGATTAAATATTAAATTGAAATTAGAACAGAAGTCTGGATATGAAACACAGGACTAATTAGAAAGTTCCAGAGATGAAGTAACTACTCCCTAGCCCTATACCCTTAGACAAGTGATTCACACAAATTATCCTCTGACCTCCACGTATGCACTGTAACAGGCATAAAACATCCATGTCTAACACAAACATACACACACACATACACACACACACACACACACACACACACACACAGAGAGAGAGAGAGAGAGAGAGAGAGAGAGAGAGAGAGGTAACTGTAACTAAACACTACAACCAATATCACCCAGATTAAATCAAATGACCATCACATTCAGATTAAAGATGAAATTCTAACTTTTAATTACATGAAGATATACACTGCTCTAAATTCTTTATGTAATTAAAACTTAGAATTTCATCTTCATCCTAGGATTTCAACTTGGAATGAACTGAGGAGAGCATGAGTAGCCAACTCATTTTGCTGCAATTCTGATGATGTGAAAGTTTCTGTACCTCCATCTGCAGAGCCCAGGACAAGGTGCTCCTAGCATCTGAAACCTCAAGAGACTTAATCTTTCAGCTTTCCAAGGTGTCAAACCGTCAGGACATCAGCCTGCTACAGCAGGTTTAGAAGGTAAGGGATAATTGAAGAAAGTCAAGAAGGAAGTGTGATAGGTGGATGAATATTCCAAGGGTAAAGAAAATAGCCTCTTGCTTAGGCAGGAGACGGTAAGGTCATTCAGCATCAAGAATAGTGACCAACAGCCCTCCCTGCCTTTTTCAGTGAGTGAAAACAATGTGTTGCTCAAAACTAGATTCTCAATCTGGTTCTAAAAGGAGTTCCTGCCCCTTTACACTGAGCTGCTGCTATTGTTTGCCTGGCAAGGTCATTCTTCTTCAAAGGCAGGTTAACAAGATCAAAGTAGAACCTTAACAAGGTCAATGTGCCTTTTATGGGAGGAGAAGAAGCCATTCCCTAAAGACTATACTTCTCTTTGTCCCTCTCCCTCAGAGCTCAGAGCTTTCCAATAGCCTGAAGGTTAACAGCCTCCGGCTCCTGAGATTCAGCACACCTCAGCCACAGCTTCCACTGTGTTCCTTTCATTTATTTCTTCAAAGATGGCCTCATCCGATCCAGTAGTTATCACCTATGAAAGAAAAAACTTACCTGTGTGTGTGAAACTTTAAAAACACTAGGGTTGACCCAGAGTGTGGTGGCTCATGCCCTTGGGAAGTAGAGGAGAGACTTTGGTCGTCCAAAGCCAGCTTCTACTACAGAGAAAAGTTCAAGGCCAGACGGATTTCATGAGACACCGTCTCAAACCCAACCAACCAATCATTAAAAACAAAAATCAAATATGGGAAAGAAGAGTAATGTGGAGAACATCAGTACAAATACATAAAGTACCAAACAGAGGGGGAGATTCCTATTGTGACTGCCTACAGATTGCTCATTTTCCTGCTTACTGTGTTCAAATTAAAGATGGTAGTTATGGCATTTATATATACAAATACTCTTTCAATGTCCAAAATTTTCTTTTCAGATGTTGAAAGGAAAGTGAGTGTGGGGAAACATAAAATAAATAATTGTAGCCATCAATTGTATCTGCTGAGTCTCAGAAATGCACTTGCAAGACCCACTCAAACAAGATATGAACATAGATAAATCGTGTTAATGTACATCTGTAGACTTGGCCACTTCTCTAACGCACAGCTGTAGGCTTGGCGACTTCTCTAATGCACAGCTGTAGGCTTGGTCACTTCTCTAACACTCAGTTTTGTTGTTTCTCTCTTCCTACTTTGACAAATACCTGAGATAAACAATTTAAGGAAGGGATTTCAGCTTGCAGGGATTTGGGACCATTCCTATGGACCTGTGGTGAAGCAGGGAACCCTGGTACTAGATGCACATGGTGAAGGAAGCTGGTCACCTCATGATGTAATGACATAATGGTGTTCATCATTGCCAAAAATGCAATTTTGTTTTAGTTTTTTACATGATATCTATCCCACGTCTCCATGTACCTACCACAAGGTCCAAGATTATGTCTGTGGTCAGCATTGTTTGACTGGTCACAAAGATTAACACACATAGGGATTCTCTTAAAATTGTTGAAAGAATGAGCAAGGAAGGGCTTACAAGATTGGCCAGAGGATAAAGGTGCTCTGGTGGGCTTAACTGCTGGGGTCAGACTCCAGGAACCACTTAATAGAACAGACACCTGCACGGAGGTCTCTTGACTTCAGTAAGTTTTCTGTAATACACATGTACACACAACATGCACATATTAAAGTAGATAATGTGATATGCAAAATACTCTTTCCACAACAGCACTGTAGTTAAATGCATTGTAGGTGTTTACATTTGAACATTCTTCAATGCCAACCTTGGCAGTAGCTGCTCCCGTTACTGTTGCTTCTCCTTCTCCTCCTCCTCTTACTTCTTCTCCTCCTTCTCCCTCTCCCTCTTCTTCCTTTTCCTCTTCCTCCTTTTCCCTCTCCCTCTTCCTCTTCTTCCTCTTCCTCTTCTTCTTCTTTAATTGAAAACAGGCTTTTCATCATATAATATATCCTGATTTCAGACTCCCCTTCCTCTACTTCCCCCAGTTCCTCCCAACATCCTCTTCCATCCATATTCATTCTCATTCTGCATGTCATTAGAAAGAAGCAGGCTTCTAAGAGATAATAATAACATACACCAAAATAAAATATGAGGTGTAACAAAAACTATTACATTGAAGTAGGGCAGGACAAACCAACACAAGATTTAAAAAAAAAAAAAAGCCCAAGAGAAAGCATAAGAGTCGGAAACCCAATAACTGGAAGCCATGGTATATACACAGAGGACCTGACATAAATTGACATAGACACAGTACCTGCTGCTCCAGTGTCCATGAACCCATAAGAGCTTTGTTCACGCTGATTTAAAGCACTGTCTGTTCTTGGTGCCCTCCATCCCCTCAAGTTTCTACACTTGTTGACTTCTCTTCCCCAGAGCTTCCTTGAGCTCTAATGGGAAGGATTTAATGGAGTCTTCAAATTCCAGGTTGAGACTTCCAAGGTCTCTCGCTCTATTCATAATGTCTGACTGTGGGTCTTTGTACTTGTTCCCATCTTTTGCAGGAGGAAGCCTCTTGGATGATGGCTGAACAATGTGCGGAATCTATAAATGCAGCAGAACACCATTAGAAGTCATTTTATCTCTATGTTCTTGGTATTAGGTTTTCAGTTTTGTTGTTATTATTGTCGTGGTTGTGTAGTTATGTTGCTATTGTTGTTTTGACCAGCAGTAGGCTTTACATCTTCACCAGCATCAGAAGTCACTTGTTCTCTTGATCTCAGCCATTCTGGCAGGTTTAAGAAGAAAACTCTTTGGTTGGTGGTTTAGTCCCTGGGAGTTCTAAGTAGATTTGAGTTTTGATTTGCATTTCCCTGATGGCTAAGGATATTGACTTTCCTCTATTAAGAATTCTCTATTGTCAATCTGTACCCCATTTTTCACTGGACTTTGAGTTTTTGTGTGTTTTTTGATTTCTAGTTGTTTTTTTTTTGCATTCATTATATATTTTGGATAGTAGCTCTTTATTAGATGTGGAGTTGGGAAAAATCTTTTCCCCTTCTGTAGGCTGCCACTTTGTCTGAATGACGATGTCATTTGTCTTACACAGAAGCTTCTCAGTTTCATTAGTCACATTTAGCAATGCTGTTCTTAGTGCCTGTGTTAATGGCCTTCTATTCAGAAAGTCTTTTTTGTGGCAATGAGTCCAAAATTTTCCCCAACTTCTCTTCTGTCAGGTTTACTATATCTGGTTTTATGTAGTTCTTTGATCCACTTGGACTTGAGTTTTATGCAAGGTGATAAGAATGGATGAATTTGCATTCTTCTGCATGCAGCCATTGGTTTGACCAGTACCTCCTCATTTGTTGCAAAGAATAGCTTGCAGGAAAACTAGGATATATTAGGCAGGCAGGCAGAGATACAGATGACAGCCGAGAACAAGTGTTAAACCTCTGTACACACTTTCACATTCTTTAACACACTTGTCCATTTTTAAAATTCTATCCTCAGTGCTTGAGATTACTTCTTCCATTTCTTGTTTTCTGTTGGTGAAGCTTACCTCTGTGCTTCTGGTTCTGGCTCCTAAATATTTCCTTCCCAGAATACCTCCAGTTTGGGTTTTCTTTATTGACTGTTACTTCCACTTTCAGGTCTTGAAATGTTTATTCATCTCTTTCCACTGTTCGTTTATGTTTTATAAATTTCCTAACAAACTTTATTTGTTTCCTCTTTAAGAACCTCTACTGTATCTGTCAATACCACTTTAATGTCTTTTTCTTGTGTTTGGGTATGTTGCAATACTCAAGGCTAGCTGTGGTGGGGCTGCTAGTAGAGACATATTGTCTTGGACGTTATTGATTGTGTTTTTCCACTGATGTCTAAGCATTTGGATTTGAAAAGGTTGTAATTATGAGTGCTAATAGCTGTTGTTGTCTTTGTTTGATGGATATTTTGCTATTTGGTCTCTGTACTGGCTGGTTTTGTGTGTCAACTTGACACAAGCTGGAGTTTTCACAGAGAAAGGATGCTCTCTTGAGGAAATACCTCCATGAGATCCAGCTGTACTGCATTTTCTCAATTAGTGATCAAACGGGGAGTGCCCAGCCCATTGTGGGTGGTGCCATCCCTGAGCTGGTAGTCCTGGGTTCTATAAGAAAGAAAGCTGAGCAAGCCAGGGAAAACAATCTAGTAAGCAGCACCCCTCTATGGCCTCATTATCAGCTGCTGCCTCCAAGTTTCTGCCCTGTGTCCTGACTTTCTTTGGTGATGAACAGCAATGTGGAATTCAGTGTAAACTGAATAAACCCTTTTTCCCCAAAAAACTTGCTTTTTGGTCATGTTGTTTCATGCAGGAATACAAAGATAGTTTCTGTTGCCCTCTCTGGTCCTTAGAATTTGGTAGCTGTGTGTGATCCAGTGGGAAATTTATCTGGGCTCCGAATAATTGCGGTCACTGGGGGTTTCAGGTAAAATGTGTTGGGGCCTGATGCTTAGGAACAGGAATTGGTTAGTGAAGAGGTTGGAGGTTCCACAGGATGGGAGAAAGCAGGGTGTTCCTTCAGGGTCTGCTTAGTCCTATGGGAATGCTGACAGAGAGGAGAGGACACAGCAGAAGTTCTGCTACATAACTAGGGATGCCACTGGGGATTGAGAGTGGGGCAATTCAGGGAAAGCTGAAGATCTGTAGTTATTCTACCTGCTTCCCAAGGCAGACAGGCCTATATTTTAGCAGTAGGTTCTTACTGGAGTTGGAGAATGGGACAAAGCAATCAATGGCAAAAGGGAAGTAGAGACTGGAAGATTTGTGTAGTCCGCTGGAGATGGGGGGAAGGGGAAAAGGAAGGTCTCAGCACATGGTCTGATTCAGAGGTAGAGGTAAGACTTCTGGATTATATTTGGAGGACCTAAAAACACGTTGGAGATCTGTAGTGAGGCTATTTGCTTCCCTGATCACCGTTGCCTGTGGGTTCCAAGGGAGTGCTTGCTGAAGTTAGGGGTTGAGACAAAGTGGGGAAGAAAGATTGGAGGACAATATCTGCTGGACATGGAGGAAACAGGAAAGGAGTCCTCTGCAGGTGTTCTACTGCAGAGAGAGGGATGAGACAAGGAGATTGGATTTGGAGCAGTTGAAAAAGGGGTTAAGATCTCCAGTAAGCCCATCTGTGCTTCTAGAAGGAGTAGCCTGGGACTCCCAGGTTCTCAGGAACTTCCTGGTAGAGTTAGGGCTGGGATAAAGCAATAAGGGAGTGTGGTTAGGAGCAGAAGATCTGTGGGATCCACTATTGATGGCAGGGTGGCTGCTTCAGATGTTCCCCTGTAGACCTGTGAATGAGACTGAGAGATGACATCTAGAGGAGTAGAGAGAGAAGGGAAGCCCTCAGTCAGCCTACCTGTTTCCCTGGCAGAATGCTTACTGAGCTTCTACGGTAAAACTTTACAGTGACAGTTTGGTAGCCACCTGAAACAGTTAAGAGTCAATAAGTCAAAACAAACAAACAAAAATATCAAACAACAAAGAAAAGAAAACAAATTTAAAAATCTTCCAATTTTTCAATCATTTCATCATAATAATTATAACCAATGATCAAATAGAAGGAACACTTGGAATTTGCTTTTTTTTTTCTTTTTTTAACAAACAAACACTAGAATGTTACCTAAAAGAATCATTCTAGGCTCTTATGAGCAGACTAAGAATGAACATGGATGAGCAAATTTCTCTGTAGTAGAACCCACTATCCTTTGGGAATACACCTGAAAGTAATATATTTGGATCTCATGGTAGATTGATTTTTCAGTTTTTTGCGGAACATCCACAGTGGTTTCACACGGGCTGAACTAACACCGAAGACCTTTTGGAAAGCTGTAGAAATACACTAACAACATATGCATATACATACATTATTGTGTGTGTGTGTGTGCGTGTGTGTGTGTGTGTGTGTGTGTGTGTGTGTGTGTGTGTGATCATAAAGATTATAATTTTACTTCTGATATCTGGTCTTGTTGTTGTTGCATGGGTGTTTTGCCCCTGGGCATCTGTTTCCTCTCTTAGGAGAGTGTGATGATTGTATATTGCCTAATAATAAAATACTGGGGTTCCAACAGTTGTGGCCACTGGGGGTTTTAGGAAAAATGTGTTCGTGAGTATTAACAGCTGACATTTATGAATAACAATGGGCTAGGAGAGACTGTGGAGGACCATAGGAGGAAGAAATGTAAGGTATTCTAGCAGGGTCCCTTTAGTCCCCTGGAAATGGGGGCATAAGGTGAGGAAAGTCCTCAGAACATGACTACAGGGATGAGGATGCAAGCTGGGCATTGGCCTTGCGGGAATAGAGGGAGATTTGAAGAGCTGCAGTTAACAAAGTTGCCTTCATGGTCAGAGTGTCCTGTGGGTTCCCAGAGGCTAGATCGGAGCAATGGGTCAGATGAGTTCATCTCTGTGATCGACTGGAAATGGAGACACAGGAAAAAAGGAAGACTTCAGGGGTGTGTTTCATTGCAGAGCTGGGGATGAAGCTAGGGAAATGGATCTTGAGAAGCAGATGGAGGGGTGAATATCTGTAGTTGCTCTACTTGCTTCTCCAGCCAGAGTAGCCTATGTGTTTTCAGGGAGTTTCTGGTACACTTAGGGGCTGTGATAAATCAATGAGTCTGGAGAAGGAGGTTAGGAGAAGATCTGTGGAATCTACTGGAGATGAGGACAGGGTAGGGGCAGGAGAAGGCTCTGCCAGTATTCTACTGCAGAGCTGTGAATGAAAGTGGAGGTTGATTTGGAGATGCTGATGAAGAGTTAGTAGTTAGTCTACCTGACAAGAGGGTGAATCTCTTTACTCTTGAATTGTCACATTAGGGAATTGACAGTGTATTAATTTATAAATCTGACATTTTCCCCATATGAAAATGTTACAAATGTTGGTAGACTGAATAAGTGGGGATGTGCAGGGGTGTAAGTTAGCAGAGAAGCAATGTCAAGCCTGTTCTATAAGCTCTCAGTTACAGCAAGGAAGAGCACACAGAATATGTCCACAGCAGGAATTTCCTGATGATGGTTTAGCAAGGTGGCCTCCCCACCATTAGGGACTAGAATCCCTCTAACTGTAAGCCTAAATAAACCTTTTTTTCCCTAAATTATTTTTAGGACAGGCATTTCATCAGAGCAATGAGTAAAACAATTTGAAAAGGCATTTCATACAAATTCATAATATAAGGCTATAATGTACACTGTACTCTGGCTAGTTCAGAAACATCTAAATCTAAGGATTCTAATATGACCTCCAAGCACTGGTCCTCTAGCAATAAAGATGGCAGTTTAATGGCTTCTGAGGATTTCAAAGACAAAGAAAAAAAGTCTCTTGACTGTAGCACCAGGAAGCTAGCTACACCACAAGTTAAAAAAAGTATTGTACCATACTGTAAGGACGTGGACTCACACACAGCTAAGCATCAAGGTTCAGTTGCTATGGTAAAATGTCTTCATTGTACAGAGCAGTAGCTATCATACTGCCTGTGGGAGCTATGGGGGAGGTCTCTATCACAGGGAGATGGAATGGGAATGTTTCCATCAACCTGAAATATCACAATTATTGGAAGTTTGTATAATCTAGAGGAGGGAACAGGCAGCCCCAAATGAGTATTACTGGGGTTCTTGCCAATACTGAAGAGCAGGTGCTGAGATCCTAAAGTGTACACGCACTCCCATGTTGTCCACCGATGTTACACAAGGGTGCCCAGGGATTCAAGGCACTTTTAGAGACTAGGAAGCCTAGTCCGGGTGTATTTTTAATAGACTAATCACAGCTAAAATTAGTCCTGTTTATTCTAACATTAAAATAAAGTTGGGAAATAACATCCAGGCCAAATGACTACAAGTTGAAAAAAAAAAAGAAGAGCAATAAATGACAGTGAAGTTTAGCAGTAATTAATTGTTACAGTAATATAGGATAGGAGAATGTTTAATTTCACTATGGCATCGATATTCTAAAATAATTACTAAACTGAGGCTTATGATAGGATATGTTAGAGTATTTTAGTAAAGATTATCTCCTTGGCTTAAAAATATTCCCCTTACTTTCAGGATAAAGATAACAGTCTCTGGAGTGGTCTCCTTAGCATTACCCCTGCCTGAGCCTCTTCTTCCTCTACACAAACATTAGAATGGGCTCTTCACATGTGAATGGAGCCATGTCTCTCCTATGCTCAGAACCTAAGAAAGTCCTAGTTCATTCAAGGTCAGAGTCTGCACTCTCCTGTGAGGTTCTGCATGACTGTGTTGAACACCCTGAGCTCTCATCAACTCTCCTTGGCTATCTTCAATACCTAAGCCATATTTAGGGCATTTCTGTCTAAGCACCCCATTCCTCCATCACCTCAGGGCTTTTGCTCGACCCTTTTCCTCTGACTGATCTTCCTCTATCCAGTCTCAAATTTTTTGGCTCCCTGCTCAGATATCCCTCTATAAAACCATTACATAGAAACATATTTAAATAGTTCACGAGGCTCCAACACCCATGCTTCCTGGCTTCCTTGTTTGTTTTGCTATTACTCGCCCTGGAAACACATGTGACACACTACCAGATGTGTTCCTTTAGTATTGTTCAAGAAGCTCTGATTCTAAGAGTCCTTTGCCTTAGGGTGACTACAAATCAAATACTATGAATTGAACAAATGCTAAAAACAGATATTTATTATTAATGTTAAGGTGACCAGTCCAAGATCGAAGTGTTTGACACTTAAGGTCCAGTTTCTTGGGCTCCCTAGGTGGGGCCTCATTACTTGCTTCTCTAGAAAGAAAGACATTGTGTCCTGTAGAGCCAGAAAGGGCTGAACATTGTCATTTTATGACAGCATACCTGTGACCAGGAATACAGAACCTCAGAGGGCCAAGTCATAGGAGGAGTGCTCTGAAATGTCCTCTAGGTAAGACACAAACTCATGGTAGCTGTGCTTATGTGCATGAGAGCAGAATAGTTTAGCATTCCCATATGGCAGCGGGAGAACTTCCAAGACTGACCCCTAGACAATTCTGATATGGAAGTATGAACATTTCAAAATATGAATTCCATTGTAATGCTGAAGGAAGCAGTTTCTACTTTTTAATTCTGTGACAGAACAGTTCCATTCCCTGTAACTCAGAAGATAGAAGCATGAGCCTCAGGAGTGTTTGCTAAGAGGTAGATGCAGGCTGCTATTTCTGGCCTCTTTTCTTCAGTACTTCGAAGGTACTATTCTGCTTTTTACCTCAAGACTTCTGGCCATTCCCCTCTCTCCTGTGCATTCTCAGTTTCTTCCTTGATTTTCCTTCACTATTTAGGCTAAGAGAAAGCCTGTTAGTCTGTATTCTTGACCAGCTCATTTAGTACAATGTCTTTGTTTTTTTGTCTTCTTTTGTTTTGTTTTGTTTTTCCACAGAACTTAACACACCTGAAAATCGCCAGTGATGGGTTATCTTGAGAATTATTGTCTGATGGTTTGTCTTTCCCAATAAAACACCAATTCTATGGGGGATTGACCTGCTGACCATTGGCTCTCCAACTACCCCTAAATTATTGCAATATCATGGCCCTGTGAAACCAATATTGATCAGACAACGGGAAGAAGTGCATGTTGACAGAGCAGCCATTCACTGAAATTCCTTCCTATCATCATCCTGAGTACCAATGCTAAACGTGCTTGGTTGCTTCTCACCACTTTTTAACTGGAAGAAAGTTCAGATGTTATTAACGTTAGCAAGCCAGGGAAATAGATTCTAAGGAAAGTGTTCTTATACTATAGAAGAAGGATATTATAACACTGTTGACAATTCCATTCTCCTGAAGATCAAGTTGCTCATGGATGCAGGAAAGCCTAACTGCCACACTCCTAGGCTCCGAGGCCCTGACTGTCAGTGCTGGTTTACTTTTAAGGTTAGGGTCATTGCCTTCAGCTGGGTATCCACTTGAGGCCCCTGTCAGGCTCCAGTGGATAATCCAAATCCAGTGGTCACAGAGGCCTCCATGGTCATGCTAAATGAGTCACAAAACAAAACCAAATGTCATGAATCTGGGAAAGGGAATGTTAGGGATGAGCAGGGGTTGATAGGGATGAGAAGGAGACAGGAGAGGGTATGAGTGAGACGAGTGTAATCAGATTTCTTTGATACACATATGAAACTGTCAAATTAAAAAAAAAGAAAAATCATTTTTAACAAATATTAATTTTATATGTGATAGAAACCTAAGTGTTACATTCATTTCTAGATCTCTACCAAATCTACAGAGAGTAGAATTTACTGAAATTAAAATGGAAAAGCACAGGTTTGAGTAGTTAGAATGTATAGCAACAATCACCACATGGAGCTGCCACACTCCCAGGATTCCTCACTATGTGACATCACCTCAAATCTCCCAGGAGCCTTCATCTTACAGGTAAGAAAATTTCAAAAGTAAACATAGAGTTACTCCTAGTAAAAAGCACCTTACAGAAGCTAGGTCCTTGTGAATTAGTGAGTGATAAACAGATTCGAAAGATAGCCCATTGCTTTATAAGCAGGGTGCTTCAGTTATTCTAACTCAGACCCTGAGGGCCCCTTCTGAGGTACATCTCTGAGAGATGTGACTGGATCAAAGACGACATAGTAACTGCAAGATCAGGGCATAGAGTTGTTCGTCTTGATGATGCTTTATTTTTTTTTATTTATTATTCAATATTTTATTTATTTACATTTCAGATGTTATCTCCTTTCCCCATTCCACCCCCAATTAATCCCCTAACCTATCCCTCCTCCTCCTATTTTGCTTTTATACCACTTAAATTACATGCAAGTATTAAGGTCAGTTCTACGTTGAGGAACCAGCAATACAATAGATGCAAATAGTCAAAGAACAAGCAAGACAATAAACCCAGATAGTCAAAGAACACACAGGACAACAAACAGACTCTGTTTCTAAAGGCTTATCACGATGACCAAAATAACTGAGCCTACTTCCCTGTCCTATCCCAAAGTCATTTTTATGCCTGAAGCCAACTTCTTTGTTCTAGCTTAAGTTTTAGATTTCTGCCTGTAATTACTTCTTTGTTTTAGCCTAGGATTTAGATTTCTGCCTGAAGTAGTTAGGTGCCATCTCGAGTATCATAACAAATACCATTGAAGTGGTATTACATTCAAATACAGTGAAGTGATGTAAATTCTAAAATTTACAATGATAGTCATTATAATTAGAAAAAAGTTTAAAGACACCTGTAGGGTATTTGGCATAATTCTAACAGCTCTCTGGATGTTTTAACTCTGCATAGTGAGATTATGAATTTAAAGAAAGCTGCTCTGTTGAGCTTTGATGCTGCAGATAATGCTGATAAAATTATTCATGGCTTGAGGTCAGTGTTTCCATTTTGGTCAAATCTCAGGAATGGCATATGTAGCTTGATCAGGCTAGCCCTTTTGTCCTGGGAATTCTTTTATTCCTGCCCATTATGTTAAAGCTTGTCTCTAACTACATCAACAGGTTAGCAGTCAAAGTACATGACTTAAAGCTGAAAATGGACCCCCAGACAGCTATTAATTTAACAGGCCGGCAAGCCAAGAACAGGTAGGGTTCTGCACACAGCCTTACCAACCTAAGACATAAGTGCATTGCTTTTGATAATGCATATTCCATGATGGGTAAGGAAGGCATTCTTGTCAGAACAACTTAAGACAGGCTCAGTTTGGTTTATGCAATAAAAAAGGGGGAGATGTGGAGAGCTTTTTGGACTGCCTGGCAGGAATCTGACATTGGCTAAGGACAAGGCAATGGACTGCAGTCAGGATTCTGACATTAGGCTTAATGATGGCTTCTAAGCCTCTTACTTTCTCTTCTTTTCTCTCAGGTGGCATGATGTGAACAGTTGGACCACAGGAAGCCAACTTTTTCTATAGCTATTCCTGTTGAATAATACAGGCTGAGTGTGGATTGTCAACTTCCCTAATTAAGCCATATTCTGGTGTGTTCCGGTAGAATTAGAAAACATGCTACTAAGTGTTGTTTCCAAGATATTCAACTCTCACAGGACAACTTGATTTCCCTTTTCTCTAAGCATTCCAGAGTTTTCATTGTGTGATCCTGTGGGCTTAGAATGACATGAAATTAAATTACCATTACCCCCTCCTAAGGCGATGAGAATCTGTATAACTCACTAAGTACTAGAGGTATACTTCTAAAACTTCCAGTTTTGCATTAACATTTTCTTTCTTTAATGGGAAAAACTAATAAGTAGCCTCCTCATTCGTTGCAAAGAATAGCTTGCAGAAAAGCCAGGATATATCCAAGCAGGCAGGGATACAGATGACAGCCGAGAAAAAATGTTGAACCTCTGCACACACCTTTACATTATTCCATATGAGAGGAACTCAGTTTCCTTAAGATTGGAAGTAGGAGCTTATGAAGGTTGAGAGTCTCTCTCTCTCTCTCTCTGTCTCTCTCTCTCTCTCTCTCTCTCTCTCTCTGTGTGTGTGTGTGTGTGTGTGTGTGTGTGTGTGTGTGTGTGTGTGTTAATTGATGGTTTCTCCTTTAACCCCATACTCAACAAAGTATTGTCTCCTCTCACACTCTCCAGCAAGGCTGGATGAATGGATGAACGAACATAATTTTCCTCATATATAAGGAACATATACACACATTTCCTCATATATAACTCAACATTATATTCCTTCCTAGCTAAGCAACTAATAATAGTGATGCCTCTTCTAGTGTGCTAACAGAGGGATTAACTGCTCTGCTAGATCTGGCCTAGGCAAAGGCCTTCCTCTTCCTCCTGGTTCATCTCTAAGCTGCTCATCTTTCACATCAATGCTATCACAAACAGGCTGAGAAAGCCACAAAGAGTCAGTGTCTCTGCCCTTGCAGAGGGGCTGCAGCAGAGCAGGCCATTTCAAAGCCTTTATGTGGCGCCTTCTGAGCCATACTGAATAGCTCTCAGCTGAAATTGCCAATGGATAAAAGCTCTCTTTAGAAATGGCTCTCCGATGAAAAGTTTTGGAATTCTTAGGATTATAGCCCTTCAGCCATATCCCATTATGCTTCCTCTCTGACTTTGAACTACAAGGAGGGATGGAGATATGACCATCCTGAAAGACAGAAAGAGATGGAATTTCGTTCCTCAGGGGGATGATACAGTATCTTTGCAAAGAAAAGGTCTACTTTTCTGTTTTGTTTTTGTTTTGGTTTCCCTAACAGATGTTTCTGTGAAAATAGAACAGAGAGAAGGTAGAGACACAAATGCTATTGATGGTAGCTTCACCACACTGCAGGTAGATAAGTCTTTAATGTCATACACGAGGAAGCCCCAGGCCAGGCTCCTAGTTAGATGACCATCAGCACCAGCAGTCACATGGTGCAAACCTGCCTCATGATATAATTTTAACATTTTTTTTTTGTCTAGTTGTGGCTCTTTCCTCTACATTTTCCTGTAACATTTTAGAAAGCATGTCTTTCATTCAATCTTTAAAAATTTTAATAGTCCTTAATTCAGTAATTGTCACATCACTGTAAGGAAATTCACTAATAGTGTCATCAGAGGGAGGATCGTTAGGACTAGGGAAGAGGCTAAGTGATCTATCCAAATTCACAGAAGCCAGTAACGATGGCCAGAGGGGAGATTTTTCCACCTCTGATTGGTCCCTTGACGAACACAAGGACTGGGCAGCTGCATCAGTTCCACATTTTCTTTTGGAGTAGTTTCTGTTGTTCTCATTTGTTATCTCCTTTTCTTCCTATTCCAGCCGAGAAAGACTCTTAGTGAAGCTTGGAGAACTATCTCTGGAACTGAAGCTTGTCAGACATGACATTCATGGCAACTCACAATCCTCGAAATGACAGCTGAAGTTACAGACATTGCAGAAAGAAAATGCAAAGGTTTCTCTTCAGTGTGAATCTCTCCCACCTGTTTGTTTTGTGCAAGATACACCCGTGACTTAAACTAGCATTATCAGAAAAGTATGCACGTATGAATTCCCGGAGTGAAAGGTGGCTTGTAATAACAGCTCCATAGAGTCATAAATATTATTAGTAAATCAATCTTTTTAGAGAAATAGTAGGTAAGCTTTCCCAGAAGGTATTTCTTCTTTCAGTACTGAAGCCCTATTTTAAATTCAAATTAGAAATATGGACTAGATATTTTCCTCCTTAAAAAAAATCATTGGTCTACTCAGAAAGGAAACATCTAAGTTCTTAACTTTCTAACTCCTACCTTATTGATTCTCAAAGTAACTTCTGTGGAGGGTTAAGACAAAACTTGGAATTCAACCTACTCTAAAACAACATAAAATTATTTGGATAAAAGGTAAATAAATTTATCTTTCATCTAAAGGTTAAGTGTGAGGGAAGCTCTTGAGCCTGGAATAGGAGAGTAGATAAAATTATTTTAATCTCCACTGTGCATATGGGCTTTATGTCTGAAAACTAGCAATGAGTCTTAAAGGAAGAGATTGATGCAAAATGTTTATGACAGAAAACACAGTGGGTTTCTGAAAGCAAAATCAGGAAGTGGGTTCTTAAATTTGATACCCTAAATCCATTCTTGAATGATAGGTTTCTATAGGGAAGTAAGCAATGTCCTATGGGAATATGTATTGTTTGACATAGGTACAGGTATGGCGATGCCAAGGACCTCAGTACCTTAGACCCATGGGAAATGGAAAGACCTGTCCCAGTCTAGGCTCAGGTAAGTGGCATAGCCTTCTCCTGGTCCACATATGAATATTGATGGTGTTTGCACCAAATGACTGGTGAGGTTTTCTCC
This sequence comes from Rhabdomys pumilio, assembly GCA_030674055.1. NCBI lineage: Eukaryota > Metazoa > Chordata > Mammalia > Rodentia > Muridae > Rhabdomys > Rhabdomys pumilio. The sequence continues at coordinate 10,899,754 of JANHMN010000001.1, forward strand.
CCTCAGATGGTTACAACCAGAAGACTATTTACATACAGTGACTGCTCCTACTGAGATTAGCTAAAGTTGCCTCCTTATTCAACTGTAAATCATAAACTCTGCCTCCTTGTTCAGCTGTATGCAATAACACTCTTCACCTGTATATAATGAAAAACGGAACTTTCATATTACTGCGGCTTCACCGTCTGAGAGCTAAGACCACTCGAACCCAAACTGTCTGTGGCCGTGTGTGTCTCAGTTGCGTTTCTATTGTCATTAAAAAGAAAAATACTATGATCCAGGCAACTTATACAAGAAAGCATTTCATTGGTGGACTCACAGAGGGCTAAAGTCCACAACCATCATGTTCAGGAGCATAGCAGGAGGCAGGCAGGCATGATTCTACAGCAGCAGGCAAGTGCTAACATCTAAGCAACAAGACAAGGCAGAAGAGAGAGCTCATCGGGAATGAAGTGAGCTTGAAACCGCAAAAACTCCTCACTTGTGTATAATAATCCATACATCGTGACATAGCTCCTCTATCAAGGCCATACTTCTAAACTCATCCCCAAAAGTTCCAACAACTAGGAACCAAATATTCAAATGAGCCAATGGGGACCATTCTCATTTCAAACCACCACACTGTATCTGTCTTTTCTTCATCACCTCGTGGCCCTAGTCAGACTTCTAGGACCCAAATGATACAGCAGTTCTCTCAGAAACTTTTAAAAATGTTTCCATGACACTTTGCCAAGACAACTGAGGCATAGCCACCTTTTATTGTAAGCCATCATTTTTATCCAAACTTCAAGGAGCGATCCAAGCAGTACATTAGCAGTGGCTCCAGTGGTCCTTGCCAGGACATTAAATCCAGAGTAACAGAAACTTGCCTCCATATCAATATATCTCTCCCTTGTTCAGCTTTACAATCCAGCCATTAGCCCAGAACCCCTAAGATCATTGTCACACTTATTATTCAGCGCTACTGAGCATATTAGCCCTTTCAATGTAAAAGTCCTGTTTCCATAATATGGGCTGACTTTTCCGGTAGGGCAAGTCCAGGCTTTGTCTTTGGCTATTGATCTAAAGGTCAGGTTTATGGTGGATCTGGACTGAACTTGAGTACCATCTTGCAATGTAAGTAAAAAGCAGCAGAAGCCCCGGGTCTCTAGGAGAGAGGAAGCTGTGACCCTGCAGCCGATAAGGCACGCACGCCAATGCAAAGACATGAGGGCTCAAGATTTCCAATTGGACTGACTCGTATGTTTCAGGATTTTATGGAGGGTTGTGAATTTGAATTTAATGTAGCTATTGTTACTATTCTCCGTTTGTAACCAAATCCTGGCTGCAACATTCAGAACGTGTCACTAACTCTAGAGATACTGCCATGCTCTTTTGTTTTTAATGGGATGCCTCAGCAATGATACCACATTAACTCTAGTTTGTCATCGTCTTCCTGCACAGCCTTGATGGTTATTACAAAAAAAAAAAAAATAACCAAACAACTGATGTCTCTGTAACATTGATACGATCACTTCAACTGTAGCTCTGAAACCCATTTTAGCAGAAGGAAGAGTCTTCCTAATTCCTGATCACCATAAACCTGAAAGTCTCACTAGTCCATCCATCAAGGACAACTAGAATTATTTTTCGATACAGCAAGAAAAAAAAAGCCAATTCTAGAATCCAAGTTAAGAGTTTGCTGCCCTGAGTGACTGTATTTGTAGTTTTCATTGTGCCTTTGAGAACAGGTCCCAACCATTTATTTGGGATAATGAATCAGAAAGCACTGGGTTGCATTAGTGGAGAAGTACCTGCAAAGAAGAAGGTAGAAGACCCAGTTAAAACTGGGATGTTAAGGGTTCCATGCTCCACCTCACTTAGCAACACCAGGAGTCTATGGTTCATGAGACTGAATTTTCTCACCTTAAGCTTGAGTAAGCAGCAGGTCAGCCATGTCCTCAGTGCCCACAGGCATTAGTTTTGAATGACATTGACACAGTGGTTATGAGCTCTCTTGCACTTCTTTCTTATCACCCCATACTCATTACTCCCTTTGCATTCACAGAGACAGTGGAAGAAATGTTGTCTAGGAAAGCCCTTAAGCAATGACTAGTTGGTTCTCACAATCTGAAATGGCAGCCAGTAAACATAGGAATAATGTCCAGGAGCATATGGCAGGAAACTGAGATTACCTATTTGTGTTATCTTTAACTATAAGCATCTCAAGGCTTCATTCAAATCTGACATTGTCAATAACATTAATTTCTCATCAAGCATTCTGCCCACAGTGTTTCCTTCCAATTGGGTGCTCCTCCATTTCTTGTCCTTCTTGTCTTTTACCCATGTGGCTCCTGTATGTGCAATAAACCCACTGCCTTTTCTTGGCACATGACTGAGTCTTCTTAATTATTCAACTGCAGGTAATATCCCTAAATCTTCCCTTTCAAAGTTTAGGACTCAGTTCAAGGAGATATGGAAGGCTTCTGTTGTGACTGGGGCCTTGCTCTGTGCAAATGGGTGAGATGTTGATGGAAAAGAAAAGGTTAAGGGAGTAACATGTGAGACGGCTCAACAGAATAGAAATGGAAAAGAGGGCTGTAGTGAGAGAGCTGACAATAACCAAGTTAAGGATCTTCTAAATAAAGCTGAGCACGGTTAAATTCTACACACATAGATTGTAGGATGGCAGAAAGGATAGATAGACAGGTTGGGGAGAACTAGGTTTTGCAGGACCTTGAAGTTTATAAAATGGAATCTTGACTGTATAACACAGGAAAGAATATTTTAATTAAGCGAAGAATTTAACCACATCAATATTTTAGAAATGTCTAATAATGAATCAGAAGAGTTGGACAGAGATATGTCAAGATACTGTTGCTACGGTTCTCGAATTACAGTACTTGCACAATATCTAAAATTTACAATATTAATGAGTGCCTGTTTCTTTATTCTTGGACTATAAGATAGAAAACACTACTTTCTTGAAGATAAGTGTAGAATTGCATTATACTTAGTGATCCTCATGGTTCTCTCCACAAGCAATGGTATCTATAATGGGGGGAAACTAGAACCAAACTCTTAACTTATAATTACTACTTCTTAATAATTTTTCATTTCAGTTTGAGAACTTAATGTTTTTTTAACCTAGGGTTTCTCTCTTGAGAATACGAAGACCACCATCATATCATATAATTAGGTTTTAAAAGCAAATGTATGAACTCTGAGTACACTGTAAATGTTATACTGTGAGGCTCAGTTTCTCTGTGCAAAGTGGATATGAATCAGGTGCTGGTGACTTTTGAGAGTGATTGGAATCAAAACAAAACAAAACAAAAATAAGCCAGTCTGATTTGCTGGAATTCCTTAAATTAATTGCTAGCATTTAATTTTTGATAAGTAAAAATTTTAACTAGTTCAGTCCATATTCAGAGCTACATAAACATTACTAGGTGATTTTATTTATTCAATGAGCCTTTACTGTGTGCTGTGTTTGGCACTGATCCTGGATCAAGAGCATAGCTCAGTGAAACAGCCGAGGTCTGTCCCACAAGAGTGTGTATGCAAGCACCTACCTCCCTGTGACAGCTATTGTAGAATATGCAATGTTATATTGCACCATATTTTAGAAGTCAACATTTAAATCAACCCACCTTGTATTACACATTCTTAATATATTCTTTAAGGGTTGAGAGGTTTAGGGTTCCTAACTATATTCTTTTCCAAAAATTTTGCAACCAAAAATGTGGGAAATAAAATTCTGTTTCATCAGTGAATGAGTTTGGGGACAGGTGAGGATAAAGAAAGGATCCACGGGAACAGAATGATGAATGAGGTGATATTAAGAGCTCTGGCAGAAAACACAGGTCACATTAAACACAGAAAGGGAGATTCATTCAGGTGCATAAAAATGTGGCGTCTCCACTCACAGGAACTACCCCCTGTATTTGTTCTATTACAGAGCTATTAACTTGCAAGAAAACAAAAATTAAATTCTCAGGGTGCGAGGAGTTTATGAAATTAATTATGAAGATGTGTGTGGAAAAGGGTGATGTTCCATAGGTCTGTGAGCATAATGAAAGAAATGAACAGAATAGAAAACACACCTCCATTGGAAATCTGTAAAAGACTTACAATAGGAAATATTCTGATATCTTAGGAACTGGGTATTGCAAGCTTTTATATAACAATGAGTTTGCACAGAGAAGATTATATACATACATCATACATCATATACATATACATATATATATATATGAACTATTTTTTTTAAAAAAGTTGTATTTTAAAACTTTCTCATAACCCCATGGTCATTTCCAACAGGACAATTTCCATATGGGATTTGTAAGTGGGGTGTGGAAATTTTGGGTACATACGATCCTGCTTTACAATTAAATGAAAATGAACCCTTGAATAAAGCTTTCTCTCGAGCAAATAAAAGAAGCCCAAGTGTGTATTACAAAGTGGTTTAAGCTGCTCTCGGTGATTTCTGCAGTGAGCTCTAATCTCAGATCATTCAAGATGACATCTAAATGTTGATTTTGAGAATCTGTCTCCCTTATCCATCCTTCTCCCTTCCCCTACTGAGCCTCCACTTTCCTCCCTCTTTATTCTCTTGCCAGAAAGATAGATCAACTCATCATGAACAATGCAGGAAGCAGCAGTTGAAAGTAATAACCTAAAAAAGGAAAGCATAAAAAAAACCAGAAATTGAAATACAAAGATGAATGTTTATAATATAGTTCAGGGCAGGGGGTAATCCAGGCAGACTCAACTGGGCACAGGGCAATGAGAGTAACTTTATTAAAGTCTTCAAAAAGTCTTTGGGGTCTTTAACACAAAGACATCACCAGAGGCTTCAAAATGTGACACGTCATGATGCTAAAATTGAGTCTTATACCAGTAGACCAGGACTTATTAAAAATCAAGACACTGAGACTGGGGAGATAACTTACTCCATATGAGAGCTGAGGTTGTCTTCTGGCCTCTTTAGGCACATGTGCACATGGACACATACATCCATATGCACCTACACACATATGAACACAAACACATTCACAGACAAAATAAAATACGAACAACAGAACCCAAGACACCAGGTCAACTATGCCATGTTATGATGCTGGCATGTAAGGCCTTTTATTTATTTATTTTTTTTATTTCTTTACCAAAGAAGAAAATGGGACAAAAGAAATTAGACAAACATATAGTCTGTCACTACAGATTGTCTGTAGCTACAGACAATGTCAATTCTGCAAGTGCTTCATAAGAATTTACATTTCATAATTCAGTATGGATGATCAAAATCTTACTAGCCTGGGTGTCCAAACATCCCATCATACAGACTTCAAGATAAGCAAAAATGCCTCAAGGTTTAAGGACAGTCTCCAGCCCTTAGATCAAATACCACATGAGACCTTTAATGTCATTACAAAGCAAAGGAGTCTAAGTTTATAAGTTCCCATCTGAAACACCCCAACACAGTGAAGTACGTGCCAATTGATTTATCCCTCTGGAAGAATGAAAGGTTGGGTTGGACCTGGGGAGACTTTAACCTGTCATCCTTGAGAATCTTCCAGAGCTTCAAACCTGAAGTTTGATGTGCAACCTACTGGTTTAAAGGGACCTACATATTAGTACTAGAGAGTCTGACATGGTGGGTGGGTACATCAGACATCAGAGAGAGCAATTTAGTCAGCAAGACACTGGACCCTCTGTTCTAACCATAAAAAGATGTTCGTTTCAAGAGCTACCACGAGGATTGTCACAGGCACGGAGAAAATGTACGTCATCCAGCTGGGACTTTACCCTGTGAGCCTCTGCCTTAGAAAACTCTCGATCATTGCCTGGAATATGCCACACCATTTTCCTAAATATTCAAAAATGTATATTGTGCTGTACTGGAATTATGGTGATAATGTCAAATACAGGTCTGTGTTTCAGTGTGGTGATCTTACTCGTCTTGATTTAGTTAATACTCCTCAGAATCCCATCCAATAAGGCATAGATGCCTTGCATTTCCTGAAGCAGTTTGTCCTGCGAGTGATTTACCATATATAGCATGCTGCTCCTATGAAGCAGATCTTTGCAAATGATATTCCAACCCTTCTCTACAGGCTAACTGCCCCACCAAGCAGCCAAGTCCCAGCCATCAAAAAAAGACTGACTTCCCTGTTTGCACAGAAAGCCTTACTTAGACAGCATTCTTATTCTTTATGCTTCTTACTTATGAGGAAAGAACTGGGGGGCATGGAAGACAGAGCAAAGGAAAGGATAAACATATTGAATATTTAATTGACATAGTCTGGTGTGGATTATTGTTTGGCCTGTAATAAAAATCTGAGTGCAATTATTTTTAAGTAAGAAGATGTATAATTTTCATTAATATTTACTGGCTAAATTACACGTTCAGCTTTTGTCACCAATTTCTGATCAACTGGTTATATTTGCTTTAGAGTTAATACAATTTGGATTTTCTTTTTAAAATCAAAGTAAACATCTAACTTTAAAAACATGTATTTTCTTCAAAATTCTCCTGTCCTTTATTTTTCTTCCTTCTCGCCTTCTTCATCCCTCAGTAGCACCAGACTGCAATCTCAAGAAGTCTGTTTTTAAAATGATGATCCCACAACCCAGCCTCAGAACCTCTGTGGGCAAGAAGTACCAGCATGTTTCAGGCCAGTGCATTCTCTGTCTGCTTTTCCAAGTGCTGGCTTTGACGCAGTGACTTCCTTCTATGCAGAAGAATCTGTGTCAGCTTGGAATTCTTGTTGTGAACGTACAACCAGAGCTACATTTCAGTCCCGATTCCTTAGGATGAAGGTTATCACTGATCTGTCTTGTCCAAGCAAGGAGTGGGAAGGGAGAAGCGTGCTCAGGTAAGAGCAAGACTGAGCGCCCCGTCTTGGTTGGGAGGTTACCATGGGAAAGATGGGAAGATTCTACTGCACGTAACCACTACATGCAGGAAGAGAACTGGGGAATAAGGGAGGGGAGAGATAAACTGTGTAGCATGTCCTGTCTCTGGCAACAGGAGTGAAGACAGCTCTATATTGCAATATGCAGTAGCCGAAGAAGGAGTCTTTTCAAAGAGCAACACTCTGGTGGACCAGGTACCACTGACTCTGCTGAAGCAACAAATTCCATGACGAGTCAGAGTTGGAGTTATTGAGAGGAGATTTCTTTTTAAATGTGGATTCAACCATCAGCACTGACATTATCAGGGAAGTGCTGAAACGTGTATGCCAAATGTGGGTGTGGGCTTCACCAGACAATCTCCTCTAGGGTCTCCACAAAACCCTTTATGCCACCTTGGTAGCTTCTGAAGTTACTTTGTTTAAAGGGATGATAGCTTTTTTACCTCTTTATTATTTTTTTTTAAACAAAACTGTATTATTTTATTTTATGTTTGGTAAATGGAATCATAGGATAAGATTTCAGGTTCCCTGGACAGGAACATCAGCTGATAAAACCATAGACCTTAAACTCCCAAGGAATCCTCACTACAAGTTTTGACTGTAGACAAAGTTCAGCAACTACTTTGTATGATTCTTTAAAACATGTAGACTTACAGCTGGGACAGCAGGGAGTTTAAACTCACAGTTCTATGCAAGGTTCACTATTATTTTAACGTTGTCGTTTGACATGTCTCTATGTAAAGGCACTATAGTCTCGAGAGAGGCAATAGTCCCAGAAAAATTTGTGGTTTTTTTTTTCTGGCATTCTCTCCGCTCACCTGGTAAAATATTTTCAGCAAACTCCGGAATGAGCAGGCCCTCTCCCTGCCCACTCCCCTTTAATTTTCTTGTGTCCCTCTGTCCTGCCTCATTTCCAGACTTTGATAGGTCCATAGAACTCATTGCTTGAGACTTGAGGATGAAGGCGTGGAGTGTGTGGGTAAAGACAAAAACAAAGAAGCCAGCCTCGCTTGAATGTAGTACTCTTCCACTGAATACTTGAAGGAGTGTCCACTATTTTAAGCAGACCCCTGCAGTGTTTCATTTTTAATGAAAAACAGAAATCTCAAGTAAATAGCTCATTTTGTAATTTTTAGAAAACAAATATTGTTCACAGGTATAGTGTGTGGTTTATAAGAGAAAAAGAGTAAATGTTCAGAATTATGTTTTCATAAGAAGGAGTCGGGTTGGAGAAGCACTGTATGAATAGCATTTTTTTGCAGCTCAGGTATTTGACATCAGCACATTGGTAGAAAACTAGCCCCCTGATGGTTTCACCTAATAATATTTTAAAAGAAAGATTAACCAAGGACTTGTTAATTTGCTGAAAAGTTTGAACATAGTATTATGTCAACCTTCCTGGAGACTTGGTACTTTTAGATCAAGCCTCCCTGGACTCACAGTTAAAAGCCCTACAAAGTCGCTGTCCCCAGCGCATGACCCACACTCTCATTTCTTTAGAAGCTCTCAGTGCTAACAGCCCGTGGCAACTACAGCAGTCAAAAGAAAGAAGTTGTACTAACATGTTTAAGAGGACAACTTGAAATAATTTTTACATCTGGGGAGGCAAGGCCAATCTATTTAGTGGTAATTACATGTGGGGCAATATTTGAAGCACTTCCTGAATGTTTGCTCTCTTGGTCTCTAAAATACTGTTTCCAGGGATGTGATGATATAGGATATTCTTTTCATCTGTTTGTTTGTTCTTGCTCTCCTCACCTGAGGAAGCTGAGGCTCAGAGGGGTCTGAGGCCTTTGTAAGGTCAATCAGGCTATGATGGGCAGACAGGGTTTAACTGTCATCATGAAGCTTCTGATCTTTGCCTCTTTGTACTCTAGCATACCTTTTGTTATTTTTAATTATTAAAGTTTGTTGGGTATTTTTTTGGGAGGGAGTGGTTTGGTTTCATTTTGTTTGTAATTGTGTGCACACTGATGCTCATGCAAATGCCTAATAAGGCCAGAAGAGGACATCAGATCCCCTGGAATGGAGTTAAAAGGCCTTATGAATTGCCTGACATGAGAATTGGGGATAGAGCTTAGATCCTCTGCAAGAGCTATCAGCACCTTTAAGAACTGAGCCATTTCTCCTGTCCCTACATGCAGTTTCTAAGACATCAACAGATCAACCAATCCCTGAGCACATCATTCTATAAAACATGTTCTAAGCACACATATTTATCAGACCTTCAGGGTAAGCATTGGACTTACTGGTTTCAAACATCAAATGCATCCCTGTTTGCTAGTTTTTTGCATTTTGAAACAGGGTCTCTCTATGCAAATTTGGCTGGCTTGGAACCAGCTATATAGTCCAGGTTAGACTCAAACTCGGAAAGATCCTCCTGCCTCTGCCTCCCAAGTACTGGCATTAAAGCTGGGGCACCATGCCCAGCTCTGGAGCCCTATTTAGGATAGTCATCACTTTCATGACGTTTTTATCTTTAGACATGAATTATGTCAAAATGAGTCTTACAGCCAAAACAACTCTACAAACCCAGAATCATTTGGGGAACCATTAATTCTTATGAAATTACAAGAGGAAAAAGTACGTTAAATTTTCAAAGTTTTCACCATCATATACTTAGAATAAAAGTCAGAAGTGCACTGTGATAGATAGCAGGGCTAGTAGCCTGACAGTATGGAGCTTTTTTTTTTTTTTTTTTTTTTTTTGGTTTTTCGAGACAGGGTTTCTCTGTGTAGCTCTGGCTGTGTCCTGGAACTAACTTGGTAGACCAGGCTGGCCTCGAACTCAGAAATTCGCCTGCCTCTGCCTCCCAAGTGCTGGGATTAAAGGCGTGCGCCACCGCCCGGCTAAGTAAGGAGCTTCTTTAGAAATAGTGCTATTTATTCTAAGCGAAGTATTAGCTTTATGACTGGGAGAGCCTTTTATCACAAAACATTGTACTAACTAAAATTATTCCAAGAAATAATCATGTTAATAATGATTGGAAAAAATCTGGTTATTAAAAATAACATAAAAATTATTCTTTATTTTGGCAAGAGTTTCAGAATCATCAATTATGTCTCAAATTTGCTCTAAATTGTAAAATTCTCTTAGAAGAGGTTTATCTACACTATTACATAATTTCTGTAAATGAAAAGCCACCTCTCTCCTTCCACTAAACTTTAATAAACCAGGCAAATATACATCTCAATGGCAGATTAAGGCTTTTTTTTTTTTTTTTTTTTTTTTTTTTTTTTTTTTTTTTTTTTTTTGTAGCTAAGCCTAATTAAAATGGCAGCATTCCAATGGTTTCTTTACCAGGGAGCAAGGACATCTGTAAGGGATAAAAAAGATACCCAGCATTTTGATGTGTTTGCTTCCAGTGTTTGAATGTGACAACAGAAAACAGTTACTGGCTAAGCCAAGAGCAACACTTGAACTAGTTGCTTAGAAAGAGTTTGGGAAATCAAGATGGTTAAACACGTTCTGACTGTAGGTTGTTGGTTATGTTGTTTTGGTGTTTTTCTAGAACACAGACATTTTGCAAATTGGATCCTAGCATTTTACAACCCCCTCTCAAAATTATTTTGCATAAGAGAAGTTATACAGGCAAGAAGCAGGTTCACCTTTAATAAACCCATCATTTCCCTTCAGCAGGGAACCTGGAATTCTTGCTTTTCTTTTTCTTTTCTAGTCCCGCCTGTATTTGCCTGTGAGCCCCTTTTGGACCACACTACTGGAGAATGCTGTCCCTCTTCACTTCACAAGTCTGTTTTATCCATCTGGGCATGTAGTGCCAAAGACTACTGCCTAGGTGGCTGATTAAAAAAACACACAAATTTGATCTGGAGCCTGGGAAGTCTCAAATCAAGGTACGAAAGGGTTGGTGCCTGGTGAAGACCAGCCCCTGATTCTGGGGATAACATCTTATTGCTGCCCTGCAGAGCAGACCAGAAATGCTGTCTTGAGTGTCAAGGGAAGCCAAAGCCGAGGAGGACATTCAAGAAGGTCATTAATTCATTCCTTCACTTATTCGGTTAGGAACTTCATAGTAGCTCAGTTCCAACAGAGTTATTTGGGGTGGGGCGCTAGACCATAGAGATTACCACTCATTCACAAATAGGTCAAGGCCCATTTTATATCCTAGACTTACTTTACACAGAGTGACGTACTTACTCTGTGTGTGACGATGCTAATCCAAATCCCAAAACAGGGTTAAAGCAGGAACTCAAATAGCACCTTGCTGGACACTGAGAGAAAACATCTGGCTTGGTTTTGCTGATCTCTGTAAATGCCTGCGTCCTGTACATGGCTCCAATAATTTACTGAAGACATTTGGTGATTCCAAGCCATGCCACCTCCCAGTTGATTCTGTATCTATCTTAACACCTCGAAAAGAGGACTCAATTGAGGAAGGGTTACTGCATTGAATTAAAGAGCTCAGGTTTCCTCGGCCTCATTTTTTTTTCACCCTGCCTCACTAATCTTTTAGAATTATACCAGTTGAGAATTTCAAATTTACCTTGAATTTTTTTCTTTATATTTTACTTTGGGATTGATTCAGCAGCAGGTACAGCAACAGTGAGTTCCGAGTATAGAAATAAGTGCCATGCATGGCGCAGATATTTTAACATCATCAGCTTGATCTGGGCACACATTACGACATTTCACATTGACATACTATGATTGGGAAGCTATTTTTACAATGTTTACTTCACTGTCATATCTCCCTTTATAAAGAATGAGTTTGGGGAAGCAGGTGACTTAGTTAATTTGGTGCACAGATTTTCTTTCAATAGTTTTAAAAAGCTAAGGATTTTATAACCATTTAAAGAACTCCATAGATACTACAGGGGTGAGGGGCAGTCTCTTTGGGAAGGAACATTTCAGATGAACACACTGTGTTTAGCAGAAATACTTTAAGCAGCAGTTTTTTGTCTTTCTCGGACTGTGGCTTTCTCCTGGGTGTGACACACAGTGGACAGAAGTTACAGGTATGGGCCTGGGAAAGCGCCTTTCGCACAAACTGTGTGGCTTGTGTCCTGAGCTAGCAAAATCCTGTTTCACATGCAGCTAATGAATATGTTCTCAGCATTGCCCCCTCTCTCTTCTTGCAGGAAAATTCTATTCTGACTAACAACCTTTGCAATATATGTATTACATATTTATTACATATTATGTTACCATCTTTTAAAAATATTATTGAGTAAATAATGAAACAGACTGGACGTGGTTTTAGTCTTCAGTCTCAGCACTCGGTAGACAAAGGCAGGCAGAGCTTCTTGAATTCAAGCTCAGTCTGGTTTACAAAAGGAGTTCTAGGGCAGCCAGCTGCACGGGATAAACCATGTGAAGAAATCCGAAGGAGAAAAAAAATTAAACCGTTGCCACTTGCAATTTAGAAACAAATTATATTTTGGTGTATTTTTTAAAAAGATGCGTTTGTTCATGTATGTGAGTGTTCTGTCTTCCAGTCTTTATAACAGAAGAGGGTACAAAATCCCATTACAGATGGTTGGGAGCCATTATGCAGTTGCTGGGAATCAAACTCAGAACCTCTGGGAAAAATAATTAGTGCTCTTAACCATTGAGCCATCTTTCTAACCCCACTGATGTATCTCTAATAGTTAAAATAATCTCAATTGCTTTTTTTATATAGTGACAAATTTATATTCAATTAGTAAGAAAATTCTGTAGAGGAAACATTTATTAATATTTACTCATGGCAGGAAAATAATTTTCATATCTGCCCAAGTACTAGCAGCAATAGTTATCATTAAATTTATTCAAATATTTAAAATTTAGAAATTTCAAGTCATAATAGTAATCATAATTTTTTAAATTTAATTTAAGCTAATATTTTCTTTGCTTTACATTCATTCACGAATAATGTTGTCACTTTTATATGAAATTAGAATACATTAGAGTCTGTGGTGTTGCTATTCATATGCCAGAGTGTGATTATTTGTTGTGATGTTGCTATTCATGTTTTTTGTTGGTTTAGGAATGCAAAACTTCTCTAGATTCATCAGTCAGGTGTCTAATGTAAAGAACTGGCATTATACCAACGCACTAAAACCTTTTTTATTTCCTCTTTTAAACAACAGTTCTAAGGCAGGGATGCTTTAAGTTATCCTTGGCTACTTATATATCCAGGGTTAGTAGCATGGGCTACATGAGAGGTGGAACTTGCAGCAAGTCTCATAAACTGTCCAAGTCACAACACAAAAAGAGGAATGCAAAATTCAAAACTAGGTGCCTGATGCCTGCGGTGTGATTCTGCTTCTAAGGAGACTGGTAGTCTGGTGTTGCCAGAAAAGCTGGCAGGGGGCTCTGGGTTTTGCTTTTGCTTGAGTGTCTTGGGTGTCATGGCTCTCCTATGAGGCAAATAATGAAAAGTTGTGTTGGTTAATTGTCATGTGCTGTTTAAGCTTGTTGAAAGCAGACCCTGGGAACGAGGAGGCTCTCCCTTGTCTCTGACAAGCATGTTTATGTCAAGAATCCACCAGAAACCCCTGTCTTATGTCAGGCTGGCCCCTATCCCTGTGTCAGGGAGAAAGAAAAATGGCAAATCAGTCGAAGAATCAAAACACCATGCTTTTGAAAAAGGTAGAAGGAGACGTCCTTCCCAGAAGAAATTACTATTGGTTGTCCCACGGTATCAACACTGCTGCGCGAATGGAAACACACAGCCCATCCAGGACAGACTGCTCTACCCTGCCCACAGCTTTGAATGGGTCAGGAGGAGGTACGGTTTGCTTGATCCACTGGACATGTTGGATGCTGTGAATATCTGCTTCATCATTTAGTTCTCCCTCTGTTGCCGCATTCGGCTGTGCTTGTCGTCTGTTCTTTTCTTTTTGCTTGCTACATGCCTAATAAATGCCCTCATTCGAAGGCCTTTTAAAGCCCGGCTCTCTTAGTCATTCTTCAGACATTCCTCAACATCCACGAAGCGGGAATTCTGGGAAACAAAGTCCGAAGACCTCAGTCCTCAGCTGAGTAGCCGACAGAGAACAGCTGTAAACAATCAAACACAGGTATTACAGGAGACATTGGTTTGCAAAAAGCTAACTGTTTTTGTTTTATCTACTAATAAAAATAAGCTTGCATTTTGAAGGTAAACCCTTTCACCTTTAAACTGAATTTTCATACTAATTGATTGCTAGACAAGTATTTATTTTGTGCACCTAGTAAATGGCAGGCACAATTACAGATAGCTAGAGGGAATTTAATGGCAAACATACAGAGGAGGAGTTGGCCTTTCCATCATGGAAGTCTTCACGCTGCCTAGAGACCGCCAGTATACTGAGACAGGTACCTGAGTCAGGTGTGAAGGCTCCCGTGACAGAGAACCTGAGATTCCAAGAGACAGTTTGTGTAGACGGGTGAGCATGAGCTTGTCAGAGCAAACTGCAAACACAAGAGTCCCGGAAGGAAGAGAGCAGAGGCAGACAGAAAGGAGGAATAAAGCCCAGGAGTTTGAGTTATCTTTAGGGGCGATGATAATATAGAAAAGAGACTCGTTTTAAACATATTCCAATAATTTGTTTAAATAAAAAATAGCTCAGTTTGTATTTCGGTAATAGAAGATTATAGTTAAATCTTCCTTATCTTGTTATATTACTATGGTCATTTGTGATATGACCTAGGTTATACTTAAAGATTTTTTTTTATTTATCTGTAATACATATGTGTCTGTGTGAATATATGCCATTCATGTTCTGGTATGTGGAGGAGCCAGTAGAGGATACTTATACCCTGGAACTATTGCAGATGGGCGTGAACTACCGACGTGGGTCCTGGGACCAAACTACTTAGGTCTTCTGGAGGAGCAGCAAACACTCTTAATCACTTAGCCATCTCTGCAGCCATTATGCTAACTTTAACTGACGAATACTGGCCATGTGAGGGATAGAACATCTGGAGCAATCTTTGAGGAAATATCATTGGACTCCAAGAGATAGAATGGGGTGTGACTGGAGGTACAACTGGCTGAGCCTCTGCCTGTCTAGTGTTGGTTGGCTTGCTGGGTTGTGTGGAGCCTGGAAAACTTCATTTATGTTCCATCATGGATAAAGTCCAAAGCAGGGCAATTCATTCCTGTGCTTAAGGAAATGGTGTCCCATCAGTTTGGACCACATCATACCCTGTGTCCCTCTTTTAGTAATGGAATCCAGGTTTACTCTACATTTTTGCCATTTAGATTTACTTGAGTGTCCTTGTGGGACACAGCTGGTGCATCAGGACTGTTTTTTCTGCCCCAGCCTCCCATGGCACCTTCAGCAACGAATGGGCATCCTATCCAGCAAAGCATCCAGGCATATCTGGATTCAATATTTTTCTGGGTGTAGTAGTCTGGACTGGCGTCTGTGTTCTTTTAGCGTCTGTAGCATACCTTTCCAAGCCTCTCTGCCTTGGAGAGTCTTCACGGAAAAGTCAGATGAAATTCTGATAGGTCTAGCTTTTATGTTACTGGAATTTTTTCCCTTGCAGATTTTAATATTATTTCATTGTTTAGCATTTTGTTCAGTGTTTAGTGTTTTGATTATTATGTGTTGAGAGGACTTTCTTTTCTGGTCCAGTCTATTTGGTGTCTGTATGCTCCTTATACTTTTATAGACGTCTGCTTCTTTAGGTTAGAAACATTTTCTTCTAAAATTTTGTTGACGATATTTTCTTTGACCTATCTTTCTTCTTCTTTGATTCCTGTTTTGATTAAGTTCTGTCTTTTTGTAGTGTCCCAGATTTTCTGGATGTTTTGTACTGGAAAAAAATTTTTTTAGATTTAACATATTCTATGTCCAACATATCTATTTCTTCTATTATATTTTCAATATCTGAGATTCCTTTTTCCATCTCTTATATTGTTGGTGAATCTTGCCTCTGTGGCTTCTGTTTGAGTTCCTAAATTTTGTAATTTCCAGATTTCTCTTAATTTAAATTTTCTTTATTTCTACTTTCAGGTCCTGAATTTATTAGTTTCTTTCCACTATTTGTGTTTTTATAGATTTCTTTAAGGTACTTATTTGTTGCCTGTTTAAAGACCTCTATCATATTCAAAAAGTCTGTTTTAATTCTAGCGTTTCAGCCAAGTAGGAATACTCAGGGCCTGCTGTAGTAGGGTTCTTGGTTCTAGTATGGATCTATCATCATGACTGTTACTGTGTTTTTAACACTAGTGTCTAGGCATCTGACATTAGGAAGACTGTCATTCTAGGTGCTGATATCTGGTCTTGTCATTGTTGGTGGATGTTTTGTTTTTTGGTTTCTTCTTTGACTCTTAGTAATGTGGGAACTATGATCACAAGATTAGGAAATTTATCTGTGGTCCTAATAGATCTGACCATTTTTGGGATTTGAGGTAAAATATATTACAGGACATGTGGGGCTGACACTTAGTAATGGGACTGGGCTGGGGTGGTAGGCTCCCAGGAGGGAGGGAGTAAAACAGAGTGTCCACTAGGATCTACATAGCTAGGGAGTGAGGGCAGAGAGTAATGATAAGCCGAACAAACTTCCTCACCAGAACTGTAGGTCACTCTGAATAGAGAAGCAAACCTTTACTCCTCTTCAGCTCCTCCAAATCCAATCCCACAGGCTCATCCTTAGCTCTGCAGCAGTCTGCCTGCTGAGACCCCTCTCCATCCCCTCTCACTCCATCTCCAGAGGACTACACAGATCTTCCCCTGTAAGCGTCCCTCCCCCAACATGTTTTTTCCCATTCCCCAACTAGAGCAGGTGTTCCGTGCTGTCATGCAGGCCACTGAACCTGTATTGTAACCAGAGATAGTCACCTCTCTCTTCCATCCTCCATGCCTGCTGGAGTTGGGGGCTAGCATAAAGTAAGAAATATAGGGAGGCAAATTGGAAAGGGAAAGTAAGTGCAATCCACTGGAGATGGGGGATGGGAGGAGGCAGCAGTAGCTGTTCTGCTGCAGAGGTGGGGATGAGACCTGCTATGGGGATTTTAAACAGCCCTTTCCTGTGTTACAGACTGTTCTGTGTTGACTGCAATGGGAAACATTCTTCATCATAGAGAAGCAACCTGTATTTTCTCATCCAATTCTTAAATTGCTCTCTAGACCCAAAACCTTCATTTCCTCATTCTCCGTCTTGTCTACTGTTGTTTGCATTTTGAATGTCCATCCAAATCCAGGTGCTAAAGTATTGGATCCCCAACTTGCTGGTGGCGTTTATGAAAAGATGCTAGAAACTTTCAAGGGATCTGGCCTCCTGGGTGGTTCTTAGATGACATGGGAAATGTATACATAGGAACTATGATACCCTGATACTTTCTTCATTTGCTGGATAATAAAAGCAGCAGTTTAGTCTTCATGGAAGGCAAAGGAAAAAGACTACTCTATCTTGCACTGGGAACTCCATGAAGCTGTGAACCAGGATACAACTTTTCTCATTCTAAGTTATCACAGGCATTTTGTTACAGCAACAGAAAGCTGAGGAACGCCTTTGATTCTTGGCACTGTAAGTTTCCTCTGCTGCCTGTGTCAACATGAGCATATTCACACTGAAAGTCTCTTCATTCTTGTCACAGTCTACTGATAGAAACCTACTGTACCATATCGACCTCCATGGTTGTTCTCACTTAGATCTCGGTTGCTTATTTACCCCCTAAGAATACTACAGCACTTTCTAAAAGACAGTGCAGTCATAACAGGGTTTAAAATCTTTAGTCTAGCTTATGCAATGTTGGAGTGATTCAATATAAAGTTTTCAAATCTAAGCTGATTTTACTTATAAATTGAAAGGTATTTCTCTACTAAATTTTAGCAGCTCATACAGAAAATATTGTCAAATGTCAATAACAATCTTGTCTTTTGTTTTAAATGAAGACTTTCCTTTATCTTTCTTCCCTTCCTCTCCACATCACTCTCTCTTCCTCCTCTCTCTGTCTTTCTTTTGGAGATTATTCAGGTTTCTGTATTTTTAATGTTCTAAAATTTCATAATGATATATAAAATATTTAATTTGTACCTTACTAATTATTTATTACTATGTTCCCACACCCCTTTGGCCAATGGTCTCTGAAACCATGTGTTATTGCTATTCTGGGATCATTCCACTAAATATTTATACAGAGAAAACTCTCTGTTTTTCATCAAATTCTGGCATTCCTCATATTGGAAACAGGACTGACCACATAAAATAATCATGTTTATTCAGTCTCACCTTTTTACAAACGTTTGTGACATCAATGCATCTATTTTCTTTCTCAACTTTAACAACTCTATTGGTGGGTTTTTTTTGTGAAATTAGCAGTCACAATTTTAATTTCTTGTTTTTTTTTTTTATCATGAGTCTCCATGTTATCTCATGTGTATATTTAATAGCTTGATTTTCTATGGTTATTCTAGACATTTTTAAAATTTCCTTTTTGAGAGAACTTTCATAGGATAAGATTCCATCCCTGTTGAGCCACATTTTTTTCATTGTTATTTGTTTTTGGTTTTGCATCTTCCTCTTTATAAGTTTTCTTCAAGAAACAAATGAGTTGTTTGGTTCAGTAAACACACACTTGACTTTGCTGACCTAAGTTCAATCTTCAAAACCCATGTGATGGAAAGAGAGGCTGGCTTCTGCAAGTTGTTCCCTGACATCCACATGTCTGTAGAGGCACACACACACACACACACACACACACACACACACACACACACACGTGCGTGTGCACAAACAGTAGTAATTTTGAAGTCCATATTTGAGGCAAATCAGCTCGGAGGCAGATGTGAAATGATCTGCACATTGGTGAGATTTTTCTGCTGGTACAATGGGTGCAATGTGAACATCTGTACTGCTGTAGGATTCCAGTGCTTCAGTTTCTGGTTGAGTAGCTATGGTTCATGGCTCTTTTTCTCTAGGAAGGCTGTGTCGTATTGGGGGCTGGGGGCAAGGTTGGAGAGAGGGAGAAGGAGAAAAGAGATGGAGACAGAGAGGGTTGTGGAAGAGATGTAAAGACCCATTTGTTTTTATGTTGCACCTCAGTCCCAACTAACCCTCTTGTCGATTCTCTGATTGACAACCCTCTCTACAGGGAACCGGAACTAGGGAGCTGGGTTCCCCTGGCAGCAGGCTTCTACCCACAGGCAACCTGCACAGCAGGCTTCCCCAGATCCTTGCTTTACCAGCCTCTACTTCCCATCAGCTCCCACTTTCTTTCAGTACACTGCAAATTCAGATCATTTCCTGCCTGCCTGCCTTTCTGCTTTTTGTGATGGAATATTGTCTTTTAAGCATCCTTTACTAACATTATGCTAACACATACTAAACCCAAGAGAAAAGGAGAAGAGTCTATACCTGGACTATGCTCCTTGCTAGTACATTTTATATTAGAACATTTATGACCCTTGCTAACAATTGATGATGGATGTCTTATATCCTCTCCATGCATGAGCTTTAAAATATTTTTATTTTTAACTGATACATAGTAATTGCTCATTCAAGACATAGTATGCTAGTTTAATATGTATGCATATAATGTGTCACGATCACCTGTGACCCCGTACACTTAACCTTCCTGTAGGAACATTCTATACATTGAAGAATAGCTCCGCAACTGACTGGAGCAGTTTAAAAAAAATAAGTAGTAATCCAAATTGGGTTGCTAAGAACAGTGGAGTTATTCATTGCTCGGAATACTTTAAGACAGTCCCCCCAAATCTTTCCTTATAATTTATTGGCCCAATAAACTTATCCATACACAAATTCATTCCTAAACTAAGATAGTGGTGCAGCATGCTCCACTTATCCCATCTGAAAGCTGGCCTCTGCAGTTCTGGGTTCCCACTGCCTTGCACGACTGCCTGGGAAAGAGAGGTAGGATCCAAACACACACACACACACACACACACACACACACACACACCTATCAAAAGAGGTTCTAGGAAAACAGAAATGCTGAAGAAGCAACAGAAATATCCATTTATCTTCAACCTATTTATAGCAACTAATTAATTAATGGTGATATATTCAGGCTATTTTATTAAAGAAGATGTTTAGCAAATTCTACAGGTACAACCAGTGAAAATATTTATGTTAAGACAGTGACCTTAAATATGGGACGATCAAGAGGACTCTGGGCATCTGTGCATCAAAACTTGTTAAAGAAATTCTATAGTGAAGGTGACTTTGCAGATTGTCACCATCAACAGCTTCTCAGTGGCAGGACTTGCTCAGTCCAGACAAGACTAGGAAGTACCCAGGCTGCCCTTGGCAAACCTTGCTTCCAGATCCTGGGCTTAACCTCTCTGAGTCTGCTGTTCTGATTACTGTGACTCAATGCGATATGGCAAACGTTGGAGCCTAGGTATACAAATAAACTTAATCACTGTAAAGAAAGGGGGACAGCATCCTTTTTAGGACTGTTTTCTCTTCGTGGACATAACCCATCGTGCTACTTTGAGCACTGTTAGAGAAACTGCATCTGCCCTCAGCTTGCTTCTGTTTCATGGACAAAGTCTGTTTAATCTGTGCCTACATCTGCAGGATGATTAATTTCACACACACTACACAATATATTTCCCTTCTATCACATTTTGTTAAAATTATTCACAAAGTTATGCTTCTAATTTTATGCATTTTTGGAAGACAAAATACAAATATAAACTAACAGGAACAAGTATGCCTAAAATGATGAGATTTTAAAGGTTCTGCTCTGCATTTTATGCATATTACACAGTCCTAATTGTTTTCAAAGTTTGTCTGCTTATACTTTTGCGTTATTATCACAAGCTGGTATTTTAGTTTCTAAGATTGCTTGAAATTTAGATTTTACTTTGGTCAAAAAAATAAAATTAAAAAAAAGAAGAAAAATTCCAAACACCCTCATCATATTGGATATTTCAGTGTTGCTGCTACTAGGTAGCTTCTGAAACTTAACTTATGATTATACACAGTGAAGGGAGGGGGAGGGATCCAGACAGGAAGTTCATGTCAAAATTGTGCAGAACAAAAGCAGAAACCCTCCAAAGGAATTCCTTCCCGGCAGGGTAGATTTTATTCTGATTAGCCCATGCAAAATTTATAGAGCCAGGTAATCTGTAAAAGAGAGACAAAATAGTATTTTTTTGTAAGACACTGTCAGAAACTTTTCACATGCCTCTGAGAGGTAGAATCCTTGGTCCTAGCTCTGTCTGGCGATCCAAGAGGCAGAGGGCTGTCAGCCCAGGCGCTGGGGAAGACGACTGTTGGAGGATTTTGCTGCTCTTTCTATTTGCCTAATAGGGAGCCTTGCGCTCAGCATTTCCTAAAGCAAAAGAGAGAGATGAAATCTCTGGGCACCTCACTGCCGCTGCCTCTCAAAGATTTCCTGTCAAAACGAGCCTATAAGGGGAGAAAGGTTTTCAATAACATTTTTTTTAACCTGGCAGGATTTCCAAGCCTGGCTATGAAAAGAGTTTGAAGGCTCCGTCTTTGTTAAAGTTGGGTTGTGGAAAGACAAAAAAGAAGGGGGAAATGCTGCCAAAGTACCAAATCTAGTTGTGTTTAAAAATAAAAGGCAACAGAGCAATATAGCTCCTATTACCATGGCATACACAGGGAAAAAGAGAGATTTGATTGACACTTTATCCGTATTTCATGGAGCTGCTTATATAATTTTTTCTCCCTTCAAATGCAGAAAGCGACCTCGATGTTCTTTCTCCTTAACTGAAATGCAGAATGGTGTCTGTCGTAATCATCTTCAGGACACTCCGTCTCTTGTACAGGTCAGGAGCATGAGATATCCTCCGCACATTAGAAATTTCATCAGTCTGCCTTCGACCTTACATTGCTGCCTCCTGCCCACTCAGCTCTCAAATACCCAATACTGGGAAAACCCAGAGCTTTGGCCTCCGGGACTGCATTCTGTCTGCTGACTGCTGGGCTGGGGGCATCCCCGGGAGTTTCCAGGGCACTGATCCACTAATACCAAACATGCTGCAGATACAGATGCTACCATTGTCCCATCCCTGAGAGCCACCTCAGCCAATCCGTATGATACATGAGCAGTCCCTAACACCTCCCTCCAATATTCTATACCACTGAATAGCACAAAGAAGGGAAATCTCACTAAAATGTTTAAAAAGCTGGTGAGAAAACAACAGAAAACTCAAAGATCCCAAGGAACAGAACTCACGGGGGTTGGGGGTAGGGAGTGAGTTGGGGGGTGTTATGATTCATCCACAAAATCTTTGGTCTTCCTAAAACTGTGATATTAGCAATGTGTGTGGTGTTAGCAATGTGAAAATTGTATCCTAACAACAAAAACAAAACAAAACAAAACAAACAAACAAACAAAAAAAACCAACACAAATACTCAGAATGCTATCTTTCCTCTGGTAAGATTACATCACGGTATGTTCTAGAAGAGCACAGAGATCACGAGTCCTAAGGGCAACAGGAAACTTAAACAATTGATTTTTAGGATAAAGACCCCAAAGTCATTAAGAAACCATTAAATCACGCTGTCCGTATTTTGTTAAGATATGAAAACGTGCCAACTACTTAAGAGTCATTTTCAGTGAAAATGTAGGTATCAAACATAGGAACACAAATATGCCTTTGTTACCTGGAAATGTCACATATGGAACTTGCTGCACTCCACCAAACAGATTGGGCAAGTGAACTTTTATCGTATGTTGAAGTACGCCATATTCTTTTTAGTAGGTTTATTTCACGTTATGAAATGGACCTTTTGCTGCAGTTGAGTTTTAAAATTCACAGATTAAATCCCTCTAATATGAACATACAAGTTAATACACTAGATAACACTCAGCTCCCCAAAATTTTCATTTCAAAAACAGGCACAGTTATACAAAAACCTAATTGATAGGCTACAGGGAAAGTATGGCTTTGTAAGGGAGAATTCCCAGATAGAGGGTGCTAATTTGGGGAATACCAGTACCTCTTCATAAAGGCTATATTTCCAGAAGGACAGGAGGATGTGAGGCAAAGGAGGCCATGAAGTATGTGAGTTAGGGTGATAGATCATCATGGAATCTTCTGGGTAGGGAGTACAGGGATATGGATGGAAACAGATGAGTCTGTTACATGTAACTGCAGATAAACACACACTCTGGTCCTTAGGAAAGTCTAGGGCCCTGGGGAAAGTATTTGCCGGCTCTCAAGACCAACTTTATTTACGAAAAACCTCTACCTACTCCAGCATATAGGCATAACAATATTTTGCAGTGCACCCCCATTGAAATACCTGTTATTACTATTTATGAAAATCTAACAGTGTTCAAAACAAAACAGTACAAAATAACATGATGCCGTGGCTGGGTGCTGTCGTAGGAGCTGGAGGCATGAGCAAGGACAGCTGCGAAGGAGGAAACAGCCTGTGTGAGTCACTCAACCAGGGTTTCCAGTTACTTTCTGGTTTTTAATATAGCAAAGGTGGGATGTTGGAAAAACAGCTTCCTTGATTCTGATTGCTACTAGAGCTGTGTTTGACCTTTTCCATGAAGCCCTATCAAAGACTAAAGAGACTAGTGTACCTACTGGACAGCAGGCTTTAGTATGATCTACTTGGCAAGTCAAATCAGTAGGTGGGCAGATCCTTGCATCCTCTGGAATACTTCTCTTTCTAAAGAGCTGTTTAATTATTGATTTATAATTATGTATCTGAAGCACAGAGGCTGTCCATGCAGAGGTATTCTTGGAGGCCAGAGGCATTGTGTCCCCTAGAGCAGAAGAGTAGGGTACAAGCTGCCGGACCTGGGTCTAGGGAACAGAACTCCTGTGCTCTCAACATCTGAGCATTCTGAATATAAAAACTTGTTGGAAATTGTGTGACATGTGCATGTGCGTGTGCGTGTGTGTGCTTTGCCCATTTGTCTCTTAAAATTATACATATAGGAATAAAAACTGACAGCAAACCAATAAAGATTTGTAGATGGGACTGGCTTAATAAAGAGCTAAAGAGATTCCCCACCAACCCAATACGTACACGACTAATGTTAAAGTGGACAGAAAGAGCAAGCAAGCGGTGTGGCCTTGCCAGGCAGGTGGCACTCCATTCTTCTCATTGCTTATCCCAGAATTAATGAAATGTCACAAACAGGCTAGTAGACAGATCCCTGATTCGCCATGTAATGAAACAAAAGGATCTAAAAGCCACACACATCCCCTTTCATATAAAAAGCAGACAATAAAAAAAGAAAAGAATTACACTTAGCATCATGGGACACGAAACAATTGCAGGAGGAGGGAGGTGAGGATGGAAGGCTCAGTGAACCCTTTAATGAATAGTGGCAAAATATCCTCCCAGACAAATGGCATTCTTCACACGCAAAGGACGAGAAACAGACTGTTTCTAATCAAACTTTTGTAAAATGATCTGTGTGGATTTTCCCCCCACTGGCTTAATATCAACTTTTGGAATTAATCGGGCTTCGTCAGGGGATGTGTGCACACATCACAATAGCATTTGTGCCTCTCCAATCACTTCATCTGGGATTGAGCGCGTCCCAGGGAGTTTCCACACTCACCTGACATCAATTTCCCAGCTCCCGCTGATAGCCATCTCATGTCACAATAATTAACTTGTAGCTATTACAACCAAGTTTCATAATTAACATTCTATTTGTCAAAATTTGTCCATGCATATGTTCATTGTAAAAATCTTACTACCCATCAGAAAGCCTTTTCCTCTACTGTTCATAAACTTGAATAAGAATTAATTGCTGTGGAAAATGCAAATGCCCATTTACATTTCAATTTTTGTAAGTATTATTTATTGTTAACGATGAAGAAAGTAATGATGTGAAATGCAATTTCTCATTTTTAAAGAATTTCAATACATTTAATTCCACTATTATTTCATATCTCTAATGAAAAATTGTAGATCTCACACTGTAACCTCTTATCGTCTTCAATTTCCAAGAAGTCTATGGACAAACATTGGGTCAATGTGAAATTCATGACAAACCAGATTTATTTAACATTTTCAAAATCTGGAAGAAATGTTTGGTTACAAACTCTGACCAGTTGGGAATCTGACACATGTGTACACACACTGAGACTAATCTCACTCACATAATTCACCAACTTTATCAATGTACAATACATAAAATAAAGAAGGGTATTTAAGAGGATAAGCTGTCCACTCTCCTAAGTTGGATGCCTGACTGGCAGCCAATTTGAAAATAGCCCATAAGCTGACAACTTGAAAGAGTTTTCTATTACAGATGATAACTTTATTTGATCAAAGGATAACTGAAAAATACAATTTCACTTTTTCAAAAAGTACAAGTTGTCATCTGAGAAAGAAATGACCTCTGGGCCCAACATATATATGTTTATTTGGGCCACAGACCTGTTAAAATAATAGTTCAGGGAAAGACTAAAGATGCTGTCTTTTCTTTCCTGTTTTAGGTTAATATGTAGTCATAAATAACAAGTATATTAAACATACCAAGATTAAGATTAATCAAAGATTATCCTACATTCGGGTAATTCATGGTCACTGTAAGATCATATAATGGCATACAAAACTGAGTGGGTATAGTGGTATGCACCTTATTCTTAGCTACTTGATACACATATGCACACACACAGCAAAAGACACACTCAGACACATGGCCTCCTTCATATATTAAAGATAGAATATAGTCTGTTTCTAGTCAAATTTTGTAAAATAATCTGCATTTATATTCCCCTTACTGACTTAATATCAACTTCTGGAAATAATTGGGCTTTGTAAGGGATGATATACATCTCTCTCTCTCTCTCTCTCTCTCTCTCTCTCTTTCTGTGTGTGTTTCTCTCTGTCTCTCTCTGTCTCTCTCTCTGTCTCTCTCTGTCTCTCTCTGTCTCTCTCTCTCTCTCTCTCTCTGTGTGTGTGTGTGTGTGTGTGTGTGTGTGTGTGTGTGTGTGTGTGTGTGTGATTAAAGGAATGACTGTGTTGGAGGGAGAGACAGTCTCTGATGAGGAATTGGGGGTTAGTTGCTAATTCTGCTCATTTATATGCGTGTATCAACTTACTTGCAATTACTATCAGAAATAAAAATGGGAGTTCAAAGAAATGATCTGTGAAAGATTTCCTGTCTACAAAGCTGAAAGCAGTGACTCAGATCTTTCCCCTTATCCTAGGTTCTCTGCTTCCCTTCAATGTGTAGAAGCTGCATTCTTCAGCTGCAGGGAGCATGGAAACAAAAAGCCTGCAAGTCTGCTCACTGTTCTCAGTGTCTGGAAGGAGATCCCTGGTTACCTGCCACTGGAATCTCAGCATTTATTCTGTTCTTCTATTGTCAGACTGCCTTCTGAGCTGCTGTTTCTCTGGCCCTTCATTTCTTTCTACAAGGGATTCTCAGAAGTCTAGATGTCGGGGTAAGAGCACATCAAACCTTTAGCGTGGTTCCTGTCTCCAACTTTAAACATACATTAGGCATGCCCCCAGAACAAAGCCTCTCACTTAAACAGTATCTGACTAAGAGGCCCACAGTGATGCTCTAACTCCAGGTAACTATGAATTGACTCCACCTTAAAGTCTAGACTACAAAGTATAGTGTGAGGCTCCAGGCACCTGGTGACTCCAATTGGGATCCTCACAGGAATATAGCCGGCTACATATACGTTCACTGCAAAATTTGCCTCAGGGAAAAGTGGAGGACCATTTCAGGGACTCCTTCTGTGCTCTGAACTGCCAACTCTCAGGAATGTAACACTAAAATCTTAGAGAAACTTTCTAGTTAGCTCTCCACAGTGGGAGAATATGAACATCCAAAATTATAAAAGTATCTGTTTCTTCAAACCTAGCAGGTAGTGCCTGGTTAGTTGCTTTGGCACTGGGGTTACCCAAGTAACCTCAGACACTACAATCTGTTTTAGAAAGCCTGAATCTCTCCTACGTACGCAAACATTTTTGTTGTAATCAACAAAAGGCTTTCTTTGAGAACATGTATTGAATTCATCATAAATGAATCTGAAAGCTGGGGAGATGACTCTGCTCCTGCTCTTGAAGAAGATCTTGTGTCTGGTTCCCAGCATGGTCACGGTGGCTCACAGGCATTCATAGCTCCAGCTCCCAGGGATCTAACACCTGACTTCCACTTGCACCAAGCATGCATGTGCTGCACACACGTTCCTTCAGGCAAAATATTCAGATGCATTAAATAAGAATAAAGAAAGCTTTAAAAATATGGATCTAAGGGTTTCAGTGGTTAAAGGGTTGTAGGAAAGAAAGATGGTCAAGTTTGGTCAACAGCATCCGCATCAAGTCGAGGTGGCATTGCTGCCTTCTTGAAATTCCTGACTCAGAGTAGGAGACAGAGGAACCCAGGATCAGGCTGGTTAGGAAGACAAGCTGTATCAGTGAGTTCTGGGTTTGATTATAGGACTCTGCCTCAAAGGAATAAGGTAGAAGAGCAATCTCAGAAGGTTCCTAATATCATTCTCACACTGTACATATATTACACACACACACACACACAAACACACACAGAGAGATACTCATGCGCACACACACACATACACACACACACTCTATGCCCACATATTCAAATACATAAACAATCATACACACACCAGATGTACAAGTATATGAAAAGAAAACCATATTGAAATTGGCATGCTTAAATGTATGTAATATAGGGGTTTAAGAAAAGGCACATCAGGAAAAGACACTTGCTATCAAATCTAATGACCTGAGTTCATTGCCTGCGACCTCTTAGGAGAATAAAACAGACTTCTGCAAGTTTCCCCTTACCTCTATGTATGTGTGAGCCTTGGCGCAAACACACACACACACACACGCACACGCACACGCACACGCACACGCACACGCACACACACACATACACGTACATAATAAATAAAATAAATAATATGTAAGTATGATATTAGCCAGACTCCTGTTTCTGTGCTATGGACTATCTCTGCCTCCAATATCCATTGTGCAGAAGGGTGACCTATAGAGCCACCGTTAAGGGAGAACGCTGCTACCACGAGCAACACCCATATTTAACTATAAACTGGCATAAAAAATAATACTAACAGCCTCCGATGGAACTGTGACTCAAAACAAAGCAAATGAATAACAGCAGTAATGAAATTTAATTCTCTCCCTTGGTAACCTATTTGCGAAACCGATTTTCAAAATATTTTCCTTAAAAGAAATTAACATCTTTCAAGTTCTGCAAAGTTTGATTATTTCTCCTTCAGATATGAATGGGGGAGAGGAAATGCATCCACCATCCACCAGGTGGGCTTCTTCCAAGACTTGATTATTAAACAGTCATTTTCACCAGATTTCAAACGTTCCTACCAATAGCAAGGTTGTGGAAAGACGATCCAGCTAAATCACTGCTGGTAGACAATTAGTGGAGTCTGATGTCTCAAGCTAAGATTGGCCGACTCCTCTGCTCCGGTAATCAGATTCCTTAGGCTTCTGTGCAGCAGGCCTCGGTGTGTGAGTTAATGCTATAAAGCAGCAAGAAATAAATACAAATGGCTTAATCTTCCTGAGCAGTCCATCCTCCCACACGGGTCTATGTAATTAGGAAAATACTAAATCTCCTGTCCAGAATTGTGAATACAGCAGATTGTTAATCATTATATTTATATGAAAAGTATTTAAATTCATGAACAGTCTAAGATTTTTTTCAAAGAATATTAGTGGGAGGACAACACCAAGATGTATTTTATCAGGTCTGTGGCTTATTGGTGTGTATATTGTATTTGCTTGGGGAATTGTTACATGACAACACATGTTGTTACATGGTAACAACACTGCTACAACACACACACACGCAGTGTTTACATCTAGATCTGTTCTGCACACCCATTTATAAAAAGTAAACTTGGAATTCACAAATTTTAAGGAAAAGGCCTATTCATGTACGCACAAAAATACATCCCTAATTTTAAATAAAAATGTGATCTGTTAAAATGTGTCATAAAGCACGCCTACGTCTAGTAAGAGAACTTTATAGAATTCATTCAGTGCTGTATTTTATCTATGCTTTACATCAATGTAATATTGATTTTTGAAAAAAAATTGAATAAAGGATTTTTGAGAAGTGTAACAGATCTCATTTGGCGAACAAACCATAACTCTTCTGTGTCTGCCCTTACTCACAGAAATGAAACATGGCAGTATTTTCATATTTTAGCGACTCACTCTGTTCGTCACTTAACAATAATTAAGAGAATAGGAATAGTAGCAAGTGATTAATAAGTGATTCATTTTACTTCCTATGGCTCACACAAACAACAAAATTATGCACATGTGTATAGTGTCTTTGTACATAACCAATGAGATGTGAGTTTGGACTTTCAAGGATACGGTTTACAGATAATAGAGAAGAAACTGATGACGCAACAAACGTGACTTTTGAAATGAAGTAGGTTTTACTTCACAAATAAAGGTACGGCAAGCAACAGTGAAATGTAAAAATTATAAAGCAGAGAGCTTGGCCCTGCAGGAAGAGCTTGCAAGCAAAGGGATGTAAAGAAGCATTTTGGACAGAGTACAGGAAGAGCAGAACTGAGAAGCAGGAACCTGCATCCTTTTATCACATAACATCCACCACAAGTTGTCACCCTGGACTTGGGACAACAATCAGGAGACTGACTCCTGCCACAGCTGTCCTTTTTCCTGCCCCATTCTCTCACATAATTAGCTGCCTGACTCATTTGTCCTCTGATTGGTATCTGAGAAACTGGCAGGCTTCCCTAATTTCTACAGTTACCACATATCAATGTTAAGGAAATATTTCATTTCCCAAATGAAAAGCAAACACTTGGAGCACACACAAGAAACGCTGAGACCCTGGGAAGTTAATAAGCCTTGCTACTCTTAGAGTCAATGAATTCAGAGCCCTTAAAACGCAGAGGCTTTTCTCTCATTGTGCTGAGACTGAAATGCAGAAAGGTTAAGTGATTTGCTTATTTATTTATTTGTGATGCATTTATTCTTCCCTCGCAAGTCAGTAATGGAACTGGGAATAGGAGACAAATTTTCTGATTCCTTATTCTCCCTTCAGCCACTCACTTTGCTTAACCATTCCTGGTTAGTGGCATTCACTATTGTGAGCCAGGCATCATCTTGATTGAGGTGACACGCCTCTGCTACTCTTAGAAATAGTATGAAAGGTGCAGGGATGGCCTCTTCAGAGTTTCGAGTTCATAGCAAAGATGGCTCCACAGGTATTCAGTGAGTCTCCCTGGGTGTTGTCACTGTACAGCAAGCACTGGGCTAAGGGCGTTGAGTACTCTAATTAAGACTTTCCAATCTGCTACATTGATGCAACTTTCCAGAAAACACTAGGAAACTGCAAAGTAATTTGGCCCAAGCACACATCAAGTGAGGGCTGGGGCAAGGGGACTTAGGATAGACCCATCAGACTTCTGTGCCTCTGAACTGCCACATTAAGATACTAAGAGCTGAAAAGATCTTCAATAAATGCATGTCATTTAGTACAAAAATTAATCAAACTATTCAACGTTATTTTCAACTATGTGTGTATGTGTGCATGTGTGTGTGTGTGTATGTGTGCATGTGTGTGTGTGCATATGTATATTCAAAATATAGGAAGATTTTATTGAAGAAGAAAAGGAGTTTTTAAGAAAATAGTCTTGCTCAGTGTAATTAAACTTGGGCAAAAGTCAGATAAAACTCTGTGAGTTTGAGGCCACCTTGGTCTATATAGTGAGCTCCAGGTTAGGCAGAGCTACACAATGATATCATGTCTCAAAAATAAAATAAAATGTTATTGCAAATTCTAACTATTGCAGCACAGTTGTATTTTTTTTCTGCCTTGTGTTGTTCTAATGTAAGGACCCTTTTGACTAGGCTGTTTAATAAAAATGCACATTTTAACTCCAACCCAAGCTTCTAACAGATTAAATAAAAGTTTATTTCATTATTAACTTCTAAACAATTTTATTATATACCGTTTAAATTTAACATATGTGAGGAATGTATCAAATTACTACACTGATTCTAAGGTAAGAGAATAAAACTTTGATGAATTATGAGATTGGTGATGGAAAAAAAAATCACACCTGTACATCCAGACCTGAGTTCAAATGAGTTCTAACCAGAGAATGCTTTAAGCTCGGATTGTGTTTGCTTACAGACTTCCTGTTAGGTCAGGAGGAGGCAAGGTTCACTTCTTAGGCTCATTATTCAGTAATGTCACGCTGGTCGTCACTCTTAACTTCTTATGGGCACTCGATCCATAGTTACTGATTGGATGATAGTACTTCATACTTACAAGTTGGATTCTCTGCGTGTTTCCTAATACTGGTAATGATTTGGTTATTGGAGTGTTACCTTAGAAGTGTTTATCCTATTTGGAAGCTGGTGAGATGCTTTGCCATGTTTTTTGAGAGTTTGAGTACACATGAAGACCTGAAATTGCCAAAGTCCATGTTCTGTTCACAGCAACAGCCTTAGGAAGATATCCATTTATTACTGCTGCCATGAGATGTCCATCACTCAGGGTTACATTACAATTGCCAAATAATATACATACAGCCAGTGGATAATGTTACAAGAGCTGGCTAGTATATACTTGTCATTTGCCCCGGACATAGACAGTGTCCCCACTTCCCACTGTAAAATTACATCTATCCTGTGATAAGCAGAAAACGTTATATACTCAAGGAGACCCAACAACAAAAGCCCGAATCACATATAGACATGTGCATAAAATGTGCATTTTAAATATATAATACTTGTCTGGAAAGTAATGAGAGAGTATCTCATCACTTTTCAGTGTTTAAGGGTACATTTATCTCATTGTAATCCTTGGTATCTAGACTTTTAAATTATTTCAGAATTTGGTGAGCCCATAAACATTAGCTAGGGAGTTAGAACTAAGCATTCTTTAAGCAGTATCTTTACTGAACAAGGATATCTAGGCATGTAAGAAAGAGCTTTTATCCATGAAAAACAGAAACCATGAACTTAGGGCTATGATTACAGGACTCTATACAGTTGGGCATTGCCATATTGGAAATTGATTTTAGTTAGCGATGGGCCATCTCCGGCAACAGCCCTAACGGGATAAGCTTGCAGTGCTCTCTGTTGGCAGCTTTCTCGGATTATATTCCTATTTTTCTACAGTTGCCACTGCCAACCTGTGAATGGAAAGGTTTGCAATGATTACATTCACTTCTTTAAAACTCATTTATTCATGCCTTAATCTCCTAATGTCACGCTTTGGTACTAATGGGTCCAATGAAACCTTTAAATATCAACAGTGAATGTTAAATAATCAAATTCAATGGTTCTCTCTGTCTCTTTCCACTTGTACTTTCAGCTATACCAACCAAATGACTCTGCCTCTTAGTTTATATAGCTTGTTGTTTCTCTTTTCACTGAAAATTAGACTTCCAATCCCCCTTGCCTTGGTTCTGATACCCACCCTGTCTTTTAAATGTGAGTCTCTTTGAGGTCTTTCATTTTTCTTCCATAAGCTCCTCCCTCCATCCGTGATTAATATGTTCAAGTCTTGAATCTATATAGACAACATTGAAAAGTATATCTTGGGGCAAAGGAGAAGGCTGAGTCAATAAAGTACTTGCCAATCAACCACAAGGACCTGGTTTTGGATCCCTAGCCCCCTCATTAAAGCCAAATGCAGTACTGTGATCCTGCATTCCCAGTATTGAGAGGCACATATATCTCTAGAGTTCACTGGCTGGCCAGCCTAACCAATATTCGAGCGTCTGGGTCAGGGAGAGGAAGCATCACAAAAATAGAACTCTTGCCTCCATGTGCAAACACACAGACACACAGACACACACACACACACAGACACACAGACACACACACACACATACACACACAGACACACACACACACACACACACACACACACACACACACACATACACATTCACAATGCATACACAATTTCACCACATACCACACATACAAGAAAAGCAAACCTCCATTTAGTTTTTCGCCACCTCATTTATTCTGCAGTTTCCAGAGTTCTAGAAACCTCTTCCTGGATGCCCTATGGGTATCCCATACTCAGCTATCAGTTACCCACCCTCTCCATCTACCCTTTCAAATGTTCAGTGCTTGCCTCTGCCCACTCAGTTCCTTCTAAGTGCAATCTTTCTAGGAAGAACAGCCCACTGCCCCTCTCTGAGCATCTTGTCTAAGCTATACTACCATTTTTCTACAAAGTCAATACTGCCCTGGTAAATAACACGGCCGGCTCTGGCTGGCTCTGGCTGGCTCTGGCTGGCTCTGGCTGGCTCTGGCTGGCTCTGGCTGGCTCTGTCCGGCTCTGGCTGGCTCTGGCCGGCTCTGGCCGGCTCTGTAACAAGTGCAGAAAATTCGTAGCAACATTTTCTCCCTTCTGCTTCTGTTCTTCAGGTTTAGAGGAGACACTCTGCAGCCATTTGCTGCCTATTGGACAAGCTCATGCCCATTAGTTTTGTATTACGTCCTTCTCCAGCCTGTCCCTCACTTGTTGTTTAACACATAATTAACAGACAATAACGTAATACGGATCATCAGACGTGGTGCCTATGTGGAATGGATACGGGGAGAAGAGAAGAAATGACATTGGTTTGTTAACGGCATATTGCTTTTACACAGAATTGGCGCTACATAAAGCTGCTGTGTTCTACGAGTATCTCCTATCTTCGTCACATACTGACAAGTTAGATTGCTTGAGATCAAGGGTCTGTTTCCTTTCCCCTCTCCAAGTAACTGTACGCTGTGTCTTTTCTAGCTTCCATTTCCTCTTGATTATCCTTGGAACTCTTTCTTGTTCATGAGGCTCAGATGCAAATAATTGTTCCTCAAATTTATTTGCTATTTCAAATACTCTTGAATCAACTAGAACTTTTTGTATACTGCATACATGAAACTCACAGGCACCACCTAGTTCCGAAGTGTATGGCATATGGCACCTGCCTTTGGCCCCTTGGGACAAAGCTTAGGAACTGGCACCATAATTTTAACATTTTGTTGTAAGCTCTAAAGCAAAGTTCTCGGTCGTCTTGATGCTTTAAGCCTTTAACACAGTGTCTCACGTTGTGGTGACCCCTAACCATAAAATTATTTCACTGCTACTTCAGAACTGTAATTTTACTACCGTTATGAATCATAATATACATATCTGATATGCAAAATATCTGAAATGTAACTCCAAGGCGTCACAACCAACAAGGTTAAGAACCACTGCTCTAAAGGCTTAATTAAAATAGAGCTAGCTCATAGCAAGTCTTCAGTATTTGTTGTATGCGTGAATGAATTGGTAGAGCATATCTAATAGCTGTGGTCTTTTCTTTGTCAATCCTACTTCCTGGAAAAGGAATCCCTTGCTGGTGTGAGGGAAGATGGACCCTCTGCTGGTAAAGATGTTAACAAGGTATTCTGGGAGGCAATGCTCCCATCTGGAAAAATCTCCATCCAGCCCTTCATTCCTCCACAGATCTGTTTGGAAGGAGATCAATTTTCCAATGAATTGGGAGGTGGGCATGAGCGCAGGGGTGCCTGCATCACAACGTTATCACCTCCTCGGGAACCCAATATTTCTAGAAAGGATAACATCAAAATCAATTGCTGAGCAATCCTGCTCTTACCACACAATTCTAGGAAATGCTATTTGCAGGAACAGTAAAATAGACAAAGCTTTGCTTGGTCTCCAGATACTCTTATCCTAAACCAGAGGCCTCCAATTTTCTAAGCTCATTAAACCACTCTCTAATTTTATGCCTGTAACATACTGCTGCATATGTGGTTTAAAACAATCATAAGATTTAGCATATTCTATCTTCAAAGCTCTTTGCACAGATCAAGTAATTATCCATATAACACCCTTGTGGGGCAGGTGTTATTATTCCCATTTTATAGATAAGGATATTGAGACACTAGAGATCTAATAATTTGCCCATAGCAGTACCGTCGACCAGCTGCAGAAACGGAATTAAAATAGAATTTCCAGTCTTTGTCTCGATTTCTGACTCAAGAATACACAGGGTACCAGGCAGGCTTCTATTTGCACACATCACGATGGCTACATGGGTGTGTAGTAAATCTGTAAGCATGGGAAAATAAACATCCTGACTGTGCCACCGACACATACAATTTCATATGGTACACTTTCCACATGCAAAATAAATAATATTAGTCCTGTATGCTGAGGAAACCGACAGCAGCTGCACGGCTGTAGTTAATAACATGCTTGTCTTAAAGACAGAACATTCCACACTGCTAGGAATGTGAGTGCCCTTGCAGAGTGATGATTAGAAGCAAAATGGCTGATCTGAAAAATAAAAATAAAAACAATTTCCAACCACGTTCATCTCAGCTGTAACGCGTCTACACAGAGCAGAGGACACAGTAATCCTCCACCTCATGCAAAATCAATTACATTTTAGTTCAAGACGCTCAGTGGCTGAGCAGGATATTATTTTATGTCCTCAACAATATGTTGTTCCAGTTACTAAGGAAACCAGTAGCAAAAAACTAAGTTTGCCATGATGTGTTCTCAAGAAGCGGACTACAATGTCAGTCTCCGGGGTGTCATTACAGTGTGCTGTTTGCATTCAAATTTCACATAACCCTTAAGCAACTGATGTATTTGTTTATGAGCATGAGAATGCTTTTTTTTTTTTTTTTAGGTAAGAAAAAAAATTTTTAAACACCCAAACAATACATCAATATTTAACCCTTTAAAGGGTTCTGAGTTGAGCATGTGCTGGACTGTTTTGTGTTGATTGTGTTTCCTTGGGTTTCCGCGCAGTCTTCCATTCCCAGCTCGTAAGTGCCGCCTGCTAATCGCCATTGTTCATTCTGCACCACACATGCTAACAAACGGCCAAAATCATGTTGGCTTATCCTGTTGGATGTCACACATAACAAGAGTCTACAGGAATCAATACAGCTATTTTGCACACGAGGTTCCTGGAGTCTGCAGCTATTCAAGGCGGCCTCCAGGTTCCTCGGGGAAGGAGACGGGAAGCCTGGATTTTTCCTGACAGACACTTGCCTCTTGTCAAAAAGAAACAACAAATATTCTGATGAGTTGCTGATGCTTTTATCATTGAAAACTCTCCTGACAAACCCCTCTCCTGACCAGAGGTGACAAGGCCTTGACACACTCCCATCGGCTCAGAATATACAGAACTGCCACAGACTGGTAAAGCTGAAGGGAGAAAGATGGAGACAACAGCATTGTCAAAAGCCCACAGTGAGATCAACAGCCATGCATTCTCCTGCCAGCATCGCTGTCAGCATCCTTTGTCTTCGGGTCTTTCACTAAGAACTTTGTAATTATTTTTATATAAATAGCATTCCTTGGACTTCAAATCTATTCTATATTTAGTGAGATAAAACCACAAACAATACAAAATGATCCCGTGCTAAACAAATCACTTTTATGACTGAGCAATTCTGTGCGCTCGCCCTCAAAGAATATAAAATCTGAATAGAAGAAGCAAGATGTCTATTTGAAATTGCAGATGAACAAAGTCTGAGTCCAGCCCTTGCTTGCCAAAAGAAAAAGAACAGTCTAATTAAGTAACATGTTAACTTTCCAAAGTATGCCCATTGATTCACATCAGATTTTTTTTCTTTTTAATTATTGGCAGAAAATTATTTTAACAAAGTAAGTGTCTTCCACATTCACCAGTTATGTGGACTTTCCTAGTCTGCCAACAATTCTATGCCTTATCCATGGTTTGCTCCAATATACTAGATGTTACAGGAGCAAGAAAAGGCGTTCACGAGTGCCTGGAAACCACAGCTGGAGGCTACTTCAGTGTGTGTTTCCCCCATCAAGGCTCCAGAAGCCCGACCTGAAAGATCCCTGCAACTGACCCAAGGATCTAATTAAGTCTCCAGGCTCATCACAACCTGGACTATGTCCTGTGCAGATTCTGCTCCATGAGTCAGCTTTCAGTTTTAAAACAAAGCCTTCTGTAATGCAGGGTTAATCATTGAGGGCCCCGCCTTGTGTTTCTCTCAGTGGATTTGACCCTCAGAAAGCAGCTGGGTGTGAAGCCGATTTTTCTTTCTTTCTCTTATGGTTTCATCATTTTTGTTCAGTTCAGCTTTCTTTGGCCTCACCTGCTTAATCATCTGGCTTTCTTTGTGCCCCTTTCTTTCTTGTTACATGTCCGTCCTCTCAGTAAATGTTGGGGACCTTTCCTCCTTGCCTTAACCCTTTTTCAGAAAAATCAAATCCTCAGAGAATGTGTGAGGGCAGATTTCAGATCTCATTGAAAAGTCTTGAACCCCGAAAGCATCTTGCTCAGGTTTAAAAGCTCACTTTGTGTCTTTGAGAGGAGGCCTCTCCACAGGTCCCCTGTGAGCTTGCGCAGACCTTGGACTGCGGCTCTGTACTTCCTCAGCCAGCGCCTTGCTCTTGGGTTAGTCCCAGGAAATATGCATTTTCAAAGCGAATTTGTTTTTCCATCTTAAGATGGATGTCCTTTTTGTCTCCATTTAGACATCTGCTCTCTTTCCATGATGCTTCTCAGTTCTGTATTATTTGGCAATGTCAGGGATATGGGATGATGTTAGAATCAGGCCCATGGCAGCTATGGACATGTAAAACTCCCTCCACCACTCAGCTACGTGTACACACTCTTACTGCCTCGTTTAAAATCAGATTAAAAAATATATGCCATATATTTCAGTTTAACAACTTGTACATGTTGCTGTTATGAGTACTGATTTAATTATAAATTAATAAAATATATAACACATTTAGTGAAAAAGAGAATAATTGTAAATAGGCAGACTCCCATAGGGACAAATACTTTGTGAGTAGTGCTCCGGCAAGCCACATCTATATGAGGGACTGAGGACTAGAAGAATGTGTACATAGACCAACAAGTCTATTTCCAAAGCCAAAATTTAGGGTCTCTGTTCATATTCATTTTTTAAGGGTCATCACTTTGAGAGATCTGAAATAATATGTACATTTCAAAAATATAGATTATTAACATATTCTATGGGAAAAAAGGCTACATTTTACTGTTACAGAAGAACAGAACCACATAGAATTCCACAGAAAGGAAAAAAAATATTGATGAATACAATTTGGAATAGAAGTTTAAGTGTGCTGCTCATAAATAAAATGCCATTCTTGAAGACAGAGTCATCCATGAACTGAAGGGGGACTTTGTGAGGTACGTGGGGCACAGCCAGCCTCACAAAGCTCCACCAAATGGTGTTTATAGGAAGTTAGCAGGTGCATCTACCAGTTCCCACAGTCTCTTCCACTTTTTTTTTCCTAGCATTTATTTTGGGTAAAGACAGAAGCCAGGACTACTCTGACAGAATCAGCTATACCTCACACACCAGGAGCGCTGCTGTGCCCTATCCAGCTCTCTGCACCACAGACTTTTGGCAGTGTGAACACATGAGGACAGAGGTTAAAGACACATATACAATAGTCACAACCTAGACTCACCCAGGACACAAGTGGGAGCCCACGGGGAGGCTGCACGGGGTCTCCTCAGAGGAGTTCTTCCCCCCCCCCCAAGAAACTGAGGAGTCCGGGCTTCTTGTCAATTTGTATCAAATTCTTTTACCTTAACTCTGTTTCAAAGTCATAAGAAAAATCTTCAGCCTTAACCTTGGCATGAGGTCA
Source organism: Rhabdomys pumilio (assembly GCA_030674055.1). Classification (NCBI taxonomy): domain Eukaryota; kingdom Metazoa; phylum Chordata; class Mammalia; order Rodentia; family Muridae; genus Rhabdomys; species Rhabdomys pumilio. The sequence continues at coordinate 10,938,206 of JANHMN010000001.1, forward strand.
GGAGAAAAGACATCACAGGGCACGTTTCTAGTTCTTATCCCTCAGCCTCAGGGGCCAGTGCATTCTCTGTACCTTTTGAAGTCTCACAGAGGCTCTGTCCTCTTTCTAGTTACGATTTCCTTGTTGGTCGTTTCTTTTCTCTCTTTCCTTTTTTAAGAGCCAAACTGATTAGTTAGCAGTTGCTGGTTGCTTTAAAAAAGTGTGTGTGTGTGTGTGTGTGTGTGTGTGTGTGTGTGTGTGTGTATTTCATCTGAAACAAGTGACTCAAAGCTTAAACTGAACTGTGTGTTATCAACTCTCCCTTTCACACTAACAATACCTTTCCTGCAAAGCTACCTCTGATAACAGCCTCGAGCGGGTGCCTATATATCCTGTGTAGTGCAGTGTAATGCTAGGCAGTCAGAAATATATATTATAGAGGGAAGTGAATCCATTCATATTTAAAATAAATGAGTCAGAGAAGAGACAAGATATTTTCTGCTTTCAAGGTAAGGAACAGCTAGAGTCAGATATTACGGTGTTTTGTTCAGGATGCTGTTTGAAGCAAAAACCAAGCACTACCACCAGACCTGGCCACATTTCAAATTTATTTTGCATAAGCCCTAATGTTTATAGCATGTATTTCTTTTGGAACATGCTTTGTTTCATCACAAATGAAGGATGAGACAATCATAATTCTAAGATTCATCCAAAGGGTGGTATTTCAGCTCCCATTAATTGAGGGAAGAGTACACCCCTTAGACACAATTTTACTATAGTTGTAACTGTCGGGTGAAAGTTAGGATCAGAGCCCTCTGTTCAACAGTCCTAGCTTCTAACACAGCCTTCTCTCCAACCCCACTCTGCAACAATGTAAAAAGACTACAATTCACCCTTAGCTGTGATGTTATTACTCCGGATAAGTCTTTGTGTGACTTTATAAAGTAAGTGAACAGAACAAAACCTGAAGAGTAACTTATAATGCCTAAGACATAAAACCATCACTCTCAATTCATTTATCTGTGGAACTAAAAGGAGGATATAACCAACTGAAAATATATACAATTTAGTGTTTATTTTCTTTGCTTAATTTTAGTATCCTAAAGCAAGAGAACATTAGAATCACAAAACAACCCAAAATAACAAAAAAAAAAAAAAAAGATAGTCATCCGTAAGCAATTATCATTTGATTTAATTAAATTTGATTTGGTGTACGTGTGTGTGTGTGTGTGTGTGTGTGTGTGTGTGTGTGTGTGTGTTTAAAAAATCTGGAAAAGCTTCCTAGGACTATACTAGCCAGAAACATAAAAGAGATCACTCACACACGCACACACGCATACATGCACACCGTATAAATGGCTTTCAGTTTATGAAAACAAGCCTTGAGATTTCCCCTAACAGATCCACAGAAATGCAACAGCAAAGAAAATTAAGGAAAGGAGAAAGGCTTTAATCTTCTCAGTCTGTGCCAGGATGGACTTCTTCTGATTATCTTTTCTAACATAGCTTCAGGGCAAAATGAAGTCTAACCTATTCAGGGCTGGAAAAAAAAAAAGTTGCCACACCCCACACCGGAAGGTAGAAGCAAGCAAGTTCATGCTCGCACACTCAGGAACTAGATGCCGACAGCGGAGCCCCTTTGCATGGGAGTTACCCATACATTTTAGTACTGTTGTCATATTTAGAAAAGGAACAAGTTGTATTATAAGAAAATTTTCAACTAGCGGTGGGCTCAGTGTTCTCTAGAAAGGGTATATTTGAGTAAAATAATAATAATTAATAATAATAATAATAATAATAATGTCTTTCCCACTCACTCCCACTACTAAAATACACACAGTTCCCTCCTCTAACTCTCGAAGCTCAGACAGGCATCTGCTGAAGAACGTCACTCATTCAGTCTAGAAAGGTACAATGCGTGTTTTCATCTTAGTAAATTTAAATGTACTGTGATAAGTGATGACAGCTGGCCACGGTGGCATGAGCTGCTCTCCGCTGGTTATGTTACCCTGGAAAGGTGAGGACACCTTGACATGTGGGTAAATTTACCTGACAATGGAATAAAATACATCTCAAGGTTTCTTCATGAATTAAATAAGATGATCAATATATACAGTTTGAGAATCATAGATTATATAAAACATTTGGGTTCCTTTCAAATGGTCTGCAATACCAGTTTTCCATTTTAAAGTATTGTTTGATCAAGAACAAGAACCTGTTATTCTCTAATTTGTTTCAATATATATATTTTTTTAATGTTCTAAGAACTATCTACAAATAAAAACAAAACGTCCAATACATAGCTAGGTAATTAGTATATTTTAACAAAAGGTCCTATTAGGAGATTGTAAGGACATCTGCTATAAATTTGCTTTTTCTTGTAATTAGAGTATACATCTGAAAGGCCAAAAAAGTTTCTTCGTTAATGATTTAGCATATTGTAAAACAGATTATCATAACATCAAATTAATGGGAATACTCAAAACCCACAAACAGATTTGTATTTGTCACTGACATTCACTCTAATTGGTACCAAGCTTTCAATTTTGGACAAATGTGAACTTATTTGGTAACAACATAAGTGTTTTTGTTAGTTGGATAAATAAGGAGCTAACTATGGAGCTGTAATACGGAGGAATCCTCGGACTAGGATTCAAACTGACAAGACTCCAGAGGACAGCTTCTGGCCAAAGAAGACAACCCGCAAATGGCATGGAAGGGAGAACAGAAAATACTTAGCTCTTCCTACTTGGTCTCTTAATGCAGAAGAAGTGAAAACTTGAAGTCAGAAGTTATTTTCTTTCGTACATTGAATCTTGTTTATTTTTCTAATTTAGTTTATCTTCCCAGACTCTCATTACTATTTTCACATCAAAAATAAATGTTTACTATAATATGTGTCACTGGAAATCATTGAAGTTGGACTACATTTAAGGGTGGATGGATTATACAGAAAATATTTATTATTTCTAAAATATTTTATTTACATGAGGTGACTTTCAATTGTATTTATTCTTCAATAATACTTCTGTGGCTATAGTTATATGACTTCTTAACTGGCTAAATAGTTTATGTGTTTCTGTAATATTTTAGCATCATATGCAATTATTAGAAAAGACACAGTTTAATGTATGTAAGTTCATGCTTTTCAAATTTAAGTTTTATTTAAAAATAACTATACTTTGTTTTCATTTAAATTTTGTATTAAAACAAAATTCTAGATTTTTCAGGAGCATTATTCATGACAAATTGACTTTGCTTATTAAAAGTGTTTGTTGCTAAAGAATAAAAGAAACAAAACCTGTAACATCCACATACTTATTAACATTGGAAGTTTAAGAATTCTAGGACCACAACAGAATTTAAGTTGTATTTAAGAAGAAATTAACAATAATTCAACCACACATTTCTCTAATGTGTCTGGAGGGTAAATGTCATTACTAAGGACTTCTTCAAGCCTTCTGTGACATGCCAATATAAGTGCTAAGTGATTCTCTCTACTGTGAGCAAATGCTGACTGCTGTTTAACAGTTGGTGGGGAATAAATTTTAGTGTTTAGTATTTTTAGTGTTTAGTGTTTTTAGTGTTTAAAGCCTTCATTTCTTGTGTACTTCAAAAATATTAACCCCAAAGCCTAAAGATGTAGAAATTTGATGGAATTAAATCAGAATATTGTCTGTGCTACAGAGAAACAAAATATCTGATCAGATATTAAGAGTAAGAGACAAACACAGCTTCACATGTTCACAGAGGACCGGTGAATGCTGAACTTCTTCTAGACAGTGGGACGGGAGCACAAAATCAACAAAACAACAGCTCTAATAGCGTTCACTGTACCTGGACCAGTTTCCTATACACTAGCATCTCTCTTCTGTATCCTACCAAATCAAACAGGCAATAGATCGCACAGACCTTCTGAGAAGGGATGGGCCAAGACACTGTGGTATTGTTTACCACAGACACCTGGCCCTACCACGTCGCCCTGCACTCTGGGGAACACTGGAAGCAGGTTCAATTCAGTATGCAAAGGAGCCAGGGCATACCTTACTTCCTATGTCTGAACATTTGACCGAACCTAAGAAACAACACCCCGGCACCCTTGTCATTTCAATTTTTCACACTTTGGTCTGCATGTGTTTTATGTCGCAACAAAGACTTATCTCCCCAACCCACTGCCACAGAATAATTCTCTGTGACAAAGCTCAGTCTGAGACTCCAACCAAATGAAAAAGGCCAAATCCCCAAAGAGAAAAGTCACGGTCACAGCCATTAATACGGGTCCCAATCACACAGACCAAGGAGGAGCCTATGAGAGTTCACCACTACCATAACTGGGCAGGCGAGGCCCCAGGGGGATTGGCGGCTCTGTAAGGGGATTTTGTGCGTGCAAAGGGTATCTTCCTGAGCCCTCCAACAGAGACAAGCGTTTCTTACAAGTGAGGAAGCTGTGTTACCACAACAGACAACATTTTCCAGCTGGGCAGAGATGCAAATAGCCACCCCTGTGAGAATATTAGAGTCTCTAGTCAACAAGGCCTCCTGGCCATTCTTTCTTTCTTTTGTGTGACAACGTTTCCAAGGCAGAAAGAAGACAACATCTGGGAGACACATTTGCTCAGTCTTTTTTACAGCACTCCAAACATCAAGAGTCCTCAGAAACATTCCATGCCCTTCTTTCCCGATAAGGCTTAGAAATCAATGAGGCAGTCAGGAGAGCCAAGGCAGACAGGAAAATGATGGCTGTTCAAAAATCTGGAGCAGGCTTACAACTGTGCATAGGGCACCATGGCCCATTTCTCCCACACAATTCTATTCATAAAACAAATTTTTTATTTAATGTAGCATGCTTATGCCAAAATGCATCCCCAAATGCTTATGCATTTAAATAATGTATTTAATACCACTGTTCTGTGGCAATACAGTATCCCAGATCACTGGGAGTCCTGAATTAATGCCCTATAATGATCTCTCCCCAGAGGAGCCTGGGAGTGCCTTGTTGCTGGGCAGATTACACTGAGGGATTCGGTGTCCCTTAATTAAGGTGGGGGGGGGAGGTACTTGGCAGCTGGCACTCCTCAGTGACTCTAATTTTCTGGGTTTTTTTTCTATGAAAAGAAATCTAGAAAGGACAATGCTGAGCTAAGTACAAATCAAAGGGGCCTTTGGAATAGAAACACCTAGAAATCTCAGTGTAGTGGGAAGATAACTGGATCATGATAATGGGTGAATCACATTGATGGTGTGTTGACTATAGGTTAACTTCTTGTAACATGTTCCAATACAAAAGGACAGAAGCTTAGCTCTTAAGTCACCTAAACGTCATCATACAAATGAATCCAATCTGGAGCCCTCCGACAGGAGTACTTCGGGCAGTTTCTATTACACCTAGCTTGTGACCTCTGAAGGTCTCCAGTCCCCTGTGTCCGACTGCTCCAACTAATCTTGGAGCTTTTGTCTCTTCCCATACACTTCACTGTCTCACTAACACAAAAGCCAGCATCTGAAGTACGAAATAAATGTGTTAAAGGGCTTTTAAACTAAATTCACAATGATATAATCATTTAAAGGAGCTGATGTAATCATTACAAGTAATTTGTCTTGCCAAGAACTGAAAAATGAGGCCTAACAAGGGAGAAGCTCGCACCGAAGGCTGCGTCTTGCTTTGCACAGAAGGACAGAAAATGCCTCTTATACATCTTTTTTTTTTTTTTTTTGTATGCATTCTTCCACTGCCTAATTGGGCATGCAAGGAGTACAGAATTTATGGGTCCGAGTTCTCCTGAGCCACAGGTGTGGAGTGGAATTGGAAGAGCTAGCAAGCTAATATTAGTCTGGAACGCGGCTTAAGCGTCTCATTTCTAGCTGGTGGACAGATGTCACACAGTCCCCCGGCTGCAGAATGTGCAGCTCCTCTTGCCACAGAGATTAGCCACAGCCCATGATGCCTGCGACTTTGCTGGAAGGGATAGCGCGTCAGCTCTCGCTGCTGTGTTATTATCCGGGCTCTATTATGTTTTTACATTTTTCAAAAATCTTTAAGCTAGATCTTTGACATTCAACTGCCTATAAAGACATGTACCACCCGATGGGAGACTTTGATGTGCGTTTTGAGGATTAAATAATCTAGAAGGAAGGCACTGTGTTTTCAGCCAAGAAGAAAACTGTGGTGAAAATTTTGCCTCCCGCAGCTAAGCTCTGTTGGCACTCAGTACCTTTTAGCTTACCCTCTATATTTGATTTCATACATATTTACAGACTATTTTTCCTCTTAGTGCTAATTCTTTTGAGACCAAATTAAGAACAAAGATAGCAGGGAAGGCTTCATCAAATAAAAATGTAAATACGCTGCATCTCATTTGTGCTCAAAGAAACTTTTTAAAAATATTTTCCTGGGAAGTGGAATGGCCTGACTGTATCTTCATTATCAATGACTGGGGAAGTCATAACTTCAGGAGTTAGAGAAAACCATGAAAGGAAAATTGAGCTTAGGGGTCTGGGAATGTGTCCTAGTTCAGAATGAGATAAAACAAAACAAAACAAAACAAAACCTTCCAAAGGAAAGTGAAGACAGGGTTGACCCACACCTTGATGACTAGTCCTTAACTCTTTTTATTGTCCTATTTTGTCAAGAATTATTGAAATTTTGCAAAGTACAGACAATACATTCGTAAATGAATAAAACAGAGAATAAATTTTGATCCGTGCCTATAAAATCTACATATTGCTTATTACTGTTCTTTAAATTATACTTCATATGTAGAGACTGATTTTTTTTTAAAAAAAAATCGAAACAACTTTCATGAGTGAAGAGTCAAAGCCCACCCACTTTCACTTTCTCTGTCTCAAGCACTGCACTCTTTAATCAGCAGTAGCCAGAAAGTAAACTTAAAAGGTCATGCTAGCTACACATATCTGGCTATTTATCAGATACTGAAGCAAGAAAGAAATATTTTTGAAAAAGGAAACATCCAAGGAAAAGAATTCTAAACCTCAGTCAGAATTAGTTTATAATTTCTTCAGGTGTCACCAAACATCACTCTCAATGCTGGAAATTGCTCTAATTTGTTCTTTAAAAAGAACCATTTAATCACTGTGAAATGCCCATCTTCTCACTGCTTGTGGGCTGAAGTTTCCTATTTAAACTCCACGACTCTTCCTGAGCCATGTTCTAAATGGATCATGGAGATGTGTTCACACTGTCGACACTGTGAACAGCCTAGTCCCCTCCATCTCTCTTTGGGAGCCCCATGCCACCTCACTTACACTAGCGCCTCTCTCAGCCGTTTATTTTGCAGGTCATTCTCAGCAATCACTGTATACAGTGCACATATTTCACTGCTGCGGTTTGTATATATTGCCTGTTCTATTCACACATTCATTTCAGATAGCATTTGTTAACTCTCTCAAAGGTTTTATCCTTCCTGACTTTGCATGAACAGCCTAACTAGTCAGTTCTCAAGCAAGGAGAGACAGAAGTGCACATCCTTAACACTGTATTGAAAGGCTGGATTACAGGATGGTGTCTCTGGCTGTGTGGCAGCCTCAAGTGCTACACAATGAACTCCTGCTAGAAAGAAAGACTGTCTTATTGTGAGGGTAAGAACAAGAGCCCAGACTCCCTGGAGAAAAGGGTCTCACTCAATACCTTTGTACATGGTTGAACGACTATCCTCTCTAGACGAAATATGTTCATGTTAATAAAAGGGAAAACTTTAAACATCTCAAGTATGAGAATAATGAAACCTACCAGTTCTCATCTCCAACATTATAATCAAAGGAGTCTGAGAATACTTTCTGGTGTTATTTCCACAAATGCACATTTCAAAATCTCAAAGGTTCCACGGCAGCAATTAAAGGTATAACTTTTGCATTTATTTTGCGAGTTCTGTCTCTAGAGGCTAATTTAGAATACTCTTCCACAACAATATTAATTTCTTTGTGCCACATCTTACGTGATTTAAAGTTAACATCTAGGATGCCCTTGCTTTCAAATGTAGATTTTTGTCTCTCTAAATCTTGCTTGCCAGTAGGGCTGTGTGTTAAGTACACTTACAACCCCATCCACAATTTCTACCGCCACCTTTCTACTAGAACATCACCAAGTACACAGAAACATAGGCAACTGCTTTTCAGGGTGTTACTGACATCATCTCTGCGTTTCATGGTTGCCAAAAGACTCGAAGTAAATATCCCATGGAAGAGACCGCAAGTCTTAAGACTGGCATCCTAATTGCAAACACATTTAACATCCTTTGATTGTTTAAAATCAGTAAAGGGGATTCCGAGTATCTGAACTTTATGACCACCTAATTAAACCATCTCATAACTATGGTAGCTGCGGACAAACTTAACATTTCTAGGTTAGAAAAGGAAAAGTGGCCGAACATTAAGACCACACGCTTTGTGTGCCAGACAACTCGTTCCAGCCAGCTGTCTTACCGATCACTTCCTTGGGAGTTGGAGAGAAGGCCTGGGTTCTTCAGGGACTTTTCGGTCCTCTGCAAGCCTCTCCTTTGGTCCCTAGATTCTAAGTAGCCTACTTAGCATAACCCTTTGCATGTAAAAAGGAATACAAACTGTAACCTGAGGCCAGGCCCTTCTTAATTAACATTTCAAATCAGAGACTCTGAGCAGATATTTTAAAGGAGGTGGGAGGTGGGGGGGAGAACCCGCATGAAAACTGGCTGGATGGGATAAAGCCAAGCCTATGGAGGGCTAATTTACTGAGCACTATTAAACAAAGATTTCCTAAAAAGATAGCAAAGAGAAAAATGGATTTCTACATAGAGGGATGAGCATTAAGGACAGAAGCTCATGTCTTTTAAAACAGGAACAGCTGTGTCTCATTTTAGTCTTCTAAGTAGGTTATTCTACAGTAGGAAACCAGGCAACAACTTTAATAGAGGCTACTTCTCATGTCTTGCGTAAATACATTCCTACAAATACCCATTTCCTCCAGAAAAAAAAAAAAAAAAAAGATTCCTTCCTCCCTTAACCCTTTATATTCCTAACATGCTTATTTAGAATCAGTTTGCAACAGGAAGGAATTAAATGCTTGGAGTCATTGAATGAATCTAGCCTGCATAGAAACCAAACCGAATTGATTAGATCTTGAAAGGTTGTGTTGATGTTTTTAAGTCTAAGTGGTGGTTGTGGTTGTTTTCTATGCTTCTGCAGTCTGGAGGCATCTAGGATAGAATAACCTGGAGTACTGTTTGAGCCATCAGTGAGCCTATGGAGAAAGGGATCCCTATGTACCATTAATTAACAGAGTTTATTGCTGTGCCTTCAGTATCAATCAAGTGGATAGTATTAGGACTTTTCCTTTGTTGTAGCACAAGGTTTTTTTTGAGGCAGGTGGGGTATGAATTATACATAAATAAGTAACCAAAATGTTTGTCTCTGAAGACTTGGAGCTTCTAAATGTTTCACTCCATGTCTGATGAGCCTACAGTCATAAACTCAGCCACCGCCCAAGAGAATAGTCATGGAGAGAGGTTTCAATTATTCAGTTCCTATAAAAAATTTAGTTGCTTGGGAGTTTCTCCCATCCCATATCACGGTGCTCATGATTCAGACAACTTTTAGATTGTTTACTGTCGTCATTGACAATATGGATAGCACACAATCTTGCTGAACTTCTGATGACCAAACTGAAGAGGGCTATTAAATGTGTTCCAGCTCACCCTCTGGAATGATAGACACAGATAGACCCTGGGGATGTAGAAGTACATCTGCTCTCATTCTTGAGCGTCTTATCATCTTAAGAACTTCCGTGCCAAGAGAATAGCTGAGGCAAGATCTTAGATCTCAAAATTTCCTTGGATTATTAAGGTAGAGAGAACAAGACTCTAAATGTGATTCATACCTGTCTCACATACATTTTTGGTCCTCTGTTGTCCTGTGACAGGCATCCATCCTTTTGTCAAAAAGGCACGGTGTCAAAATCCATCACAGAGCAATTCTACAACTTTTCATGCTAATATTACTTGTCTTGTATTATTGACTGCCTCATTTAGTTATGTTCCATAAGAAAAATATATATGAATCTTTAATATCTATGAAATCATGGTTTAATCATGTTATCTGTGGGATGGGAAAACAGGTAAGAGAGTATGATCCTCAGAACCCACATAAAACGCCAGGTATGGTGGGATGTAATCCAAATGCTCTCATGGAGGGATAGTAGTTAAAGACAGGTAAATGGCCCAGAAGCTTCAGAGCCAGTTAACCTGGGGTATGCAGAGTTATAGAAGGGAAATACAAGAGATGGCCTGCCTCAGAAGAAGCTGGAAGCAAAGAATAGGTCTTGAGGAGTCCGTCATCCGTGACTATATGCACACTGCGCTAAGCTTGTACCTACACTCACAACCACACAGCCTTCCACATACACTGTATATAAGAGGCTACTATGCATTAAATTAAACAATCAGTAAAATAGGATGGTATTGTGCATACTCCTTAAGTATCACAGGGTACGCCACTGTATTTGAATTTCAGCAAGAAAACACCATCATCCTTATGGTTTGGGAAGAGCTGAAAATCATCTGTCAGTTGAGAAGGTGGAGAAGTGCCTGGTCAGTTAGCCATATCAGTCTGTTTCTGGTGAGGGTCCACCACTGGGCTGCACACTAACAACTTTTTAGCTAGAGGCCTATTTTCTAAAGGTACAAATACTACTTATTTAGGCTTCCTACTCAATTTTTTTTTCCTCTAAAAAGATCCTACACCCCACTGCCATTTCTTTGAAGTTAAATACACACAATTCTGCCCCTGGGGGCATCTAGGATGGAATAACCTCAGTGTAGTGTTTGAGCCATCATTCAGCCTGAAGAGAAAAGAATTACTGCATAGCTTATTACTACACATTCAATGCCAATCAAATCTGTATTAGTGTGAATTTTTCTTTGTTGCAATACACATTCTGAGGCAGATGGGATGGATATAAATTATACATGAATAAAAAAACCAAAATATACATAAACATACAAATTTTTATATACATCACAAATATTCAGACCATGTTACTTTCGTCCCATGTCCCTCAGATTTATGTCATTTTCATACGCAAAATACATTTCATTATAACAATCACCAAGCCTTTTTGTTTTACCATCAACCCAACTTAAAGGTTCATATTAGATCTAGAAAGCATCAAATCCAACCAGTATTCCTTCTGGATAAATTGGACTCTGAGAACGGGTGAAATCAAACATCCTGTGTGCTTCTACACAGAGATTCTGTACTACCAACATATCTCTCACATGAGAAGGAGATAGAAATGAAGAGATGATGGGCTCTGGGCAGGTCCAAATTCATTTTTCTGATTCGTAAAGTCACTAGAGCAGAGGCCTTGGCTTCTTAACTACACGGTATAGTGGTGACTGGTGCTCCCTCCATGTCACTCAGAAGCCCTGTCTTCCACCCGAGATTTTTGTCCTGGTTCCACCTCAATAGCAGATTGATTCCATGGTCATGTATCTTTTATTCACTGATCACGTATCTGTAGCCATCTTGGTCTAGAAGTACATGTTTGTTAATCTACTGATCTGAAGCCTAGGAGACAACTCTAATCCCAAGATGGTTTTCTGGATTGACTCAGTGGCTCACCAGGGCATCTTTTCAAAGCCTCTGGTACTACTGTTTCAGAGCTCATAGGAGCTGTGACCAAGACCAGAGAGCAAATCATTGGGGGCAGGGTGGGCAGTGTGTCACGTGTTCATATCCCCTCCTTTGAATAACTCTCAGCCCCTGGCAGCTTGAGGTTGATGGAGGTGGTAGTCTTGATCATCCCTGGGAAGTGTAGAGGGGCCATTTTAGCATTATCTTTCTGAAAAGCAGCTGGCCAAGGCTTCCACACTTGTTCTTCTCTTCCCCACACACTCTCTCACTCTTGGAAATATTGAGCTAAGGATTCCTGTTGTACTCTGATGAAGAACTCTGTCTCTGAGTGTTTATCCTTTTGAATTTTACTATAAACATTCAGGAGAAACTTCTCATTAACACCTTTTTTTTTTTTAAGAAATATCTTCATGCAAATATCCTAACTGATTACACCAGGACACAGGTGAAATGCAGCCAAGGTGATTGACAATTTCTGACACCCTTCCAGTTCTCAGCAATGTGTTCCTAGCCAGAATGGCTTTTCCTGTCCGTGCTTCTACCCACGTTCTTTTCCTGAGCACGTGGATGGTCTCCGAAGCTGTTGGCCCACAAGAGAGCTTCCCTCTGTAGTTTGTCTGTGGAGAGGTGTGCTTGTCACAACACCCATAAAAACTGTTCCTGCATCTTCTTATTAGCCCAGTTTCAAAACTACTCTTACATTTTGGGGTGTTTGGGGTACATGGGTGCTTACTAAAGCAACATTCTCACGCCATGATACCAACTTTCTTTTCTTTCTCTCAGACCACTAGGAATGCTTTAACTGAATACTATTAATTGGGTGGTGTGTGTGTGTGTGTGTGTGTGTGTGTGTTTCTCAAATTTCTGACGGTCAGCCCATTCATGTCTAAGTGCCTGCATATTTACTGTGTGCTGAGGACCCAATTCATGGTTCATAGATGGCACTCTTATGTGATTATTTTACAAGGTCCCTAAGGGCATTCATAAGGTCTCTACCTTTGTGACTTAAGCACCTCCCCATTCCCACTGCTGTTATTACCATTGCCACAGGATTAAAATTTCAACATATGAAGGAAGGGTGGTTCTGCAGCCGGATCACAGCAACTGGTTTAGCTGATTTGTGGAGAATTGAAGAACAAGAGTGACTCCTCACCCCTGTCAGCCTCCAACTCACCAAATCTATACAGCTCACACACCAACAGACAGATGGAAACGATTCCTTTGAAAACTTAATTGCACATGGTTTCAGTCCCAAGACCTCCTTTTTCCATTTACCTTTCAGGAAAAGAGGACAGGAAGCAGGGGGACATTCTTTGAAAATATAATAATAAAAAGTGGTTGTTCAATTTTTATGAAAATATTTTATATCATGTAAATATAGGGAAAGACTGTGTGAAAAAAATTAAAATATTCCTTTACATGTGGATGTTTGTATCAGTCTTCTGGGTCATACAAGGGTCACAGTTAAAGTCAGTATTTCCTTATAGTTCTCATTTACCAGTTTCTGATGACACATTCTTGAGATGCAGCTAAATATAGAACTATGTAAGTTCACAGTGAGGCCACTTTATAAATAAATCCCTAAAACAAAGCAAATTTAGGATTATTTACATATGGATCATATGGATAGTAAACACTACCAGAGGCAAACCTCAGTTATGCCATTTTTTAATACTCTTTGTGTATTTTCTGCAGCTGTATCCAGAAATCAAGACTGGGGTGATTTATAAAGAGCAGATATTCATTCTGCTCATAGTTCTGCACTGTGGGAATTTCAAAGGCAAGGTGCTGGCATCTCTTAAAAGCCTTTATAGTGTGTCACTTCCCAGCAAAGGCCAAAGGATAAGAGAGGTCAAAGGCAAGGCATAAAGTGGGGGTTCTCCTTAGCCTCATAGTAATCCACACTCCTCGTAAGTAAGGAATTCTGCAAGAGCAACGTGAATCCCTTTCTGAAGGTAGAACTCTCAGGATCAAATCACCATTCTTTGCCCCTGATCAGGTCTCAACAGGGTCATATTGAGGATGCAGTCTCCCCACACACGGACCTGAAGAAACATTCAGACCTTACAAAGTCTCCTATTCCTTCCTGCTAAGAAAGTCTCCTTGAGCATAGGATTCCACCACTACAGGGAAGCTGGTACCAGGTAGACTTAAAGTCAAGCCAAGTTCTCCCATGTTCCACTGGAAATGTACAGAGAGCAGATAGGAAACGTAGAAACTTCTTCAAAAACCTTTCAGCATGTAAACAAGTTTAGATTCAGCCACAATAGTGCTGTTTATAAGTATAACCCACTGGGGCAAATGTTATGTTCATTTTCCAAATGACAATGCTGTGACCCTTTGTTATTAAGCAACTAGGTCAAGCTAATGATCAAATCAGCAGAACAGAAATGCAAATCCAGGAAATTGACGCATCGGAAGGCCTCCTTGACTAGCAATGGCTTTCCCATGCAAGGAAGAATAGCTAAAATGATTTTTATTAGATTAGTTGACTAGTGCATTATTTACTAATTACAAGAAGCTGTCTATTAACTTCGAACATAGGTTTTAACTATGCTTTAGAACTTTCATACCTGCAGATTGTTAGCATCCGACATGCTTTGGCACAATGTGAATGTAATTCAACAGGAAACTGTTAACCTACAAACATTTCAAACAGTTTAAGTAATGGGGGGAGGGGAGTGACTCAGCTGTGTGATTATGACTATTAATTTGTAAATGATAGAATTTTGCAGTTTCAAAAGGTTGGACACAACTGAATATGATTTCTTTTATTGAGCTGAAGACCTGGCATATAGAAAAATTCAAAGTGGCATTTAGAGCCCTGAGTTTCATGCACTGAAACATAAAACAGACACCAGATGTGACTGCAGAAAATAACACAGGAATGAGAGTATTTCATTTCCTTTTGTATTAAATACACTTTATTTTTCTTAGTCAATTTTAAAAAGATGTTTGAAATGGGTTGTATTTCCTTTAGGTTCATCTGAAGAGTACAAAGGTTTTGGCTTCTTACCTAAATTTGGTTCTTGCTCCAACCAACTATTCACCCACTGCCCAACACTTTGGTTCTCCTAAGATAAATTACATTAGAAAACTGTCATGCACTGTTTTCCATCGTTGAGAGCAGACTGTTCCATATACCAGCATGTTTATTTTATATGTCCTCTGTCCTTGGTCAGATTGGGCACCTGTCTTTTTAAGAGAGAGGAGAGAAGAGCTAGCAGGGGAAGGCATTTAAAACAAGCACCCTAGAGATCAGCTAGAAGGTGACAAACAGGTCACTGTTTATCTCCAAGGTATCAAAGTACCTGCTGTGGGAACAAGAGGTTAGAAGCCCATCCTTGAGAGGTCTGTGTGCTTGCACCAGAATCCTGGTACCCAAGAACACCAGCCTGACAGGCTAGGTGGGATTCCCTGGTCAATCTCTGTTGGATGTTGCAGATATCTAATTTGATGGTGCTACTGTGGTTTGTCCTCTTATTCAGCTTCTGGCATCTTGTCTAATAGATGTTGAATGTGACCAATCTAGTGATTTTTTGCCTTCTTTCTGCTATCAGTTGCTTGCTCCAAAACTTTTACTTGGTATATACTAATATAATTTTGAACGTGACCATACAGTCACCATAGGACAGTGACAAGACAACTCTTCATGTCATCTGTGAAATGGTCTTCTCTTCAGGCTGGTTATAAGAGTCCAATAAAGTACATGCTTTGAATGTCCAGAATAATTCCCATGGAATGGTCTTACTGACAAACACTGTCTCTTCTCCTTAATTCAAGCATGTAGTTAACACCTTTCTTCCAGACCTGTTAGTGTTACATGCTATATGTGAGTAAGAAGAGAGTATCTTTAGGTCCCATTGCATGTTATAGAATCCACTGATCTCAGATTTAAAAGGAAAAAAAAGGAATTACTAAGTGACATTTGTTAATTTCATCTTTTTTCTGAGTGTGAAACAAGAAGATGTATTGCGTTCATATCATAGAATGTGAAGAGAACTCACTAAGAATCTAAAATAAGGAAATTATCAGAAAGGACATGTAGTGAGGAGAAGAAAACTGGCTTCCTGTGGATGATTCCTGATAGAAAAATGAGTACTATGAACAGACTTTCATAAAACTTGACAAAAATATCTTAAAAGCTAAAAATAAAATGAAATAAAATGGATAAATGCAAAATAGATTTCTGGCATTCCAGTTACAAGCAGTGAGCATTTTAGTAGCAGTGAAGGTAAAATAAGAAAAAGAGAGAAACATTATTTAGAACTCTATGAAGTTTCCTTTAATAATCAGAATATGTATCATGCTTCAAATGAACCAAAAACTGAAACCATATTTAAAACTGAAGATGGAAATGAAGGTGAAACTCAAGGTAAGTGCACAAGTGCTTCTTAGTCCTAATGTGCACAAGGGCTTGGATATGATCTCCAGTAACAAGGAAACACATACACACACACTCACACACATATTCATACACACACACACACACACACACACATGCGTCCACACACACATACACACAAACATACACATACTCTCTCTCGTACTCAGACATATGAATACAAAAACACACATCCTTACAAACCCACAAACATACACACATACTCACTCACACACATACTCAAAAGGCCTGAAGGAAGGTCAAAACTTCAAAAAGAATTATACAAGCATCTAGGAGTCAAAGCAGTAACAATTGCATAAAAAAAGAAATTCAGCTGTGACTTCATACTGGTGGAACACACAGAGATAAAATAAAATAGAGATAATACTATAAAACCTACAACAGGAAGAGTCTTTTGCCCCAAGAATTATGATTCTTTTTTTCTATTTGTTTTTACATGTATGTGTTGGCCTGTGTTTGTGTGTGGATGCCATGGCATTCATCAAGCTTGGTACTACCCTTTCTCACTGAGCCATCTCATGAGTTCCCTAAGAATTACGTTTCCATCCATTTATAAGTATGTGAAATAAACTTCTAGGGAGACGCAACACACACGCCTACTCAAAACAGGTAAGAAACCAATACAGACCAAAATATAGATACCACCAAAGTCCAATTTGGTGAGACCATTTTTTATATTTGGGTCACTTACAGGAGTATGGATGACGGGTTATTTACACCAGCAGAAATGACTCAGAGACAGCTAAAAGTCCAGGCCAGCATGGGTGAGAGCTCACGAAAGTGGGAAAGCCAGAGCCCACTTTACAGCCTGCAGGCAGCTCGACAGGTTGGAGACTGTCCTTTCCATGTGCTTCAGATGGTCTAAGTCGTTCCTCCAGGCAACGTAGCTGACTTCTGCTTCTTCCAGGTAGCTGGTCTGGTTCTAGAGTCTTCTTTGTAGTTTGGCTTTACTGAGTCTGAGCTAAACTCCCATTTTTATTACTTTCTCTGGTATGGAGTGGTCTCGGGAATCTGGTTAGTTTCAGAGACCCCCTGAAGTTGTGCTGAGTTGTTTACCTTCATGCTTAAGGAGCTTCCCTGCAGGATGTAATGTTTCAACTTCAGAGGAATCTTTTATACAACAATAACAACGCGAGGAAGCAATGCCTTGTGCTACAGACTAAGCTATGCCATCCAGTTGTGCTCTTTGGAAACTACTAAACATCCAGATCTACTTCAAATTGATTAAAATAAGAATCGAATTATAAAGAGAACATTGTAGCTGAAAATAACAAATTGAATAATATAATCTAAGCATCTTGAGGATCAAGTTTAGAATTTTTTTTTTTTTGAGTATGATTAAAACTTTGAAGACAGTTTCCATTCTCGGTAAGAAAAGAGAAAGCTACGGTTAGAGATTTTAAAAACTCAAATAGAAAACAAGTGGAGATGAAATATTGAATGCAGATATGTGAGAGAAAACTCAAACACCCTGACATTCACAATGTAAAGTAGCACGGAAAATCGAACTGATTGTAATTATCAAGTTAATCATTTTCTTATAAAATTTAAAGTAAACATCATTAGAACTAAAAGTAGAAGTTATTAAAGAAAAGTGAGCTAAAGAGAAGGAGAGAAGTCTCAGTAATTGTGAGCTACTCTGGCAGAGGACCTAAATTCACGTCCCAACACCTACATCAGGGTGTTCACAAATAACTGTAACTCCAATTCCAGTGGTCAAATAACCTTTTCTGTCCTCAGTAGTAAACTGTACTCCTGTGTACGTACACCCTGGCCCAACATATATACACCTATAATTAAAATCTAAAAATAAATCTAAAAAAAAAGGAAACATATCTGAATTTATCTTCTTTTCTTAGAATTCACCATAATTCCAAAAGAATTAGCCCTTACAGTGTTTACAGTTTGAGAATTCTTAAGCAAGGCCCCAGACAGAGAACCCAGACAACTTATTTTTGTCTTGTTGTGACACAATATGTATCACAACTGATGGGAGGAACATTTTGCTTTGATTCATGTTTGCAGAGGATTTCAGGCCATCACAGAGGAGTCAGGCATGGTGGAGCCACTTCATCAGAGCAGAAGGTGCTGGCTGTACATCCAGCTGAGTCACAAAGGAACGAAAAGCATGAACCAGGAGCTAGGAGAAGCTATCAAAACCTGTCCTTAGTGATTGATTTATGTCATGCAATTCGTTTCTCTCTCAAATCATGCCACCATCTGAGAAACAAATATATTATAAACATGAATCTGCAGAGGGCATTTGGGGTTCAGTTTGTAGCATTCCATGTCTGGCCCCCAAAGCCTCATGGCTATCTAATAATACAAAATTCATGTTTTAGTTCAATCCCGAGATTCTCCTTAAATGCCCAATACTGACCCAAAGTCCAAAGTCTCTTTTGAGAATAGTCTTAACTGGGAATCCCTGTGAAAGTATAATGTCTTACAGCAAGCATGCCCATTTCCAAGTGGGAGACTGGGATGATAGCCAGGAGAGATGGAGCAGAGCAAAAAAGTACCTCAGAAGACTATTCTTAATTGTCAACTGAACTATATCCAGAAGGGACTACAATCCAGAAATGAAGGGCACACCTGTGATACCAATCTTGAGACAGAAAGACAATATGCTTTTGATCCAGATCTTGAGCCTGGAAGACCTACACACACACACACACACACACACACTCACACTCACACACACACACATATACATACATACACACATGTCTGTGTATATATATGTACATATGTACATATATATGCATATATATGCACATATATACACATACATATGTGTTTATACATATAAACATGCACACACACACACACACACACACACACACACACACACATATATATATATATATATATATATATATATATATATATATATATATAAAACATATGTTCTGTGACTCTAAAGAACCATGACAAATACAGTATCATCAAGGCAGCTACTCAATACTGCAGCACTATATCTCATGTATCTTCCTAAGGCTCTACTGCCCATAGCACACATGACTTTTTCCAAGCTGTACCCACTCTGCCTATGTGTTTCCTTAGCACACATCCCTTATCACTTGCATCTTGGATGGGGTGGGTTTTCCACAGCTAAATAATGTTGGCATGGGTGAGACGTGAGACAAGGAAGACAGATTCTCGAAAAGTAGCAAATCAGTTAATGCTGCAGAAAGATAAAACCAAAGAAGGTTTAAAAAAAAAATCACTCAAGAAATCCTCAAAGTTACGGAAGGAATCAAGCCTATAGATGGAAAAGCTTCATTGTACATCAGGTAGTTAAAGACCCATGTGTGGTTATATACAAATTAAACTTTGGGATTCGAAAAAGCGATGAGAGCAAGGTGCATACTTCTGGATAGAAAGTAGAAGTTTCTGACAAAGATGACCCACTGGGAATCAAATTTCTTACCTGCGACACTGACAAGTCCATGGATAAACCTTGCCTACAGAGACTCCAGAGAGCCTGAAATTGAATGCAGTCTCCCTTTAAACAGACCAATTATTATCTACCTGACAGAATGAAAACGTTCTTGCATATGTGCAACCGTTATAAAGGACACTAGCTCTGTCAGTTCCAGGGATCAAGCTTATGTCCTCGAGCATGGCAGCAGAAGCTTTTACATACTGAGTCATCTTGACAGCAGAAAATATATTCGCTCTGTAACCCAACCAACGGAAGTGATTGAATGCAGATAATAGTGACAATCAATAAATCTTTGAAATAAAGGGTGTATTCAAGTCACCACGTCATAGGCAAATCAAAAAATAAATAGACCAGTAAAAAAAAAAAAAGACTGAAAAATACATATTAACATACGTGGGACTCTAATGGGATTAAAGCAGTGTTCCTCTTCAGTGTGAAGAAAACAGGCAACTTAATGAATTGTCCTGTTTAAAAATGTTAAATTGATAGTCAGGTAAAAGATAATAAAATTAAGGTCTGTGTGACAGATCATAAATTAAAACTACAAGAAAGCCTTGAAAATATTTTTGCAGACTGTTGTTTATTGCCTACCCTAGATTTCATATAAATCACAATGATGGGAACTCATTGCTTCCTATAGAGGAAACAAGGAGGCAAGAGATAAAAAGACAGACACCGTTGATCTGCACACAAAAAAACACGGAAGTTTTTTTTTGAATGACAGATGACTCCATAAAGAAAATTTGTAGACAAAAACATGAATGTTAAAAATTCTTGTGTAGAAGAATTGAGGAAATTCATATTCATAATACACAAAACTTCCACAAATTCACATGGCAGCTACAAACACTAGTTGAGAAGGGTATATTGAAGTCATAATCCATCAATAAGCAAACCAAAACAGATGCTAACCATGAAGTTTTTCCAATATCTTTCTAGTTAAAAATATGCAGTAAGGTGTTAAGGAGGTGACGTGGTACAAATGACAGTACTCTGTATAGTAGGTGTGGTCGTTTGAATTTTCTTGGCCCCAGGAGAGTCGTTATTTGGAGGTGTGTCCTTGTTGGAGTGCCTGTTGTTAGCATGTTAGCATTCCTTCTAGGCTCCACCCAACAGTTATCTAGTAGCAGCCAGGTAGGAGCCTGGCTTGCTATAAAAAAGATTGTTTGGCCTTTCTTGCTCTCTCTGACCTTTTTTTCTCTCCCTGACTCTCTGCACTCTGGTCACTCTCTGGTCTCTCTTTCTCCTTCACCCTCCTTCTTCTGTTTCCACATGCTCT
>JANHMN010000001.1:10958945-10971445 GCA_030674055.1 Rhabdomys pumilio
GGTCTCTCTTTCTCCTTCACCCTCCTTCTTCTGTTTCCACATGCTCTCCAGCCTCTCTCTCTCTTTCTCTCTCTCTCTCTCTCTCTCTCTCTGTTCTTCTCTGTCCTTTCTCTTTCTGTGTTTACTCCTTTCTGACCGTCACCTTCCCACTCCTCCAAATAAATGTCATTTTATACCAGGCCCTGTCTTATGACTAGTATCTGATGCCTTATCATGGGCCTGATAAGGCAGCCCTTCCTGCTGCAATTTTGCATTTCCCCCATGCCATACAATTCTCTAAATCACATCCAGATGCAAAGCTATCCAAAGGTAGTTTTTGTTTTGTTGTCTTTTTCCCCTTTCAATTAGAGAAATTCCTCCAATAAAGCCATACCTGATATGTTTTGTAAAATGTAATTTGTTTGTAAAACCTTAATTAAATAATATCAATTGGTATGTAAATTGAGATACTAAAAAGATGTTCCCAAAGGACATTGACTTATTATAAATTTACAATGCATTTGCTATTGTACGAAGGATAGTTATATCATGCTAGGCGTATTTGTGACCTAGTTATTCTTTCATTTGGACATGAAATATGATTTGTGTCAAGCTGACAAGGGGTGGATTGTGATAGCTATTCCTGGTTGTCAGCAGGTCTTAACTCTTTTCCTGGAGGAGCGACCCATACTTTCATTCCTCATGGCTCTGTGCACTTTGTCATCCTGCTTGGCTTAGGCTGGTATAGTTTCCCATTGATGTTAAACACAGGACATGGTAGTAGGGGAAGGTAGATGTTGTTTTTATAAGAGTTGCCTTGGTCATGGTATCTGTTCATAGAAGTAAAACCCTAACCAGGACAGACAGTAGGTAGGTGGAAAATGTCCTTCACAAACACTAGCAGTAGCCAGGCCAATGGGGAGAGACCTTAACCAATCTAGCCAACTGAAAGAAAGCACATACCTCTTTGACATGTCAATCTCACTTCTGGGAATTTCTCTAATTAAAAGGAGAAAAAAAGAAGGAAAGAAAAAGAAAAACCTTTGGATAACTGTGTATGTGGATATGATCCAGAGAATTGTATCACATTGGGGAAGATACACACAGTTTTAAAATAGAGTTATAACCAGGAAAAGTGAGGTTAGATTAAGGGAGAGTCTGTCCTGAAGAAATCTATAATCTGGGTAGCCATTAAATATACTGTCACAGAAATGGCACCTGAATGAAAAAAAAATCATAGTGAAATAATTGAGAACATTTACATATGAATCAGTGTAGATAAAGGTATTGATCTTAAACAACCTAAATATGACCACCGAGTGGCTACATAGCAGACTAACCTTGTGTGCCGGAGATAGTCATTCAAATTCAACTCTCGAGACGAACGGGGTTGACAACTCTCAAATGACTGCATTCGGTATTAACACTTGGTTAAGGCAGGAGCTAAGTAAATGCTTTTCCTATTCTTCTTCAGTTTTTCTATGGGTTTAAATTTTAAAAAAGATTCAGGAGGAAGATATTGAAAGCTTAACCTTACATTAAAAAAAAAAAAAGAAAAGAAGAAGTAGAAGAAGTATTGAATTTGGTGTGGTCCAATTCTAACTGAAGAATTTTGGGCCCCTTCCTGGGATCATGTAAAAGAAGGTCCCTGGAAGTTTAAGCAGTGGAAAGGGTAGATTCTGAATGCAGCTGCTGGCTGTGGTATTGCTTCTGACCCCTGTCCTTCATGCAGCTAGAGTTAATATTTCTTCCCTATATTTGGAAGAAAGTAAGATATAAACTCCAGGTAAACAGTGTAACTGAGTCTAGTTAAGTAAAGTTAACACTTATCATGAGCCAGGCAGGCATGTCATACAAATTTTCTAGAAAGAGCAGAGTGACCATACCCCGCAGAGTGGGTGAAGGAAAGAAAAAAAAAACCTGAGATTTTATAAATGCTTTCGGTTGTGTTGTCATAAGCAACTTCAAAAGCTAATCAAGTTCACAAAAATGTAATGGATCTGTACCCTGTGAGAAATGAGATAATTCATTTGGAAATTCACCAGGTCTTTGAGAAAATGAATACTACATATGTATATATTCACTGACACCTGGCACGTCTAAGATCATATATGCCAGATTTTAGCCTGGAGGCAATTTTTATCAAGAAGTTATAAACCTCTGAAAATAGAGGTTAATAGAAAAAGCTGAAATATCCTTAATGACCAGGTTGCTACGGCAACAATATAAGCTTAGTACTAGCATCAAATATCTCCTGCATTTAGGGGTCCTCATCTCTTTCGTTAAATTTTTTCTTGAGGAAAACAGAAGACTTTCTTCCTGTGTCCTTGAATCAATGATTTAGTGGATAATCAGGTACCACAGCTAGGTGGAAAAGTAGGGAAAGCACTGGAAGATGCCATAGTTGGTGGGAGCAGCAAGGTCACCGAACTATACACTACATGTAACTTCCCTCTTTGGGGGTGTGACATCTTTATTTGTGTGTGCTATGAGCACATGTGTATGTTTAGATGTGTGTAGGCATAAATGTCTTTCTTGATTACTCCATATTATGTACCGAAGGAGGGCATCTCACTAAACCCAGTTATACAAGTCCATCTAATTAACTTGTCCTGAGCCACAGGAGAGTTGAGCTCTGCTCCTGCAAGCACTCCACCACACCCACCAGGTTTTAACTTGGTTTCTGGGGCTCTGAACTTCTATGTTCATACTTCCACAGCAAGTGCTTTAGCCACTGAGTCATCTGTTAAGCCCTGATATAACCTTTAAGGATTGAAGAAAGGTGGAGGTAAAACATAAATAACTATTGTACACGTGTAAATAAAAATAGAAATAAATAACGTAAGTCAGTTATTTCTATAATTAGCACCAGAAAGGAGTCAAACATCCTCATTTCTTTGTGACACTTCAAACAATAGGCAGGAGATATTTCTAGATATTAGAGAATCCATTCTCAGAAACTGCAGAGCAGAGGTTCAAAGTGTGATGACTCAGGAGACTGTTCTGGCTTTCAGTAAAATACTGGTCCCTGCTGGGGTCATGTTTCCCATGGGAACACATGACTGTTCTGTTTCTGCCAATAGTCAATAACATGCTTATTTTCTGTAATGAAAACAAACAAACATTTCTCAAAATCTTATCTCAAGCCTCTTCATTCTTTTCCCTCATTCCACAAAAGGGTTCTGGGTATTGCAAACAGGATGGGACACGCAGTAACTACCCGAAGAGGCATTTGGTTCTAATTGACGGTAATCACTCATTTCAGAGTAACACTAACGGATCACTATGCATCTTAACCTCTTATCTGCATTTTCTAATCTCATTTGGCATAAGAAATAACACAAGGATTATAAATTTTCCATAATGAAACAGAAAAAGCAAAGACCTAATTGCTCTGTTAGGCCTAAAGCAAAGACGTCTCTGCTTCTTCTTAAACAGCAGACACAGATCACCAAGTGTGTTTGCAGGACTTAGCTCAGCTTCAAGGATCTCAGTATATCTGGAAACTGGTTAACTTTAGATCTGGCATGCATATCCACAAGACGTGGGTCATCTGGCCCCTTCTCAAGTTTGCACCAATGGGAAGTAACTGTGTTAAGTGATACCAGTTTAGGTTTTGGGGGGAATCCAAGTTATAGGTAAACAGCTTGAGAGGAAAATGAAGGGTGGGAGGGTCTGCAGTGGAAGAGAGATGTTGCAGAAGGCAAAGCCATCTTCAGGTGTCATTTGACTCACTTATTCATACAGGAGAGACTAAATGTAATCCAAAGACAATTCTTCTCTGGAACAAGGCTAATATTTGCTTACAGAGAAAGAAGGTAATTTTCAGGACCTTCAATTTAACCAATAAATAAGATAGACAATACCAATTAAGCTAATCTAGATTTTCAGTGGTACAAACTACAGTTTTTTGGAAATCTGTCTTTCCATCATCTTCTAGTAATCTCAATTATCTTCCTGGCACCTTTTGTCTTTTCTTGCAGAAGCAACTAAAATGTGAGCAATTCCTTGTCATTCCTGAGCTGGGCTTGAGATGTTGGGTTGCCTAGCAGCAATCTGCACGTCTGTAACACAATCCTCACACCCAAGGCTCAGGGAACATAACAGAGGAGGGGTGGAGAGAGTGGGAAACTTGAAGAGTAGCCTGACTGATGGCATATTCTCATCAGAACTGAGAACCTGACTGATGGCATATTCTCGTCAGGACTGAGATGTTGCTCATTTGCCCTCTCATCAAAACATGCCTATGTTCTGTCAGGAAAACAAACAAGCATTTTCTCAAAATCTTATCTCAAGCTTCTTCCTTCTTTTTCCTCATTCCACAAAAGGGTTGGTTACCTATACAAGACCTGCTCAGACCACACCAGTCGCCATGCCAATGGATGGAGGAAAACATCACAGGACCCACCTCTAAGTAAAGAGCTTTGGACAGTACTAGCTGCCAAGAAAGGAAGAACCAATGGTTTTCTTTTTTTTATTTTGTTTCCCAGGGCCCCCAATCCTTAGTGTTCAGCACTCGAGGGCCATGTTGAAGGGGACACAGGGGAAGTCAGGGGAGAGAGGAGGATGAAGAAGAGTAGACTTTATTTAAATATAGCATACTCACATATGAAACCCTCAAACAAAGGAATCCAGTGAGACTGGAGCACACACGTTCCGTTCCTACTCACATCCTCTTGACAAGCTGCGTACAGTTCAGTTTGAGCCTGCAGGTGAAGACAGGATTCTAGAGCAGTGCAGAGAAACAACTTGGAGGAAAACCTGGATTGGCACCTTTACCCTAGCTGCCCACCTGGGATTTATTACAAAGGAATTAATACCTTTTTTCTCTATACAGCTGCATCTTTTGCACTGCAGCTCAGCCATACTGGGTTGAGGTGAGTTTTCTAATGCATGGGACTGGGATGTGCTAATTTCTACTCTGGGTGACATAACAGCACCCCCGTGCTTTCTGCATCCTGCAAAGTAGGGAAGAGATTCCTGTGGGAAGCCCATCTTAGCTCCAGCACTTTTCTCTAACTACAAAATAATGTGCCCCACATCAAGCCGTGCTTTTAAATGAACGTCTAACATGATGGAAATGAAACATGTGTGAATGACATTAAGTGGTTGGTATTGCTTACAACTAGGGAGCCAGGAATAGTTCAGCGTGCGCTTGATAAATTAGGGAAATTGGCAGGGAAAGCCAGAAGAACGTAAATGGGGCAAGGGTAAGATGTGACAGTCAGAAGCCAGCTACAAACAGCAGAGATGAAAGAGGGGCTGTCTAGACCAACACTACCGCGTCAGGAGGGCCAGAGCAACTGCAGACTCAGGACTGAAAACCAGTCAGCAAAACGAGGCTGTTATTTAAAGGCCTAAGATGCTTATATATTAGGAGGAGTATGACATTTTAAGTCCAGCAAGTCGTATTTCTTCTCCGCTGGCAACGCTGAAGACCTTATTAAAGATGGTGTCTAGTTTTATTCTCAAACACTTTAAGGGCAATGTGGCAAAATTGGAGCGCATCCAACACAGAGCAACAGAAATGATAAAAGCATGGGAAAATAAAGGCCGAGCCGAAAGGTTAATATCTGGGATTGTTTAGCTCGAAGAAACAAGAAAGGTGACATATAATCTATTTGAATACATGCCTAGTTATTATAATGAGCATCCTGAGTGGCCATTCCACAAGGATTTAATGAGTATCAGGAGACAAATTTATACTGTGGTCTTTGATTAGTATGATATCAGGAAATATTGGGGGATTCTACATAGAGCACTATGAAGAAAATTGGCACAATTATTTTTTTTCAAGATGTGGAGAATACTGCAATGTAATGGGTGTTTACTTAACCTTATAGACAGAGAGCAAGCCAGACTGAAAGAGACTGGGTGATTTACATAGCCATGCAGCGGTATGACTTATTAATTTAATTAAACCTGTTTCTGTTTTCTTGTGCTCCCTTTTAGAGTGTTGTATGACAAAATAGGAAGTGTGTACAAGAAAATGACATCCTACTGTGTGCTGGCATGTTAGCTGCCTCACTAAGATGCACTAGGCCATTGAGTGGTGGGCAGAACAGATGACATTTTCTCTGGAATGCCATTTTTATTTAAAAGAATGATTGGCAAAAATAATATGGTTGTTCACACTTAGACGTTGGCAGATGTTCTGTTAGGAATGAACTTGGTAACTCTGTCTCTGCACGGTTTAATACAGTGATGTTGGCAGCCAATACAATCCAGGCTTGAAAGAAAAATTTGGTACTAGGACAGATTTCCTTTTCCCATTTGATATTTTCCTTTCCCATTGAGATATTTTTAAATTCTTCTATTTTTAAAATAAGAAAATGTCAATAATTAGGAAATCTGTATTAGTCAATATGTCAGTACTTTACAATTTACAAATATATATTTACAAAAGTATACATTGAATAAAAGATACATTTAAAGTCGTGTCAAATAATTTTCCATACAGTAAGATTTGATAAATTTCCAACAGGTGTTTGGACTCTGCATTAAAACTAAATTTAAAAGCTATTCCATCATTGTAATATAATATCAAAGAATAGTATCTACAGTTAATTACTAAAATACTGTTGGTTTCCAGCTGCCTCTTCACCCCACACCCAATCACCTTTATATACTTCAAAACAAGATATTGCAAAACATTAAACACAAAAGTAGATATGTTATTTTTTTGAACGCTTTTCTGGTTTCGAAAAAATATTTTTAGTGACTTATGACATTATATTCTGGGTTTATTACTATAATTTTAGAGACACAAATATTTTAGAAATGTATGAATTCATCTCTAATACAGGACATATCAATAATATGATCAATAATGTGTACAGCTCCAATCAAAATGTTATTTTAATCAATTTTTTTAATGTATAAGGTACCAGAAACCAAATAATTTAAGATCTGGTTGCTTAGACTATGGCTTTCTAAAATTTCTTCTAAGCTATATTACTGGAATTTTTTTCCTTCGTGGTGTGTGTTTGTGTGTGTGTGTGTGTGTGTGTGTGTGTGTGTGATATGCATAGATAAATATTTGTGTGTCCATGTGAAGATCCCATGTTGTCTTCAGGTATCTTTCTCTATCATCCCTTACATTATTATTTGAATCAAGGTCTCTCCCTGAACCTAAAGCTCAGGGATGTGCCTGGTTTTGATGGACAAAAAGTCAAAGGACTGTCTTGTTTCTACTCAACCCCAGTTTCTGTGTGCTTGGAGGGGATCCAAAGTAAACATTCATGCCTATTCAGCAAACACTGTACCCACTGACATGTCTCCTCAGCCCCTGGATTGCTTTATTTAAATATTTTTTTTTGCTGTCATTTAGCTGTATTCCTCCATGAGGAACTCATACAGGAGTAAGAAGGAAGCTAAGGGATTTGATAATGTTTTCATCTAAACTTCATTTTCTTGGTAACAGGTGACAACTGTCTGCACTCAGGCTTCTCGATGATTGAGTACTTGACAAATATAAAGTTAATCTCACCAAGGTGTGTACCTATAGAGACTGGCTAGAAGGACGAATATATGTTAATTAACTTACTGGATGTTCTACTTACCCATGATGCCCAACCAACTGCTGCCAGTTTTCTTTGACATTATCTGATACCAGTGGCAGAGCTTATAGAACATCTATCACTATGGACAGTTTGAGTGCATCCCCCAAGAGATTATGTGTTGGAAGATTTAGCTCCCACTGTGATGGTGACTAAAGGTAGTAGGACTTTCAAGAGACGGTACTTAGTGGGAAGTCCCAGGCTATTTGAGGGAGAGGCCTGTGAACAAACTTAACTCAGTAGTTGAGCACTTGCCTAGCATATGTGAGTTCAATTCTATGTGCTTTAAAACAAACAAACAAACAAACAAACAGAAAGCATACTTGAATGAGGGAACGTCCTTACGAGTGAATAACATGGTTCCTAGAGCAACTCTGACTTAGTTCATAGGACAGATTGGGTTTAAAAGGGCAAGTCTGGCCATTCTCCAGCCATTCCCCATCTCCTACCTGTCTGGTAACGTGACTTTTCTTGTAAGTGCTCCGTCATTGTGATGTCACTTTCCAGGACACTCTCACCAGACTATATTGTCATGCATTTGAACCCACAAGTGGGCTACATTAACTCTTTTTAGATGTACCTGGCCTTGGGTACTTTGCTTTAGTAATGGAAAATTGACAAATAGAGGGAACAGGTATCAAGGAGTAAAGTCATTATCTTAACTATTCCTGAATGTCTCAGAACTGTGTCTGGAGAGGGGAAGCCTAAAAAAGACTAGAATGCTATTCACTGTGAGTTACAGAATTTGCTGACAAGGAGACTAGGAAACTAGTCTGGGATGGAAATGATCTGATTGTGTATGGGAGAAAACCCTGTCCTTTTACACAATTGCAAAGAATCTGGATGCTCTATGCCCATGACCTCAGATTTTATGGAAGATTGAACTTGAAAGTGATGAGCTAGTTTATCTGACAGATGACATTTCTAAACAAGATACAGACATAGCTGGCTTGGTGCTTCTGATTGATTTCGAGAGCAAAGGAGAATGTAGTACAAACACTGGGAAAATCTGTAGTGGTAGAAAATGTGCTAGAGAAGAAGAGCACTGCAAATGAGCATCTTCAGTGCATGATGGGAAGTGTCAAAGCAACTGAAGAAGGCCTTGTGCTTGTGTCTGAAATCCTCCAGTCTCGCTAGGTGCACATTTCTGGGATGGAATTGTTTTAGGGGGTGAAGCTAGATGCTTTCTACAGAGCACCTAGGATGGAGAAGTCTTATGATGCTGCCTTCTTTTCACTGGTGAAATATGCTAGTGTTGTATCTATGATTGAAGTGGACTGTGTGCACTCTGTGCTAGATAGAGGCAGACATGTCGTACCAGTTCTTTCCAGATGAGCCTTTAGAAATGTGAGGTAATACTCAAAAGCTGCATCATATGCTGTATGAAAGAGGTGCAGGAGCCAAAAATAAAATCTAATCCTTTCCACTTGTTATTTTATTCCCTAACATCTATATTACAGCTAAATCTTCGATCACATTAAGAACAGGGAGAGTAAACCCAACTATGGTGTTTAGAGGTGGGATCCCTGTGAACTGAGTAGGATTAAGTAAGGTCATCAGAATGGAAGCTATTTGCTTGAAAACTGGTGGATTTATAGAATAGGGACGGGTCAGTGGGAAAAACACAGGCATACTTTATCTATTACTTCGTGATGGCTTGTGCTACCTTAGGGCTTTGTAATAAGAACTGCATCCAACAGGATTCCTCTTGATTTGGGGCCAGAACCCTGTGCTCAAATACAGCTCTTTTCTTTAAAATGCATGAAGCTGTGCTGCTGTGTTATCAGCTGAAGAAGACAAACACATCCATATATCACTCTTGATATGGCTGACGTTTCAACCAGGGGCATTCTTGACAGATCCAAGCAACTGTAGCAGTGTCAGTATGGCACGTATTCCAACCACAGCACAGTTAACACAGCCAAGCAGCCTTGCAAGGAGAGAAGGTCAGGTTCCTCGGTCCTGCCTTATGTAACTTTATATATAAGGACCAGATAGGGTCCCTGTTTCCTGCATGACCGGGTTTCTACATTCTTTCTCCTTTTTCAAATAGAGAAATTGACTGAAATAAGATAAACCCAATCCTCTGGATAAGAAGGAATTCAAAACATTTGATAGATTCAATTTGGACTTTGAGCTTAGGTAGAAAGCTTCTAATTTTCAAGTTATTTGGTAAAAACATCCTGCCAATTATTTTCCATTATTTGATGATAATGGATGCAGTAGAACAGGTTTCCCTGGAAACAGACTCTGAAATGGAGTGTTACATGCAGATGCCTTATTTACAAGAAACAGTGGCTATGACAGCAAAGAGGATGGGGTTAGGTAGAAGGAAAAATGATAATAAGCTAATTCCATGGGAATCTCTGCAGCCAGAGTGGACTTCAGGCTGTGTTGAATGAAGAATGGATGCTCACGTGACTGAATTCTGAACACATCAGTAACTTATGTTCCCAGGAAGGGGAATCTAAGTGTTCAGAGGTCAGAGAAGGACTTCCCTGTAGGAATCAGAAACTATCTCTGATACATGTGGAAGAAAGAAGCAGGGAGGAGGAGGAGGGGAAGGAAGAAGGAGAGGCAGAGACAATGGTAGAAGGAAGGAAAGAGGGAAGGCAGAGAGAGAGAGAGAGAGAGAGAGAGAGAGAGAGAGAGAGAGAGAGAGAGAGAGAGAAGCAAAACATACTCTTTAAGGGCATAGCCTAAGCAATTTGCTTCCTGTAAGTACCCAGCTGTATCTAACCTCTAAAACTTCACCAACATTTTAGGATTTGATTCCACCAAATAGTTCATTTATTGGATTTCTGCACCTGCAACCCAATCACCACCTACTAAACACTGTAGCATTGAAGACTTAGATGAAGTACATTGAAGTGACTTAGATGACAGTCTAATCTATATTATATGTATAGTATTCATACTTTAGAAATAAATTAACATCGTCGCTCAAGCAAGCCTCAGGGTGCTGTAACCTAGATCTGTCTTGAGAAGAGACTGACAGAGTTTGTATTGCTCTGGGGATCAAAGAACTCTGCATATCCCCATGTCTTGAACTCAGTAGACTTACTTCTGTACTGGATAACATTGAATGCCAAATGACCCGTCAGACTGCTCAAGTTAAACTCAGTAGGTGCCCTTCACTCGACAGAGTAGAGGAGGTATATAGAAGAACCAAGGGTGGTTTACTCAAAAGTTGGGAAATCCAAGGACTTGCCAAATATCACAAGGGGTGTGTCCAACTCAATGTGAATTCAGGCAGATGCCATTGACAAAAAGGATTCAACCCAATTGAAAAGCTCTTAGGTTGTGAAGGAAACAACTGGAAGAGTGAAGAGCAACCTGTAAATTTGGTAAAATTTGCTAGCCTTTTGTCTGACAGGGTTATTATCTAGAACCCACAAGGAAATCAAAATACTTAATAAAGGTAACAACAGCAGAAACCCAAATTTGGTGGCTTGAAAAAAAAAGTGTTTTCATAGGCTCAGGTTTGTGAACACTTGGTCCTTAGATAATAATGCTATTTGGGGAAGTGACAGAACCTTAAGGATGAGCCTTGCTAGTTAGAGGAAGTGCTTCTCTGGAGTTGAGCTATTTCCTGGTCTCTCACTGCTCCCTGTATATGAAGAGAATGTGACCAGCTTATTGTCACCATGCCTCCCACTCCATTATGCACTTTTGCTCTGGAACCCTAGCCAGATGTCAAGTAAAGCCTTTCTCCTCTAAGTGGCCATTGCTCAGGGCATTTTTATCACAATAGCAGAAAAGTAACGAATACAATAATGACAGTGGAAGAGCCTCTTATACCGTTAGGAGGACCACTGCGAGTAGTAGAAAGTACTAGGGGAGACAGTATGGGATGTATTAGGCAAGGTTCCCTAGGCCAGTGCTTTTAACCTCCCTAATGATGCCACCCTTTAATACAGTTCCTTATGTTGTAGTTGTAGAGTGAAAAATTATAAAGACCACTTTATAAAATATATACAGGCTCACTAGTTCCAAGAGAGCGGAACTGAATGTGGGATTTCAGGCCTTCACTGCCCCAGGATACATTCCAGGAAGAGTATATTATCCCTGAGTCAGAGGACACTTGCTGACATTCCTCAAGTCTCAGGAAAGAGAACCCTCCTGTGGGTGGGGAAGGCCCAAAGCAGGAAGACACATTCATGACAGCAAAGAAAGATGCAAGTCATCTGGGTGGTCCCAGGAACTGGCTGACTGCAAGATAAATGGTTGGGCAAGGTTACATTCTTACAAAAGATAAGTGTATAAGATGTTTTCTGAATGACCCTGACTAGATTTGAGTTGGGACCTTTTAAGACTTTCTACTGTTTTTATGTTATGTTTCCTTGGTAACCCCATCACCCCACTTGGTTTGTGGTTCTGCCCTTTATAAGCCCTCAACTCCCAGCCGACGGGGGTCAACACTCCTCTGCCCCTATGTGGGTCACAAGTCTCAGCCTCAGTCGACTGTTTCCCAAATATCCAGAAATAAACCTCTGCTGATTGCATCCAGGTATGGTGTCTTGCAATTTTTGGGTGACCGTGATTTCCTGAGACTTGAGTAAGGGTCTCCTGAGTTTGGGGGTCTTCACAGTGACCCCTACCATAACATTATTTTTGTTACTACTCCATAACTGCAATTTTGCTACTGGCACGAATTGTAAATACATGACAGGATATGTGTAAATACATGTCATGATACATGATATGTAGGATATCTGGTATGTGACTCCCCCCAAAGGGGTTGCAATCCACAGCTTGAGAACCACCACCTTAGAGAAACAGAACTTATAGAATGAATTTATCACATATAAAAATACATCATTTGTCATATGTGTTATACATATTTATTAGAACAGCTTACAGGCTGTGGTCCAGCTATTCCAGTATACTCCAGAAATCCCAAGCAGGCTCTAAGGTCAGTGAGAGAAATGACTTGGCAGTAATAGCAAACAGGCAGAGAGG
>JANHMN010000001.1:10973945-11028945 GCA_030674055.1 Rhabdomys pumilio
AAACATTGAATTCAATTATATAGACAAAGTTCTGTCATATGTACACACACACACAAGCATATTCTACACAGAGAACAGTATGTATTCTGTGCATGTATAGCTTGAACACTTGCCTGAATCTGAGACCCTGCTCTTTATTCTCTTCAATCAGATGTCATAGGTATCAGCAATATTTCTTTTGGAGGAAAACAGCCAGTTGGGATCTGTTTTCCTACCGACCCCTTCCTCCGATCTACAAGTTCAAGCAAGTAGCTAGCAATCTCGGGTTTTATAAAAGGAAGAGCACAGGCTTCTTTTTGAAGGAATAAAAGTGAGAGAATCTAAGAATAAAAGGTATATTAGGAGACACTGAAAGATTTAAAAAAAAAAACCAGTGCACAAATATATTATTAACTGAAAAAAGAAGCAGTATGGGGAAAATTGTTTTAATCTGTTTCAGTCATTTCAGAAAGTAATTTCTGATAGAACTCAAATGTGAGAGAAATTGTCCAGATGGAATCGGTGACAAGGGTCAAGAGGAACAGGGGAAATATAGGAAGCACATACACTGTGGATGCTCACTCTTGGTTTTGTGTAAGAATGGCTACCACTGAAAGGAGGCAGACGACGAAGGAGGCAAGTTCTGATAGGGACGCAGAGGGGATCACCGTGCTACCGTGTTAGGAATTTCAGTCACCTTACACAGAACAGAAAAGAGGAAACTAAACACCTCACCAGATGCTGAAGTGGTGGTGGCAAGGAGGCAGAAACAATTGTGTAGTCCCTTTTTTTTTCTTCCCAAGAAAGTCAAGGACAAAACAAGGCACCACGAGTACCGAGTACTGGCAGTGAACCAGTTAGGAAACAAAGTTACAAAATAAAATGACTAAAAGCTCAAGAGAAAGGCAGGCTAAACCCAACCGCCAAAGGGACCAGAGTGGAAAGCTGAGATTTTAGATAGAAGAACACTGGGCTTGACTTTCTTTAGTTCCTGGAACAATATGTCCCATTTGGACCAAAAAGGGGAGGAGTCCTGAATTTGACACTGAGAAGACCAAAGACTGTAAATCACCCATGAGAACAAGTTCTGTCAAGCTGCCGAGAGCTCAGAAGTAAGTGGAACCAGGCAACCTGTCTATGTGACTTTCCCCTGCAGTGTCTGGCAGCCCCAGACTGGGAGGCAAGAAAGCAGATGACTGTACTTACCCATTCTTGGGGATTAGAATGGCAGCTCTTAGGCAAGAGAGTGTGACAATCTAATAAAATGACTGACCCTAACGTCAAGGCTGCTTAGGCAAGCAAATGAAGCCAGAAGAGGGGCTGATGATCTGCGACAGCAGCGAGCTATCAAGGGATGAGGAGTCATAATGAGGCTGAGAAACAGATTTCATTAGAAGCAGAGACATGAGAGACTTCTAATGATAGGCATTTGCGTGCAAAGTCTGTTGCAATTTGTATTCAAACTGGTTGGGAAGAGAAGAGTCACAGCATGATAATACTAGAGTTGAAGATGTGGTGTAGGGTTGCCCAGAATCAGAACTCTATTGTGGTTTGCTTGATTGTTTTTTAAACCAGGTTTTGCAGAGTCAATCGAAGGAGCGTAAGTGGGGTAAACCTGGAAATTCTTCTCTGTGCCATTTTTTAAAAATTTTATTGGAGTTAAATAAGAATATTTTAAAGATATTCTCATTTAATAAGGATCCTCTCCGGGCGATGGAAGCACACACCTTTAAAGCTAGCATTTGGGAAACAGAAGCAGGAAGATCTCTGTTAATTTGAGGCCAGCCTGATAATCAGAGTGAATTCTAGGACAGCCAAAGCCACACATAAAGAAACCCTGTCTCAAAACATTAAAAAAAAGAAAAAGAAAAAGAAAAGAAAACAGACAAACAAACCAAAAAGAAAAGAAATTAATTCCCTTAGTCTTTATAGTAAGCAGTGCCATTTTTGCTTCAAAGGTGCATCAAGAGTATATAAAGCAGTTTAGTAATGTACCTGTCTTCATTTTTTGGCTCATTACTGGGAGAAAACTCCAGGGCCCTCCTCTAATAATCAATCAATCAATCAATCAAACAAACAAACAAACAAACAAACAAAAAACTAACTTGTTGAGGGAAGGTTTATTTCTAGAGTGCAGCCCATCACGGCAGCAGAAGCATGAAGTGGCTGTTTACACTACATTCATTGTTGGGAACAGAAAGCAACAGGTGCTTTCGCTGTGCTTTCTTCTTTGATCTCAGTCCAGGACCCTGGTCCATTAACTGTGCCCTCTGCCTACTCACTCTTAGAGTGCTTCTCATATTTTAATTAACCCACTCTAGAAACTTATTGGCAGACACATCCAGAAGTTTGTCCCATAGGTGATTTTAGATCCTATCAAGATGACAATGAGTAGAATTGATCAGGCTATACATGACCACCAAGAGAAAACCTGGTGGTCAGGAGAACCCTGGGCACTGCCTAGCTGCATGACCAGGATCTCTTTAAGACTGTTACCCCGGGTCCAGGTTAGAGTTTTGTTATGTATCTTTGGCTTAAATGATTCAGTTGTTTCTTCAATGTTCAGGACTGTGGGCATCTGTGGGCTCATTTGCACATCTGGCTTGTTCCTGGTTCAAAACCAAACACATGTTCAATAATAGTCTTGATTTTTGTAAATTCATTTGCCAAATTGAACTTAATAAACAGATGCAGCATCAATTTTCAGCATGAACACCTGAGTGTGGAATCTTATTGCACCAGTTGTTGGCTGTGGAGAAAACAAGAATGGAAAGAACTCATATGTGTGTGATGTCCCTGACTTTACTGATGGTTAGACCACACAATATAAGAGAATGCCCCATTTTAGAGAAGGGATGCCTGGCAGGAAGCACTCTACATGTCCAATTGATAGGTGTTAGCAGATTCCCTCCATACTATGCTGGATGTGATCCCTCTTTTGGCTAAGCAGTTTAAGCTGTGGACTGACTATAGAGTCAAGTTGGGCTCTTCTCTTAGGGCAGATTGATGGTGAAGAATCTATTGGGTTTATGTTCTACTGGATGTTCTGGGTTGGCCAGCATGTCTTAAGATATTCCACAGGTCAATTTTTCCTTAAAGTTTTTTTTTTAATTTAATCTTAAACTATATTCAACTCTCAGTAGCCCAAAGGCTTGAAAAGTCAGCCTTGTGTGGGCCTCAGCCAACAGAAATGCGTGAGGGGGATGGATGGTACGCATAATGGATGATGACTGTATCAAAAAAGCAACTCTAGACAATGGCCTCTTAGCCTGGACAAGCATAGAGTAGTGGAACACAGGCACTGAGAAATATTAATAAGTCAGTAGGTCCAAACCACAGAGAGTTCTAGAAAGACTATATTTAGAAAACAATATGTTCACATCAACTCTTTTCTATCCTATCTGCTAAAGATAGAAAAAAAATCTTTCTTTGTTGAACTTCACTTTTAAGATATTAAATTATATACCAATAGAAATGAAGAAGTCAAAAAACTGTAAGTTAAGTTTCTAGAGAGACAGCTTCTAGTCATTTATGTTGTAAAGACACTGCTGACACTTCATTATCTAAGGAAACCATTACCATAGGGTAAGCATGCGTGTCCACCCTTCATGTACCTGCTGTGTGCAGCCTAGGATAGCTGTGACTGTGACCCAACACAATCATAAACTAACTTTAAACATTATGAGACTGTTTTTTTTTTAAAGCAGTGTGACTTGACTGTATGGATGACCAGTGGGAACTTTGTAAAAGTTGACAGAAGACAATGTCCTGTTGTAATGTCAGAAGGTTAGACATGCCTGCTGTAGAGATCAATATGAGTGACATATCATGGAAGGCAAAAGGAAATAGGACAAAGAAGAAAAATATTTCTGTGCAGAGTTACATGTGTGATGAGCAGAATTTATTTGCTGATTTATTTTGTGGAAAAATCCAATAGTAAGTTTAGGAATTTTCATTGACTTGAAGAAAACTTGTTTATACCCAAGGAAAAAATAGCAATTTCATTTTTAATGAAGTTTCAATTTCTTCTTTTGTATTTATATTATTATTATTATTATTATTATTATTATTAATTATTTGTGTCTGTGCTTGTGTGTGTGTGCATGTGTGTATGGGTGTATGTATGTTGCCTTGATTTGCCTGCAAAAATCTAGAATGGGTAGATTACCCCTTTTTAATTATAAAAAGCAAAACTACTTTTTATAGCAAAGTGGGACTTGGTGCAGCTTGGTGGGCCCTTTAGCCCTTGTCTTCTTTATATAAAATCTCAATATTTCATAAATTGTCCTCACACAACTGTTGTAGCAAGGCAAATGAATAACTTCTTAGGAGCCAAGGTACAGGGACTATAGATGGGAAAAATTTGGCCTGTTTACAGAACTTTTCTGTATAAATCAATCCAAATTCCTATGATTTAAATTTGTGTCCTGATATGATATCAGTCCTATAGGTCTGAAAATTTTATTCTGAACTTATTTGCCTCATCTACAAAATTGTGGCTTTGTGTTAGATTCCCACAAAACCTCTTCTTAGGGCTAAAATGGCCATTGGTCTAGAAAATGCTTAGTTTGTAAAAGCTAATGGTAACAACATTCAATTTTAGAGTCTATTCCCTGTTTTTAATAGAAAATTTTATGAGTTAAAATTTAAGCTTTGCCTACAAAGTAATGTCAGTCAACTGTCACATTATTTTTGATTATTTAACCATGACATTATGAATATCAAACAACTAAATATTTGAAGTCACACTTCTTCTGAATATTTTGAGAATGCATAATTGGTATTAGACTCAATACCAACAACTAGAACATAAGATTAAATGAGGGATGTTACGGTCGGTATCTTGATAGAGCTGTTAAGAAAACGGCCATTTGGCTTTAAAAAAAGCAATCCTAATAATGTTTGAGAAAATAAACTACAGCATAGTTTTATGTTAATTTCATATTAATAATGAATTCAGTTGTTTATATAAACATCCCCGTTTTAGCTTACGCATTTATCTACTTGGTAGCATACCCAAGAAGCTAGACGTGGCACATTTAACTCTATTTTTTTTCTTTGCCATTGATATAGGAAGATTGTGTCTCTAAAACTAATTTTAATGTTTAGGATAATTAAAATTAGGAGTGTAGTCTCTTACAAAGAGTGATTAGCAACAGAAAAGGGTAATATATTCTGTAAAATTGTTGATGTGTTCTTTGCTGATGGAGTAATCTGTTTAACAATTATTTTAGTTAACTTATTGGTTGATGTGAGAATGGTATACTGGACAAGAAGCAACTTAAAGGAGGGAGACCTCATCTACGCTTTAAGAAGTATAGTGCAGCATGGTAGGAAGACGTGTCAGCAGCAGCTGGAGATGTTTGTCCACATTCCATCCCTATTCAGGAAGCAGAGAGAAGAAAGCTAGCCCTCTGCTTACTTTCCCAATGGGAAGGTGCTGCCCACATCCAGGTTAGATCTTCATCCTGCAGTTCAGTCATTTTGCTTACCTTCTCATGGACATGCCTATAGAGAGTTTTATCTCCTAGGCAAATTCTAGATCTTGTTAAGCTGGCAAT
This sequence comes from Rhabdomys pumilio, assembly GCA_030674055.1. NCBI lineage: Eukaryota > Metazoa > Chordata > Mammalia > Rodentia > Muridae > Rhabdomys > Rhabdomys pumilio. The sequence goes on from JANHMN010000001.1 coordinate 10,979,486, forward strand.
CAACAAAAACAATTACAACAATAGAAGGGGAAACTGACCTTGATGAGATATTACATTAAAAAAATAAGATTAATTATAGTTATTTAAGTAGGTATCCTGAATAGTTTTCTGTCAACTAAACACAAGCTAGAGTCATCAGAGGACTGAGCCTCAATTGAGAAAATGCCTCCATAAGATCTGGCTGTAGGCAGTCTTGTAGAGCATTATTTTAATTAATGATTCATGGGTGGAGAGTCAAGTCTACTGTGGGTGGGGCAATTCCTGGGCTGGCGGTCCTTGGTTCTATAAGAAGGCAGGTTTAGCAAGTCACGGGGAGCAAGCAAATAAGTAACAGCCATCCATGGCCTCTGCATCAGCTACAGTCGCCAAATTCCTGCCCTCATCGCTTTTGATGATGAAATGTACTATGTAACTGTGAGTGAAATAATCCCTTTCTTTTTAAGTTGCTCTTGGTCATGGTATTTCCTTATTGAAATAGCAACCCTAAGACAATAGGGATATTGATTCTAAATGAACATCATTAATAACAGTAGGGTATTAGGAATTCTTACATACGAAAAATTAGCCCAAAGTATAATTTCAAAACTAGATTTCAATGGTTTTGTATAGCTGGTTGGTTTATGTTAATTCTTTTCTAATTAGATGTCCTAAAATATAAAGCTTTTGGTATATTATAACTTGTTTATTCTGTTTTTAGTGTTAAGAACTAGTTTAGGTTCAAATACTCAAGTGACATTTTGTTTTTCTAAGATAGCTAGAAATTTCAAAATTTTTCACTATAATGCAACCCTTGCATTGTGCTTATGTAATTGTGATAAGTCATATTTGGACTTCTATGCATGCTAGATATTTTTACTCAGTCATGCACTGTATGAGTATCTAAGAAATATGAGTATCTAATGTTTAAAGCATCAATTTGTCTCTTTACTTTATTAAGATAAAATGTTTCAGAGAGGCACTAAGCAAGGATGTGTCCCACATACTTAGCCATCAGCGATGTCTACTGAACTATACATGAGGTAGACAATTGCTTTTACTAACAATATTTCAGTTCTGTATGATTCCACAACACTCTCCCCTATCATACAGGGATAGATGCCGTATCGACATCCAACACAGAAACAACATGTAAAGCTCTACAAATGAGAAAATTTCCTACAAATTTGACTTATCTCGATTTTACATTCTTTTGTGCTTGGTTTCCGTGTGAAGTGACGTCCAAGTTTTCAAATGAAAGCAGCTAAGAAAGAAAATATTTACATCATTCTAACTTGCGTTTCCTGTACAGCTAGATACAATACAGATGCTAAGTCACTGGTCTGAAAGAGCTTCCACAAATCTATAATAAAATAATTAAATTAGTGAGTTGTGTTTAGATCAGAGACCCTGGGTTGCCAACTCTTAAGAACTCGGGGAATTCAGAACCACAGAAGGATCATTTGGACTCCATTTGGCAGAGCCGTCAGAAACTCCCTGCTCTTGGGAACGTCCCTTCCCAATAACATTTATAGCTCTAGATGGAAGCGAAAGGCACCATATGTTAAGAGTTTCCTGCAAAGCTTCCTGGTAAGCGAGGAAATAAATTCAACTTGTCACATCTGCTCGTGGGCCAGTCAAGTAGGATTTTATCACAGCCTTAAGTGGTTTACAAAACTGTCCTGTTATCGACTGAAGGGGCTTTATGTTTCAGGTTTTTGGGTTCTTTTTTTTAAAATACTGATGTCTGTAATCTAAATCATTAAACTATTTTTCTTCTTTGGAGTTTAGCAGCATGAATTATCATTCGCTTCTAAGCAAGCAGAATTATTCAAAGCAATTCAGCTAAGAATTGCATCCCCATAGCTTTGTCCCCCCACAGTTCTCTATGGCTTAACAAAAGAGTGCCTTGGGGTCTCCATTCTACCTCAGCTTCGACTCATGGGTCCTTGTATTTTGCATAATTTAAGATGTGAACTGCATTTAATCAGACTAAATTGATTATCTACCACTCCAAAGGTTCAACTGGTTTCATCCATGACAAAGAAAACAGGGTCAGTACAAATTTGTTTGTTTGGTTTTTTTGGCCAGAAATACACGTGCCTCTTTAACACGTGTGCTAAAACCTGTATTGTGAGATACACATTTGTGGTTCACCTTTGTAACCCTCAGAGTCCAACACTGGTAGAGTTATTACAGGCATTTCACTTCTCTCTCATAAGAAAAATCCTCAGTCTACAGACAGAAATATGGTGAGGCATGTTAGCCCTACCTTCTCCCAAAGAAGCTCAAGGAAAATGGATATTCTGAGGGCATGGATAAGTTCTCAACTCAACGACTCATAACCTCACACTCATGTCTTTTTGTAAGGGAGAAAATTCATTCATGTGTCTCCTATAATTTTAGAAGTTAAAGATATTTTCACTTGAAGTGAAAACTGCTCTCTTAGTGTCTGTCTAATTCTGTGGCACTTATAAAAGAACGAAGATAGCAATACTTCCGAGTGCCATGCAGTGGTACAAACCCCAACACTTGTTTGTGTTTTTATGCACACACCATTCCTTCAGGTGAAATAAAAAACATACAAAAAAATTCAATAAATCAGAATGAAGGAAAATAGTGTAGATAATAAAAAAGAAAGATTTAGCACACTTGCCTATAAATTTATAAAACTAGGCTGCAGAATGTACTGAGTTTCCTAGTAACCAAAACAAACAATCAGCGGTTCAGGTTTTTTCAATTATGGATGGGTTTGTCAGAAGGCCATGCAATCACAGGGACAGACATTTCACAAATGTGAATGGTAAAGCCAACCCACTCTGGACATCCTCTGTATTTGCTCCTTTTCTTGTTGCTATGATAAATCAACTGAGAAAAACTACTTAAGCTAGGGCAGGCTTGTTGTGATTCAGCTTCAGATGCCTAGAAGGCATGATGGGAGAATCTGGAGCATCCTGGAAGATCAGGAAGCAGCATACTGATGCATAATCAGAAATCGATGCCACCTTCAAAGCCAGCATCTCATGTCCTGATGGCCAGGTAGACATCATGTCCCACAAAATTTGACATCTTCTTCAAAGAGCTCCACATTTCAGAGGTCCAAATGCATGAGCATAGGGGAAATGCTTCGTATTGAAATAATAATTTCATCTCCACTGCTTTCTCCTCCGAAGCACAAAGGCATTAATACATTTCATTGAGAAATTTCATAACTTATAAACTTAGCAGGGTTCAAGTTAACAACCTATTCTACGTGTGTTGCTGCATTGCACAGAAATTCTATAGAAATAGAAAGCAAAAGGTGCTGACTTCATAATCATAGCAATGTTTAGTAACAAAATATGTGCTGGTCACCTCCCACAATAGACATGGAAATTTCCACTATCAATCATTGTCACCAAAAGTCCTTGAGAGAGCGGCTTAGACATTGGTGGTCACTTAGTTATGGCGGCTAGTGTCGTTATAGACAGACCTACATTTCCCCATTCATTTTTATTTAGTAGTAGAACATGTAGACTATTTTATGTTCTGTTTTGCAGCTTGGTTTGGCCTTTATGATTTTTCTGAACAATATGTATATTCAGATGTAGATATGATGTGTGCAGTTCCACAGATATTTCTTTAAATGTGCTTGTCACAAGCTGTCTCTCTCTTCCCACCAGTTGGGCAGTTCTGGTTTTAGGAGCAATCATGGAAGCTCATGCGTTGAGGAAACAGTTGGCTCACCATGTGGTTTTCCTACAGCAATACTATTTTTGTGGGAAAGAAATACGAAGCTTATTTTACGTATCATGGTGTCCTCTGTGCAAATGTATTGGTTAAACATTGTAGTGTGATGTGATATCGCTGTATTATTTGTGTGTAAAAGCCTGTAGCTTTGGAGAAAAGTTAGACATTCTGATGGCTAATGACATAATAGATTTGAATGGAGATCGAAAGGTTTGATTTGTGAATGAAGCTCTTAGTGTACCCGTGGCAAGCTCACTTTCAAGGTAGTGTCAGTAATCAGGGACTTCCTGCAGTTTCAGTGTGGGTGTGCACCTGATCCGTTTTGCTTCTCCATGTCTGGATTTATCTTGCATATCTTAATATCATTCATATAAAAGCTTGAACAAAGCCTAAACTTGTTTCTGAGAACACTAAGTACCTTCATGTCATGCAAAACGAGGTAGGGAATGTAGCTCCATGGTAGAGCTCTTGCCTAGAACCTGTGAGGCTGTGAGACTAATTTCCAGCATTAAAACATGAAACAAGAAAAAAAAGCCAGAGGAAAATAGAGAAAGTATTAGCTAGTCTTTGGCTAAGGATGGCCGTTAGGTGAAAGGTCTGACAAATGATGAAACTGTCCAAGAATACTGCAAAGCATCAATCATATTCAAAATCATTTTCTCCTTTTGTAAAATGAAGCCTCTTATAGTCCACTCTGTCTCAGAGTATAAAGGAACTTGCTACTTAGCTTTAGAAAATTATTTCTAAGTCATCCAGTCATTCGACCTCCGGATAGGTACCAAACTGGCTGTTCCCTATGTTACTTTTGATGTCTCAATGAGCTGACCTGAACACTGAAAGCAATCGGCACACTAGACTGGTGAGATGTGTTAAAATACATGTCTAAAATCATTTAGTTCAGAAAGACAATGGTTAATATGTTTTGTTTATATACATGTGCTAACATGTTTATGACATGCCAAGTAGTGATCTGTTTGTAAGTGGTAGTTCATTTAGTGTTACGTATAAATACAACAATCCTTTTTTGGCTATGTATCTCTTAAGTGGTAATTTGGATCAAAATTCCCCAATTGGTTTCCCAAAATACCCCTTTTTATTCAGTCTGGTAAAGTACGCTTTCATGAGGCACCCAAGTTAGACTCAAGCAATGTTCTTTAGAGGTTGGAAAGGAATGCTTAGAAATGCCATGGCAGCCTGTATTCCCTGCTACCTTCTTCCCTTCTGTGGTGCAAAGGTAACACCATTATCTTTATGTAGGAGACCTGCCTGACTTTGGTCTTGCCTGGCACAACTACTTATGCTCTGAAAGATCTCTTTCTTTAGATCTTTCTTTTCTTAGAAGAAGAAAATAATCTTATAATCTCTTTCCTTTCTTAGAAGACTACTTCTTCTCTGAAAGAAAGAGATTACCTGACGTACTTTTAGAATGAATATATTTTTTCTCCTAATTTTCAAAGCTCAGCTAAAGAATAACAGTGTTTTAAACTCTATCACCTTTCAAGCAGGGTCACCAGAAGTAGAAGACTCACATGTTGGCTGTCTGCATTTATCATTTTTTCCTTTTCCTTTGAACTACCTGGAATGTTAGGCCCATTAAGAAACACAATCAAGAAACACAATCAAAATAATTGAACAGCTTCCCCAGATCTGAGTGTGTGTGTGTGTGTGTGTGTGTGTGTGTGTGTGTGTGTGTGTGTATGTGTGTGTGTGTTTTCTTTGCAGAAGTACATTTGGAGATCATATCCATTGTGCTAAAGATGAAAAAAAAGTGACTTTGAGATGTCATTAAATGAGAGTTGTAGAGATAGAAAGGTTGTTTAGAGAGCTTGAGAGTATGCCAGAATATAATCACTGCATATTGCCTATCACATTCTGACTCCACTTCTCCATACACTGTGGTCCTGCCAACAAAAAGGGCGCTGCCCAAACCCAGTTTGAAGGGGCTATCATTGTTCCAAAATTTCTTCCAAGAAAATAGGAAGAGTCATGATTAGAGGTAAGGATTCAGAACTTCTAATTGAGTAACAGAAAAGACTGCAGAAAGTTTAAAAACACTATGGTAAACTGATTTTACTTTAGCATCAATTAAATGCTAATAAGGCTGTGGGAGTCAGCTGTGCAATATATAACAGGAATGTAAAGGCAGAATATTGGTACCCGACACAACCCTAAGCACTATGGACTTCATGGCCTCACAGACGCCCTCTTCTCTCTGACCAGATTTGCAACAACATTTCATACACCAACATTTCAAACCACAATCACTGCTGAGGTGCAGCGGATTGGGAAACACGTTGGAAGCTGTACAACCACAGGCTGAGAACCGAATATATGTAAGGCTGTGAAACCATCAGAGAGGCCCTTAGAGCCACTAAGAGGAGAGTAAGTGAGCTCTCACTGAAAGAGCAAGTTAAGAGCAGAGAGCTGCTAGCAATATCCAGCCCATTCCCCTCTGGTCACGCTGCACTTGAAGACAGTGGAGCACCAGACATCGGAGGTACTGATTTGCCATAAATAAATACATGTTAGCTAAAGTCATGGTACGCTTGCTACACTATTGTTGCACCTGTGTAGATTCTCTGTCTCTCTGTCTCTCCATCTCTGTCTCTATTTGTCTGTCTCTGTCTCTCTGTATCTGTTTCTCTGTCTCTGTTTGTCTCTCTTTGTTTCTAACTGTCTCTGTTTCTCTCTCTCTCTCTCTAACTCGTTTAATCTCTCTCTCTTTGCCTCGGGTTTTTAATCAACTAAGTATAATATTGTATCTGCTAACTGCCATCTACTACTTAGGTATCATCTGTGACTCTCATTAAGCTGTAAAGTTTAAGTGATAGAACAGAAGTCAAGTCTGCCTTATACTAAATGCCAAACAAATGTTCCTTACTATTAATTCTAGATTTCCTAAGTTTCTGATTTTTTTTCCAGTTTTGATAAGAGATAAGGTGACTGCTAAGATGTGTATTCATGTATTATTTTACACACATTTTCAAAGAAGAAAGTCATGTTCTCAATAATTGGGTTTTCTGGTGTTTGGGTGTATGCATAGGCTAGTGAGGGACTCATTCCATTCAACTGTGTCTGTACTTTGAGGACTCTTGATCCCTTTAGGGACTGACAGCTTACCACCTCTGCTTAGAACAATCAGAGTGGTCATGGCCTAGTTTGTTACATTACTGATAAAAAACAAAAACACAAACAAAAAAGCAAATAACCTTAGCTGTGGCTAATCTAGCTGCAACTATGAGTGGGTGGAGGACCAGGTTGATTGAGCTAAGATGTTTGGATGTTGTGGCAATCTTTTGCCCACTCTCAGGTTACTGGGGTATGGGCACACCTACACACACCCATAGTCAGGCTAATGTTTTCATTAAAAAGTAGAACTAAGAGCAGTGTTTTTCAGTTACAAAAGTGCTTGCTGGGCAAATGGAAATACCTCAAGTTCAATAATACAGCACCCACCCAAACAGGCAAGACAGTCAGTTGTAGAAGCACGAAGCTCCTGTATTAGTGAGGCAGACACAGGAAGAACCCTAGGGTTTGCTGATCAGGCAGTCTAGCCAACTTGAAGGGCCCCAGTTTCAGTAAAAGACCTAGTCTCCAAAAATGAAGTGGAAAAACTAACAAGGAACACACACACCTAACCACCTCTAGACTGCATGAGCTAATGATATGCACATGTATTCAAATACGCGCACGCACACACACACACACACACACACACACACACACACACACACACACAAGCATGTGTGCACCCGCTTATGCACTCGTACAAGTCTTAACTGCCTGAGGCGCAGGGTAGTTTTGACATTCACTCCTTTTTACCTGGCAGGTAACCTGTCCCTGAGGAATGCCTGAGCAATGGAAACTCCTGGGCAAGAGGAGAGACTGGAGTGGCCAGCTGCCTGTAGAAACACCCACCAAAGCTGTTAGCTGTTCAGCAGTCCCTAATGGTCTGAGAGCAACTAGATATTGTTCCCCAACAATAAAAAGAAACGTTTCTATTTGGATGTGTTTGCTTGTGAAACAAGTGTTTCCAACGGAAACTTCCATTTGGGTTGTTAGAACAGTACCAAACAAAGTGTGTATTTACTAAAGAATCAAACACTGATTTCCAGTGTAAGAACTGTTTCTTTGGGGACAGGTTACATCACAAAAAGAGTGTTCTGGATAACGAAGGGGAAACAGAAGTAGAGGATTGTAAGGTAACAGGCAGTGTGTGTCAAACTTACCACCTCTGCCAAAGCAACTTTCTCGAGAAATGTGTATTAGAATAAAAATGCACTTGGTGTACCAGAAGAACAGGCAAATGTGGAGACAGAAACAAGATGGGGATGTATCTTCCTGTCTTATGTCTGATATGGAGGTAGAAGTGTTCCAGGCCTTGCAGTCAAGGAAGGAATGCTTGCTCCCTTCAGTATTCGCAGCATTTGGCTTCCAAAATGTGCTCTCTGATGGCTGTATTGGTGATAGGCATCACATCTGCCTTCAAGTCAATAGAGAAGCAAGAAGAGGTGAGGGAAGATTCAAATCTTGTGTCTAAAGCAGAGGTAATTGACTGGAGGAAGATGACGTGTATCCTAGTACAACAGGAAACTGAAGTCCATCTTAGAACTGGAGGAGATGGTGGCCCATCCTAGGATAAATATTTTGTCATCCATGGTTTGGAGGCAGAAGGTTTAATAAACTGTGAACACTAAATAAATAGATGCTATGGATAGTGTTCTACAACTTCTTATGAGCAAGAGAGTCTCCAAGTCAGTATCTGTGAATCTGAGAAATGTTTTCCTAAATAGAAAGCTTCTTATGACTGTTTATTTGCAGATATTGAAGCAGTAAGGACCACAATGGGTTGGATTCCAGTGAATGATTCAACACAAACCAGGACAGACTTCTGAGGAGACTGTCTCAAGTTTTTAACAGGTTTCCTCATCTCTTGTGGTATTTCAACCTGGGCCAGCAAGATGTGCTACAGACTGGTCCAGATTTATATTATTAAGTCAAATCCCAAGTATCACCAGACATCCCATGAACACAGTCTTATTAGAAATATTTCCTACCTGAGTGCCCATGGATAAAATAACTACATCTCTGGAGTAATTTTCTTCAAAGATTAAAAATAGAGATATTCATCTCAGGATGATAGTGGGAGGCAAAATTCTAAGAAATCCCTCCAGGCTCTTCATCCCCACTGGAAACATATATTCTTCTGTTACTTTTTTACTGTCTCCTGTTACACTAATCTAGAGGGTTTTACAGATATGATTAAGCTCGCAAGTCAGTTAAGTTCAAAAAGGAAATGATGCTTTTACTTAGTCAAAGCCAGTGGAACCTATTATTGAGTCAAATCTCAGCTTGTTTTTCCAGGAATGGCGTAAAGATGATTCAATGCAAAGATGACTGAATTGCAGCTGGTGAAGGTGGAGGATGCCTGTGTAGGAATGTGGCTAGTCATCTTGTTTCTTAATTTGATGTTGAGGTTCAAAACCCAAAGATTTGTGAATGCTAAGTGAAGGATGCAACTGCAGCCTAATATAGGTTGTGTTTAAGAGCTAAAAGTAGCTCCAAGTTGGGCTAGGAAGGAAATGGACAGCCCTAGACCTGTAGCTGCAAGGATGTGAATTCTTGCACAACCATCATTAAGTTGAGAAGTGGATCGAGGTGCATATGAGAAGTCAGCCCATTCCACACGTGTACTTTAACAAAGAACTCGTCTGCTTCATGCCTTGATTTCTGACCTACATAGTAACCTTTTGGGGTTAGTTTAAGTATAACCCAACCTGGATGGTTTGTTATACTATATACTATACTAAAAAATATCAATGTAGCTATTATGAATATTGTTTATTGTTGTCCTTTCACAAATGCCATTATACTCTAAAAAGCTAGCTGGTCATTTAGAGAATAATTGTTCTTTTAAAGTAACCATTACAACATAGGTGTTACCTTCCCATTTTGTAGATTAAGAAACTAAACTTTAGGAAAGGTATGTAATTTGCTTGTATGGCATAGATGATCTTAGTCACATTTGAATTTGAACTCCAACATCTAAGACTTGTGTTTGTTGACATTTTTGTTGATCAAAAATGTTACCAAGAAGACCTCTTACTTGTAATTATTTTCTGCATGTGCTTTGTGTTTTCTGTATTAGTTCTCTTTCATCCTTGCTGTGACAACATAGTTGAAAATCATGAGGAAGGACTTAAGCTCACAGTTTGAAGGATACAGTCAGCCAGTCACAGTAGAGAAGGCACTTTGCTGGGAGCATCAAAGGAGCTAAAAGGGTTTGTGGCCCCATCGGGAGAGCAATAATACAAACCAACTTGAGCTCCCAATGTCAAAACCACCAGCCTGGGAGCACACAGGGAGGAACCCATGGCTCCAGCTGTGTATGTAGGGAAGGATGGCCTTGTCAAGCATGGGTGGGAGAGAAAATTCTTGGTCCCATGAAGGCTGGATGCCCAGTGTGGGGGAATTCGAGGGTGGGGAGGTGGAAGTGGGTGGGGACACATTCTCATAGAAACAGGAGAATGGAGGGGAGCTGGGTCAGGGGGTTCCTGGACTGGGGGTGGGGAATGGGGTAAGGGGATGGCATCTGAAATGTAAATAAAATATCCAATAAAAAACCTGTGGCAGCGGGAGAATGATGCAGCTTTGCACAATGCTCCCTCAGTCAGACACCACAAAGACCTGAACGCCGGGCTTAGCTCACTTCCTTTGCTTTGTCAGTCTAAGAACTAAGCCTACAGGATGGCACTGACTACAGTCTGTCTTCAGTTAAACTTCTTGAAGACAACCTCATAGACAAAAAGGTATGTTTTCAGAATGATCCTGAATCTAGTCAAGCTGACATTAAGCATGAAACACACTAAGTGAATTATGAAATGGTGAATCTTTTGAGGTAATAGACAGATCAGAATTTGAATAAGTACCCTCATGTCAATGTTCTGGTCAGGGTTTCCTGAGAATGTTATTTTTTGTGTGTATTTAAAAATTTAATTATGATATAATATTTTTTAGATTATAATACATCATTTCTTCTCTCCAACTCTCCCATAAACTTTGACCCCTACATTTTTCAGGTTCATGACAGTATTCATCTTAATCCAGTGTGTCCAACTTTCCTACACAATGATATGTAATGAGATTTTCCATATTTAATTACTTCTTTGTTATATTTTTGTTATTGTTGTTATTGTTGTTAATGTCACTGGATAGGGTGAAGGGAGTTAAAACTCAAGTATTGTCGATCTTTGTTTTTTTCAAAGACTGAGAAAAGGTTCACAGGTTTACTGCTTGTTGTAGAAAATAGCGTAGGAAGACATCTAACTAACTGTTTAAGTAAAATAATTGCAGGTTTACCCCTTTTTGATCTGTCTGGGTTTGAGGTGTGCTAGGCACGTACAGGACTACGATCATGGATGTTGACAGCCCTTTCAGAACCCAACGATGAAGCTGTCATTATTGTACTAATTCACAGGTGAGGAAACTGCTCTAAGAAGCAGCAGTACTTTAGCTCAGGCAAATTCACAGGCAGATTTCAGACAAAATTAAATCTGCTCTACCGTTGTTCTGAACTGTGAGCTTTTTCACTGGTTCTCCTCATCAGCTCCCAAAGATTTTCCCAGTGGATTCTGTAATTTTCAACCTTGGTTCTTATGATTTACAATAGAGAGAGATCATTTTAAGATAACAGCTACTACTTAATCTTTTGTGTATGTATGTAGTTCTCCAGCAAGCCTCACAGAGAATGTGGCTTCTGGTGAGTTCCATGCCAGCAGGGAACCTTATGGCTGGTTATGGATCTAACGTGATGACTTTCCTTGCTTTACCCATGTTCTTTCATCCAAACCCGTTAAGGCTAAAGCACTTAAATACATCTGGGTAGGATTAGGGCTTATTGAAAGGCAGAAGGCTGGAAACAGATTTCTCTTCCATGGTAAATATAATGGCTACACAGCTGTAGTGCCCGCACACATCTGGAGAGCTGCTGGGAAGTAAGGCTAACATTTGGCAAAGGTAACAGATGGGCTTGTTATCAAATGTGAATAGAAGTCAAGTCAAGCTCCTGGGGAATGGTACATTGAAGGGTAGAGGGACGGCTGCTACCAGAGCAGTAAGCACACAGCAAGAGCTGACAGCACTCATGCGATGAGAAACGGACCACTGTGAGATAGCAGAAGAAAGTTTCTTGATCATTTTATAAAAAGTGATATCATTTCTTTTCTTTCTTTCTTTCTTTCTTTCTCTCTCTCTTTCTTTCTTTCTTTCTTTCTTTCTTTCTTTCTTTCTTTTAAAAAAAACTCATTCCAGTAATTAGAAACTGTCAAAATTGTGCTTAGTTAAATCTGGTTAATCTGCTAAACTTGGCAGTAGAACTGATGATAAGGGTTGTCACAGTCAACATTTGGTGTGGTGTGTCCTGGGGGCAGTCTATCATTACTAATTGAGTAAATGACATGAACAGAAAAGATGGACAGGCCTGCCTTCAGCTCATTTCACAGCGTCCTGCTGCTTTGAAAGGGCTTTTGCCAATCTCAGCCTTTCTTCAAAAAAAAAAAATGGCGCTGGAAGCAGCTTTAAGAATGAGGTCAATAATATAGGGTGAGTAGATAGAAATCTCTTTCATTAAGTGCACCTAACTTGTGGGCAATCCTCCTTCAGGGTCTTTCAGCACCTTAGCATCCTGCAGAAGTTTCAAAAAAAAAATCTGATAGTGAGATCTGGCATAGAAGAGGCAGCCTTCAGAGCTAGGAAACAGAGACAATTGCATAGCAGACTACAGGTGTACTGAAAGCAGAGGGTCTGGGCTACCCTGTGAAGTTGGGTTTAGCTCCAAGTCCTTGGCATAAGAGACTTCGCTTGGGTCAAGGAATGCTTCCTCCTTAACGTAGGGACGCCACAGATGCTTCTTTTTCTGGGTTGAGTTGACATTGAGAAATCAAGCTGCTCCAGTTGGAGTCGAACCAGACAACCTGCCCCTTCTGCTAATTGAATGTTGGGATCTGTGTTGAGGTAGCTTGAACTGGACATTGGCTCACCTCAGCATGGATGCCAAATTGATTGGCCTAGAAGGACACAGAACCCCACACAGTAAATGAGCCAGATGGCTGGGCCATGGACATTTTGAAAATGTCCGTGTGTGGTTGCACTCAGTTGGTGACTCTTTTATTTTTCACTGATCAATTAAACTTGTCTAGCTACTTGGATTGTTCTAATTGCTGAATTTTCTCAGAATTAAATACTCTAAGTTAAATCAACTAACATTTAGCAAATGGGAGCTACTTCTGTTGCTTTCCCTAAGAGCCCTCCATAGAATTAACAGTTAGGTGCTAATTGCAAATGATTAAGTGCTCACCAGTCTTGGAGTTCTTCCTTTAATATTAATGAGATGGATTAGCATGGAACATGTCTTCTATTAATATTATAAATGGAAATCTGCATGGATCACTGAGTGCTGTTTTGTATTAGAAAGGAACACTTAGTTTAAAGGGGTAACAAAAAAAAATAGATTCTAAAATGTGTCTTTCTTTCAATTGAGAAGTCAAGTTACTGAAACAAATTTTCTAATATCGTTAAGTTAGAGCAAGAAGGTAACATTTTAGCAATGGCCATGGAAGCAAACTTTTATATAAAACTTTTATCTGCCTCTGCGAGAAGGAACAGTGCATTAAGCCAGCTTAGCTTATTTAATAAATCACGTGCCGAAATCACATCATTCCGGAACACTAAAATGAATGACTTGAAAGTTCCAGGCTACAGGAGAATCATGTAGTCACTTCCAACATCACTACTTGCCTGCTCTATAAAAATACTAATTAATTTCTCTTCTCTGTTTGAAAAGAACAGGTGGCTACTTTTTTTTTTTGAAGTTGAAGAAGTTGGAGTTAGTCACTTCATCTCCCCTCCTGCCTTTCTCAGGAAGATGACTCTCAATAAGGCGTTGACGGTACAGATTGTTGCTGTGGAACTGATCTCAGTGGATCACAAAGTGTGTGAGCTGTAGAATGATCAGTGTGGCTGTGTTTTATTCCATAGATGATGTCATTAAAAATTACAGTCATCTTGGTAAGTGATATCTGAGTAGGTGACAGGGCTATAAAATACACTGCAATGGAAAACAATTAATTTTAGCTCCTGGTAAAAGACCATTTTAATTCTCTCTTTCTTTCTTTCTTTCTTTTCTTTCTTTCTTTTTCTTTCTTTACTCTCACTTGTAAACATTTTTAAAATGAGAGGAAAAAACTTGTACATTCACACCAAATCAGGGCCTGTGGTAATCATTCTTTAAGGACTTAGTGCTCCAGGTCAAATAGTTCTTTTCTTTTTCTTTTTTTATTCCTTGAACTTCCATATAAATATTATCATTTGACTTACATAAACATTCATACAAAGACTACTAAGTACTGACCATGCATACATTCTTAATAATATAAATAATATTTCAGTTTAAATTAAATATATTAAAGAACCATCTAAGTAATACAGTAATACAGAATTTATGTGGTCATGAAGAAAATTGGAAACACATCAGTAATATTTTGCATTCCACTCACCTATATTTGATTTCATACAAATTGTATATTAAGTATTGGTCTGTTCTATTTTTGTATTAATATATTCAGTTATTATGATGCTTATAATTATCTTAAAATTTATATGAAATATATAATGTCATAATTTACTGGTTACTGTGATATGTATCAAGTCAATAAAGTAGTTAAAGTATTTGGTCTTTGGAGGTATTTACTATCATCCTCATGAATACTGAGAAATATGATGTGTAAAATCAATTCATAACTGTGGTGGCAGGTAGAGGCACTACAGAGGTGGCATACTTGATGAAATACTTGCTTTGCAAACAACAGGACCTAAGTTCCATGCCACAAACCAATGCAGAGTGGTATGCTTGTAACCCCTCCCTGCCCAAACCAATGTGGACTGGCATGCTTATAACTTTTATGCTGAGATGTCAGAGATAGGCAGATTTTCTAGACTCACTGGAATTAAACCAACACACCTTGGTGAACTCCATGACAGCAAGAGACAATTTACTCATAAGAAAAAGTAGATTGTACCTGACCACTGATACCAGAGATTGTTCTTGAAGCTCCAGATGCAGGAGAGCACATGTGCACCATATCTGCACACACACTCACGTGCACAGTGTGGCAGGCAGAAACTAAAATATCCTAGAAATTGCTGAGCCAGTGCATGTCCTGTTTTCTCTTCTCTACTGAGCGCTGAGTACCATCAGTGACTGATAATAATCCACACCACACTTCATTTTTTAGTGAACCAAAAATTAAATTATTGTGTGTGGGCTTGACCCAATCAAGTGATCTCTTTAATATTCTCTCCCACTGACCCTCAAGAAAGTGAGTAGCCTTGAAATTAGCTACAAAGTGGGTAGCCTCCAAGCAGTGCAGGCAGTGTTAGTGGAAAACTAGCAAGAAGGAGGGGCCCACAGTTGTACAAACACTACACTCAAGACAATGAATTCCACTAAAAATCCATGATATTAGGAGAGAGCCTCAAGCTGAAGGTGAGATCACAGCACCACTGATACACTACACACAGTCTAGAAGTTCTCTGGAAGAGGCGGCTAACTCACAGCTAGATTCTTGACCCATCAACACTATGAACCAGGCAATTCACATTGTTATGAGCCACTAAAGCTTATAGTCCTTTGTTAGCAGCAGTAGAAAACCGAAGATAATTTGGCTCAAACCACTAAGAATAAATTTAACTGACATAGTCACTCTTCACATTTAACAAAACCTGGCTGCAAACTTTTAATAGCCCACAGAACATGATGTCATTCATAGCAAATGAAAGCAAGCATGTAGCCTCAAGTATTGCTGCTAATTACAAAGACAAACCAGTGTTTCATGATTTTGCTTTCTTATGTTCCTTGGATAATATGCTGTTATCATTGGCAATGACACTACCAATCATTCTTGGGTGACTTTGCAAGAAATTGGCTAGGCATCTCTCCCAATTCTCTTTGATACTCCCTGGTTTCAGACTCACAGACTCATAAAAGGATGTTAAAAGTCCTTTTCCCAGACTCCAAAGTCTTACAATCTTGCATGGTTTGCAACCACAGTAGTTAAATGTTCAGATTATGGGGATTTTTGTTGTTGTTGATGATTATTTTGTTATTTTTTCAGGCTGCCAGACTCAGCTGAGAATAATCAGCTCCAGAAACTCCTGGGAAATGCTCATGTTTGAACTGTGGCATTGTTTGGGCCATACTTCTTGTAACCTCACCTGAACATTGGCCCAAGTCACAATAAAACATTGCATGGGACAGGTCTCAGGCACTGATTCCAAGTATCTGAGATTCTGCTTTGTATTTCTTCGTACAAATCTCTGGTGTTGTGAGGTTAGTTTTATGTCAACTTCTCACAAGCTAGAGTCATCTGGGAAGAAGGACTCTCAGTTGAGAAAATGCCTCTATAGGGTTTGTCTGAGGCAATTCTGTAGGGCTTTTTTTCTATTGTTATTAATGACTGATGCTGGAGATATCAAGTCACTATGGGTGGTGCCTCCCCTGGGTATGGTGTTCTGAATAGCATCTATAAACAAGCTGAGCCAGTTATGGAAAACAAGGGAGTAAGCAGTGTTCCACCTTGGCCTCTGCTTTAGTTCCTGCCTTGACTTCCCCCAGTAATGGGCTGTTAACCAAAAACGTAATATGAAATAAACTGTTTCCTCCCCAAGGTGCTTTTTGGTCATAGTGTTTTACTACAATAGAGAAATCATAACTAAGGACGGTATTGTCAAGGGACACCTGCCTTTAACAATTCTTGGGAATCACTTTTTAAAAACTATACATTTGGCTAAGATCTATTGACTGAATATTACCTTTTTGTTTTTTTATTTATAGTTTGTATAAGTCAGAGTCTCCAAGTTGAAGTCATAATGAAATGTGTGATAAAAAGATGATTCAACATAGGATTTTTGTTCTGTTTCTTAGTAATGCAATAGTTTGTGCAGTTAGTAAACAAAATCCAGCTATAGCAATGCATGTAAACAAGCAAACACATTCACATCCAATTACTCACACTTATGATTACATATTCATACACATATTCACACACACACACACACACACACACACACACACAAACACACACGTTCAAGTGAGCCTAAACTCTTAAACTTTTAATAGCCTATATTTTCCTTCTAGATGTGACATTGTACTAGAACAAAGAGCCATCTCTCTCCTTGGAAAAGAAACCAGTACCATTATATATCCATAGTAAGCCAACACATTATTATAAATAATGTTTGGAGTACATACTTTTGAGGTTGTAGACTAGTTACAATCCCAAGCTGAACTGAAGTCATCAGAGAAACATGTTTTTACTTTTTCTCCTGGCAAGAGATTTAATTTATTTCTTCATTCATTCATTCATTCATTCATTCATTCATTCATTCATTCATTCGTGTGTGTGTGTGTGTGTGTGTGTGTGTGTGTATGTGTGTGCCAGTGCGTGTATGTACATATGTGTGTAAGCATGTGTTTGGAAGTCAGAGGTATATCCTGGATGTCTTTGTTAGTCATTCTCCATGTTGCTTTTTGATACAGGGTCTCTCACTAAATCAGTAGTCACTTCATTAGCTAGACCTACTGGCCAGCAAACCCCAGAGATCGTTGTCTTCTCTGTGCTGGGATTACAGTTATGGGACATGAGGAGAATATCTTTTAAAATTAGTGCAAGAACTGGTCTAAGAAATTTTAATACACGCTAGTAAGTGCTTTCCGCAAAGTAGAAGACTCTGAAGCCTGCATAACAAGCATCTACTGAATCAGTCATCGCACTCAACAAAATCAAAGAAAGACCTAATTGAGTTGTCAGCTGACTGATCATTAAAATAATAATAGACCACGATGTAATTTTTGACATGTACCTCAGAAAATGTTCAAAGAGTTGAGTGATGTTGCCATGACAAAACTCCTTCAAGTCACATCTATTTATTTATAGGACATTTTTTTTCTCAGCACATACATTTTTAAAGCAAACAAAAGAATCAGATTATTAAAGATTCCAGTAGTGTTTTACCAATAAGTTATATTTTTATGAGCTACGTATTAATTGGAAATGACAATCCTCATTTCATGCAGACTTTGCTTGTAATAAAATTTACTTCCTATATTTAATAAATAGGAAAATACTGTTTGATCTCTTGAGCAGTGTTAGCAACTGTTAGAATGAATGGAAACATAACAGAAATACAATTTGAAGTTTTATTCACATCCTTTGTAACGGGGAAGACAAATGAAACATGCAACATTAAGATACAGTTTAGATGGTCATTTATCATCCCACATCCCAATGAATTTAGGAACTCAAGAAACAAAGAAACAATGCAGAGAGGACAGTTGTTTATATAGTATTTAAAACAGATTTGCTTGGTGTATTCAGAGTCTTCCAGTACTTTTGACCAAGTGATCCAGCTGTTTCTGTTAATAAATGCTAATTTTTACAGTGTACCGAGACTGTGTCCTAAGCAACCAATTAAGCACAGTGAAACCCCTTTAGCCAGCATGTAAGCAAAAGCCTTTAAGAGTTGACCACACTCTGCCCTCTGTTCTCTGAATAGGAACACATGTATTCTGTTAGTGTGTGTCTCTCCAGCTCATGAATGCATCCCATCTCCTATTCATGAGCTGCTGCTTCTTCTTCCTCTGTTTGATCTCCATCTGGACTGCCTGTGATGTCCAGCCTTATGTTCGGCTCACAGCATAGTGATGTGCTCTGTCTATTTTTAATATGAGTCATCTGAAAACAAGTAGTAAGTTCATATTCATAGTATGTTCTGACTTCTCTCTATCTGTTGTCATGGGTGCACTGTCTTTGGCCATTTCTTCCTCCCCTCCACAAATCTGGGTTCATATAGTCCTCATATCTCTCTTTACAGACAGCCTCGTAATCCCTCCTTTTCTGAATCTTGTGAATATAAGCTTAGTTTTGGGTGACTACCAAGAGATTCACTTGGATTGTGGAAAATAACCTCAGATAAGTGTCTTTTCTTTCTTCCCTACATTGTGTCTAGTCCTCTGTATTTCTTCCTTTATAAGGGTATTACTCTGGCATATATCCCAGTTGATGGAAGACCTCCAGAAAAGAGTGCTGTTGGAAATATCAGTTTCACGCTTACCTCTTAATGAAGCAGCTGGCTTAAGAAGCTTTAGATTTAAAGTATCTGCCCTGGCACTATTATTCAGTCTTAAGTGAGGCAGTCTACCAACTTTCTTATAAGTAATTGGCTGAAGCTAAAAGTCTGAGGCACCTATATTAACAGACTGATTAAAGACGTGAGTGGTACTGGAAGGCATATCAGGTGCAGGACTCTGAATATTACTCAGATGGAGATTTATAAAATGAGTGTTAAGGTAATTTACAGTGGAGTTCATGTTAATATTAAGTGAATCAGTGGACAAACTGATATAATAGATGGTCTCATTATAATCTTCTGTAGATCAAAATGATTTCTACTGTGAAGCAACATTTCCACAGTACCCATTCATTCTCCTTCCACTGTCATTTATTCTTAAGTAGATAGATAACACCATTGCTTTACTCTGCTGAAAATGAGGTGCAGAGACACAACAGTGACCTATTTTTGATGATGGCCAGGGTTTACTTGATCCAAAAAAAGTAAAAAAGCTTAATAGAAAGAAGAAAAGCCTGACCAGGTAGAGCCAAATGTCATGAGGAATGATCTGGATATCAGCGCCCTACTGTTCATGGTTAAGAAGAATCTCAGATGAGGAGAAACCACAGCCTTACATCCTTCGGGGCATGAGAGGTTGTCCAAAAGACTCTTATAAAAATGTTTCTTCTCCTTCAGCCTTGCTAATGTAGGACCACTCTCACTTACCTTAACCGGAAGTCTTGGATGGAAACAGATTGGAAGCCATATTCCATTGGCACATCACAATGAAGTTTCCTCTAGATCAACAATAATGTTGAGCACTCCCAGACTTTAGAGGAAAAGCCAAGAAAATTTTACTATATCAAGTACATAGATATTAAAAGGTGTTATCTGAACTTTTTGTATGTGCCTGTTGTTGCACCTAGGGTATCTACAACAAATAGGATTCAAAATTATTGTAAAGGGATGGATACTGAAATATAGTAAAATACAACATTCACCTTAAACTTGAGGCTCAAATGTTGGTCTTTAAATATCCAATAACTTTCATTTAGTATATGAAAACATTTTTACTCCAGATGAACCATGACAGGTCTCCAGGCTACCATGAAGGGACTTTACAGTGCCTTCCTGCACACACAGAGCCCAGGGCAGTTTAGGGACCAGTTCCATGGGAACTGTAAAGGTGAGTTATCCACAGCCTTTGGAGATCAGCAGAGGAAAGAAAGAATCCATAAAGATTTTAGGATAGCTTGGGAAAGCAAAATCCAAAAAGAAAAAAAATATATGTTTGCTTTTCAAAAGTCACAGGAATTTCTCTTACTGCATTTATTATTCTGTAGATGTTTCTCAAGGGCATACTGTAGGCCTGACATTATATTAGCAATTGTGTTTACTGTAGTGACCAGAACTACATCTCAGCTTTAGTGGACTTTACATTCTTGAAGCAGAGCATGAAGAGAGATAAAGAGGGAAGGGATGGGGGGAGTAACTGGAGAGAGGAATAGACAAGAGGAGTCCATTCCTCTAGTGCTGACCTCACCTGCCCATTCCCTGCCACTCCCTGAAGAACAGCGTAAATTCATGAGACAACCATCATTTGCCAGCCTGTCCCTACTACTTTACAGTTAGTGCTGTGCTGGTAAACTCTTCTTGTTCCCTGTGTAGAGGCTGTCTTTGTATTATTCCACTGTTGATTTCTCTATAAGCAGGCGAAAAAAACTGAATACAGGCCAGACTCTGATATTGTGATTCCAATTGTATTGCATCATATTTTGTAAACATTCTGATTGGCTTAATAAGGAGCTGACAGCCTACAGCAGGACAGGAGAGGAATTATGGGACATACAGACAGAGAGAGGAACCATGGGAAGAATTGAGAAGCACAGAACTCACCAGCTAGACATGACAGAAGTCAGATAAACTGGAGCATAGTGAGGCCACGTATAGATGGAGCTAATTAAATAGGTTGGGAACAAGCCTAAGCTATAAGGCCTAAGCTTTCATAAATAATAAAAACCCTCCATGTCACTATTGGGAGCTGGCAGATGGAAACAGTCTGACAACATTGCTACATTACATATTCATAGTCGTTCTAGTAGCCCAGTGAATTTGGTCATTTTATTCATTTAGTTTTGCAGATGACAAAAAAAAAAAAAAAGATGGAAGGGATAAACAATTTGCCCAATGTGAGAGAACTGTAGTTGATTCCAGTGCAGAAAACTAGAACACAGGGCAAATGGGATTCTGTGTATCTCAAAGTAAAGAGGTACAGGTGTTGAAAGTTTATTGTTTAGTGAGAATACTGAAGGCCCCTGGAACTGTCCAATCTCTGGTGTCTGACTTTGGATAAACTATTTACATTTTCAAATGCAAAGAGAGACTTGGCTCTGTGACACTGAAAGCCCTTAAGAATTCTCTTTGTGGCTTTGCGATATCATGTATGTTGATTGAACTCCAAAATACTGAACTGTTACATGACAGTTTCAACAGAGGAGACTAAATTGTCACACCCAGACTGACTTTGTTCTTCCCCTCTATAGAATCTGCCTGACATCGGCAGTAAAATGTCCCTGTTTGAGTCACCCCTTTTGGTGAAAGTCTTAATCAGAACAACTTTATCATCTTTACATCATGCCTCACATTCTCATCAAATGCTTCCTAAGGAGATCGTTGTAACGACATCTAAGGGAGAGGGCAGCTTCAGTGCTGACCTCAGTACCAAACGCTTAGTTAGCCCTACTTCCAGTAACCCAGAAACAGAAAACGTGGAATTTTCAAAAGGACTTCTAATAGCCATCCTGACTTTTTTCTATAGATATATTTCATATATATACAATGTATATATAATTCTCCACACAGTCCATTCCATGTAAAGCGAACAGGTAAGGCAAGCTTTGTGAATGAAGCAATTTTTCGTTTAGAGATTTCAAATGAAAGAGAAGTAAAACTAAGACTAGGTGAACTAGAGACGAAGGTCCTTGTGTGGGGATGCTTGCCCAGTTCCTACAAGAAATGAAGACTTCCTGACTTCAGAGTCTGTCCGTAAGATCATAGAAATAGACGTATGTTTGTAACCTTCAGTGGAAAGCACATGTGAAGTAAAGCAGCAGTGGAGAGGAACGGAGTTGGAGGGGCTGTTAGTTAAAAGGCAGGGCAAACACTGCTGAAATCGCTCTGTCCTTGCCCCCTCCTCTCTGCATCCGAGCAGGTCATTATGGGGCTAGGTCTTTCCCAAAGGTACAGTCATCATCAACACCTATGCTTGCCTCGGTCAGCATAGTGCCCCTGCTGTTACAGATATTAATGATGTTGTGAACTTGTTTAGTGTAAGTGTGGCTTAACGTGCGTTATTACATTATCCATCAGTTGTAGGTTGCCCTTAGCAACTGGCATAAAGTTATCTCTGGTCCATTGCTAATTTTATATCTCTTTGTTGGGTCAGCTTTGCTGCTTTCTCTGGTTCATGTTGCTTCTGGGTTATAACTCGTGGCAGTTTAAAGCCATCAGCACCTTATAACTGTGACCATCAGGGTTGATTGCAGTAGAGCAATGAGGCCGGGTGCACGGGGTCATAACTGAGGTCACTGCTATCCTGTTTTTCTTTTGTTCTTTAAGTATTCTCTTGATAATAACAGCTAGAGCAGATAAAGAACACAAATCTTTCCTGTATGAAATTCTCCTATTTGGAGAAATTTATACATAGATACTAGTTATTATTTAAATTTGGATATCTTTCTCTTGTGACCTTGAGTATTGGTTTGGGAAATGTTTTTAAAACAGAATACAAGGTCATATGGCCTTTTTTATATAAGTTAAGAAACTACCACAAGAAAACATCATACGGGCCTAACTAGCATGCACAATTACACATACTCTGTGCATCTTGGGAACTGGTTCCTGTTACGCAGGCTTGAATCTGCACTAGATTGGTAAAGCTTAGAGGAAAGAGTTTATTTCAAAGTTAGCCCTATGGTATAGAAACCATTTTAAAAGCAACTGTTCATTTGTTTGTTTGACTAGATTTAAAGCTGAATGGGTATCTAGAGATGAAGCCACTATTTCTGTTTAGAACGAATCTTCTTGATTTCATATTCCACTAGGTGACCACTCCCAGGTTAAGACCTTTTCTTCAACTGTGCAATGAAAATTTATCATGGCTGAATTTAAAGGCCCTCTCTGAAACCATACACAAATGATGGTCTTATGGCCCTTGTCTCTATGTTATAGCTGTGTGCTGGGTGGAATGTTTGATATGATACCAATGAGTTTGGGGCTTATAGTGCAGTGGTCTGAGCCCCTAATAATAATGCTAATAATATTTTTGTTATTATCAGAATCTTGAAATAATACATATTATAGAAATGTAACAATTAACTCAGCCTTGATGATAATGTCAATACATAAACTCTAACTACATCCAAATGCTACACTCATCCACTCATCTTTTCTTGATGACATTAAACAAAGATTAAATTAGATTTTTCTATTGGGCAGGCTAATTTCTGGTTAAATGGAAGTGTTCTCTGCCAAAAATCCTTGGCATATATATGCAGAACAATTTATCCATAGTGGCAATTAAACATCTTTACATATTAGCTATTAGCTCATTAGTATACCTTAGAAGTACACAGTAGGAATTTGTATAATTAAATTGAAATCTTCTTTATTCCTTGTTTGGCTTAACTAGCCAGCTTATGAACTTGCATTCAGTATATGTCTTCCTCTACTAGGTCAAGCAAAAACTCTCTTTATAGAATTTATGTTTCTTGCATCCCATCTTCCTGCTTTGACCCCCTATAGTAAAGCCTGAAGGTATGTTTCAGTTACTTTATGAATAGTGTTTTGCATGTTTCTGCATAGATTTGCATGTTAAATTAAGGAAGTTTTAATTCCAAGGTTTGTGATACCGAATTCAATTAATAAATTCAGGCAAATTATTCCAATTATATTCAAACCAGTATTCAAAGTTGACATTGGAGACTCAAGTATTTTCTTAGCTTTGGTCTCAAACCATTTCAAGCCTAAGTAAAAAGCCAAAACAAAAATAGAAAGGAAAGAAAAATAGTATGCCCTGTTATAATACAGAATCATAACACTCTCTTGTGCAAAGAGTTTCAAAAATAATCTAGAAAACAATTTCCAGTGATCTATGAGGTCCCACGTGATCTGCTTCTTCCCCCTTAATCTCTGCTGTGGAATGAATTCCACAAATCTGCATTAAAAACACAGCCTCTGATGTGACTGCCTTTTGGAAACAGACGTTGTTAGAGGTAAATAAGGAACCAGACATGTTTCTGTACTAGCATCTGTAGAAGAGGAAGAGCAATAGAGAGAGATGTCTGTCTCTGCATGGAAAGGGTACTAGGCACATAGAGGGAGGACATCCCCCTATCGCAGGACATAATCTCTCCCAAGAAACTGACCTACCAGACCTCAATTCAGAGATACAGGCTTCAGATAGACAGCATGCAATGTCTGATAAAGACAACCAGGTAGACTGAGTTAATCTGACCTTCTATAGTATGGTCCTAGTTAAGACCCGACTGAGAAACAAGAGTCTCTTTTTCACTCCTAGAGGACACTAGTGTGTTTCTGGTTTTATACAAAGTACATCTTCTCTGTATTCTTTTCCTTCAGATATTTGGCACAGTCACTTTGATGACCATCGTTGGGTCTTTGCTTTAATGCCAGTTTTCACAAAGCCATGTGGGATCGCCTTGTAAATAATTACAGCCTGCTAGGTCTTGTCTTGTGTTCCCTGAACTTCTGTATGCTGCTTTGAGTTTTAGTCTTTATTTCTGTTGTAATAATCACCTTTATAGTAACAATCCCAGGTTACCTATCTCATTCTCTTCTGGTTAGAGGTGTTTTCCAGCTATGTGGAATAGCAGCCTTGATATATATGTGGTAAATGAACAGGACATTAGAAGGATACATTTAAAGGATACATCTTGCTGCAACTTCTTTCACTCATTAAGATTATGCAGAGCACTGTGATTGCTTCCATTCACTTTGCTTATGCATCCACCCAAGCAGCAGTACTTCTAAAGCAGGGCTTTTATACTTTCTATAATATACAATTCCTTCCTGAACAATAAATTTTACATGGTCTTTTGTACATAGGAATATAAACAAAGGTGCACAAATCAAGCATGTCCTAAGAAATCATAAAAAAAACCCTTAATTTAAAACAGACATTTGATGCACTGTCTTTCTACTGGAGTAGACTCTGCAAGTTCCCTTTACCCTCTGTTGGGAATTTCGTCTAAGGTCCCGCCCTTTGAGTCTTGAGAGTCTCTCATCTCCCAGATCTCTGGTAAATTCTAGAGGGTTCCCCCACCTTCTACCTCCCAAGGTTGCCTGTCTCCATTCTTTCTGCTGGCCCTCAGGGCTTCACTCCTGTTCCTCACACCCCCAATACCTGATAATTGCCATCCCATAGTCAAAAGTTCTGACCCAGAATTGTTTCTGTCTAAAAGAATTGCAGGGACAAAAATGGAGAAGAGACCGAGGGAAAGGAGGTCCAGTGACCTGCCCAAATTAGAATAATCTCAAGGGAAGTCTCCAAGGCCTGAACTTATTGCTGATGCTATGGTGTGCTTACAGACAGGAGCCTAGCATGGCTGTCCTCTGAGAGGCCCAACAGCAGCTAAAAGTCAGATGCAGATACTTATACCCAACCAATGGACAGAAGCCAGAGAACACTCTGGTTGAATTAGGAAAAGGATGGAAGAAGCTGAGGAGAAGGGCAACCCCATAGGAAGACCAGCAGTCTCAACCAACTTGGAGCCTAGAGATCTCTCAGACACTTAGCCACCAACCAGTCAGCATACACTAGCTCATATGAGGCCCTGACACATATACAGCAGAGGACTGCCCTCGGTGAGAGAAGACGAACCTAACCCTCAATAGATTTTAGGCCCCAGGAAGTGGGGAGGTCAGGTGGGGTGAGGGGTGAGGGGTGGGGACTTTCTCTTGGAGAAAGGGGAGGAGGAATGGGATGAGAACCTGTTGGAGGGCAGATGGGAAGCGGGATAACAACTGGACTGTAAAAAAGATTAAATATCAGGCTCCTGTCAGCATGCACTTTTTGGTGTCCACAAGTGTCTAGGTTTGGTGACTGTATATGGTAAGAACAAATCAACCAAGCAGACCCTCCCCCAGAGCTCACAGGGACTAAACCACCAACCAAGCAGTACACATGGAGGGACTCATGGCTCCAGTCACATATGTAGCAGAGGATGTCCTTTTCGGGCATCAATGGGAGGAGAGACCCTTGATCCTGTGAAGACTTAATGTGATGTTCCAGTGTAGGGGAATGCAAGGGTGGGGAGGCAGTAGTGGGTGGGTGGGGGAACACCCTCATAGAAACAGGGGAGGGGGTATGGGATAGCGGGTTGGAGGGGGGAACCAGAAAAGGGAATAACATTTGAAATGTAAATAAAGAAAATATCCAATAAAAAAAGAAAAAAGATTAAATAATAATAATAGAAATTTTTACAAAGGAAAAATACTTGATTTAACTATTTCTCTAATAAAAGCAGGTCTCAGAGTCTAAAAAAAATAAAACAGACATTTGGTATACATATAGTCTTGCTGTCTGTGAAAGAAGCTGGAGAGAGATTAGTGAGTCAGAGTTGCTTGCTGTGCAAGCACGAGGGACTAAGTGAGGATTCCCATTTACGTATCCAAGTAAATGTCTGTCCCAGTCATACATTCCTGTAACCCCAGTACAGTCCAGCAGAGAAGGAAGGATTCTGAGAGTTTACTGGGAAGCTAGCTTATATGAAATTGCCAATTTCATCCAACTTCAGTGAACTGTCTCAAAGAAACAAGACAGAGAATGAGAGAAGAGCACTCTTTATGGTCCTCAAATCTCTATTTGTGTAAATGAACACACATACATACTCACACACACACATACACAAACATACACACACACACACATACACAGACATACATACACACACACACACACACACACACACACACACACACACACACAAAGATATAATTGCCTTATTTTCAAAACAAAAGATAAAAGCACATGTACATACTAACGAGATAGATGTGCCTGATTGTCTAATTCAATATGACCCCTAAAATGTACAAATTTGCAACTTGTTTGTTGAGGAAATTGTTTTGTTTATGTAATTAAAACATTTCTATAAGAGTAGAAACTGTAAAACCAGTAAACTCTTTGCGATACATAGTGTGCAATATTCTCCTGTATGAGGAGAGGTGTTGTGGGTTGTATTTGTCATCATTATAAGGCTTGTGAGTCAAGAGAGGCAGGTATATTATTACAAGGTAAGTGTGTGTGTGTGTGTGTGTGTGTGTGTGTGTGTGTGTGTTCTGAAGCAAGCACACAGTGAAGTTTCACAATGTAACCAGTTAAGCACTGCGGACACATGACACATGTAGCTCGTCACTTGTTCAATTTCTGGTCATGGTGCATTCAGAAATTTTTATTTATTGACAATGATTTTTACAATGCCTTGCATCTAGTTGCATACCTGATACAGACCTGTAACCCACCAGGTTAAGAATCTTACTTCTATAGCATGAAGTGGTACTGGGCTGGGAGCTGGTCCTGGGAGATGAGAAATACAGTTGCCAGCTCAGTTCTCAGAGACTTTAGAGCTATATTGATATATAGCATCATAGGGATGCTACTGCCAGATGCTTTCCAAAGGCACATCTTAGAGAAGATATCAGTCAAACACGTTTTTCTTTCCTGAAATTAAAGATAAAATATAAAGCAAGACTGCTCAATGAAGAGAGAAAAGAGAGCCTCACTCTCTGGACCTCTAAGTCCTTGGTAACTCTCACTCCATAGGGCATGAAAGAGCCAAATGATTTTCTACTATTGTCAAGGAACACACAAACACATTTGGCTTCAGGGCAGATGGGGAGTAGGTCACCATCTCACTGTGATGTGCTCAATTTGTACATTCGTTTAGATGCTGACTTCTTGAACTCCACAAGGATGTCTAGTGGTTCAAGGATTAGGTCTCTTAACGTAATTTGTTGTGGCAGCCACTAAGATCTTTACATTGTGAATACCACTGGGAAAGGGTCTGGACCGATGCATGTTAATTGGGGATACCTCTCTTCTACATTCCTGAATATCAGATATGTACATCATCACATGACAGGTCTGCCCTGTGGGAAGACACGGTTAAGCCTAAGGGAGGTTGGCAGTCATCCAGCCACCTTCTTGGGTGCCTAGCATTGACTGGAGTTATTCAACAGCCTTTATAACAAATTTTAGTTCAGGAAACTTGGATGCTTTGGGGGCTGGAAGAGTGTAAGTAATTTACAGAACTAGTTACACCATCATGAGGCCTGAAGTTCATACTTCACGACCCAGATGACAAGCCATAGTTATAAGAGGATACCCTCTTCTGGCACTTGTGTGTACATAAGCATCACATATGTGTAGAAGTCCACAAACACATAAGCAAATAGGTTTGAGAGTTTAAGTGATGGCTCCATGGCTAAGAATATTCATTTTTGCAGAGGACCACAGGTTGGTTTCCAGTGTCCACGTGGTTCTCACACCTTTCTATAACACCAGTTCCGTGGTCCAGTGCCATCCTCTGATCCCCTCTGGTACCAGGCACACACATGGTGCACATACCTATTTGTAGGCAAAATATTCATGCAAATAAAATATATCTAGACTATATAATCTTAAAAAAAATGAGATTTTATTAATATGTTCTGGTATCTGCCACATTTTGTTATCTGTAGTTTAAGAGATAACCCAGATTTACAGTTAATCTCCATTTCTATAAAAATCCAATAAATAACGATTCATTTTCCTCATGATTACTTTTTAAAATTTTTTGTTATATCATGAAATGTTATGACTTGACACCATAAAAATCAGGGGGAAACTCTCATGCCTATCTTGAAACAAGCTGGTTATGAAGAACATGTGATGTCCATCATGTCTGTGTCCTCTGTCCATCTGTCCATCTACTCTGCCCACTGGAGGACAGTTCTTGGGAAATCAACCCCACACTGTACAAAACTCTTCTGGTGCTTGACCTATCTGAGGGCCAGAAAGTTCTTCATCCTCACTGGAACTGCTCAAGACAAAGCACTGAAGGGCGTGACTCTCTTTTGTGTAGCAATAGTTTAACTCTTTGAAGACCAGTATTTCTCACCATTATTTTTTTATTCTAGAAAGACAAAGCATTTCTCAAGTCCCTTGGCAGCTAATTTACATTAGAATTCTTAAAGTTCAAATCATTGCATCTTCAGCTAGATGTGTTAGAGTTTGTTGGTTTCTAACCTTTTCATAATGTAATGTGTTGTCTTCCTTGTGAACCAATTTTCCTGTATTTTGTCCAGCTCTGGAGCTTCCAGCTCTTGTTTTTTTTCTTTCATACAATTTCCTGTATTTTATTGAGAAACTCCTTTCCTTCTCTGATGAGATAGGAATAAAATGGCATCTTTAAAACCCTTTCATCTTTTCAAGAGGTTTAACTAGGTTTAATTTAAAACATGTTTCCTACCTAATCAACTTGGCATTTACTACACAGTTCTGTTGGTACAATATCGAGCTAAAAATGAAGTACAGGATATTTTATTCCCAGAGACAGCTTCTTGCTTATTGTTGGGTCAACAGCAGTACAGCGACTTGAAGAGAGACCTCCTTTCCGACTGTTCTCTCTTTCTCCCAGCTTGCTTCTAACTTCTAAAATTTAATATTTAGATTTTCTTTTTAAAGGGTTTAGTCAAATCCCATAGCAAACAACATGTTACTATTTTCTTCATTTAGTTCTGTAAAATTCTTGTTCTTGCTAGGCTACATTTGACATCAACTGAAATGCACTTAGAGTACATTTCCTATTGACTCATACCTTATCTTAAAACTCCCTATCAGAGATCTTCTTTGAACCAAGAACTGGATCAGTGTGACTGTCCCTTTTCTATACATAATTATATTGAGCAAATACTTATTGATGGAACTGTATTATTTTTTATCTGCTTATCTACAACCCATAACAGATATTTAGTTTTTAAATGTGGTAGAACTTGTTTATTCGATTTAACAATCATGGCATGGAAGATAATATGTCTATCTCTTAACTTAGTGTGGAAGTAAAATAATCAATGAATAACATATTTTTATATGAAATGTATCCATGTGAAATGTATACTGCTTGGCAGCATATAAAACATGTGTGCTATGCTACAGAAAATAATAAAAAAAAAATCCATTTAGCCATCAGACATTCTGAAGCAACAGAGCATTGCTTGTAACATAGAACTCCCCAAACATCTGCCAAGTTTACTATTTTTGGATATTATTAAAATCATCCTATTCTTCTTACTCTCAAATTTATTGCATATGTTTTAAACACTTACCAATATAGAATTTCCTTCTTTTGAATTGAGACATATATAAATATAATTATATTGTTGCTTGTAACTTCAGGTTTAAACTTCTCTTTAGCTTTTATGTACATTGGTGTCTGTAGCCAAAGTTTAATTTTTTACTGGTGCATAAATGTTCTGTTTTACAGTATTACAAGTATATATAAACATGCATATACTTTACTTTTGATGGACACTTTTGTTATCTAGATTTTTCTAAACTGTATTACACTGTGAAGCCAGAGAGCTGACTGAGAAGTTTGCTGCTCTCCTGGAAGATTTGGGCTTGACCCTCAGCACTCACACTGAAGCATACAACAATTTTTAACTCCGGTTCCAGGATGCTCAGCATCCTTTTCTTACCTCTGCACGTACCAGGCACCCATGTGGTGCACAGACATATGCACAGTCAAAAGACCCATACATACTAAAAGAAATAAACAAAACATCTCGCAAATGCTTTACTGAATATACGAATAAAGTGATCACTAACATGTCTTTCTCCAAGGCACATAACGGAGTCTGTTTACTGATTATAGGAAAACACAAATGCCTAGTTTGAAACAGAGTGCAAATGGTTGTATCAATTACACAAGCCAAGGACAGATGAAGAATCCTGCTAAGACACATTCTATCCAATACTGGCATTGCATAACTTTCAATTTGTTTCCCAATCTCACACATATGTAAAAAATATAGATACTGTTTAGATTAAACTTCCCTGAATCCTAGCCAGGTGGTATTTTCTTTCCTATAATTAAGAACTGGCCCTACTTTGTCTTCTTTGAAATGCCTGTTCCTTCTTCTGCCCTAAATTTCCTTTGGGTTATTTGTCTTTTTCTTAATGACTTGTCGGTATTAATGCTCTATATATTGTATGTGTGATAAATATGTTTTCCAGTTTGTCTTTTAACATTTTTATAGTTTGCTATTTACTTTTAAGTCTTTAATTTACCTGGAATTGATTTTTGTGAATATATGACTTATGGATTCAATTTCTTTTTTTATGAGTAACCAATTGTCTCTGGATAATTTATTAAAAAGTAAATTAAAAAACACATTCTTACCATTCTGTTCTATAACGGTCTGCGTGGTCATAAATCAGGGTCTCATGAACATGTAGTTCTGCTCAGAGCTCTCTCTTCTGTTCCTTTTAAATATTTGTTTAACACAGGATCGGTACAATGTCTTAATGACTTAGCCTTGTGTTCAATCATGATAACTCTCTCTTCTCTCTAGCTTTATTGTTATTTCCAAGAAATATCTCTTTTCCAAAATAATTATTTTTTATAGTTGATCTCACTTGACCATTTTATTTTATCTACCTATATTTTGTGCTACTAAGGAATGAACTTGTGGCCTTTCACTTCAAAGACAAACACATTGATGGACCCACTTTCTTCCCAACCACCCTGCAAATCACAAGTCCATGTACTTTTGACTGGCTCTGTTGAACTTAGGGGAAATCTATCTTTTAATAGTTTGCACCGGAATGCCTGTTTCTAGACACTCTTACATTTTAAATTATTAAAATAGAACATTTTGTATTTCAAATTGATCATCTAACACACTGTTAGTATTGAATGAACTTCAATATTTTCCCTGAGTTTATAACTGACCATCACGTTACTTTATTTTTAATTTTAATAATTGGTGAATAGCCTTCTCTAAAACCTCCTTGATTCATGAATCATTAGTGATCATTTCATTTCTTTACATGCATTACTGATATCTATTATTATGACATTGTTCTATTTTTTGGGACTTCCCAAAAAGCAAGTGAATGAATCCACACTCTTAGGACTTCATTTCTAGAAGTCCCCAGACTGTTTTCAAATCTATTGAATCTATGGATTCTTGCTGCTTGTTGTAGTCTTTCGGCTCAGCTCTTCTTTTGTCCTCATTGGTATAGTCACCAAGTCTATACTTCTTACGGTTCTTCACAGATCTGAAGTGTAGTGTGAAATTTCCTGTTAGATGTTTTACCCTTCATCTTGTTTCTTGTTAATTCCTCCACTTCACACAAGAATCACAACAGAGGAACCAATTTCCAGAATTTGGTAGAATCCTGCACCAATAAAGTCTCTTCCAAGGCCTGTTCTCACACAACACTTGTCTGTATCTTTCTTTGTGTGTTAGATAAAGAATAAAGTATATATGTGTATATTTCTATATGAAGATACAAAATGTCATAGTTATAGCATACTTAGATAGTTATATATAGTTAGGTATTGTCAGACTTAATATATATATCTACACTCACAACATACTCTGTGTATGTGCACATGAACACTACACTTAAAAAATCCATTACATATATATTAGTACATCTTCTACATAACATAGAGATAATTAATTCTTGATACATACATATATGTAGAGGTATACATATATATGCATATAATTTGAATCTCTAATTTTGATCATTTTAATCAAAAGCATTGATAATACTTATTGTGCCATCAAATGCATACTTGAAATTCACATTTATAAGGCTCCTATATTCTCATATTATAATCTAAAATTTCAGTCAATAATTTCCAGCTAAGGAGCATTGGTTAGTTGACCCTAAAATTAATAGCCATCATTGTACTGCCTGGTAGGACAAATGATGTCCACATTTTGGCATTGCTAAGTATCATTTATAAAATATTTTATAAGAACACTGGTTTATGTTTGTACAGCAATGCCATCTGTGTTTGATACCTTGATGCCATGGCCATTTTTTTTGATAATTAAGCTGTCATTATCTCTGCTTAAAAGCAAGACTTTCTGGAAAGGCAGGGTTCTGGAGTCTCTACTGTTCATCTAGTAGAGTTTTCATTTACCCGACTCTACCTTTATATTCTTTATATTAATGACTAATTTCCTTATTCAACATGCCACCTATGGTTCCCAAGATAGCTGGACTACAAGATTTACTTGTAAAGTGGATTTGTTTGTAACACAGTTCTTTACTATCCAACCTATCAACTTCTCCTAGCACACATATCCACAATACTGAGCCACCTTTCCTTCTCTCACTGCAGACCTGGACCCTGTATAGCTTCAAAGAGTGCAGTGTGATCACTAGCCTATTAGATACATATGCACATCAAAAATAGACAAGAGTCTCTAAAAAGAAGAAAACATGTTCATATGGTCCAAGGGGAAAGTTCATTCACTCAAAGACAATATACTATACATATGTTATTTATACACCATCATTTTAACTGCTCTTCAATGAAAAACATCTTGTTACCATAGCAACTGCCACATTGCATGCTATCTTGGAGACTACTACATCATTGTACTAGACACACAGAAAGGCACTCACATCCTTAAGTCATTTCAACATCTGTCATTTTAAGAAAGTTTAAAGAAAAATAATAAATATGTGTTAGTTTTTCCCCCTTATTATTGTTTTTTCCTTAGAACCATTTGGTTCTACATGGAATATATTTCCCCTTAGTTTTAACCAATAAAGGAATAGTGATGATTTTTATCTCACTCCATTAGAGAAAGAAACAGACAACAAAACAGTTAAAAGAAGAATTATGAGCTGGCAGTCCCAGCTGTATTGAGTCTATTTGTTTTTGCATTGGGAAGTTCACATCCTGTCAGACTTGTGACATCTTCTTGAGCCACATGTGCTGCTGATCATGTGTGTTTTCATGCATCAGTGTGGAATTTAGACATACTCATGATGTCTTGGCTTAGTCCTTATTTTCTGATAATTGTCATCAAGTCACAAGAATCACATGTACTGTTAAACTTTGACTTGAAAAATAGTGCAGTGCACACCAGGATGCCTCCAAAATTCTATTTTGTTCAAATGAATCATCTTGGTAGCTATAAGTAGGAAATTCTCTCCATCATAGAAGTTAATATTGGCAGAATGTTTTCAAATATATGTTAAACTGTGTTGCCAGCAACTATCTGTTTTTATTTTCAATGGATTGATGTTGTGGGTATATATACTATCCACATACTATCCACAATAAAACTGGAATTCTTTAGATAAATACCTTCTCCAAGATTTGATGAACACTGCACAACTGATATGAATCTCAGATTTACAAGAATCATGCTCCAGAATATGAGTCCTTTTCTCAAAGCGGTACTAAATTCTTCCCTAGATTAAAGGCAAGGCTTTCTGTAGAAGGAAAGATCACTTTCTGCTTGCCTGACATGTTTAATGTCAATTTATTGATGTGCCTTAAAAGTTCTGATGTTATCAGAAAACTACTGTGAAATCCCAATGTAATGATAAATTGAACTATTTGTACACTGAGCTTACGTCAGTCAAAGCATTCTTGATTCATTTTAGTGGAATAAGCGGTACTGAGGACTAGACCTAAGCCTTCACTCTCATTATGTAAGATCTCCACTACTGAGCTATATTCCCAGGACCCCTCTGCCAGTTTTTAAAACCTTTTATTTCATGACAGGATCTCACCAAACTACCCAGTGAACTTAAACTCACTCCAGTGTCCGGGTATGCCTTTAGTATTAGATCATGATCCGTCAGCCTCCTGAGGACCTGTGACCTGAGGACCATGCAGTTAGATCTTATTCTGCTTCACACGTTTCCTTGGAGT
The DNA here is from genome assembly GCA_030674055.1 of Rhabdomys pumilio. Taxonomy (NCBI): domain Eukaryota; kingdom Metazoa; phylum Chordata; class Mammalia; order Rodentia; family Muridae; genus Rhabdomys; species Rhabdomys pumilio. The sequence goes on from JANHMN010000001.1 coordinate 11,014,330, forward strand.
TTTGATAGCCTTCCCTGTAATTCTGTACACACAAGCACTGCAAACTGTTATAATCATGATAATGAGAACATACTAACTCTTAGGAAAATTTTTAGGTCTTGAGCCTAAAAAGTCTTTGTTTCTATCACTGAAGAAGAAACAATTTTCTGACAGGTAGAAATGACTTCAGCTTACAAGTCAACAAAATAGGACCTAAAGTTCCTTTTTATTACCTCATCAGAACCAAGGGACCCCAAACCTTCATGATGTTTTGAGGTGGAAAACAGTAAAACGTGTAATGCCAAACCTCTCCCATCTATGTTCTCTTTTGAAACTGCAGTTGAAAACAATGTGAGCGGGGCCTGTATGCAAATGCAGATACAGGGAGTCAATACCAAAGAAGTTCGGATCTACAGAGCTTATGCATGCAGTGCCTTTGCCAAGGGGGTTAAATTCTAAAGTTGAGTAGCCAGCAATACGGCTCAGTGGATAGAAGAGCTTGTTATGGAGCGTGATATTCTTGAGTTCCATCACTCAGACTCAAAGGTGAAGAATAGAACTGGTTCCCACAGACTGTCCGCTGACCTCTCCATGTCTGTCATGGGAGTGTCACATCAGTCCATGTACCTTGAGTTCTTTCTGTTCATTTGTATGCACGATCCTGACATTTCTGATCACATCACTTTAATTTTATGTTCAGAATCTTAACTCGGGCTTTCATGGTTTCCGTTAGAAATTACATAAATCACAAAATGAACGTTACATTTGAGTTTCTTTATTTCTTTATGCTTAATACTTTCAAATAAAATGGTAAACATTTGCTTCATAAACTTCTGTCTAATCAAATTTAGAGTTCTTCCGGAAATCAGTTATATGATTTTGAAGATGTATTCATTTTTATTTTATGTTCATGTGTGTTTTGTCTGCATATCCATGTATATGCATATATTTATGTATATACAGTGTGGGTACCTGGTATACACAGAGGCCAGCAGAAGGTGTTGAATCTCTTGGTTCTGGATATTCAGAAGGTCCTGAGCTTTGATATGGGTACTGGGAATGAAGCCCAAGTCCTTCGAAGGACAGTAAGTGCTTTCAATTGCTAGGTTATGTTTCCAGTGTCCTCTTTTACAATTTTAATGCATGGTAGATATCTCCACATCTTTATTTACTAAATGTTGATCTTTTAAGAACAATGATGTCACTCAACTTCCTTAGCAACCACTGTTTTCATGTCTAGGAGAAAATTTGCTGTCTTTTTTTTCATACTGATAGGATCAACTGGATATAATACTGATGTAACACAATCAGGAAGTTGAAAATTTTTTTACACCCATTTATTTGGGAAGAGTATATTTGCTAGTATGAATCATCTAAATGAATGTGTTGTAAACACAGAAAACAACAAAAGCAATTGTAAAAGTAACTATCAATAGCAAGTTAATTTACCCACTTAAGTGGTATGCTTTTTCAGTATTCAATGTTATAAGTGATAAGTGCTGGTTAATATTCAAAATCAGCCTTTCTTTGAGCATGTAAACAAGGTAGCAAAAGTCTTCATTATCACATAACTCTGCCTTTGGAAGGTCTTGATTGGATGGGAAGACAACATCTACAATAGAATGTCCTGACCTTTGGTTTTGTCTGAGGGAGCAACTGAAGAAAAAGGTAAAGTGGTGAATGGACGTTTTTTCATGCATAGTTATTAAATTTTAGCAAATATGTGAAGAAAGCACAACACAGTATAGTCAGTGCCCTGAAAGGACATATAGTTCAGATTACCTAAAATAGCTCTTTATGTTAACCTTTCAGTTACTCCATTGAAATGTTTAGTAACTACTCATGACTGACGACTATGTGACTAGAGGATGAGGGTAGATGTATGTGCGTGTGTACACAAGTCTTTGAATGAGAATGAGCACTATTGTGGAGGTTAGTATATGGTAACTTCTCCAAAGATTATAATTAAGCAAAACTTTCCCTCTGTGTCTTATGAAACCTGTTAATTGTTTCAGGAAGTCACTGATTTCCTGTTATTGAGTCAAAGCATACAAGGCTAAACAGATGGCTTAATGTCACACAGTTATTGGCTCATATAACTAGATTTTTATCACTAGGGTTCAGATGAAAACAGACAGCCATGAATAACAAACAGAAGCAAACTCATGTACATCAGACCAAGCTCTTTTCCAATATTAAAATGTAGGATAAAACTTTTAAGAGAAAGCTTTGTGCTTGTAGTGGAATTGTCCCAGAATGTAATGAATAGGTTTAAAGCTGGGGTCTGAAAGACTGTGGACACAAATGGTACTTGTGGTACACAGCTGACTGACACATCTGCCTACTTTCTGTGCACACTTTCTACATTATGCAATACATAAAATTATTTTGAGTATATTAATAGTTATAGAAAATGCTTTCCAAACTTGTTGATAATCAGAGAGACAAAAATCCTTTCCAGCTACATACATTTCTTTTTTATAGAACTTCATCAATATTTTAATAACAATAATTGAAGCTATACTGAAATAAAAAATAAACCATGTATACTCACTTCTGATTATTTACTTTTAAAATATTAATGAAACCTGTTACAAAACATGTGGGCATCAATGATTATTCCCCTATTAATAGTTTTTGTAAGCATTGTCCGCTGCATAATGTTCAAATATTATGTATTCTTTGATGTCAACAAGGACAACAGACTTTCCAACGTCCACAATAAAACCAAAAACTATGTCTGTTATCCTTTATGCATCCTTCCTTTTCAGTGTATCTTTTCTGTCCCAGCTTCTTTTCCATACACACGAGGTGGATGGATAAGGAGATTAACTTACATGTGGTACATGGTGTTTTCTTTTCTAACAAATTCTCATCTTTCCTAGCCATTATGAGTATGTTATTCTTGCATATCCCTAAAGCAGAATAAACTCTGAAGCAGCAGCAATAGACAAAGTGCTTTTCCTGAGTAGGTGCATTCATTTGCTTTAAAAAAAAAAATCATAGTTCTCAGTGTATCCCACTGCAGTTTCCACAAAAAGAGGGGATATACTAATCATTGAGTATATTTTTGTCCTTGTTTTCAAAGTAAGATATTTTAAATCAAGATAATTTTATTGTTAATGTTAAATATTACAACAATTAAAATTCCAGTCCTTAGTATAATACAGTGCCTAATTTTCGCACAATTGGTGATCAGCCTTTCTGTCCCTGCTTTCTTGGATACCATCTTGCATGTACTCCAAGTGAAAGTTCTTGCCATCATTGTTTTTGGTAACATAATCTCTAACCCTTGATCTCTCCCCATTCTTTCAGGTTATGTTACAGTTAAACAAATGAATCAGACACAGAAGTAAGAGAGGCATAGTGAATGCATGGAAGAAAGCGGTCTTTCTGCTAAGGAACAGTCAAGCAAAAGCCTTCAGAAGTCTCTCGTCCACCCGTCTGCCTTTTGATGCTGGGGCTAGCATGAGTAGTGGAAACAGATGCTATCAGAGCTACATTTTTTGGCTTAGGATAAAGGGAATGAAGGCTAACAGAGTCATGCTGTTTTGCAAACTGACATACACACTTCATATTTCCAAAATATTTCTGGATTTAAAAAAAAAAAAAAGCTAATTGCCAGGCTTGATGGGACTGTGGCTGCCACTGTTTTTATAGAAGAGAAAGTCAGAAAGCAACAAGGAAATCAGTGTTGCTAACAGACCCAAGGCTCTCCTCTTGGCTGCTCTACGAATGCCATTTTTGTGAATTTTAAATCCTTGCATGAAACTTTTCATTGTTAAAGGACCTGTGGATGCTGTATGAACTACCTGTTGAGACCACTAAAGACCCAACAGAAAGAAATGTAAGAGAAGTGTTTATTGTAGTTCACAGGTTGAAGGGACTAGAATGAATCAGGACAGGAGTGGCATGACAATAGTCATGCGAGGTAGCTCAAACTGTGGGACACAGAGAGAAGTTGTGCTCAGCTGACTTCTCCTTTTCCACAGTCTGGCTTCCAAGAGATGGTGCTGGGAAGGCTCCTTCCTTCTCACATAAACGCTTCTGAAAACATCCCCATAGACTTCCTATAAAAAGGAGAAAACCGAGGGCTGGAGAGGGAGAGTTGGCTCAGCAGTTAAGAGCACTGACTGTTCCTCCAGAGGTCTTGAGTTCAATTCCCAGAAACCACATGGTGGCTCACAACCATATGTAGTGGGATCTGATGCCCATTGTTCTCATATACACAAAGAAGAAAACCCAAGTTTCCTTCTGAGTTGATAATTAACATGTGTGTGTTCTTGGTGTCTTTCATCCTGTCTCAGGTTTTTCTTACCCAGGGCCATGTCATTATTGCACTACATAGCTCTGTCTGCTCTTCTCTTGTTGAGGTGGGATCTCAATGTTTGTGGATTACTTTACCATGAGGAATACCTTAATTAATTACACTACTTCTGTGGCAGATAAGCTTTCCCATTAAATATAGGATAGATGCGATTGGCTGATACCTGTCATATATTGAACCAGTTACCTGGTCGTGACAGCTATTAAAAGTTATTTGGATTTGAAAATATTTCCAGACAAGACCCACTAGACCTTAAACCTACAGGGTATGATCTGTTGAAAGAAACAAGGAGTGGAGGTTTAGTGTGCCCCAGGACACTTGCTCTGATGTCACACCTCTGCCTGCCCTTTGCTCATCAAACTACATAGAGGAGAGTTAGCATAATGAAGGGCTTTGTTTTATCTCAGAGCTTCAGCTATGCGAAGGTGGCACATTTTACCCCAGTCTCTTGATGCCTGTCAGACCAGGGTCCCAGAATAAAGCAGTAGAATTTGATAACTTCTGTTAAAAGACCTTTGTCCTTCTAGCATATAATTCATAGCTGTTTACAGACACCAAATGTAAAAAACCAGTAAGTGCTTCATTGTGCTGCATAAAGTCATGGCCACCAGGCCTTGTCGTCCTGAGAAGACTTCCTAACAAAAACTGGAAGTGGAATCTGGCTGGGAAGACAAAGTGCAGACTTTTGAGTACCAGGCTGGCTCCTTCTGGATGACACCAGGTAAAGACTTACTTGTGTCCGTTTCTCAAGGATGCTTGTTGCACAAGGATGCCTGTTGCTATTGTCTCTTGTTCTTACCATTTGACTTGGTTATTTATGGTTTCTGTTATGAACATAAAGATTTCGAAAATCTGATTCCATTTCCCCAGTGTTCTCACACCTTGTTGGCTTACGAGCTGCAATTTCACACTTTGGGGCACACAACTCCTTATGTAGATAAGTGAAAAGGAAACCGTGGGGAGAGACCCATCTGGAGCAAAGTTAAGGTGACAGGGATACCAGGATTTTACATGAGAATTGAAAGACAGCCCCGAATAAGACAGAACTGTGAACAAGACATTTTCAGAAGATTAAAGAAGGCTCTCTGATAGATGACTCTTAGGATGTCTAATCATGGCAATATTTTGTTAACTTCAACAAAAAAAAAAAAAAAAAAAAAAACAAGTTTAATTCTCTTCTATAACTTAAAGTGAAACAAAAGTTAGAATGAACAGCTTAAAATTCAGCCATGCAATCAGCCCTGCATCCTGCCTTTTTGCCATGATGCACTGCCAAAGACAGCATAACTCAGTGCTGGCTTCCAAAGGGGCTCCAAGGCATTTAGCCTTCCAGGGGTCTGCAGAGGCTTCCAATGATACAAGTACTCGGCGAATTTTCCTGAATTCTTGTTTTATTAAAAGTGGATTTAAAATGCTGCATTTCTATGAACCAGAAGAATTATATGTCATCAAAATCTTGAGGGAAAGCACTTTGTAATTCGATAAAAATATCATAGAAACAAATGACTCCTATTGAGCTATGGGTTACTAATTATTTTGTTAGTCTTCTCTAAAATACAAATGTGGGAATACAGTGTCACCTCGAGCCACTTTGGACTGCAGTGTCCATTCTCAGACCAAAGAAATGCATATGCAAGGTTCAATTTGGGTTTAAATCAGTTTCTGTGAAAAGTATTTGTGTTCAGTTTTCTTCTTGTACGTATTTAAAAATTTATCACACTTTATGATTATTATTCATGAGCAAACTTAAGCACCTCACTAATAAAACTAACGGCACGCCATAGGACGCATTTAAAATTGCTTAGGTGCAAAGGGTGACCATTAGGGCACTTTGGAGGAAGAGCAAGGGCCCAATTGTGCGTGTGCTTCTTGAATATACAAAAAATTTAATTTGGCTAATTAGTGACCTTGGTTTGCTAGGCAATTACTTTGGTTATGAGAGTCCCGTGATTCCTATATCACCCTTTTTAAAAAGAAAATAACGTGCTATAAGGACCATTAGGAGAAAGTTTGTTCAGAAAGCAAAGCAGGAAAAATGTAAGGAGATCATTTTCCTTTAGAAGTGTGCCCCAGCTGAAGTCCCCCCCCCCCCGCCCCGTTCTGGGGAAGGATACAGGCAGTCGCCTCTGCCCACCTTTTACCTCTGGCTTTTTTTATTCAAAGGCTGTCAGGGCAGATGACCATAAATATTAAATACTATCTTTATTGAATCACAAACCATGGTACTTTGTCTTTAACATGCAAGTATCAATCAAAGTTTCAAATATATATATATATATATATATATATATATATATATATATATATCACATCAGTATCTAAAGGGCAGAGTCTATTCCTACGGTCTTTCATATGGGGGCCAAGGCTGTCTAGAGCATGTGGAGAGAGACTTTTTGTTGTTGGTTTCGGAAGGACACAGTCAACAATGAAAAAGCACTAAGACCAACTGTTTCAACAACAAACATTAACAGCAATGAGGACAGATGTCACTGAGTTTCCCATTGAGCTCCTTGGATGTCCTTAAACAGTGTGGCCAGACCTTCAGAGGTCCTGAATCTCAGTTCTGTCACCGCTTCTTGTCAAGCCAGTTTTGCCCTCATTTTCAGGGCATTGACAGAAACGGAGATAGACAGTTGAAGCGTTTTCAACTACAGTGGTGCTTACCTGTGGCTGATCCTGTGAATTCCCATACACTGAGTAGAATCAGAAGCATCTAACAGTAGATCCTTGTATGAACCAACATGAAACCCCAGATTTTCAGAACACAGCAGTGTAGCACTCTTCTTCCAAGTCATGAAATTAACAGAAAGCAAACATCTTCGTTCAGTGGGGGCGACACATGACTCTAACATCAAGACTTAAGGCCTAAGGCAGGAAGATTTTTGTAAGTTTGAGGCCAGTTTAGGCCAGTTCAAGTTATATAAAAGAACAAAACAAGTTACAAAAGACAAAAAAATATTTGTTTTTGTTTGCTTGGTTTTTTTTTTTTTTTTTAATGTGTTGGATACTTAGTTGAAGTTCCAGTATTATTAAATAAGGTGTTTTAAAACTGGTAGGACATTCATAATATTTGTAATATTTATCTACTTATAGTCATCTAGAAAAATCTGTCAGGTATTATGATTTGTGTAAGATCATAAAGAGTTTCTACTTGGACTGAGTCGAGAACCCCTATGGAAGAGTTAGACAAAGGATTGAAGGAGAGGAAGGGGATGGCAAACCCGTAGGAAGATCAACAGGTATCAACTAATCCAGACCCCTGGGAACTCCAAGAGACTAAGCTACTAACCAAAAAGCATACATGGTCTGGTCCGAAGTCTCTGGCACATATGTAGTAGAGGACTGCCTTGTCAGGCCTCAGGGGGAGAGGATTACATAATCCTGTTGTTTGATGCCCCTTAGAAGGGGAACATGGGGAGTGGATGAGGTGGGCGTAGGGTGAGGTAGGTGGAGGGGGTGGGGAAGCACCCTCTCAGAGTCAAAGGAGAAGGGGATAGGGTGAAGTACTCTTGGAGGAAGACTGGGAAGGGGGGCAACATTGAGGATGTAAATAAAGAAAACAATTAAAAAATTAAAATTAAAATAAAATAAGAAAGAAATTCTTCAAGGAGGGGTATGTAGAGTGTGCCTGGATTATAAGTGAGAAACACTTGCCAGTAGTGATTTTATTTTTTTCCCTCTCTTTAGAAAAACAAGTGATTTAAAACAACCTAGACACTGCAGTTGAATGTCATACAACAACAACGTCATGACTACTACATCTAGTTTTAAATGGTGGTTAGAAAGCCACCATAAAATAAAGACGAAGAGTGCCTTTTTACGTATTTATGGCAAGGGTTCTCCATCTGCACTTAATTTCTGTCACTGTTGTGATTGGTGCTAGTGACAGTCCTGTCTTTGCTCATCTCTCAACCCAGAACAGAGGCATCAAAATAAAGCCTTCGCACTCTCTGTGTTTTCCCCACTGAATCTTGCATTTCTGGCTGCACATTTGCTGGGTGAAACACAAGCGTTGTGCTAGAGAGGACCAGTTCCCCCTTCTATTGTACAGAATTTGTTCCAACTTGTCTCTGTGCATCTGTCTGTATTGTAGACGAAGGCTGGTTCTTTCATGAACTCCCATAAGGCATTTCTGCAAAGAGCAACACTCATTTAACAAGTGCACTCTGCCATGCAGGCGGGACCTGCCAGGAGCAACAGCATGCCTAGAACGGAAATGTTGTTTAATGAATATTTATTGATTATGAATATTCATTAAATTAACATCTTTATGGCCAGCCTCGGGCTTTATAACTTATGTGGCAGTAAAGTGGTTAAGTAAAGTTTTCAAACCAGTCTGGAAGCTCTTTGAGTTTCAGAGAAGACAGAGATTACCCAGGGCTAGCTTTCTTCTGGGACAGAAGTTCCCAGATGTTTAACGTGGTCGGCTAATGCTTGGCATTGAACCCGCTGGTTTGGGGTCAGAATCAAGTCACCTTATTCTCTTTTTCCACCCCACCTTTTCTGTGATGCAATCAGTCTAGCAGTGTGACGTCATTGTATGTTCTCTGTGTTTTCTATCATCTCCATCATTATACTAAATCTATTAGTCCTGGCTGTACCCATGTTACTGAGTTGGCATCTCCAGGGTCCTTGGAAGGTAAGCAAGCTTGCCCACCTTCAACCCATTTAGAAGAATATAGTCTTTCTAAATCACACTTTCACTCATGCAATCTTTCTGCTTAAAATTCATTATACATTTCCCACTGCCTCAAGGTCCTCAAGGTAGACTTGGGTCTTCCTGATTTCCTAGCTTCATGTCTCACTAACTCCTACTCTGATTTCTGGTTGCCAGCTATAGAGAAAACCTGCTAATGATACCTCCTGTCAGCAAGCCTTAGAGTGGTCTTATGGTCTAACTCTATTCCTGCAGAACTGCTCTGTGCTTTCCTTATTGACTCTTCCCCGCCCTATACACTCCCCTGACCCCCGTTCCCACTGAGTGTCTTCTCTGGATCTCAGAAAACTGGCATAGATGTTCCTTCTTTAAACTTCATCTAATCTAAGCACTGCTGTTTTCAGGTGCACCACTCTGCAATGAAATCCTCTTGTATTGTCCACACACCCTTCAGAGCCCATGAAATCTGGGAAATGTGCGTATTGTACATTAGTGCAACATCAGCACCACTTAGATGCTCAAACACATAGTAGGTGCTGATGATGTAGGAATAGTGGTGGAGGTGGGTTGATCAATGGGCAGTTCCGTCAGAAGCCTTAGCTGAAGATCTCATTTTAGCACAAGTCATGGTAGGCAGTCCCCAGAGACTAGAAATCATCAGTTAAAAAATAACTGCTCTAGAGAAAATAATTAAAGTGATAAAGTGGTAGAAAAATTTTATCAGAATTATTACAAGGTGAATTCAACCCAAAATTCAGTTTCCATTTGAATGTCATCCGTTGTTTGAAATATGAACCTAGAAATTCAATGGCTTCTCCGTATACAGGAGGTTGGTCACTGATAGCACCAGATATGCAAGTTAAAATAAAACAGAGTAATTTTCAAAAGAAGGGGTTTGCATAGAATATTGGAAGATGCATGGCAGACATCATTTAGAAAGAAGTCTGGAAATCAGAGTCATTGCCTGTAACTCAATGCATCTCTAACCTGCCCCTTCAGCATTTCTATAGAGATTCTCCTTCTTCAGTTCATCCAGTGATCCTTAGACCATGGAGGCTACTCTAACTGTATTATTTACAACAACAGCAGTCCCAAAAGAATGCTATTCCCTTCTCTTTGACTTCCAGGGAAAGTATTTCCCAGCATAGGAATAAGTAAAAATTTACTAAGAGGCTTATTTCAGAGCGCTAAGGAAGTTGTTTTACTTTTGCAATTTATTGTAAGCTGAGAAACCAACCCCAAAAATGCAATTCCCAAGAGAAATGTTGAGTAGTTAATAGCAAGTCACGAGCAGACTTTCCTTTGAGACTACCAGCATGAACGTAGAGACTTTTTCTTATTCTTCACTTGCAATATTTTCCAACTTTAATAGCATCTCACTTACCATCATACAACTACAGGAAACATCACCAACTGTTTGTTCTATTAGTTCTGTAACAACACTAGTGAGGTGTGTTAGCATTCTTCAAGGAAACTGAGCTAATTGTCTGTTGGTCTGTCTACTTGGTTCTCTTTCTCTCCCTCTCCCTTTCTCTTTTTCTCTGTAATCTTTATAATCTATTTATAATTGACTTATACCTATTATCTATATTTGTCCATTTTTATCTATCATATGTGATTTGTAACAATCTCTTGACTCACATGGAGGTTCAGAAGCTTCGTGATCTTATCTGGTTATATAGCTAAAAACCATAAGCTCTAGATGCTCTCATTTAAATCAACCACGTAGATTACAGTCTAAGGTTGAATGTCTGAGGTCAAGAGCTCTGAGCCTTCAGAGTGTTTCTTCACTTGAACATCTCTGTCACCTTTTGTATTCTCTGTGTCTCACAGACTCAAGTGTCCTGCTCACCCACAAAGTGAGGACTGTCACGTCTCCTGGGACACTATTCAGTTCTAATATCTTCCCAAAACACTTCCTCAAAGGAGAAGCACCCAGAAACAGTTCTGAATTGGCTATACGGGCATCCCATGGCCCAATCAAGTTGAGATATAAAATTAGTCATTGTCTGAGGTTATCTCTGATTTTATTCTATGGACAAATCCAAATTTCTTCTCTTCACTAAGATTTTGTCCTCTTCATCAGCAAAGTGACTTCATTGAAGATGTCTGGTTTCTAGCTGTGTTTGCCTTTTGCTCTGTGTCTGACTTCTCAGGTATTACTCATGCTCTGCCTGTATTTAGTAGTTTTGAATGTGGGAAATATTTCTCATATAGAGGCCAAAAACTGATGTGTTTTCACAGAAACTTTGCATTTTGGGATCCTTATTTCTTTCACAACTTCAGCTGTAGCTGCAACCAGTGGATGATGAAGGTTTTCTGTTTTGGCTGTTGCAGGGTTGGGAGAGATCGCTTTTCAATAATGCCCATACTGTCATCAGACTAGGATCCTCTCCATGATTGAGCTTTTGCTTGCATGGAGATTGCTGTGCTCTCTGTCCCTGCAGAGGACTCATCCATCATGTTCTGGGTCTGCACATGAGCTGTAGTGGAACTTGCTGTTAGTCTGCCTGGAGCTGGATCCTGCGCTGTGTGCATCATCTCCTTTCTTCCTTCATTAAATCTGCAGTTTCCTGTCTCCCTGCACATGGCAAAACAATGCCTTTGTGTACAGCCTTTCTGCAGTAACCTCAGTATAATCAAACCGTTGCAGTGTTTCTGAACCAAAGGCTGCAGACGTCAGAAGTGCCATGTGAGCTACATCAGAGACATCAGTCCTCTGTGTTCATGTCAAGATGCTTCTGCTTCAGGCTCCCTTGGGCAAGCCTGACCCCATTTGCAGTTGCTTCTCATTTCCCTGTGGAGATGGGCCTCACTGTTTAATGTTTAACAAATGCTCTGCCACACAGGGGTCCAGCTGCAGCCTTTTTCCTAACCAGAGTGATGTCATACCCCACTCCCCAAGCTGCTTTCCTTCAGGGGATGCTCTGTTCATGTGTGCTTGCTTCTGCAAGTCCCACTCACTCTTTGTTGGTGGGGTTGGGTATGAGTCTTCAGGCTTTCCTGTCCATAAAGAGATATCATGAAAAAAGGATAGAGACATTGTTTGATATGTCCAGAGGTTAGAACTTGGGCCACAAGTGAAAGCTTACAGAAAGCAGATTCAAATCCAACATAAGTAAAATGGAATAATGAACTACTTGCGTTTAATGATAAGGTTGACCCCATGATTTGGCTTTTCCTGAGGCTGACCAGAAAGAAGGACAAAAAAAATAGGCAGGAGGAAGGGACTGCTGTGTTGGTAATCAGAGTGGACAAGACAGCTTCCAAGCAGGAATGCAGTGCAATGATTTTAACTTTAGCCATCTCTCCCTGGCTTCCTACCTCTTAATTGTTCTGACCTCTTTGCTTCTGCCTCCCCTTCTTCTCTCTCTCTCTCTCTTTCCTTCTTCTTTTCTTTCTTCCTCTTTGCTTTCTTCTCTTATTCTAACTTTTAATTGATTTTAGTTGAAATTCAGTTATATTCACGGTACTATGCCTTCATGATCAACAGAAAAAAATCAGGGTTGAAATTCGACCTGCCTGCTCCTCATCTTTTTTCTTTTTAAGTAAGTCAAAATATATAAGCTTATCATGTGCATGATCTTATAGGGGTATTTCTCTTTCAAGGCTTTTTTCTGACGCTTACTACGCACAGCTCGTCGAAGAATACACATCCTTCTTTGAACTCCCGGCTGTCAAACATCTTCCACAGCAGCAGAGCTGAAGTTTAGACGTTACCTTTCACCACTTTGTCTCTGCTGAAAGTGAGAGCTGTTACCTTTAAGATTCTCCATGGCTGGGGAACACTTGCCCGCAAGTGTGCAAGTGTAGCCTCGTTCCCTCATAGAAATTCAGATTAGTAGCTGATCTTTTAAGCTTTCCATTACAGAGCTCCCACAAAACCTGCTTACTGAAGAGCTCCTATTTTAGAAGTTGGCTTTCCACCAAATTGGTGGAAATTCAAAAAGAAAAAAAAGGAAAAAGAAGAAAACACACAACACACAACACACAACACACACACACACACACACACACACACACTTCAGTTCCTAGTTTTCTGCGGATATATTTTGCCTTTTTTATGCCTCAGACCCCACATCTTAATTTGTGCCACTTAATTCTGATCGCAAAGCTTGCTCTTGGCTTCCCCAGAAAGACATGCTAGTCCCCCTGCATTTGAACACTGAGCTGTTAGTACCAAGACATCTGTATCATTTCTATGAGGAAAGTCTGTGGCCCTGGGTGAGGCTTTACTTGTGGAACAGACAGTAGAGCAGTAGTGATCAGACAGTGTCAAATGACTGAATGAGGATTCTTTAGTATTATTCGTGTGTGTGTCTGTGTGTGTGTGTGTGTGTGTGTTTCAAAAAAAGACAATATACATTTTGTTCACCAAACATACTTTGTGGATCCCTAGGAGCAAAACAACTTTGAAGAAGCAGTCCCTGGAACTGAATGAGACGCAGATTCGAACTTGAAGCTACAGCAAGCTCCCGTTTGCATCCCACAGCTTCACACACCAGGTTTTAACATGTACCCAACAATTGGTCTGCTAGTGTTTTAAAAGTCCTCTTACTGGGTTAAAGTGCTTGATAGTAATATGATATATCTATATGGGGGGTGTAAAAATCACAGCTTGTGACGTATCGTGTACATGTTCTATTACAAATTTGGGTACATGCATAAACGTTCATGGTGTGAGTGTGCATGTCACAGTGTCCATGTGCAGGTCACAGGACAAGCTCTGGTGTCATTTCTTATGTTCTACCTTGTTTGAGAAAAGGTCTCTTGTTCTCTTCTGGGATGCCAGGCTAAGTGGTCTGGATGCTTCTTTGATGCATCTGTGTATTCTCCTTGTTCTCTCTCATCTTGATGAAATCAGCTCTGGTATTACAGACACATGCTACTGCAGCTGGCATTTTATAGCCCCTGAGAATTTGAACTTGGGTTTTCCTGTTTTCTCGGGAAGAAGTTTGCCCACTTACTCGTCTACAAATTTCTATGTCACATTTTCACTGGAACCTCTTAGACACCTTGTCTGAAACTGAATGAATTTCCCTAACACACCTCTTTTTCCTGACTTACTTATTAGAGAAAATGGCACTTATGACTCTTTCAAATTTTTATAGAAACTTTTATTCATTGCTCTTACTGTTAACTCTCTGACTATATATTCAAGAGAGGTTTGGCTGGTTGGTTTCTGAGATAAGTCTTGCTATCCAGCCCTGATTAACTTGGACCATATGATGTAGAAAGTGCATTTGCCTCAAACTTGCCTGAATCTTCCTGTCTTTGGTCCTGGAGTCATGTTATGACAGAGGTATACCGTTATCCCAAGCTATGTGACTATTTTAAGGTTAGTTAGCTTAGTAGGTTATAAAGTTTGTAACTGTAAGTTCCTGGAACATAGTAGGCTGTTATCCAAAAATTGAATTAGTAACCGAAGTTGGAAGTTACTTCATGATCTTTATTTTTAACAACTGTTAACAATTTACTCTTTATATTTGTGGGGTGAAGTGTGATGCTTCTATGTATGTATGCATAACATCCATGTTCAGTCAGACACACTCAGTCTTCATGCATTTATTATTTCTGCATGGTGATGGCATTCACAAACTTCTAGTTGTGTGGACAAACACATGACAATCTAGTTAAACTGAATTATTTATTG
>JANHMN010000001.1:11030796-11046705 GCA_030674055.1 Rhabdomys pumilio
TTCTTTCTTTCTTTCTTTCTTTCTTTCTTTCTTTCTTTCTTTCTTTCTTTCTTCTTTTTTGGTTTTAATTCCTTTCTTAATTTTGGCCAGGGCTTGCTTGTTTCCAGGGTGTGACTGTCTCCGAGGATCACTAGGAACTGAAGGCAGAGAGAATACCAAAGTCACCCCAGACAGACACTTCCCTTCCCATCCATGCTACCCAGACCTTGTTTAGATCATTTCAGTGTTCTAAATAGGGCTCTTCCAGCATGTGGGGTTGGACATCTGGGTTTCTGACTCCTGCTTTCCAGCCGTTAAAGACTTCTTTCCATCCTTGAGAAACTCTTTTCTTTTCAGGGTCTTGACTCTGGCTCTTTCTTCTCCCTAAAAGCCTTTCCATGTACCCATTTCAGGTCAACACACTACTCTGTTAGGAAAGTTTCTTGCACTTGTTCATGTTTTGTGAGTGACTTACTGAAGCTCTCTGAAAGCAGACTGAGTTCATGGGAGCTGTGAATGAACACTCCTGGATCTTTGTCTTTGCCTAGCGTGTCTAGCTACTTCATTATCTGGCCTTGCATGAGACTGCAGATGTAAGCATGACAAAGTTATACTTGTCTGATCATGAGTCAGGTTAGATCTTCACATTAGCCTGTCATTACTAATAATAGAATCTTTTCTGCTAATAAATATTGGGATTTGCCAAGTATGCATCCGACTAAGGGGTGTTTGCACTGTATGCTTGATCCCTATATAGACTATGATAGTGTGTGTCGTATGAACCCATTTTACAGGACGACATAGAGATTCTGGAGCTGGAGAACTGTTACAGTGTCACATTGATTGTGAGTTAATGGAAACCTGTAGAGCCCCTCCCTCCTCAGTGAGTTTATGCTTGTATCCTATCTCCCAAACAGCGTAATCTGAGCCAATCGTGTTAGTTTGTATTTTGGTAACTACAGTGCTGTATATTCCACAGGGAATTTGGGGTCACTATTGATCAAGTTCTGAGGTCTTCCTTAAGCATACCTTTAAAAAAGTCTGCCTTTTGCTGTGGTTTGGCAGGTTCCCAATGTATACCTCACACAACACGACCTACATAGGATATGTTCCTGTAAATGAAAAAGAAGGATTTGGTGTTGAGAGGCAAGACTTGGGGTGGGAGGGGCAAGGTATGAGAGTGGAAGAGAATTAGACAGTCTTGAGAAGGAAGAGAGGTTTTTCTCCCTTTGAGAAATAGTGGTATAAATGTAACTGGAAGTAAATAAAATTTCATATTTCTAGATTACTCTGAGTGTTTTTATTACCACAATAGAAGAGAAAACACGAGTATATTAGAGGGACAAAATATGAATTGAAGACATAAGGTATAAGGGATTGGAAATAATAACCTTGGGGCCATGTTTGGATAAGGAGAAAATACAGAAGGGCTAGAAGATAATGAGTCAGTGTGGAAGTCAAGTGTCACAGAGGAAGTTGTTGCCTCTTCCGGCTTGTATTCTCTTAGGGGAGAATGGCATTGGGCAGGTGGGGATGGGGATCTTCTCTTTTCTTTAGCTCTCCAGTAATACTGCTAGTAAAATTATCTATTTCAATTTAAAATTCACATATCCCAGAATATTAACTTCTTCTCATTCGTTGCTTTCTTATTATTGTGTGTGTGTGTGTATATATATATGTATATATATATGTAAATTCATTATAGACAATTGAAAAAAGTCCACATACAAAAAAGTTAAGAACTCCTTCCATCACACCAAACACACTTTCATGCCTTAACTGGGGTACAGAGCCCATATATTTTGCTGAGATTTGAGCTGAATATGTATCTCAGAATTGTTCTTAATGATAAATAATTTTCATAAAAGTGTTTATCAAAATTTGATTTTCATTTATTTATTTAATTTATATTTCATTTCATGCTTATACTGTATGGTACCATCATTTCTCAAAATAGTGTCCTATGTTGAACTTTTATCTTATTCAGTTTTACCCTTAGCTCAAGAGCTGGGCTGAGGAGCTGGAGTCTCTGATACCTTTCCATTTCTCAGGTCATTTTTTAGATCTGGTGATATCTGTTGACAGAACACAACACTGTAAAACTGTAGATGCTGACAAACTGCTTCCTCAAATGTGGGGTTTGCTCCTGCCTTTCATCAGCCTATATGGGAGTTCCTATATCATTGAAACTCTACTGATATTTGATGTTAATATTATAATTTTATAAGAATGAATATCATTTGTGTTCTAAAATACACTTATGTCTGTCTAAAATCTATTCATAAATACATAATGAAGAGACCAGACTTTGTTACTATTGATCACTAATAAATGAATGCACATGGAGCTCAGAGGACAACTCGTTAGGGATCAGATCTCGGCATGGAATGGACTGGTGGCAAGTGCCCTTCTCCTCTGAGTGAGTGGATCACTTATATTGTGAATTCTTGTTGCCTTTCTTCCATGTGGTGATTTTCAGACATTTCTAATCACTTTCTCCTTATTGCTTTTATTTTATTTCTCAGTTATATTCTTTCTACAAGACAATCATGGACCACTACTTCCTTTGCCTATGCTGATCACACTTCATTCCAGAGTGGCTTTCACCTGGCCTCCCTTTATCCCTATATAAGTCATCTTGCTCCTCATATTCCCAATAGCCTTCCTTTGGCTATTATTAGTTTCCTTCTGTTAATGGTCACACATTATTTCAGAGTTGGTCTTAAACAAACATGGCCTATTATGATTGTAGAGGTCAGAATTCTAAATCAGGTCAGCTGAATTTCATTCTCTATAGGCTCAAAGGCGAAGTAATTTCTGAGTTCTCAGGTAGGCGACTTCTCTTTTGGTGTTATTTGGGTTGAGTTTTCATTCCACTGGTGAATAATTCTCTTTTTGACAAGTGTATCTCTCAGTTTAATCTCTTTAACTGAGGAATGGGTACATAAATAAGGTCCATTAGTGGGGTTTCTGTGAAAATTAAGTTAATTCACACATAGAGTCCCTGTACTTAATGCAAGCTATTCGTTTCTTCACATTTAATTAATAGATTGGCTGCAATGAGAATTGCAGCCTAAGGGGAAGGGCGGTAAGATGGATCAGCCTGTAATGATGTTTGCTTACTGCCAAGCCTAATGACTTGAGTTTCACTAACTCCTGCAGATTGTCTTCTGACCTCAACACATGGGCCATGGCATGGGTGCCACACACACACACACACACACACACACACACACACACACACACACTCTACCATACATTCAATAGATAAATGTGAAATAATTATTTAAATAATTCATGACTAAACACTGTCGTCTGAGAATTGTCTGTGAAACCAAAGTCAAGACACTTTTCTTTAAATTTGTTGTTCTGAGACTTCCAAATAAATGTCTTACTACAAGGATAGTGAAGAAGCTTTGTCAGGGATGCACTTGTGAGACCACGGAAGGGGATGCTTGAAGATCTGGGGCTGGTCTGAAACTGTGCTACAGAAGAGTGGCAAGGGAAGGCCTGGAAGAAGTCCACAAATTGACTTGCTTTTCTTTTTGACTTTTTCTTCTTACAAGTCTCCACATGTGTCTAGAGTTGCATGAAGCAGGTTCTGAGACTGGGAATGTGGCATTCTGGAAGAGCACCTCTTAACCACAGTTGCAGTGCTCATAACCACTGAGCCATGTTTCTAGCCCCCAAAGAAAGAAGGCAGAATCTAACATTGCCTGTGGAGTTCTGATGAAGTCTACCCAGGTGGACCTGTGACCAGATAAGGCTATGCTTGAGCCTGAAGTTCTGGTCCTCTGTCTTCCAACTCTAGAGTGTGAGAGATCTCATTGCAGATTGCAATGCGGTTCTGTGTACTTCTACATCCCATACTATAATGCTCTAGGGATTGAAGTCAAGGCCTCTAGATGTTAGACTAATATTCTACCAACTACACTATATCTCCTGGACCATAGACCTATAGTTTTAACAAAGTTCTGCTTAAGTTACTGGAAAGACAAGTCTATTATCATCAAGGCAAGAAGCATGGCAGCATGCAGGCAGGCAGGCACTGGAGGAGCTGAGAGTCCTAGGTCTTGATCTGACTGCAGCCTGGGGAAACCTGACTTTTCTGCACTGGGAAGAGCTTCAAAGCCCAACTCCACGATGACACACACCTCCTCCAACAAGGCCACACCTCCTAACAATGCCATTCCCTATGGGCCAAGCCTATTCAAACCACCACAGGCACCCACATGTGGTAAGCAGTGACTTCAACTCTCTAGCAATCTTATCTAAAAAGCCTCTTGAAGTCACTCCCAGAAGTTTGTCTTTCAGTGGTTCTAAAATTCTTCCAAGTTAACAATCAACACTAGCCATCACATAAACTATTCTTTGGAGGCTTTTAGGCCATTTAAATATTTCTTCAGCTCCAGGATTCAAATAATCAGAGATGCACCCAGTTGTTGTTGTCTGTGTCCACCAAGGAGTTTTCTCACTCGTTTAATTGACTTTTAACTCTCCAGTAACATCCTTCACCTTCAGTTTATCCACCTCTGATGCTCATCAGTATGGATTGGCAATTATTTAACTCTAATGACTTTGTTTCAAAGTTCCCATTTCTCTTAGCGTCATTCAAACAGCAGAAGACTGAGACTCGCCACAGTGTTCACTTCAAGCAGGATGCTTACAGTCTGGTCACTGCTCAACTCTTTTGCCATGACGGCTTGCTCTTCAACAGATGGAATTCAACTAGGTAATAACATGAAAATTATTTTACCTACTAAGCATGAGCCTGTCCTCGTGCTGATCACTTGTTATTAGAATATAACCACTAAGGGCTCGCTCAAGATAAGAACCACTAAAATGGCTCGTGGCAATAGTTTTCAGAGATGTATCTGCAAAACATAAAATAGATGGGGCCACAAATAGTAAAGAGTGTCTTCAAATCACAATATATGTCCTGCATTCTGTGGTGGAGAGAGGAGTAACTGGGTAGCAATAACATATAATCTCTCTCTCTCTCTCTCTCTCTCTCTCTCTCTCTCTCTCTCTCTCTGTGTGTGTGTGTGTGTGTGTGTGTGTGTGTGTGTATTTTTACTTGTGAGTGGCTGACAACAGAAGCCAGAAAAAAAATGTCTGATTCATTGGAGGTTGAGTTACGATTGTTCATGAGGCACTAGTGAGTGCTAGATGTTAAACTCCAGTCCTCTGTAAGAGAAGCAAATTCTCTTAACCAGGGAGCCTTTTCTACTACTGAGGAAGACTCTTAAACTGCCATCTAACTCATAGAGAGTGTGAACTAGGCTGATGAGAGTCCCCAACTATATTTATAAATGGAGTCTCATATCTTGCGATAGGTTATCTGCATTATGACCCTGACTGTGCTCAATCATTAGTTGGTAGCAGCCTATGGGAAATATGTTGGACTTGTGAATTTGAAGCCATTACTCATGCTTCCAAAGCAGGTGACCTTGTAGCATATTGTAATGGAAGCTACACAGGGAGCTTTTACGTTTTTGGTTGTTGTTTGGTTGGTGGTTTTTTGTTTTCAGTTTTGTTTTGTTTTTGTATTTATGTCTTCAATTATTCTTTTCTTTTCTCTGTTTCCTTTTACTCTCTATTTTTTTAATTTATGCATTTCTTTTACATTACAAAATTGTTAATGTTCAAGAAACCCCTCAATTCCCTTTTTACTAAATTTGATTCACTGATGGCCTGGATATTTGAGTATGTATGGGCCAACCTGTAAACTAACTTGAACTGATTTATAATTCTATTTTCTGGAAAGGAGGAGCCTCACCTTAAAGTATCCCTGTCCACATATTTCAAAGCGTGCAAGTAGTTAACTGTTCAAGAAACTGCCTCGCATTCTGTGGTTGTTGTTATGAGCAGGGTTTCTACATGTACTGATGGCAAAGACTATCAGTCCTTCAGTTCAGCCATGCATTCTTAGCTCAGTGGCTCAATTAATTTCATATGTATCTCTTTGCCCCAATTTTAAGCCTATTCTTAAATGTGAATGGAAATTAGAAATGAACCCCTCACATATTTCTTTGAAGTTTTCTCCTCACCATTTCTTGTTCATTTCCCCAGACTCTAGGAACTTATAGTCCCTGGAGAGTGGACCACATCCTTCATCTTCCCTATTGATTCTTCCTCCAATGTTGCTGCCAGCTATTTATGTACATAAATGTTATGTACATGGTTAAGAGATCCATGGTGATTTTTGTAAAAGTGGTCCGTCAGGATGGAATGGAAGACTTCATCTTTACAGAGACAGCCCCACATGCTCATTATGATTCTGTATTCACTTTCCTGAGGGTTCAAGTCCTGATTTCTCTAGCTTTATCATTCTGATGTTCTCTCAAGCAAGTAGGATAGTTTTTGTCACTCTTCTATTTTCATGACTACACATTCTGTAAAGTTATGTGAACCACTGCGGACTGGAGAGGAATCCAATCCTTCCCTCCATGTAAGTAGAAGTACATGTGCTGTTCTTTGTTTCTTTCTTATTTTATTGTTAGTTATCCATGTAATAATTTCAAATCTAAATTCTTAGATAAACCAGTTCCATGTCAGAATTACTCTCAGATTCTTTTTTTCAGAAATTTTATGCTGAACTTTGCAAAGCTATAGGCTTCCACTCTCAAACTCTTAGACATGAAATGCACAGTATATAGATGTTATATATATATATATATATATATATATATATATATATATATATTGAGATACATGTTACACACAGGTAGTTTAATCTATACACATGCTCAGAGGCTTATGTAGCTATCAAATGGTTTAACATCACAGGTCCCATAGAAAAGTTTGTTTATAGAGCAAATTTAATCCAGTGGGAATGAATGTGCACACACACACACATGCACACACACACACACACACACACTCAAAATAAATCATTAATCACTAATCTCAAAATAAAGACTGTACATGTAAAGTGATTAATTTCACAGTTCTTCTATCAGTTCCTGTCAGTGAGGACGTCATGAGTTGAGCAGATAGTTCATGTAACCAAATACCCCAAATTTGAGTATTTGGAAATTTGAGTATTTAGAGAAAACAAAGCAGAAAGTATCCAATAGCTCGCCAAAGCTGAAGCCACCTTATGCTTGTTCTCTGTGTTGCATGACATATGTATGTGTGTGCATGTGTGTATATGTATGTGTGTTTACATGTGTGTGCTAATACATGGAGAGAGGAATATTGGATGTTTTTCTCTATCTTGTTTTCTCTCTCCACCATATTTCTTGAGATAGAATCCTGCATAAACAGAAAGTCCGTGGATTCAACTGTCTTGCCTGGTCAGTGAGTTCCAGATCCTCTCCTTGAGAACCCTTCCCATCAGCACTGGGGTTACTAAAGACCTTGGCCTCTCTCTCTCTCTCTCTCTCTCTCTCTCTCTCTCTCTCTCTCTGTGTGTGTGTGTGTGTGTGTGTATTTTTTTTAACATGGGTGTTGGAAATATGAACTGAAAGGACCAGTTTCATACTCATGCAACAAGCAGTTAATGAACTCAGCCGTCTCCCCAAACTTGATCAATTCTAAATTAAATGTTAAAAAAGCAACTGTAAAGAAAATGGTGCAATATATTTTCCTCTGCTTCATTTCTTTGCATTGCTTTCTCCTGGGCATTTTGCTATGTAGAAGGGTAATGTGTTTATACATTTTGGAACTAAGCAGTCATAAAACTGTATAGGCACAGCTTGGAACCAACATCCACAAATGAGAAAATCCCCCATCCACTTGACTATATTATAAACACTGCATGAGTAAAGAAAAGAAAACAAAAACCCAGGAAGGTAGTTTATTTTTTTTTGTTGTTGTATTTCCCCAATCATCCCCTATATAACTACCCGTCTATTTGATAATTACACACTATAAAATATGATGCAAAGTACCATGAATGTGATTTTCATCAAACAATAGAAAATCTTAAAAACTGCCTTCAGAGGTGTCAGCTGGAATTCAATACACTTTATGTATTTTTAAGGGAGAAATACAAAGTATGTGCTATTCTTCATACCCCAAAGCAAGGACTAATTGTAACCTGCGTGTGAAAAACCATTTTTTTGTTTCCTTGACAGTGTTTTTCTTGCGATGCATAAGAAACTTCAGAAGTCGTTAGTGGTCAGAAATAAAGATCTCTCTGTCTCCAAAGATCTGTGCTGTTGTTCTGTACGTTGTGAGCATGCATCCTACTTGTTGACCCTTGTAATTCTAGGAAATATGTGGAGCACTGGTCATCTGGATATGTCAATATGTGGCTCTTTTGGACAAAAGACTAAGATCGCAAAATAATTTAACTTGGAAAATATAACATAAACAAAGCCCAAGGTACTGCATGGTGAAAGTATAACTCTTGGAACAAACTGTGATGTCTTGTTTCTTGAATCAGCAGTAACTTCTAGGTTGCAGTCTCCCACTGCAAGTGCTGAGCTGGCATCAAATGCAAGAGCACTAAATGTTGTTTTTGTTTTCAAGAGAAAAAAACACACCAAAATAAAAACCAGGAAAAATGGAAAGAAAAACATGAGTCCAACAACGTGAACTTGTTTGTTCCTTGTATTGCAGGCTGTGTTGGATGGGATCAAGGGGCCAATATCCAATTAGTGCACGTACTTCAGGTAAGAAGTGATCTGAATATTATACCTTGCTAATTTTTGTCCTCTAGCCAACTTATCAACAGATAAAATTGTGGGAAGGAAAAATAATGATTGATTGCTGGTAAAATAATAGTCAATAGAAAGACTGATTTTAATATAGTAGTGTACTGAAGATTTAAGTGCATTTTTAAATTAGAGTATGCTTAACGTTTGGCACGTTGCAGTTCTTTAATAAATATCTGTTGAATGAATGGATTAACTTTACTCCCTGCAGAAAATGCCAAAATGGTCCCCCAGGAAGTGCAAGTGCTGCTGAATGAATTTCTGACCTCCAGATTTATCTCCTAAGGAATGCTTTTCAGAAGAACTGGATGCTCTGTAGAAGTCTGGGATGTAGGTAGATTGATAACCGCCTTTGATGCACAGCAGGGCACTCATAAATAGTTAAGCATATGCAAATTACTTGAGAGAAGTTGGTCTTCATTTGTGGGTTTAGGTCAGACTAATGATTTTCTTTTTCCAACAGAACCACATGGATGTGACAAAGAGGTAAAATTCTTAATAAGAGTGGACATAAATAGTTTCTAACCTGCTGCTAAGGTTACAAATGTCACTGGTAGTTGTCATTACAGTAGAGCAGAGGGTCCTTCATCATTTTAAACACATTTCCATATCCACAGGTAGTCAGAGAAATGACCATTACCACATGTACCAAAAGGACAAACAGATGGTGTTCAGATCATTCATGTCTCTGTGTGCCTTATAGGATTCAAGCAGTTTAGAAGTCACTTGAAGTCATGTGTTTTATATCAACTTGTGTAGAGACATTTACATATATTGACCCATTGCCCTCCCAGTTCAGGGATTGTTTCTACCACCACATCCTTTCCAAATCCTGAGAGTATGGAGATGCGGCTCAAGTGTCTTCCTTAGCCCCAGAGTGACTGAAGAAATGTTTTGTTAGGATTCAGAGTGAGCATTTTCTACTGTCTGGTCTCCCAGCAGCCCCCAGGCACAGTAAAGTGCACAGTCCAGGTTTAAGGCCAGTGGCTTGTCCTTCTGTTTGAGTTAGCCACTGAGTTGGAAGTGAAGTCGGCAGTCACACTGATAAAACACAGTCAAATTAGCCTGACATAGCTGATTTAGAACCTAGCGTGGATCTCCCAGCACACCTTAAAACATTCTAAACAGAAAAAAGATGGAAAGGACAATGATGTGGGTGGTAAGGCTACATTTTAGGCCTCTTTTGTTGTTCCCTGGTCATTTAGAGAAAGGAAAAAAAATCAGTGGGTGTCACTATACATTGCCTCTTCGCATCTATTACAGTGATCTCTTTCTGCAGCTCCGTGGCCCCAGTCAAGCCAACAGATGCAACCTGCCATTTGGAATCTTTCCAGATGTTGCTGAAAGTCTTAGGTTTGATAGCTGTGCACGATGGATGTGGTGAAGGAAGATATCATAATTTGAGGACCGACATGATGTTTTTATCTTCCAGTCTCTGCCACTCCAGCATTGAGCACACGGCACAGTCATGCTGCTTCGAGTGCCCTGAACTGACATATTAAACAGAGTGACATTAAACCACAGGTTTTTCAGCCCAAATAGATTGTCTCATCTTCTTTCCTCCTAGCTACAATCCTGACTCAGCCTATGTCCTGCCCTGTTCATCCTTTTAATTTAGGTTTTCTGGTTCGATTGCTTGACTAAGAATTAAATAGATTTTGCACCTGTGAGTTCAATTCCCTTCAGGTAAATTCAATTTGGGGTTTTGAGTCACACCAAAGTCCATTCTACTTGTGAGTTCAACTAGGTTCTGTCTGAAAAACAGCTTGCTTCATGTTTAGATCGTAGGATGCTTAATTTCCCCAAATGACACATCCACGGACTGTAAGCTTCTCATAGCTATGCATTGAGACTGGGTTTCATTTAGCTATGTTTCCCCAGTGAATAACAACGTTTAGGCAATACACATCTATATGGAGGTTTACTGGTATCAATAAGTCCCGCAGTGATTAGGGACACTGGAACTCAAACGTTGCCTGAGAAGCTTTCACAAAACCCATGGCTATGAGGAAACCAAGGAATGAAAAAAAAATCTTGAACAATTTTTGTTGTCACAAAATTTTGTTTCACCTTTCCAGAGCTTCTTGTAATAATTAGTAGGTTCTGATGCTTTTTCCACTTTGTATGAAAGTCTGATACTGTAACATTTGAAGGGCTTACTCTAAAGCTTGGTTGAAACATCGATGTATTTGTGTTCTCAGCCTTCTGGGCTTGCATTCAGCACACTTAACTTGCTAGTGCTTTTCAGACTTTCAGATTTGTCTTGGTGTTGACTGAAAGGCTTTCTGTACTCTACAATATAGACATCAGCTTTACTCACCCCAGCCTTCCCGTCTTCCAGCCTTGAGTTCACTGTCTACCTGAAGCTATCCTTTAACTCTTCATCCTCCTGCCTCCATCTCTGGACTCTGGAATTACAGGTGTATACCGCCATTCCCAATTCTTACATAAATTTGGGTGAATGAAAGTTCTGCAGTCTTACCTCTGAGAACAGATAATTAGATCACATAGAATACATTTTTTTTATATCCATTGGTTTTTAAGTTTTATATTATGGATCACAAGCAACTTTGAACCAACAGTAGACAGTGTGGAAATCTCTCTTGTGATCAGCTAACATACTTTGTATCTCATTTTCCCTAAAAAAGACTCAGTAGAAGAAAGAGAAGCAGAACACCAGGGGTCTTGACATTGAAGCTGCATAATTATCATTCTTTTCATGGTGACAATCTGTGCCTTTAAATCAGATGCAACTTCAAATTCTGAGTCAAAGCTGGAACTTCCCAAACCTGTTCACTAGACTGGGTAGTATACATTTAACAGCAGATCTCATCAGGGTTGTCTAATAGTTTGTACTGTGACACGCTGTTGTCATCTATAATGTGTTCAGGCCACATTCATAGCTATTCTGGGATACATGCAGCCTGAATGCACAGGTTGGACAAGCTTGCTATTCCAACATCCTTTGTGAGTTATCTGGAAGAAAAATAAGAGTCCTGCTTTGGGGGTCACAAAGGGTACCCATCCACAGACTTGCCTGGATTCCTCACTCTCCCATTTTCCAATAGTCACTTGAGCTCTCCAAGTGTCAATCATTCTATCAATTGTTAAAAATAAACCACAAACTCAGAGGTGTATGGTGGTGCCCTTCAGTGTACCTATTTCTGCATTTGTAATTGTGCCATTTGGGGTTGCAGTTGTGATTTCTTTACTCTTGGTTCTTGCCCTTCTTACTGTTCTGTCCATCTTTTACTGTCTTTTTAACGTTTTATTTTCTGCCAAGAAATACTAAAGTAACCAAAATATAACCCTTAGACAGAAAGTAAGTTTCCCCCAAAGATTTAAATTGTCTTTTTCTGTGTTCAAAGATTCCTGAAATATTGCCCATGCACGGAACCCGGAAAGTGCATGGTTTGCCTAGGACATAGTCAGTGAGCCTTGAGTTCTTCTGCACAATACAATAATCATCACAGTGCCAAACACCATGTCATAAACTCACAGACACCACTGAAATTTAAATTTTTTTTAATAATATATATATATATTATATATATATATATATATTATAAACAAATGATATTTTATTTTTTTGTAATTTTAGGAATTCCTACTTGTTTATTAACTTAATCTTTCATAAAAATGCATTTAAATCAAATGTCTTTAAAGGGTAAGGCAGAATTTAGGAGCTGGGAGCCTAGGTGTTTCTTGCTGTCGGGGAATTTATTAGGATAAGTGAATGGAATAGTGGGTGGAGACAGATTACAGAACTAATTCATCACATGTGATGAATCCACAGAAACCATAGGGTAGAGTACAAGCAGTGTAGACCAAGCTGCACCCCTCATCTGCATGGGACAAACAGAAAAGATTTCTAAATAAGGTGACAACTGCTCAGAAACCCAGTGGAAGTCGAGGAGAGCTATGCAGGATTTCAGGGAAGAGTTTGTGTACAAGCAGGAAGGTGGTGTATGCTGGCGTCCTGGAAACAGTACAGTGAGACGAGAGAGTGCTGCACAGAAGAAGAGTGAGACAGATGTCAGCAATGAAATCAGAGAGGTGGGTGAGGAAGCATAGGGCACTTAGGTTCTTTGGCTTTCCTCCAAAGAGGAAAGGATTTATGGTGTGTTTGATTTATGTTGAGCCAAGTACAAATGATATTTTAAATGATGAATTTCCTAAATTACTTAATTTACTAAAGTACTTAGATAATGCGATTTTCAAAATATCAAGTAAATAATACTTGTAATTTAAAGGCAGAACTTAAATCACCATTATACGAACTTATAAAATTTATTAAGTGACAAAGTGAAAGAAGAATTAGTTACATCACTAAAATTTTTTTAATAATTTTTTGCTGTAAAAATTGCTATTGGAAAATATTTTGATAATATAAGTGATAGATTTTCTTCAAGAACAGTATTAGTAGTCAGAAAAATACATCCATATGATACAATAGGAAAACCTTCTATTGTAGAATGAAAAAAATAGTAATAAAAGATATAAAAGGTTTACAAATTTACAAAATTATCAAAGAAAATCATACACTTATGAGCATGATGTGATTATGTTGTACAAATTGATTCATAAAAATTTCTTAAGAAAAATATTAGATACGTAAACTGTGCAAACACTTTCTCAGACTCATTTGAAAGAATGCATTTGCAAGAATTCTCAGGAATTTTGATAGTAAAGACACTCACTCTCATGTTAGAATAGTTTGTGGAAGAAAAGACAAACTGGCTGGGCTACAAGAAAGGTAATGATACAATGATTTTGACTTGAGAAAGGATTTGTTGCTAAATAAATGTTACTGCCTTAGTTATGCAATTGAGAACAGGGAATCTCAACCATAGCATATAAATTACAAATAGGCTAAATATTTATATAAGTAAATCAGCAAAACGCCTACAAGAAAGTAATTTATTTTACTGTATCAAGGGTCATGAATCTGAATCTAGGCATCATAAAAGAAAAACAAAACAAAAGAACCAAGAAAGTTTGTTTCAAAAAGTTTAAAACACTTTTTGTGAGGAAAAGTAGCATCAGTTTCAACATTACTTTTATTTGTGGGAAAATACTACAGCTCTAAAACACTGCCCCATTATACTCTACTGTCTATATAACCATCACGCAATGAAAATTAAAATATCCCAATAAAAGTAAAAAATATAAGGAAATAATTCAGAGACTATGAATCATATAAATCATGCTTGGTTTTTCTAATATATAGACCATAATTCAGATAACAGCAATATTTTTTTTAACCAGGATAGAAATAGAAAGGAGTTTGTCCATCAGTATGTACATTCATAAAGAATTACTTTATCTGACACAGGCGCAAATGAGTTCTTAAGGCTACAATTGAAGGAAATGTTGGCAGTACTGAAAAAATAAAAAGCAATCTATGTGACCATCAACAGAGACTAGTTTCCAGGCACTGAGATGGTTCTGTGGTTCAAGGTTCTGTAGTTTCTGTGAAATTTGATGACCTAACTTTGATCTCTGGGGTGCACATGATAGGAAGAGTATTGGCGCCAGCAAACTATCCAAGATGTCCTTTGACCTCTACATATGTGCTGCGGTGGTTACAGCATAGTTCTCATAAACAAACAAACAAATAAATGTAATTAATCAATTTTAATTGTGTGTGTGTGTGTGTGTGTGTGTGTGTGTGTTTATGGGTTTATGCATGAGTGTAATCCTTTCTTGGGCCAGAAGAGACAATCAGATCCCTGGAAGCTGGACATACAGGCAGTTGTGAGCTTTCAGGCTTGGGTACTGGGGTCTTTCTTCCTCTGCTAAGAGCAGTGTATACTTTTAGTGGCTTAGACATCTCTCAAGCCCTAAAATGTTTAAAAAGAGAGACTAGAGACAGAATTCCTAGCTAGATAGATGCAGTCATAGAAGAAGATGTCATAAAGTCATGACAAAGAATATCATTTTTACGTTTTAGTATGTATAGATAACTATTAGATAAAGCATCACTCTTGAAGTTCTAGGAAGCCAGAAGTATACCTGACTTCTTAATATATAAAATTTTGAAAGATAAAGCTAATGATTAAGTCACTGAATTTTGGGGTGTTTCTTAGCTATTAAAAAATAAAACCTAAATTAGCCACTAAAATATGACAAAATTTATGTTCTTTATGGACATATAAACTGTATGTTATTGGACATAAAACAGATGTGAAACCTAGCCCAACTCTACTTTGGAAAGAAATAAAGTTAGGATATAGCAAATGCAGTGAAGACTTGGGAGCTTAAAACACGAGGCAAAGGATGTCTTGTTCTGAAGAGCAGAGAGATACTTGTAAGGAAGCTAAATATAAATAGCACATTTTACAGAAAGAAGGAATTATATTCTTCTACCTGTCTCAAATACAGACCCTTTGTTCCTGGAGACAGAAGGATAGCAGGGTCTCAGCGGAAGGGTGAGTTTGAGCAGGGTCACTGGAAACTCTTGAATAGTGCCTCTGAAGAGTCTAAAAGCATTCAAAATCAAGCATTTGGAGAGGACGACCTTGCAGAGTCCTTCCATGTCTGTGATTCTCCACAAAGACAGGCTTCCATTCCCTAAGACAGTTCAGGAATAACCTGGGCAGTGCATGCAGCACCTGCTAATTCACCGAGGATGCTTTAGTTTCTCAGTAGACTTTTTGGGTGAAAGATCTGGGACACTGAATTTCTGCACAGGGAGGAGAACTGGAGCTGAAGCAATCACACTGGCGTCTCGCACTTGAATCCTCTGTGTGGAAACATGGAGGGCAAGAGTCACCGAGTGCGCAAGTGTGAATTAAACAGATGTGTGCCAATGGTAGAGGGAACATGGAGTCCAAGAGGACAGTGTGATCTTTGCTGTTTGGGAAGTGATCTCATTACACACACACAGTCTTCTGCTCCGAGCAAAACTGCAGGTCAGCATTGGTTCCTCTGTACCTCTCACCTCCCTTCTCTCTCATACCTCTGCCATCTCACAGCACAGAAACCACTGCTTCTCTCTTGTAGCATCAGGTGACCTATGTGTGAAGCTCAGTTACTACCACCAGAAAAGGTTTTGGGTATAGATAGAATCTCTTCACAAGTCCCTTCACATGCATCTACATGTTTCCCTGTTGAGTGTTTCTAATTCTAAGTCTCACAATCCCTCAAACCTGCAAACACTCTCTAACTTATCTAAAGATTCATCCATCTTTACTTCTTCAGCAAATTTCCTCCTGTGAATATATATATATATATATATATATATATATATATATATATATATATA
>JANHMN010000001.1:11046715-11107945 GCA_030674055.1 Rhabdomys pumilio
ATATATATATATATATATATATATATATATATATATATATATATATAAAATTTTCCAAAACTCTACACTTATTATCAGTACTTGGAAATCTACATCTAAATTTAAAATACTTCTTCTTTCAAAACAGAATAAATGATAAATGTAACATTTGGAGTTGGGGACAGATCACTGTCAGAGAGTATTGTCTTCTGTCCTTCTTTGAAGGAGAGTAGTTAGCTGGGTACTTGGGACAGAAATTTGATTTTTTAAGTACTCTGCCTGGATACCATCCCAACTTTAAAAGCCTGTTACTTTTTCACTTAATGTCTGACCAAAATTTCCTATTGAAAAATATCAGCATGACCACTGTAAAGAAATGGAAAAAGCTGAAAGGGAGAGCGAGTTCATAGAAAGATCAGCAGTCTCAACTAAGGCAGACTCCAGGAAGCTCCCAGAGACTGAACCACCAACCAGAAGCATACATGGGGCAGTCTGAGGTCCCTGGCATATATAGAGCAGAAGACTGCCATGTCTTGTCTCAGGGGGAGAAGATGTGCTCAATCCTTGAGAGATTTGAGGCCTCAGGGGAAGGGGGAGGCCTGATGTAGGGAGGAACACCCTCTCAGAGGCAAGGAGGAGGAGGAATCGGATGCAGAACAGTAGGAAGGGGAACCGAGGAATAGAATGACTGGAACTAAATAAATAAAATTACTTAAAAAAAAAGAAAGAAATGAAAAAGAAAGAGAAATGACACTACAAGTCCACTTCTATCCCAAGCCAAGTTTCTTCCCACCCACTCACAAAGATCAATATGCTATCACAATCAAGGAAGAGAGGTATTTGCTCCCTACTTTGCCGGAGAAAACCTCAGCAGAAGCAACATTTCAGCCATCTCTCTAGCAGTCTTCTATAGAGAGCTCAGCGGAGTTAATATGTGACTGATTAAAGAAAAACCATCAAGGTGAATTTGAAAAATCTAATAAAATCCCCATAGTTATCAGAGTTTCCCATTTAATCTTATGAGGACTGATGTCCTATAAAATTGCTTGTATGCACTCTCATTTGTACTGTCTTTCTAAAAGACATTGTATTGTATCATCTTTATAAAAATTAGTAATGTGGCTTGTCATAGGCTACATGCTATAGCAACACACTAGTTTGTTAATCTAGTTAAATATTAAATAATAAAGGGCTAGTTATTTAATTATTTACCTAACATGGGTTGTGAAGAAGATTCTGAGCAGGATCATTGAGAAAAACTAGAGAGAGCTAAATATGTGTTAATAATAATTTACTAGAAAATGGATTTTTAAAGTGGAATTAGCATGGGCCATGAAAACATAAAGAATTAAAACATTTGTCTAAATAGGAGAAAATTTAGAAGCACCACAGTGAAAAAGGATCAAATATACATGCTGCATACATTGTTCTTTCAAAGTAATAGATAGATAAACCTCAGAAGAACCCAACATTCTTTTTAAATAACTGTCTACCACGTTCTTCATCATATAAATGGATGAAAGCTGACCATGATTGAAAAGTGTTTATTGAAATATGTATTTCAAATTTTGATGATAGTTATCACAAGAAGGAATCTTCAAACTTTATTTTAATTGTACTGGTCATTATTTTGGGTATTGTATAACTGATAGAAGATTCTAATACTTAATCTTATTTTCTATTAATGTGTTATTATTATACACTTGTAGGGGATTTGTTCACTTCCACAATATGGTATTGATAATAAGCTTCCCTATGTACACATACAAAACAACAGAGTATCAAAACTGAAATAGTTTATGATTCAGTGAGTTAGACTCTGGGAGCACTCCTTGTCTTCAGTTCAGGTGGCCTGTGAACAAAATGTGGGGAGAGTATAAAAAAGTACAGGACTTTGAACTTGCACATGACCCCTAAAGGAAAAGATGGAATAGCAGGGCTGCAATGTAGCATTTATGAGTCTGTGTGTTCATCCCCCTTTCCGTCGTCCCTGATTTTTTTGTTTCTTTTCTTCTTCATATATATAAGGGTCTACGCAAGCACCGAGCACTAACCTGTCTATAACGGTATCCCAGCAAATGCACAGACTCTTCAACTTGGACAAGAATACACCAGAGACTGCAGAGTACAGATAAAGGCTCAAAGCCGTGGACTGGACAAGCAGGGCAGATCTAGAGCTTGCTGCACTGAGATTGATTCCTGTTGGCAGCAAGCAAGCACTCCCAAAGACTTTGGCTTGCAATCTAATCAGTGTCTTCTCATGAACTTGGTCTTCAGTGGAGAGTAGAATTCCACAGTCTTGCATGTGTGTTGCAGTTTCATTGTGCAATACCAGGTAAATCAGACTGCTGACTTCCTGTGCTTCCTTTAGGGTTTTGACACCCATGTGTCACTTGACATTCTCCATGACCAACAAGCTACTCACTACTGTCTTATCCTGGTGTTTTATAGTCAGTATGGGCAAGGTTACTATATTGCCTGCTAAGTGGCATTAACTATTGGCAATAGAATTAAAAAGAAGAAAACTGAGACAAAGCTATCTTTCCATTTGAAACTTGTTCCACTATAAAAGTGAGAGGGGAAAAACAACCAACTTTAATTGTGACCCCAAAAACAATTTAGAAGAGAAGTATAATTTAGCAAAGGGAAGCCAAGGGATGTGAGGCAGAGTTGCTTTATGAATCAGACACAGCCCCATATGGAACCTATTTCAGGGATCTAGAAGAAAGGCAAATAACGATGTAGGAGGCAGAGGGAGCACCTACTGAGTGATGCTATGCAAAGAATCCCAAGAATGGTGTTCTCACAGAAACAAAGTAAGCGAGATCTATGTAAAACTAGGACTATGTTCAGATAGAGAAACAATTGAACTGCTGACTTTCTCATAGGGTTTGTATTGTCTAGTGCACCACTGAGCACCATGAGGTGGCCAAAACACAGAGGAAATAAGTCTATGATTAATATGATTCTTGTGATGGAGAAAACTTTTGAAAGAGAAAATGGAAATCCTGATAAGTTGTTTCTTTCCTTCCATCCTTCCTTCCTCACTCGCTCTCTCCCTCATTCTTCCTTCCTTCTTTCTTTCCTTCCCTCCTTCCTTCCTTTTTTCCTTCCTTCCTTCCTTTTTTCCTTCTTTTCTTCTTTCCTTCCTTCCTTCCTTCCTTCCTTCCTTCCTTCCTTCCTTCCTTCTTCCCTTCCTTCCTTCCATTTATCCTCCCTCTCTCCCTCTTCCTCCTCCTTCTTCTCTCTCTCTTTCCCTCTCTCCTTTCCTTCCTCCTTTCTTTTTCTTCTATTTTTTCTCCATTTCTTTTTGTCACCACCACTGTTATCATCATCGTCGTTGTGTGTGCTGGATATTAAACCTATGTTCTTGTGAACATTAATGGCATTCACGCTTTACCAGTGAACTACACACCCAGCTCTAAATTACTTCATCTCGAAAGACTCCTTACCAACAAAGGGACAGTTGCCTTTAATATCCATGGAACATTTGAGCTTCACCCCCTCTGTTCATCTCTTTGTAGCCCAGGTGGTCCTCTCACTTGTGATCTTTCTGAGTGCTAAGATTATAAGCCTGTTTGTGCCATCAGACTTGATTCCTGTTTATCATTTTATTAATTTCGTATCCGCCATACTACTAAGCATCAAATGTCCTCAAAGGAAATCATTCTTTTAATCCATTGATTCTTTTGACTCTCTAGAGTTAACAGCTAATTGAGGTTGGGCTGCTGAAAGGTGTTTAATCAGTTATAGCTCCGAGAAAGAATATCTTTTTAAGAATGAGCATCTTCAGCTTTCAGAATGACTTAAGTTATGAAAAAATGCCTCCTTTGTTGTGAAGCCTTTTGACTTCTCCTTCTAGCTATTTCTAGTATTCACTGCTTCTGATCTCTTTCATTCTGTGTTCCATTCATGAAACCACGGCCAGGCTGACTTTCATAAGCGGGTACTGAGTTTCTTCATGTTACTTTGTCTGCTTAAAGCCTTTTGTATTTCACCATTTTATAGAGAAAGAAATTAAAATGGCCCCCTTCCGCTGCCTTGCCTTTCCTAGCATGCGTCCCAGCCTGCATGATCTCTTACCACAGTCTCTTGAAAACCTTTCCTCTATTATTTTCTTTTTTGGCACCATAGATTGCTACCAGAGTCTACTTTCTATGCTATTGGTACCATTTTCTATCCTGTTATACAAGGCTGGGTGGAGAACAAGCCCCCATGTGGGCTCTGAAGATCAAATTGATGGCCATACTAGTGCCGTAAGTACTTTACCATACAAGCCAGCTCCTGATCTTAAGGTACATCCTTAATACATGCTACAGTCTCTGGCTCACAGCTTCATTTTATAGCAATTATTTCCCCAGCTGTGTGGCCACCATGTCCTCTGTTCCATCATTAGGCTTAGGGAGTTCCTATTTACTATTCACATCAGGTCAAATGTAGATTTGTGTTGGAAAACTCTGAACTCTCGGGCTAGGTTAGAACCAATGGCCATAACCTTGTCCTTGTGAATAAACAAACATGTGGGTGGGATTATTGTCCTAGCTTCTTTGTCTCTAATTCCAAACCTCTTTAAGAACTAGAACACTCTCTCTCATGCAGATTCATCTGGTACCTGACACTGTATGTTGCTCATAGTGAAGGTTTATCACACATTTGTGAAATGATATAACAAGTAGATTTGGGTTTATTTTTTTCTTTCTTTTTTTTTTTTTTAATTCCCACAGAGATTTTTATTGATGACATAGAACATTTTTAATTGGGGAAAATACCTGTTATCCATTGACTTCCTACAACTTTTCCATTTTTCTATTCTCTTAGATACCCAAGGGAAACTTCATTTCTGAGTTCTGGCCTCTCAGCAATGTGTCCTTGACTAAATGGCACAGCTAAGAAAAATCTTAGTATGACATTATTTGCTACACCTCAAATCTTACTCTTTCCATTTTCATTATTGTCTTTAAGACAGAAAACACAATGTATACATTGGTGTTGTGGGTTAGATATGGCTGTACTTGATCCTTGCTTTTCAGGATAGATAATACCACATCCTCAGGCTACAGCCTATCTCATAACACTCAAGAGAACTAAAGTCAACCGAGGTTCAATGTCCTTCCAACTTTTAATATTCCCCACAAGCATTTGTTAAACACAGGTTGTTTTTCTTTAGGTGGTATCTTATATCTGTGCTTGGAGTTAACTGTCTCCTGCTGAACGCCAGGATTCTATTCTATGTTGTGATTATTGAAAAAGAATTCTTGTTGTTGTTGCCTAAGATCCATGTCTTCCTTCTATGTTCAGCACAATTAGAATTCAGATTCCCCCACTCCCTTTTTTTCTTATTACCTCAGTGAGGACTTCTATCCAGTTCTCATCTGAGCTTCTGCCTTTCAGGGCACTTATTTTTAGCAAACTCCCTTATGCATCGGCTATAGCCTTAGGTGTGAATTAGACATACTGTGGCCTCCTACTGGAAGCTGTAGGCTTTCATTCATTAGTCCTTCCCAGAGCATGATGAAGTTATATTGAATAGGTGCCTTGACATGATAATTTTAGTAACAAAGGCACATCTTAGAAAAATATGGAGTATTTTGTATTTCCAAAATTGTCTTTTTGAACCACTCATGTTTTAAAAGGTAATCTTAAAAATAAAATTTTATCATATGTGTCATATACTAAACTGATATGGAAAATGTTAACCTTGTGTTGTGCCGCTAATTATCGAAGCTACCCACCAATAACTACAATGAAGTAGTGTCAAAGTTTCCCAAGGGTGTGACAGTGGGAGGGAAACAAAACAGTCTATTATGGAAAAACTAATGGGCCACTTTCGGCTGCTGGTAGCATGATGGGTGACACATACTCATGAAATGCCCTCCTCCCATATTTAACCTCACACTTTTACCCAGGGAATAGAGAATATGTATAGTCTCTGTTAAATAGATTCAGCTGCTGTGGGACATTTGCCTTTCTTTTCTGCTTTTTCTATTACTGTTTTTATTTTTATTAAAAATATGTTATAGCATCCAAGCATAGAAACACTTCAATTACGTCTTTTTTTTTTTCATGAATAGCTCATGTTAGAAATTCAGTTAAATGGCTCTCCTGTGACCTCCATCATGCTATGGTCCATAGTTCATTACATCTTTGCCTTGAGGGTGTTAAGTTAATGACCCCAATGCTTACCTGGTAAGAAAGACATGTCCCTGCAGCACAAGATGATTGGACATTATTTTGTAGCTTGCTCTCCCCCAAATGGAAGCTGTTTGATGATGGGCTATCTTGGTTGTATGTATGGAAAATTATGTTGGTTTGGGGAAGTTTATGGTTCCACAGGTGTTCCCCATTAGACAGACTTTCATGTTAAGAAAGTCATTTCTTCGTAGCCTTGATTACTCCAGGATCATAAAGAGTTAAGGGATCTGCAATCTCCTAGACCTTGAAAACACATTCACAACAAGTGTTATTTTCTAAATTTTTTGCAGATGTGAATGGGGGCATTGAGCTAGAAAATACATCACAATTAAAAGATAGCTCATTTGTTACTCTGCAGAGAATAAATGTGAAGAGCACGTCTTCTGGAAACCCTTTCTGCTCCACTCTTCCTTCTTCATGGACTGAATCTCACTTTCAACGGGTAATGGTTGATTCTACTTCAGCATATCAGATGATGGAGGAGTATTTCCACTTTGTAAAAAGAAAATGTGCTTTTTCGAGATCTGTGTTTCTTTTGAGGAAAAGGGAGAATTCATCATTTGTACTTGCAATTTACTTCGTCTTGACAACTCTAATTCCAGCTTTCCCCCGCAGGGGAGTAGCTGATTAGACTAATACAACACACAAAGCCCAGGAAAAGCTATTGCTGATTAATTTTTAACCTAGTCTCTGGTGGAGGACTTTGACAATTGACCCAAATGCATTGCAGCTCAAACATTTGTTCTAGAATCTTCAAAATCAAGATTGATGGGTGAGTTATTTGTAACTCATTTTCTTTGAAATTTTAATTTGTGGAACTTATTTTAATAGAAGATGTAGAAGACATTTAGCTTTGCCCTGTGAATTGCATGTTTTATTTTATTTTTTTGTATTTTTGGGTTCATTTCCACCAAATTTTACTTAAGGTGGATTTCCTTGGCTTAATTCCCCTTTCTGTCTCTGTGGATCACAGTGTTTAACAGAGCTACAGAAGACAGAAAACCTTACCACCAGATTTCCTACTTGAACTAAGGATTAAGTCAAGTTCAAATTAAAAATTTCTTAATCAAAGTTGTCAGCTTACATATGGTCACTAGGTTTTAATGTAGTCAAATGGATCTGTATAAAAGATTAAACAGCACATATTTAGCCCTTCCTATCATATACTTTGGCCCATGGTTAATATTCTTTATTCTATAGTTGAAATCCACAAATAATCACAGCGAGGAACATCATCCGTGGCCGACATGTTAAGAGTGCTTGCTGCTCTTGCAGTAGCTGAGAGTTCAGTCCCCAGTACCCATGGCCAGGTGCTCATAACCAGGGCTAAATCCAGCTCTAGAAGATCCGCCACCCTCTTCTGGCCCTACAGGTTCTTGTGCATGCATGTGCACAAACACACACACACACACACACACACACACACACACACAGAGAGAGAGAGAGAGAGACACACACAGAGGGAGGGATGAAGGGAGGGATGGAAGGAAGGAGGGAGAGAAAGAGAGAGAGGGAGAGAGAGAGAAGTATACACAGACACACAGAGACACAAACACACACACAGACTATACACACACACACACACACACACACACACACACACACACACACACACATAGAATCACTTAGATACATGCAGACACAGATACAAATGCATACACACAAATAAATAATAATAACAAAATTTTAAAGAAATGCCACATGTTTATGGTTAAGTATATCATCACTGTTCTGAGTATTTTAATTTGAGGTGAAATTTGAGATGAGATAGATAATTAGATAATATAGATATAATAGATAAGTAAGTAGGTCCTCTTCTTATGAGAGCTAAGGTCCCACGACTCAAATCATATAGCGTTTAATTTGCTTACTATGGAAATTAATGTCATCTCATTTTCCTTCTCTGACAAGGCCTGGGCAGCCTCCCTTCTCTCAGACTCACTGACATGCTGCTGATTTCTTTCGTTGAGTGATAAACAATGTTCATATTTAAGAAGTTTTCACACTCCATGCTTGAGGCATCTAAGGTGAGCCCTCTGAACTGAGCGTAGTCTTTTCAAGACAGAGAATCCACACAGACTGCCCGTAAACTCCTAACAAGCGTGTTTAGCACAGTGCTATTAGTGCTATTAGCCTTCTCGATACTACACTATTTTCCAAGATTGTCCCTGAGTTGAACATAGTAAGAAAACACCGGACATTGATCCTTCACAACTTTTTTTCTAAATCCATGATATAGTCACATCTTAAGTTACTGAATAGCCTTGGAAACTTAGTCTTCTAGAGAACCTGGTTCTTTACTGCCATTCCCTCCAGGGATCCAGGCCAACGGAGACAGGCTAAGCTAGCATCTTCATGACAATAAGTTTCACTATTTCTCAATTCTGAAACAGTTTGTTGGCGTCTTCTCTACAAACTCACATTTGATCTTTCTAACTACCTAATCTGATCACTCCTCATATACAGGAGCTGAGTTCTTTGAAGGAAAACAGAAAGCCTTGAGAACATTTGCTCTTAAGCCGTTATCCACAATGCTTTGCTCTAAGCCTGGGAGAGCTGTAATAATTATTTTAAGGTAAAGCAAGTGCCTATAACTTAAGAAGAGAGAAGAGGTCTGGGCCTCTTTTAAAACTGATTTTACCTCATTCATTGAAGTTTTTATTTTACCCTATGTTATAAAAATGATTAACACGGGAACACATTGTACATTTCTATGATTTGTAACTAAGTAAACAAGTACGAAGCTCAAAATGTTTGGACCCTTATGGTTTCTAACCGTATAGTTAGGCTAAAGTGATTCTAGATAGAAATTAGCCGTTTATAGCATTAGAGATCCACAGGTATTAAAATTCAGCTATTCAAAGTTATATACATCTTTTACATTTTATTAAGTTGCTTAATTGTGTATACCAATTTTCAGTGTCATATTTGGCTTCAGCTGTCAACGTGACAGAAACCTACTTGGGAAGAACAAATCTAAAGAATTGCCTTGATTAGATTAACCTTTGGCTCTGACTGTGACTCATTTTCTTAATTGATAATTGATGTAATAGGGCCCAGTCCATGTGGGCAGTGTCATCCCTAGGGAGATGGATCTGGACTGTGCCAAATTGACAAAGCCAGCCAGTAAGCAGTGTTCCACCTCTGCTTCTGCTTAAGTTCCTGCCTTCAGACAGTGACCTTGAGCTCCTTCCTGCAGTGGTTTATCCCCACGATGGGCTATTTAACCTGCAATTGGAAGGAAACCTTTTCCTCTCCAAGTTAGTTTTGCTCATGGTGTTTATCCCAGACACAGGAAAGCAAATTCGAATAGTAAATTTATAAAACAACAACAGGTAAGGTCCCCAAGGTCTCTTTTGAGACAAAGAAGAGTGCAGAATGAAATCTTCCATGTAAATGACTTTAAAATGCAAGGATGAGGACCCCTGTGGTCAACTGCTATAAAAGCATTTCCCCACAAGCACTTCTCATGCTGTTAGCTGCTCTGGGGAGAAAGAGACTAGGTAAACCTGTTCGGTTATTGGAAGACTTCTTAGAACTCTTAAGAGGAGCTCCAAAAATACATTATGAATCTCCCAGATGTAAAAAGTATACAGACAGGCTTTTTTGACCAAGGTATTCTGATTCCCAGAAGTACTTTATAGTATTAGCTTGCAATGAATATTCAGGAAAGGTATTATAGTTCCAGAATTATCTCTGAACTTAAACTGGTGTCCATTGCAAACTCCCTGTGTTTTAATTTAGGTTTCATCAACAGTAGAGTATTCTCTTTTCTAATTCACTTTTCAAACATATATATTGAGTTCTTTCTACTCATTCAGTACTGTACTAGACTGACGACGAGAACAGTAATGCTGTGCAACCTCTGTTCTAATAGAGATCAGTACCTTGAGAGATATATACACATAATTATTTACAGCGGGTATAAATTAGACGATGGACATGTTGCAGAGGTACCATGCTCAGTTTGGCATTAGAGGAACATCCCTGAGGTGATGTTTCTGGTGGGAGACTAAGGGGTCTTTGTTTCTATA
Organism: Rhabdomys pumilio; assembly: GCA_030674055.1. Taxonomy (NCBI): domain Eukaryota; kingdom Metazoa; phylum Chordata; class Mammalia; order Rodentia; family Muridae; genus Rhabdomys; species Rhabdomys pumilio. Next base: position 11,056,921 of record JANHMN010000001.1, read on the forward strand.
CTTGAAAGAGGGAAGAAAGGAAGACAGACTTGCAAACTTAAGACAGATGGCTGACTGTCAGCATTTTAGGACCACAAGTGTGACTGTCTTAAGGTAGAGAAATAAGAAGGCAATAAATGTGGGGAGAGAATAGAAGAGGTCCCTGAAGGCTACAGCAAGGTTTTCAGGTAGTGAGCAAGAGGGATTAAATACTATGCAAAGGCCTCCAAGAGACATTGTCACAAACCTACTGTTCTCTTTGAAATACTCTGGGTGTTGTGTAAGTGACAGTTTATAGAAACCCAAAATAGTATTTCATTATATTTCAATATTAACCATGCAAGGACATGAATATTATTCCTTTATTAAATTTACTTTAAATAACTTTCAACAATGATGGGTGCATAAAATTCTTTCACTTTTATTGAATAAAAAATTAAGGTATATATCACATCAAGGCCATAAATCATCATTTTAGAAATAAAGATAATGACTCACTGGACTTAATGTGGAAAGCCATAGACAAGGGCACGTGATGCTTTATTGTTCTATGATCTGTCTCCACCTATGCTGAAATTTGGTGCCATGGTGGAACTTTGATCATGGGAAGAAGTAAGACCTTTGAAAGCTGTCAAGTCATGCATGTTCCCCTCTCATGAGTGGATAAATGCATCTATAATACAAGAAACCCCATTTGAGTAGGTAGTCTCTCTATAGCGTTTGTTTTCCTTGTAGCTGGTAATCTCTGGTCCTCTGCCAAGTGGTTTGGCATAAACATATGGTTTCTTAGTAAACAATTTCTCAGACCCATAGCCAATGAGCATTTTGTTTTTGAAAGAGGATCTTGCTATGTGGCCCAAGCTGATCTAGAACTTGCTACGTAAACGGTGTCAGCTTTGAATTCAGTATCTTCCTGCATCACCTCTCCCAGCAGCTTAGATTATAGGCATGAGCCTCAAAATCCAGCCTGTAAACTTCAATTTTTAAATACTTTATTAACTTTTTGGTCTCTGGTTATAGCATCAGAAAATGTGCTAAGATGCCCATGGAAGTGACAGACTGGTTATGTGTTGGCCAACTTTACAGAGCCATTGAATGGAAGACAACTATCGAGGTTATAGTTGACACAGTATTTTTCAGCTGATAATTGGTTTCATACTTCATTACTGTCTGGAATATTTGCACGTTAGTGTGAGGCAGATTATTTTCTGAGATATCAGACCTCATCTACAAATTAACCACACACTCTGGAGGTCTGAGCACTTACCAGCATCTCATAGAAAAGGCCGACAACGCTTTACTTAGCCTGTAGATGAAGTAGCATTCAGTCGCATCAATTCTGGCTTGTGCAAGATGTGTAGACATTCCGTAATTCACACTTCATATTATACTGTAGAAACTGTTGATAGTCAAAATTAAAATAACTAACAATAAAGCCTAAGTTTTGAGTATTTCTCTTACTACTTAATTCCAGCTAGGTTTGAAAAACGAGCAATGACTTCTGTTAGTAATACAAATTTATATCACTTATGATGCACATAAAGAAAATAAGTATAAATTTAAGCCATGAGTCAGTAAAAATGAGAAAGTATGTACTGCATACAGACCCAATCTCCTCCTTCATCCATCTGTTGAAGCTCAACCTCTATGCTTATAAATGTGACCTTATTTGGAAGGAGAGTCTTTACAGTAGTAATCAATTTAAGATGAGGTCAATAGGATTTGCTCTAATCTGGTATGGCTAGTGCCCATGTAAAGAGAGGAAATTAGAGGGCAGACTGTCATACAGGGAGAGTAATGTGCCAACAAGCAGATGGCTATCCACAAACCAAAGAGAACATTTTCAAACAAATCCTTCTCTCAGCCCTGAGAGGGAATGACCCATGCTCGCACCTTGGCTTCAGACTTCAGAACGAAGTCCTAATTTCTAGCAGCTTGCTGAGTGATGTTCAGGCAAACTGAGGCAGGGTGGCTAACAACAGCCACACATTGAAGTACTCGTAATGCTTGCATATGCATCGATTTGGGTTAGTCTGTCAAATTCTGCAACACACGCTAGCTGTGCCTGAGGTGAAGGAGCAGTTCTGTTTACAAAAAAACATGAACTGCAACTGACATTATCTTATTCTGGGGAAGGTGGAATGCCAGATCGGTGAGGATCCAGTCTTAAAGCAGACTGATTGTCACTTTGCTCATGGAAGCCACTCACGTGGCAAAGTCACCTGGGTGTAAGTTGGTGAGGGTGCTAAGGAAATTCTCAGCAATTGCTTCACCTGAACAGGTTTTCTTCGCCTGCTTTTCTTTAGAAAGAAATGCACACTATGCTGAGTCATCTTCTTTTATATAACGTTTTTATTGTTTGAGAATTTCATACATTCTTATAGTAAGTTTGATCAACTCAGTCCCATTCCTTTCCCTTAGATTCCAGCACCCCACTTTTCCCTCCCACATGTTCTTATTTCTTTTGAAAACCAACCGAGTCCATTTAACACCGCCTGGATAGGGCTATCCACTGCAGCATGGGTACCTCATCTTAAAACACGTTAATTAATGGCTGAAGTAATCACTGTCATTTACTGTCTAAAATCATAAACATAAACATTTAAACGTTTTCATAATATTTTCCTGTAAAATTATAAGATATAAAAATTATTTCTGTATGAAGACTCAAGGGTAACAACTTCAATTCTGTTATGTCTGCTAAATTCTCAGGCTTGGCTAGTTATACTTGTATCTACTTCAATATTTGCGTTAATCAAAAATTCAACATTTCAGTTATTTTTCTATTTTTTTCTCAGGCAATTTCCATCCTTATCTCCTAGGCTAGCTCAGGACTCATTATATAACCCAAGCGAACCTCAAACTCGCACTGATTCATCTGCTCCACGATCTCAACTGCCAGGATATATATATATATAATATATATATATATATTTTATATATATAATTTTTAAAATGATTACTAACACAAATACTCTAGAACTTTAATCCCCAAATTATACATTGTCTTATTTTTCAGTGTATTAATATAACTGCCTCTTTTTCTTGGGTTGAGAAGCTAGAAGTCAGATAAAATTTGCAGTAGATTTATAGAATGCTTAGAATTGTTCTACATACAATAGAAATAGTAAACGTAATTGAAGATGTGATTTTTCAATATATATATATATACATATACACATACACACACACACACACACACATATATATATATATATATATATATATATACATATATATATATATATATATATATACTGGTTTGCAATAGTTTTAAACCTGGGTTAAAATTTTGAACCTGGGTTAAAATTCAAAGGATGCTTATGTGTATGCAGGGAAGGCTTGCATGCTGTCATGATTGAATGCATGGCCCTCTGTGAATACTTTCTGAGTAGACATAAGCAGGATATCTGACCAGAACAAGATCTGGTGAGACCTGAGCTACATGTGTGTGCTGGAGACATCACTTCTGGTCCCAGAAGGCTGACATGACCTGAGCGTGGGTATTCCCAGGGCTTCTCATTCGAGCTTAGCCAGGACATTCTGCTCATGGGCTCCTTGCTTTTACTCTCTCTGAGATTTGCCCCTCATTTTACTCTGTCAGGCATTGCTATGAAATCTTTTGCTTGAGTTGCATTATTAAAATATTTATTATGCATATAGGGTGTTAAGAGATGTTTAAGTAAATTAGGAAGTGGGTGAAAGTCCACTTTTAGGCAGAAGGGTTGCCTGTTGATGCAGTGCATTAAAGATGGTGGGGGAATGCTTTTTAATTGTGTAATGAAGTCTGTTCACAGTACCCTGCAGCAGCAGCATTAGCAGAGTACCATGGAGTCAGGAAAGCCAAGTGGGAGCATCCTGCTGCCATCTCCCAGCTCTCTCTTCTCCTAGCAACTTGATCACGCTAACATACAAATGTAGTTTTGCTTAAATTATCATGATCTCTTGAAACTTTGGATCAAGTCCCACCTGCTCAACAAATTGTCAAACGTTTCCAGCAAGCCAAATTGGACATTTTTTTTTGGCTGATTTTCTACTGGTTTTTTCAAACCTTAGGGTTCCTGCTTGCCTCTTCTCTTTGCATGCAAAAAAATGCATGCTTTAACATAACTTATAAATATTTATATCTTGAAATACAACTGTGTTCTTTTGACCTACCTTTCAAAACATATCCTGAAAATCACTTCTCATGTGAAGACTTGGCTGATATTATCCCACTGTATGCTTTCCTGGACTTCCTCTGTTTTATGGCAACTTAGGCAGTGTTTAGTCACAGCATTGTAATCATCTAATTTCAAGTTTTTGTTTGCATTCCTATTTCCTGGGTTAAATAGTGGAGATCTTAAAATTAATCAGCTTTAAATTCACTTTTACCAAAATGGCAGACTATAAGAAATCAATAATTCATTGATTTATGATGTGCAGAATTACAGGAATGACCAAGTAGGTTTCGTATATAGAGAGCACCAGAGAAACTTACAGTTTGAGTCAAATGTGCCATAAACATCTGAAATCCAAATAATCAGAAGGCTGAAGCAGGAGGACTATTACATATGTTATATATTAAAGACTAGGTGATTCTAGGTTGCATAGTAAACACCTGTATTGAGAAGTATAAACAACTGTATATTTTGATGTTTCCTGAACTTACTGATAATAAAACATAATTGAATCTATAAATTGTTGCTAATACATAGAGAAATAAGGCTCTATTAAATGGGTTTGGTTTACAGTAGATAGTAAATTTAGTGTTGAATTACTAAATTAAATATATCAGAAGATTTTATGAGAGAATACCGTGGTACATTCAAAAGCACAGAAGTCTCTCCACCTATGGAAGCACACAGAGTAAGCAGGTGGCATTTGAAGATGATAACAGAGACCAAATATGAGCTGTCAATGAACAAACCCAAAGGAAACACACACAACTAAGACATGGGAGAACACGGAAAACACTGGATTGAGACAGTGACAGGGAAAGAAGTTAATGTAGGAATACAAATGGTTGCTGTAGATGAGAGCGCAGGCACAGGAAGTGGTCAAGGTGACCCAGCTAGCCAGTCTCCCAGGGATCCACAGAATGTCCTTGTGGTATCACTCCTAACTTTAGAGAGATTTTAGCAGCTTGATTCATACAGAAGATAACAATTTTAGGCAACAAAGGAGGCATGCACTTTCCATGCTTTCGAAAGGAAACTACAGTTTCTAAGAGCCAGCTAATGTCCTCTGAAATTCAAAAAGGGAAAACCTTGTCCATGAATATGTCTGCTGTAATCTTCTGTAGACTCTTCCCTACCCAGTTCCAATTATTGTATTCTAAAGACCCAGGGAAGAATTCCTTTGATGATAAACTTATCAATTGAGCGTGTGTGTGTGTGTGTGTGTGTGTGTGTGTGTGTGTGTGTGTGTGAGCGTGAGTGTGCGCGTGCGCACGTGCGCGCACACAAACACGCACGAGCACACGTATTCATGCTGCCTGGTACACCTATTCCTGATAATAATCTCAGAAAGAGTTAGATGTGGAATGTGATTCTGTGAGTATATGAGAATAGCATTTCTCTAAGTATTCAGTGGCATGCTGGTGCCTTAGCCTGTTAGTCAGAGATGCTGTAAGGTAGAAAAGAGAGCGAATGTAATGACATAATGAAATTAAATGAAAACACTTCCATTTCTTGGGTACATTCAGAATTTCATCCAAACATTCTGGAGATCAGAGAGCAATATGGACTTATGGTTCCTTTCAAACAGTTTTGGCCACGGTATTAACATGTTATATGATGCATATTGAGACACACAGACATAGGTATATTTCATTTGCTAATTTCTAGCTCCTCCTCAAACTCAGTGTTAAAATATTTTTATATAATGAAGCACAAAAATCACCAAATAACAAGAGAGGTGAATACAAAAGTGGATAGCAAATCTTCGTAATTCATCCACCTACCTACCTATTTATCCTTCCACGTATCCATCCATCCATCCATCCATCCATCCATCCATCCATCCATCCATCCTTTTCTTTCCTTCTAATTTTATTATTTTATTGGATATTTTATTCTTTATCATATACAACTTAGAGATACAGAGAGGGTTCTGTGGCTAATGTTCTTTCTGCTCTTCTGCTGGAGGACCCAGTACCCACCTCAGGTAACGCAGACATAGAAGGATACAGGACTAGATGCATACAGTAGAGCTGAGATAGTCACCTGTGTGCTATGAAGCAACTTTACAACAGTACCCAAGAAGTTCCATCACTAAGTGATCCGTGCAACTCTCCCTCATGTTTACTCTTTGTGTTTACTCCTTTCCCCAGAACAAGAAGTTAATGTAAGTTGACTGGTGGCATTTTCCACCAGTGTGCAGCTGCTCCTGATAGGGGAGTTTTCCACAAGTCACAGAATGGCAGAGATGCAGATTTCATGAGCACAAAATATTCTTAGAGATGGAGATATGAAGAAATCAACTTTAAGTGTTTCCTTAGTATCACTTAAGATACTGTGTCCCACAATTGTGGAGATTCCATGTAGCTGCTTGTCTAATAAATAAAGTTCATTTATAAATGGTTTGGCCCAACCAAGGTGGCTCTAATCAAATTGGGGGGCAGATGAGTTCTGTAACTGTGGCTTATTTCATTAATTTACTGCTGTTGAGAGTTCATGATCAATGGCCAATTGATATTATTTGTGACAACACTAAATAAGAGAAGTAAAGGAAAGTAAGTTGGGTGATGTACTGCAGAGATAAATCCAGCAGAGGCACTTAGCACACTTTATTTGATTCCCATTCGTCAGCCTTGGTGCCGGTGCCTCAGAAAGAATGCAAAGGCAAATGGACACCAAAATATGATTTAAAGGCCTGGAAAATGGTCCTACCCAAATAAATCAAGGTTCCACTTCATTTCAGGCATTGGTTTATTCATAATAGGCTGTTTACAATCATGGAATGCCATGGCAAGCAAATCCAAACAAAATACACACCTGCAATGAGAGGCAGGAGTGACACTGCGTGGGCACAGAGAGACAAAGAGGGTTAAATTACTAGAGCTATTGAAGAAATGGACAGCATGGTTTTTGTCTCCAGAGAAGAAAACACTGATTGGCTATCTAATACCAAATAATCAGCACTAAAAGCAGATACATAGAAATAAAATTCTACAGTCTCATCAGGTTCAACATATATATATATATATATATATATATATATATATATATATATATATATCTCAAGGTATATATATATATATATGTGTGTGTGTGTGTATATGTGTATATATATGTGTATATATATGTGTATATATATGTGTATATATATGTATATATATATATATATATATATATATCTCAAGGTATATAGAGAGATGATAGATCGATGATAGATAGATAGATAGATAGATAGATAGATAGATAGATAGATAGATGATAGATAGATGATAGATAGATGATAGATAGAGCACTAATTTTAAAAAGAGGCCATGAGTTTAAAAGAGAACAAAGCAGAGGAAAGTTATTGGGAGGGTTAGGAGAGGATAAAGGAAAAAATTGTGTAATTACATTATAATCTCAAAAATTACTTTTAAAAATCCCTGGCTTGAGCTAAAGATATAGTAGCCCGTTGATATTCTGAGAAGAGATTTCAAAACATGTGGATTTATGATATTTATCCAGTCTCTCTGTCTCTGTCTCTGTCTCTGTCTCTCTCTCTCTCTCTCTCTCTCTCTCTCTGTGTGTGTGTGTGTGTGTGTGTGTGTGTGTGTGTGTGTGTGTGTAAAACTTTTTTATAATTTTTAGGAAGAATACCTTGGGAACCCATTCTGAATCTACAATATTAAAGCTTGAACCCAGGAAGAGATAAAGAAGGGAGTAGATAATTGTGACATAAGTGAAACTTATATGTTTGTCTAGCTATCTCTGTATATGTATCTGAATCTTTACCTGTATCTGAATCAGTATTTGTACCTTTATCTACTTACATATACCATTCTGTAGGAAACTTATATCCACGATTTAATTGCCTAGCTCCTCAGCAGACAAGAGCATGGGAGTCACTGCAAAGTCAGATATCTTAGAGCAGGCTGGACAATGTTGTAAGACTCTGACCTAGAGACACTCCTACCTCCAAATGGTCTCATTGAATTTTCATTTTAGGATGAGTGCAAAAAAACTTAAACTTGCTGTTTAGGGAAATTTTGATACAATGTAAACACAGATAATAAAGAATAAAGCAGAAGGCTTGCTATCATAATCATTTCTTTTTGACTTGATAGACATGGTGGAATACAATAAATAAAATTCTATGTAGACTTATTTTATTTAAAAAAAAGAAAAATATTCAACTGAACAACTGAACAGAACAAGATCTTAAAATTACAGACGGTTAGAGCTGGAGGGGCTTCTTTACAAACCCTTTAGAAGTCCAATTTCCAAGTTCCAAATGAAAACAAGGGGACCTTGGGAGGTTAAAAAATTGAGTTAGCCAAGGTCACATCATGAATTAGTCACAGAGCCATGCCCCAGGCTCCAGTTTTGCTAGTCTACCCGACTCAAGGACATGAGTTCTATGAACAGCTAAAACACATGTGTGCTGAAATCTTTATATCCTAGGGGTTTCTTGTGACATGCAAGCAAAACAGGTGGATATTTCCCTTTAGATACATTCCTCACATGGCTGTGTATAGGCATGTAGGAATTCTCATTGACTTTGTATATACCCTATGAATTATGGCATTTTTCCTTTTAGGTTTCTTGCCCTTTTATAAAAATGTGACGGTGTTTATTTATCTTTATTGTATTCAAACATTTAGTTCAAAAAGGGTTGAGTATGGTTTTCAACACAGAGGCAGCTTCCTGATATTTTTAAAGCATTGTTGCACTTAAATATCTTTGTAAAAAGTTTTTCTTAGTATATATTAACTATACTTAACAGTGGATCACACGCTGATGTTCTCATTACACGTATATATGTAACGAATACATTCTGATCACATTCAGCCTTGCTGTGACCTGTTTTGGTCTCCATTTTCCCAGCAATCCTTTCACATCTTCCTCTTTAATTTGTTATGTCTTTTCTCTTTCTTTCTTTTTCTTTCTTTCTTTCTTTCTTTCTTTCTTTCTTTCTTTCTTTCTTTCTTTTTAGCTTCTCTTCCTCTCCTTCCTAATTAAGACACACCGGACTGACCATTTCCTGCTTAGTGCCAAGCTTGTGGAGCTTATGCAGGACTGTGTACTTTTAATTGCTTCAAAGCAGGTGCCCTGAGAAGCATTGGAAGATCCTGGGAAGGATGAAGCACCTTTCCTGGGGCTGCTGTACCTCCCATCCCATGCATCCGAGGATTTGGGCTGCTGGTGCTGCTTATACTAGTAAACTTTAATATTTCATCCCCTCATTGCAGAGGTTTTACAAATCACCAAACTTATGCAACCGTGCTGCCCGAAGTTAAGATTATACATTGCTGAGGTTTAAATAGGTGTTTGCCTAAGAGCAGCCTTCTCCACAGAAAACAAGTTTTCAGAAGGCAAGCAGAAACAGTTGGGTTTTCCTTCTATTACCATTGAAATTGCACTTCTTTTTGTTAATGATTGAATAAATCAGAATTTCAGTGGTGTATTCTCAGCACTTTCTTCTATTTATTCCATCTGTTATGGGAAGGTTCCAGCATCTTGAGAAATAACCCACTTTATAGTCAAAAAGTATAGTCTGCAAATTTAAGCTGTTTATTGTGGGATAAAAATAACCATAAAACAAACAGGCTCTCCTTGAATATTTGTGCCCTGGTTGGAGAGCTCTTCTAGGCCCTTGGAGGGGTTTGACTATAAAACACCCAGAAAGACAATTTCTCACAGTTTTACTCATACAAAGGAAGTTGTTCCTCTCATTCTGATTACCCTATCTGTAGGTTTGCCTGGGGATTAAACAAATAAACCAGGTTACATGTAAAACCCTCTGCAGGGCAGAAACATCTCAACTGCTTTTTGTTGTTTTCTGATCCCAGCCCTTGAACTCCAGGTAAGGTTGTTGGGTCGGTTAGGTCCTAGGGTTGTTTGGCTGGAGCTAACCACAAAGATAAAACCCCAAAGAATACCAAGGCTTTCTCTGGTGCTGCTGGGAGATCAGTATGTGCCTTCCCTACCTGTTACAAGTCATTTATTTTTACGACACCTTTAATGAAAGTGACCTGTGGAAAGGGTTTTTAATCTGGACTGTGATGAGCTAGGGGAAGAAAGGGAATTTACACTTACAGATAAGTAACGAGAAAATAAAGGTTTTTCACAAAGGGAGAAGAGCTACTGAAGCAAACTTCCCTAGTCTAAACAGTAGGACGCATGGATGCAAGGGATATGCTAACATTATGTTCTCCATCCAGCTACGATCCTACAACAACTGTGTGATACTCGACTCTAAGTCACCTGCAAGTTCACTTCTAGCTTTGCTGGTCCAGCTTCAAAAACCACTATTGCTGCAAATATCTGTACTTTGGAGGACATTTTAGGAACTTAATGTTCCCTTAACCCATATTAAATATTTTTTCCTGAATTTGCAATCATTAAGCAAGGTAATATCTTGACTAGCAGAGGCTGACATGCCAAATTTTTTTTTATTATATTTATTGGATACTGAGTCTTGAGGGGGAACCTGGAGGTTTTCCTCCAGAACAGGCTCGTAGATTACTTCCTTGTTTGGCAAGAGAATGGAATTTGCCATCACTTGGGAAAATTCTGAAGTCAAGCTGTGAAATCGAACAAAATTTTCATCAGCAAAAATCGAGTTTGAGAAACATGTGTTTCCCCTTTGGTAACAAGAGGATGCAAGGTGGATAGGAAGCAGGGTTGGCAGGGTGTGTGTGTGTGTGTGTGTGTGTGTGTGTGTGTGTGTGTGTGTGTGTGCAGCCTTCATTATTCTTTGCTGTGTAACTGTACAGCAGTTGTGTCAAGAATGGAGAGAATCCCAGCTGCAATGCCTAGAGCAAAATCTTTATGAGAGCAAGTGATGGGACTCCAAGACATGAACCAGGTGTCCACCCCTTGATCTTAACACATAACATTTGTACACACAACAGACTAAAGAGACAAGCTAAACAGGATAGAGCCCAGGAAACAGAAAAACAAAAGTCAAAGATCTCATCAGGAGATCTGTGTGCTCTCACAGACACGCTGAATTCAAGATTCTTTTCTCACAAAGGAAATCTTATAGTTGACTTTTTCTTGAAGTCACCTAATCTCGGCCGAATATATATTTTAATAGACAGTTACGCCTTAATTTTTTTGATCTGCTTGATCATATCTAATCTGATCAGCACAAATCTGTAAGATTTCTTAAGAAGCATCTATAAACTAGAATTTTGAAACAATTTTATCACAGCCAAAATTGTGTGTGTGTGTGTGTGTGTGTGTGTGTATACAGAATTAGATATGTATGTATTATAAATATATCAAGGCTTTGCATAAGCAAATGAAATTTCACAGCTCCATCTTTCTGAATAAATAAGAAAGCGTTATCTAATTTACAATGTAGGCAATGTCATCTGTAAGAATCGATTTTATGGACCTGAGCTAAGATGTTGAAAGCTTTTTCTAGAAAGCCCACTCTCAGGGTCAGCTCTGTCTTTCCCGGTTACATAAATACACGGTAACCTTTACGTCCCACTGCTCAAACATATTGTTCGTGACAATCCTTTTACTCCTGTGTGCTGACACTGCTTTGTGTGGAAGAAAAATCAACAATATAACCATCATTAACATCGAAAAGTATTTAGTCAGGCCTCAGTCTGTGCACCTGTTGTTGTTTTGCAAAGTGGGCTTCCAGACGTGTTTTCTGTCCGCTGGGAACTTATAGACAAAGGCAAGCAAACTAAAGGACATACAGACAACTAAACAAGCAATGAGACTTGTACGCAGCACATATGCGCTAGCTCCTATTTGCATATGGAAATGTCGACTTTGTAGATTCAAGTTAATGATGTTTTGCTTTTGTCAATCCATTATGAGCTGTCAGCTATTAAAATCTGGCCCCAAGTGGTGTTTCAGCACAGTGACTTGCCTGAACCTGCTGTTCTCTAGTGGAGGGTTCTGATCTCAATGCTATTGAGCCTCGGGGAATCCATAGCTTGTATAGACCATGCGTTCAGGGTCAGCAATGTTTCTAGAAATAGCTAAATATCCAATAATTCTTTCTTAAAATTTTTAAAGTTAGCTTTGAAAAAAAATACTCCAAATCATTTATAAATCACGTCTTGCTATAATACAGTGAGCCTTAAATCAACTTGACAAATTAAAAATGAAGTTAAAAAAATTCTCATTTAACATTCTGATACAAGACAAGAGAGTATAACATTCCTTTATTGTCCAGGTTTCAGTAGTATGAAAAGAATTATACCTACCTCAGCAATCCTCAAGTTATATTTAAAATGTGATGTGCTTCATGGTATCATTGGATTCATATGCCCGTGTAGACATCAGGAAACACTGGACAATGGTCACCTTGTGGAGTAGTGTTTTTGTTTTTAAGTATGGAAGACTACAGACTATATGCCATATGCATATAATTTAATATTATTAGTGACCTATGGCTTTATCATTAAAATTCCCCTTAATATACCTTAGTTTTTTCTTTTTTTAAATTGGATATTTTATTTACATTTCAGATGCCATCCCCTTTCCCCATTTCCCCTCCCTAGAAAACCCCATTCCCGTGCCCCCTTTTCCTTTTTGCTTTTATGCAATTTTTTAAATGTTAATCAAAGGCTTTATAAGTATGGTAATGCTCAATCAGAAGTGTAACCCAATACCCAACCTAGATATATAAACTATCTTTAACTGGTGGAGACACGTGAACATCTGCCTCCATGCCCCTCCTCTCTTTCTCTCTCTTTCTCTCTCTCATCACCTAGCTTCTCCTCTATTTCATCTTCTCCTCTCCTTACTCCATCTCTTCCTCTTGGTGCTCCTTCTGTTTTAGCTCCTCCTATATATCACCCTTCCTGTTAAAATAACACTTTTCTCTCAAAATACAATTAGAGCACAATTATTCCTATTTGTACCAGTGAGGTACAAGATAGTCTTAATACCCAGTCCATCATTTTGTTGACTAACCAGAACCTCTGTCATCTCTCTTGACTAAAACACTTAGTTTTGAACCTGGGTTTTTCTTGGCTTTAGAATGAATGTCAGCTGAAAACCATTCACTCAGATCTTTTCTCTCAAAGTAAATAGCCAGGATTGGCTGAGACTATAGTTCTTCAACCATGTCAGAAATCCAGAATGACTGAGTTAACTGAAGTTATGGGAAGCACTAAGCATAGCTTCTAAAACTTAGCCAATTTATAGAGACCTCTGAATACCTAGACAGCCCCTATACTACCGAACGTTGGAGCATCAAATCTTCAGCCTTCTGGCCCAGACTCATCTGACAGACTTTAGTGCTGCAGAATTATTAAGGGCTGATTACTCTGTCTAGGCAGATATAATCAGTCGTCTATTCTGCAAGTGTGTCCTTTTCTGGACAGTAATTTGTCTGTAGATGGAGAGAGGCAATTCTTGCCTATGACAATGGTCACCTTGTAGAGTAGTGTTTTTGTTTTAAGTATGGAAGACTACAGACTATATATTATATGCATATAATTTAATATTATTAATGGCCTATGGCTACATCTTTAAAATTCCCCTTAATATGCCTTATTTTTCTCATCTTTACTTTCCCTCAGAGTAACTGAAGAGAAAGTCAGGAAAATTTTCATAGCACCTTCTTCCTTTTTGACCTCGTTTCATTCCTCCTCTGTGTCTCCCCTTCCTGTGGTCTCAGCTGTGCAGTGTCGTCCTGTGTAGGTTCTGAATAGCCTTGCCCGGTGAAGCTGGCTCCACAGACAGTTCTGACATTGAACTTTTGGACTACACATATACACATAACTTTTGGACTCACGTGTGCATAATTTAGGACTGAGATGACATTCCTGTTCATGATGTCACACTTGGAAACTCAGAAGTAGGTCAGCTGAGGAAATCCCCCATTGCCTTCCAAGTGAAACAATTCTGAGACATTCCTTACATCCCCTTAGAAGGTTGGCCTAATGACTTATGATTGTAGTCAACCTTCCTTCCCTTCCAGGATTAACCCCATCTGCCTCTCACTGAACTCCGTGGGTTCATGTTCCCAACAAATACTACATATGTAGTTCATTCCCTACATTATTTATTCAGAGTACTTGAGGCTGAGACATGGGTATTTTATTTTTTTCATTGTATGTGCTCATCTTTTTCTATTATACCTGTTATAATATATATGCAACCAACAATGATAGATTTTTATTATATTTTTATTATATTGCTTGATATAAGTTTAGGTTAAAGGAAGTTAAAGAAATTGGATTTTTTTCTTACCTTAAAGAGTGGATAATTGTGCTTGCTTGTTGCTATGGTTGTGTTGCCTCGGAGGCTGGAAAATTGGACAGAGTCGAATGCATTATGGTCATTTCTAGGTTGTTAAGTGGCCTCCAGAAATAGTAACTTACAATTTCCCTGATGCTGAGATCAATGTAACTAGCATTGTTGTTTTCTAATTGGAAAAGCCATAGTCCTATCACTAAAATTTGTAATATAATATCTATCATCTAAGCCCCCCTTTAGTACAAAGGGAGTGTTATAGTCAATTGCTTGATTTTTGGATATGGATGATTATTTTTAAGTGATGCTCATCTTCAAATTAAAATAAGCCCAACTTATTGGTCCATATCCAATTTGTCATCTGAGAGATAGCAGCCTTTAAATATAGAATCATAATTAGGATTAATTAAAACAATTTAAGAATATCATGTAAGGGAAGCTAAACACTAAAATCAGTTGAAATTGGACCTTTTTTCTCCTTCCTGATCAATGTCTGAAAGCCTGTGGGCACCAAAGCACTCTGATGCCAAGGATTAAAGCTGGGCTTCCTTCAAGAGCAAGAGATCCACTTAAAAAATATGTAAATGGGTTTCACTTACCACTGACCTCGAGGTGAAAAGTTCTGTATCAAATTACTAACAGCCTTAGATGCTCATCCTTCTTCTCCAATTCTAATTTCAGTAAGCTGAGAAATGAGCTATGAAAGATGCTCATTTATATGATAGAGAAACAAAGAGAGACTCCCTGCAGCTCATCCACAAAGCTGCAAACTCAGAGCACAAGGTAAAGGAGGCATCTGTGTTCTCACCAAGTAGTGTGGCTCCTTCCACACTGCTTCCTTTAGTCTTCCTTTTAGAATTTTCTTCAACGCTCTAGAATGCCTATTGCTTCCTGTCAACCTATTAAATAGGCTCTGCAACAGGCTTTCCCAAGACCTGGAGTTTTCTTTACAGGCTTACACAGAGTTGGAGACCAGTCCTGACTGTCCCAGTCCCCATGGTGCCTTCACATCCTCAAATTGGCAAAAGTCCACCCACCATAGCCTATCAAAGAAATTCAAACCTCTTTGTCCAAACAAGTTGGCTACCTTGACAAGCTTCTGTCTTGTATGCAATACAGCTTCTAGAGGAAGAAAGGAAGAATTCTTTAGATATCAGTCTACTGCCTTCCAAATGCTGTAGCATCCTGGGAAACCTCATCTCCTTTTAATTTCCTGGTCTGCTAGAAACTGTGAGGCCAGAAAAACATCTGATGTGTCTTTTGTTTGCAAAGCCAACTTTTCTTTACTAACTGGATCGGAATTGCTTACTAGGCTACTATTTTAGTGCTGCTTCATGTACTTTGGGTTTAAATTAAATAATATTATGCTTGCTATCCCAGAAATACAGAGAACTAGAGCGAAGTTCTCTTGGACTCAGGGTGATATTGATAGCTGTATAAATGTCCCCATAAATGATGCACAGTCTTGGCTATATCACAGTGGAGGTCAGCAACACCCCAACCTGCACTGTCTAAGAGAGGCATAGAACAATACCTGCCAGTTGTTATAACATTGCATGTTTGGGCAAATTCCTTAAACTCTAACTTATGAATATGGTGCAGCAATCTTTCCTCTCGGTCCTTGCACTGCTTGCGATTACAAGTTTGGCTCGTGTCTGACTTTTTCACTTCAGTATAGACCATTCATAGATTTGGAGACAAGTCTGCATTTGCTTGTCACAATGGTGTCATTTGTTGCTATGTACCAGCTTTCAATAATATGTGTTAAATCCTTGGCATATTATAGATGCTAAATAAATGCCAGTGCCTTCTCATTTATCTCTACTGTGTACTGAATTGAATTGTACTGTCTAGGTAGGTATCATTGAAATATTTGCTACTATTTGTATGCTACATACAAAATATGTATGCGTGTGTGTATTTTTCTGTTTATGTGTGTATCATGTCTACTGTTTATGTGTGCACAGGTGTGTTTCATGTCCATACAAATATATATTTAGAGTTTAAAGAAAATAAGAACACAAGTCATATTGCTTAACAACAGTTGCTTGCTTCTCAGAGCAGTGCCTTTGTAAGTGATCGAATAATTTTAAAGCTATGGTATGAACAGCATGACCAAGTGTCAGCTTTATCCTAACCGTGACACCTGTTTCCATTACCTACCTCCTATGCTGACAAATGGACAAACATTTCACCATTGTCAAAGATGCTTGCAAACCATGGCCCCACTGAACTCTGAGAGCTCCCTGGATACTTGAAGAATTGATCTGATGAGGATTTTTAAAGGTTTATCTTTTCCCCATTATTTAAAAAAAAGCAAACAAAACTCCTGGAAATTTATTACCCAATTGAAGATACAACCCACATAGACTGGGAAGTAAGTGTGATCTGGGCTCATGATGTGAAATTCCTAAAGAATCAATACAATTATTATGTTGAAAAATATGATTGGCATAAGCAGATGTATGCAATGGTAAGGAATCACAAAGAACCACAAGATATAGTAGAACATCCCTGAGCAGAGTAACCAGGAAATAAGCTCTGCTCTGAAGCAAATAAAGTAGAAGATGGAGAGGAACTCAGAAGACGGTTATAGAAGGTATATTTTCAGGATGATGAGTGGTCAACTCATAGTTTCTGTATCAACCTTTGGATAGCACCATGGTGAATGGGGCTTTAGCGTCTGAGAGCATCTCAGAGTTTTACTAGCAAATAGTAATTTCTCTGTTCTTAGTGCATCGCATGAATGAATTGTGAGATTTTAAGACACAAATACTTAGTGGTGGATGTGGCTCCTTTTTCTTTTCCTACCCTACCATATGACTTGTGAGTGTAACTCATGCCAGCTAAATCTCAGTGCAATCCCAAAGTAAACTAAAACAGCAGTACACTATCTCCCATAAGTGAAAAGAATGGGGTTAGGGTGTAGCCAAGTAACTTATGAGGAACAGAAGTCCTTTTTGTGCATTTGATTGAACTATTAGGGAAATAGAGCTTTCTCTTACGTTGTTACTTATGCCAAGTAACGACTGGGCATAAAACAAAAAGGATGTTGGCCAGCCAAGAGTCATAAAAAAGAATATGTAACACTAAGAAACCTAGTTAAATGAGGTGGGGAAATCCAGGAGCTGTCACACCATTCAAGTTCAGGTGCAAGCTTTTTCTGACAGCACACATACAGACCATCGCTTAGGCTGTGGATATGGCTCAGTGGAAGAAAATGTGAAAGGTACTACATACAATCTCTGCTACTGCAAAACAAACAAATGCATATAAATGAACTGAGTGGAAATAAAGACCTTCAGCAAATCTAGTACCTGGATTCGCCCCAACCCTTCAGCAGCCTAGCATTGAAAGCTTCCCTGGGCATGAATTACATTTATACCAATTTGAAGTACAAATAGATTTTCCCATTCTTAAACTACCACTGGCGCATTTTAAAAAGCAATGGTACTTTTAATGTTTTCTCTTTTTAATTGTAACTATTATTTCCCCAAATAGGCATCCACTGGTGATATACAGAGTTGAGTAGAGGCTTTGAAAATGAAGATCAGGGTCTGAAGCTAGGTTTCTACTTGTCGACCCGCTAATAAGCTGCATTTGTTATCTTTCATGGTCCTATACTTTTTGACTAGTAACATACAGTAGTACAAGCAACCTTACCAAATCATTAATATAACAATAGACATTGAATATTTAATAGTTTGGAACTGAAGAGTTATAATTGTCTGAGGAATACAATTTTAACAATCAGCAAAGGAGTACTAAGATACTTAGAAGTCAATATTAAGGCAGAAGACTATATTATTCATTAAAGAAGTAAAATAATAAATCTGGAGGAAAACATTCAGCACATCTTCAGAATTAAAGGCACTAGATAAGTCCTTCAGTCACTAAGAAGAAGAAAAAAAAAATCACAATAACCAGTGTGGTTTATTTTCAATGACATTACACAATGATGTTAAAAGAGGGGTATATCCTAGGAACATGCTTTTGACTCTTGGAAATGAGGAGGGATGCAGATCAGAAAATAGTTGGGAAGATACTGGCTAAGCAAAGTGGCTGGAAAGGTGCTTCAAGAGGTAGCCTGAGTGCTCTTGACCCAGAGCAACAATCATGGGATCACAACGAGAAAGTACACGTTGCTGGAGGTGGCAGAAAGCTGCTTTTTCCTTACATCTATAGAGCAGCCAGTAACTTTAGAGGCAATTTTGAAGTAAGTCCTGAGAATTAAACCAACTATGATGAATGAGATTGAATTGGGCAAACAGCTAGGATTTAATGTTCACTGTATCAATTCTTAGAATCACCCTAGGCTAGAAATGCCTCGCTTTAAGAAAGACTTTGGCTTTCTTTTAAAAAAAATAAATAAAAAATAAAACAGAAGGAGAAGCAGGCTTTGGAGAGATATGTAAGGAGAAAATGTGATTGAAATAAATATCTGTCAACAAAATTCAACACTGGCAATGTGTGAAGCTTTTAAGGATCACTGGAAGGGGTTATACCACTACACTCTAACCAACCCTTTCTCCTTCTTGCTTTTTGGTTTAAATTAAATGGAAGCAACACAATGGGAAATCAATATTTTGTTGTTCCAAACAGTGCATTCACCTTGGGGGCATGGTATTCATGTAATTCTGTTGGGAGACTCTTTTGAAAGGGAGTTGAGAATGACCGGAAAAATGTTGAGACCGATCAAAAAGCCATCTCCCAGCACAGTGTTGTCTTTCCAAGTGAAAGTCAAAAAATTTAAAAAACAGGGACCTTTATTGAAGCTGACACTATATGGCTTTAATTTATGTCTGAAGCCTCAGAGAATTCTTGCCTTAAAGCCCTAAATGCATACAAGCCCTATAAAACTGAAACATTGTAGTAGAAAGGCATACTTTAGTCTGAAGGTCAAATTCCAGGTGTCACCCAAGGTCAGTAACTAACTCCCCTCCCCCACCCTAGTATGTGTCACATTTCTAAAGTTCCCACAGGCATTCTTAGGAAACAAAGATATGCAGGAGATAGGTTAAGGTTTTTAGTTTCTAAAGCAGAGTTGAGCCCAGAAATATAATTTTCCAGTAGCCTAAGGAATTCTTTTAAATCATCCCATCCGGAAACATTCTTCATTCATTTGTTTTTCTTTTTACTTATTCAGCTAGTCACTGATTATTTCTTTGGCCTAAATACATTTCTTGTTCTCATTAGAATACAGCTGAAATCTTGAACAAATACATCTTGCTTTGAACCCTGTTTTAACTTCAGATGTTCTCCCCAGCAATATAATATCTGCAAAAGATTATCGTCTTAGTAGAAGCTTGTCAGTATATCTGCTTCAGAATAGGTGTATGAGGAAATAAAGCCTTTCATACTTAGCCTCCACTCCACTAGTCATGGTGGCATGTGCTTTGTATGCCCAGTTCTTGGAGGTTGTCTCAGGAGGATTTCAAAAATCGAAAGCTGTCCTGAGCCATACTGAGTGCCAATCTCAAAAGAAAACTACACAAAATATGAATAAACAAATCGAAGGAAAAAGGAGTATTGATCAAGAATGATAGAGAGAAAGATCAACAAACATTGTCTGCTCAAAATCAGTAAAACTTATGGTGAATCCTGGGCTGGCTAAGGTCTCTTAGGTATAAGAATGAAATAAAGCACTAAGGAACCCAGTTCTGTGATTAGTTCTTTCTTGAGAGGATCAGGGATGCTGGACAGAGATGCAACAGTAGGGAACAAGAGACTGATGGGAAATGCCAGGTGTAGCATTGCTCTTGCCATAGCCTCAAGGAGAAAAAACTTGTGAAAAGAAGAAAACCAGCAAAGCATTTCCTGATATCTCATTTAGACTCCATACCTTCTCTGATTTTGGTGGCAATACTAAAAATTTAGTGGTTAAAAACCTGGACCTCAGTACTCCACACTTGATTTACTGCCAGCTCTCTGTGTTACTTTAATTCCAAGAATTAAATAGGTAATGATACTACAAGCAAAATCCAGTGTTGTTACTAAGTCTAGGCCTCCCTATGTCTCCACTTGGCATACTAACTTGTTGGTGTCAATCTACATAAAAGTCAAGAGACTTCTCTTTTTTTATGTGGTCCTGATGCTGGTTTCAAAGTTTCTGCTTCAGTTAATTTCATTGGTCTTCAACGTGACTTATATTTTTGAACTTTTGCTGGGAAATGGTCCAAAGTCCTACCTTTTAACCTCAAAACATACACCAGAACAATATTGAAAGTGGAATGTAAAAGAAGACATAGATCTATTACAATGACTTTCTCATAAAGGTTTTCCTACACAGAATTGTAGTTTCTGTTTTGAGATCCCTGCTTTGTCACTACTTTCTTATCAGAGTTCTCTCTTTGGGGCTGATAACAGGAAGAAGAGATAGTAGCATTCAGGATGTAATGAAGCCTGTATTCTCTCACAGGACTGAATATGGGATGGAAAGTATGATCAGATAAAAACCAGAAGTGCAGAGAGGTGAAATAGCTTGGTCAAAATTATACAACTGGCTAGTTATTGTTATTTGAATTATCATTTGACTGGGACCAATATATTTATTCTTTTATGCTATTCTGTGACAGTTAATCTTAAATGTTCGTTTGATTAGATAGAGAAGTGTCAATCTCAGTAGAACTTTAGATATGTTTAAAAGGATACTTGCAGATATCCTTAGATAGTATCTAAGATCTAAGATAGTATCTTAGATCTAAGAGGAAAAGACGTACCCTGAATGTGGGGAGCACCATCCCCTAGGCTAGAGGGTACAATGGAGACAAAGACTTAAAGGGAAAGAATCTTAGTGCAGACAGGCATTCTGTCTCATTCTTGCTCTCAGTATCTTCTTTCTCTCTATCCCCTTTCTCTTTTCTCTCCTTTTTCTCCATTCCCTCCTCCCTCTCTGCCCTTCTGCCTTTCTTCCATATTTCCTCTCCCTTCTCCCTCTCCCCCTCTCTCCTTTATCTTTCCTTCCTAGGTGTTCCGATGTGAATTACTCAACTTTGTCTTGTTTTCTCCACCATAATGAACTGAAACCTTTAAAGCCACGGACCCAAATAAATATCTTTCCATTAAGTTGTTTATCAGTCATGTAGTCATTGTGATGAAAAATTTTGATTAAATGCAGATAGTCACTTGGTACCAAAAAAGTTTGATTATTGTGGTTACTATACTCAAACAGTTGTTAAACCCTCTTTGAGATTTACAGGAAGAATATGAGAAAAAATCTGGATAATGTTGATTTATGAAATTATGATTTGAATGTGAATTGTCTTTCATAAGTTCATGGATTTCAATACTTAGTCCAGAGCTGCCAGTTTTCTTTTGGGGGGGGGGACTTGTGAATACATGGGTCAGGGAACATGGCTGGCAGGAAAAACAATGCCTGATGGGAATTTAAGGATAATGTCTGCATCTTGCCTCATTTTTTAACTTCTTTGTCTTGTAAGACATCAACAAGCTATGCCAATATCTCCACTACCTCTTATGGAGCTGCCCTGACACCCCACACCATGACTTCCCTGACATGATGAATTATGCCCTCAAAAGTGTGAGTCTAAATAAACCTCTTCTCTTTTATATTGTGTTTGTTATGTATTTTGTCACAGATATGAGAAAAGTAACTACCACACAAAGTTGGTTCCAAACAATGGGCCATTACTTTTATAAAGCTATGTGGTTTTGTGGCCTTGCAACTGGTAAGAGGGAGGAAGTTGGAAGAATTTGGAGCGGTGGATAGAGAAGGCCTTGAATTCTTTAAGAAAGTAAGGTTAATGGGTTATTCTGATGGGATTTCAGAAGACCAGAATGCCAGCAGAAATGTAAATAGTGAAAACTGTTTTCATGTGGTTTCAGAGAAGCTGGCTTTAGCCATGTAGTGTGCATTTTATAGTTATACAGAATGAAAGAGTTATGGGTTCATTGAGGCATGCACCAAAGTTCTGGGAAAAAGCTGAAGAGGCTTGGCAGTGTATAAAAGCTGCAGTGTCCATGAATGAAACTTCTTAGGGAGTTGCTTTGTGTGCGAAGTTTTGAAGATTTTAGTGAAGACTCTGGGTTATTCAGAAGCCAGGGACATGATGTAGTCACTAAATAAGCTGAGGTTCCACGAAGAGTGAACCCAAGAGACAAGGACATGTGTAATGAACAGCAGGACTCCTGGAGCTCACTTGATGCCAATACAGGCAGTGAATGCTGGACCCAGAACTACAGGGTTTGATAGTTGCCTGGTCCTTTGCTAATGTGGTTTGCCCAGGTAGCTCTTTGCCTATTTTTAGCTAAACAAAGTCCTTTGTAACTGTAGTCTCAGTGAACTAAGCTACTGATCCTTCTGGCAGAAGACTTTGGCCTTTCGAACAATGCTGGTTATTCAGGCATGCAAAATGCATTTTGACTTTAAAGAATATGTAGGAGGTGAAACAATGCATAACAAGCGAAAAATAATGACCCTGTGAACAAACCTTGACCAGACTGAGCAGCTATGAGGTCAAGATGCAGTAGAAACCCCAGGAAACTGAAGATACCAGGAATGTGGAATATCTATCAAAGAAAATTATAGGATCACGTGGGTGAAGCCAATCCAAGAAATGGACTGTGTCACTACAGCAGGCAAGAAAATGGGGTGGCACTCCCTCACTCTGCAGGAGTTTATGGAATGATACCATGTACTATAAATATCAGCTGGAATTATAGACCTTAATGTTTACCCTGGTAAGTTTTAGTCTTGCTTTTCTTTAATCCTTTCTTTTGATCCCACCACTCCTCCATGTGTTATGGGACTCCGTACTCTTTCTTATTGCATATTGGGAATATGTATGTGGTTTGGGTATTTTATGTTTTAAAAAAGGGACAAAGTCACACTTGACAATGATTGAAGCTACAGAGATCCTGATGATGTATATGAAGTTAATGCTAAAGTGTTTGTAAATAAGAGTTTGTTTTGAGTCACAGAAAAGATGTTGAACATGGGACAACAATTATAAGCAAGAATAATCTTAGCGAAGACTGAGTGCATTTTATACAACCCTATGAAAAGGAAGAATGTGGTGTAATTACTTAAAGAAGTATGTTCTTAGAAGTCAAATTGACAAGGGTTTGACTTGCAATGGTTCATCTTTTTTTGAAACAAGGTCTCATGTAACCTAGGCTGGCATTGAAGTTTCTATGTATCTAGCCAAGGGTGACACATGAGTACTGATCCTTCATCTTCCAACTCCAGAAATGCTGATATTATATTGGCATTTTTTAATATACCTTGTTTTATGTGGTTCTAGGAATCAAATTTAGAACTTTTCCTGCAGGATGAATATTATATAGCAGTGAACTCTCCCCCAGCCAATCATAGTCATTCTTAACTGTTCATTTCATTGTCTAGATAACTATTCATATTAGTAAAGCATGTTTACGGTGTCTCTATGAGGGCCCTTGTATAAAAGATTAACTACAAGCAGAAAATTTGTCTCAAAAATGATTGACACCATACCATGAACCAGAGATGAATAGAATAAAGAGGAGCGGGGCAGGTAGACCAGCATACCTTCTCCTTTATAATTGTTGAGATATGAATTACTGTGTTCCACTATTAACTCCTAACCATGAGGGTCTGAAAACTTTGCAACTCTGAGCCAAAGTAAATCTTTCCTCCCTTAGTTTATTTTGCCCAGATCACAGTGGATGTAAAAGCACTGATATTCCTCCATCACTTCTTAAATACAATGCTGCAGTTTGAGGGAACTGTGAAGTATATAGAGTCATATAAAGAGTAAACCTGGATTGCTCATATTCAAGAATACGTTTAGTCAGCGTTTTCAGCCACAGTGCTATACCATACTATTCCCACAAAATAAATGGCATTAATTAGACTCCCCAAACCTACTTTAAATTAAGGTCAAAGATCTGAATCAACTAAACTTCAGCCTACAACACATTTTCTTTAAATTATTCTATAAATAAAAGTAAACACAAGAAAAGGCAAACCAACAACCAGGTTTCAAAATGTAGGTAGATTTGGAAAGCCCACTTCTGTGTCTCAACATTTACCAGAAGAATAGCAGATGATTCTGTGTGCTGCGGGAAGCATGATAATAAAATAAATAATTGTAAAGTTTTCTGACAGTCAGTGAGATGTAGATACAGGTGAATGACAGTCTACCACACCATAGTGATTCAAAAGGCAAAGATAAATCTGTAGATATTTATGCTAATAAAATAATAAAATATTTTACAGTATATGTAGTACCGATATTCTTGAAAAATACATATTGACCACAACAAGAGTAGTATGAGAATCTGCTAAACTAAAAACATATACACTGTAGTGGGGGTATTTTCTTCATACATTGTGCTTCTGTATGTGCTAAGAGTTGGTTTGAAGTAAGTAAATGAAAACTCTTGATAGTTATTATTTTAGGGCTGGAGGTCATTAATACTAGAGATAGAGAAGAACCTAGCAAACAATGGGGCACTGGGAGTGTATAAAATTAAATGCTAATTAACCACAGTGTAGGTCCCCTTATTATAGTACTTATAACATTTGATTTTAGATGTAAAATTGACTGGATTAAGGGATATTAAGATAATTGGTAAAACATCGATTGATTGGGTCTTTTCCAGTAGGACATTGCTAGGAGAATTAGCATTTGAATCAACAGATTCCATTTTCAAGGAAAGAGATCCTATTCTCAGTCAAAGTGGATGGCATCATCTAACAGTCTGGGGGACCACACAAACTACAAAAGCAGGGCAACTGTGAGTCACTTCACATTCTTTCTCCTTTTCCCACTCTCTCTTTCTCCCTCCTTCTGTCTTTCAACAGGTTCATTTTCTTGTTCTTACCTTCTATCCTTTCTGCTTTTTCCTCTTGTTCTTCATATCACTTTTCCTTCCTCCTCTCTTCCATAGCCAGGTACCATCTCTGCTGCTTCCTAGCAGTAGACCTCCGTGTTTCCTGGTCCTCAGACTTTAAGCTGTACACCTTGGTCTCCCATGTAGTCAGGCTTCCAGTCTCAAATTGATAGGTAGACGCCAGCCTCTGGCTGGATTCCTCACTGTATAGGTGGGCTTCCTGGGATTTTCCTGCTTCTACACAGTAAGGGTCATATCCCCCAAGCCATCTTTTTATTTCTCTCTACATTTATCTTTTTAGTTTTATTTTTCTCACAAACACAGATATACGTTCTTGTTAACTTCTTTGTGCATCAGCAAAACATTCCAAATTCAAAAAGAAAAAAACAGGCACACTAGGGAAATCTCTGTAAATAAAGTAATGTCTAAGTTAGTGGCAATTATTCAGAGTGGTTGAAAGAAAAGTGTATTACAGATAAAGAGACTGCATGTTCAAAAGTCTGGTGTGAAATGATAATGGTATGTTCAGAGTTCTCATCCCTCTCTGGATTTGTTTTTAAACATCAATTAGGACCAGAAATTGGAGAGATAGTAGAAGAGACTACCGAAGCCTGTGCAAAGCTGGCTGGAGTCCACAGGAAACATCTATTCAGTGTCACTGCTGTGAGAAGTCCTGGAATGCACACCACATGATCCTGCACTCAACACCAAGATGGGAGTCAAACACAAGTTCTCTTTGTGGGGCATGCACAGCAGCTGTGAATGAGAAGAAAGATATGTGCTCTCTTCCAGCTGGTTACCATGAGACTATTTTTCCCAATGTCAGATCACTGCTAGCAATAATTAAAGAATGCATCTTTCGGTAAATAAACACAATTCTACCAACTCATAGAGAAAACAAAGTATATTTTAAGATAATATATTTTTTTTATTTTTGTTATTTCTTTATTATATTCTCCCCTTTATTCTCAAATGATAGTCTAACTTCATGCTCGACCATAAACCACTTTGATGAAATAATATATCTACATTGACAGCAGGCTCTGGCCAAGGATGTCTTTTTTCTGACCTTGGAAGTGATCCAAATTATTTGGCCCATATTCTGGTGCCAACAGGACAAATTCAAGTTCTAATTCAAGTTGCTCAGACTGATTTGCAGAAACTTCCATAGTGTGAGATCACTGGCTAAGATCTTCAAGGACAGTTTCTAAAAGGCATTATATGTAAATGTTTCATAAAGTTATTGATTCAAAGATAATTGTAGTTGCTGTAGAAATGTCATCAAGAGTTAAGAAATCAGTTTTCCAGATTTAGTATAAAAAGCTGAAATCATGAAAACAACTGCAGATTCACTGAACACTGTTCCCTGGTGTAAAAAAGTTTGTGTCCTTAAAAAAAAAATGGCATCACGCTGTAGTCACGTGGGAAGGTAGAGTTTGACTATTGGGAATCTGTGATTGGGGTCAAAAGCAGGATTCCAGGGGAGCAGACTTAAAGCAATTTGTTTTCTTTCAAATTACCATTATTCAAGATGTCTGGGAGTGGTCAATGTTTGAGGATACCTAGGAATGTAGTGTAGAATTTGAATCAGGCTATTTTAAAACACTAACACATACACCAAAAGACGGGAATTATCCAAAGAATCTATCCTTGCCATCCCTGGATTGAAAATGTCTGAAAACTGAGTCAGCAAAACATCTTCACGTAGCTATTCTTTATTTCTTCCCTGAGACCGACTAATATATTGTCAGAAAACAAGTGTGTTGCATGGATATTGTTGTCAAGTGATCAGATTCAGATTAGACTTAGTGTTTTAACTCAAAGAAGACAATGCCATTATAAAACAAAGGTATGTGTTACAGCCCTACCCTACATTTCCTATGGTTATTATTCATTTTGATTACATTAATTTCTGATTAAAATATTAAATGTCTTAGATCTGTTAATCATCCTGCAGAGTGTTTATCTACCTGTGGAGATGCCCACAGGGAGTATGCGCTCAAGTAAAGAATGCTCGCCCCACTACAGGGTTTCAACCCTCTGCCTTCCTTTAAAATCTAAGTAGTCTTGGCAAGTCACCCAACTCCCCAGAGTCTCAATTCTTCATTTGTAAATGAAGAGGAAGAAGAAAGGGTAATTGCTCCTCTCTGTTCTTATGGAGTGGCAGTGTTGCTATTGCAAAGTACATTAAATCCTGAGACCTGTATTTGACTTATACCTTTCTTTTGGATATCTGTTAAACATCAGCAAAATCTGTCTTACCTCATTCTTTTCTTCTCAACTTAGAAGTACTCCTGTGTTACTCATGTCACTAAGTGACACTTTCACTTGCTGACTAAATGACACTTTTAACTTCTTGTTTCTTGGTTTCTCAACCATGCCATTTAAATATAAATATTTCCCACCTCTCCATCAACAAGTATTATCAAACATAACTGTATGAAAACAGTCTCAGACCAGGAGAGATTCCTCCATCACCTGTTTCATTCTTGTCAGTAGTAAGCAAGTCTGAACTACATCTGGCCAAGTGATTCATTGCAGAGAGACCCAGACTTCACATTATATAGTCAGCTGCCACTATAGAACACTTCAACTGAACCAAAGATACAAAACTAGGTGGCTGCCAGAATACCTCACTGAGTGGACAGAAACTTGCCAGTAACCCTTGAGAACTTAAGTGTTGCCGGGCGGTGGTGGCACACGCCTTTAATCCCAGCACTTGGGAGGCAGAGGCAGGTGGATTTCTGAGTTCGAGGCCAGCCTGGTCTACAGAGTGAGTTCCAGGACAGCCAGGACTACACAGAGAAACTCGGTCTCGAAAAACCAAAAAAAAAAAAAAAAAAAAGAGGGAGAACTTAAGTGTCTTTGAAGAATATTCTAACTGAACACTAAAAGACACAGGTAAGATGCTCCACAGTGCTGGCAGAGACACTCACTGCATTTGTAGAATAGCTGATACCTTCAAACTGTGTAACATCCATGAAGGCACTGGGTGACGTTTTGGTCTTCTTGCTCTGTGTTCTTAGGAACAGGTCAAGCTGGTACAACCACTCCGGAAATCAGTCTGGTGATTCCTCAGAAAACTGGACATAGTACTACTTGAGGAACCAGCTATACCATTTCTGGGCATATACCCAAAAGATGCTCCAACATATATCAAGAATACATGCTCTGCTATATTCATAGCAGCCTTATTTATAATATCGAGAAGCTGGAAAGAACCCAGATGTCCTTCAACAGAGGAATGGAGACAGAAAATTTACACAGTGGAATACTACTCAGCTATTAAAAACAATGAATTCATGAAATTCTTAGGCAAATGGATGGTACTAGAAAATACCTTACCTGAGTGAGGTAACCCAATCACAAAAGAACATACATGGTGTGCACTCACTGATAAGTGAATGTTAGTCCAAAAGCTCGAAATACCCAAGATACAACTCACAGACCACATGAAGCTCATGAGGAAGGAAGACTAAAATGTGATATTTCGCTCTTTCTTAGAAGGAGTAAAAAAGTACTCATGGGAGCAAATATGGAGACAAAGTGTGGAGCAGAGACTGAAGGAGGGGCTGTCCGGAGACTGCCCCACGTGGGTACCCATCCTATTTGCAGTCACCAAAGACAGATGCTGTTGTGAATGCCAGGAAGTGCATGCTGACAGGAGCCTGATATCATTGTCTCCTGAGAGGCTTTGCCAGAGCCTGACATATACAGAGGTGGATGCTTGCAGCTAACCATTGAACTGATCATGGTGTTCCCAATGGAGGAGTTAAAGAAAAAACTGAAGGAGCTTAAGGGGTTTGAGGCCCCATGGGGAGAGCCACAATACCAACCAACCAGAGCTCCCAGGGTCTAAACCAGCCTGAGAACACACATGGAGGGACCCATGGCTCCAGCTGTATATGTAGTGGAGGATGGCCTGATTCAGCATCAGTGAGAGAGGAGGCCCTGCGAAAGCTGGATGCTCCAGTGTGGGGAATTCGAGGGTGGGGAGATGGGAATGGGTGGGTGGGGGCACACTCTCATAGAATCAGGGGATGGGAAAGGGGATAGGGAGATTTGGGGGGAGAATGGGGAAAGGAGATAACATTTGAAATATAAATAAATGAAATTTCAAAAACAAAAACCAAAAAAAAAAACCAGGCCAACAGTCTTTACTTAAGCACACACTATCCTATCTCCACTGCTGTCCATTGTACAATTTAGATCTCAATGTGTCGTGACCTGAGCTGCCCCATGTTTGGGGGCCAAAAATGTCAGGAACCACTCTATCAGTGTTGGAACCCTCACTGCCAGAAATCTTGGGGGCTGAATTGTTAGAGCCTGCACTGCCCCAAGCTGCTCTGGTCCACGGGACAGGGTTTACCAAGAGAGAGTGAGGATGGGCAAGAAGAATGGAGACCAGACAGAGTGTGATTCAATCCTGTTGATTCTTCAGTCTCTCTTCTTCTCTCATTCCAAGTCCCTAGTTCCTAGTACCAAGTCTCAGGTCCTATTCCTAGTTCCTCTGTAATAAATATCAAGTCCTAATCCTAGTTCTAAGTTGCTAGTCTCTTTCCCAGTTCCGAGTTCTCTTCCAAGTGCCTGTCTCAAGTACAAGTGTCTAATCTCAATTGAGTGTCTAATCCAAGTGTCTGTCTTCTGTCTCAAGTGCCTACTCCCAAGTGCCCAATCCTCTGTTGTCTGTCTCAAGGCTCAAGTGCCTACTACTTAATACAAGTGTCTGATGTCTAATTCTAACAACTTCTTCTGTCTACCTCTCGACTTTTATATGTCTCACTTCTAAGCCACACCTTTAAGTCATGCCCTTAAGTCTTGGCTCTAAATCACACCTTTAAGTCTCACACACCCAAGGGAAAATCCTGGATATCTAAAGCAAGATGTTATCAGAGTGTGCTCAGCTGTTGTAGGCTATTGCAAACAAGTCTCTTGTCAGGGTATATGGCTCAAGATGGCTGCAAGGATGATAGCCGCCTTCTGTCAGCTCCCCACATCAATGGAGGAGGCTTGAGAACCTCATTGAACAGAGCCTCTAGCATCATTTGGATTCTCCTTTAAATGCTGTCTTTTTCTACCCAGGAGTTGGAAAATTCAGAGGGCATGTCAGAGTTTCATTGCAAACATCAGGTAAATTCACCATGCAACATTCTGCCAAAGACTTATCCCAAGTCAAAGCAAGATCTTAATATAGAATACAGATTCTTCAGATAAAAAATTACTTGGAGAAATAAGATTCACACTCCCCACCCCAACCCAAATCCCTTTCTACATCTGGGAACCACTTTGTCTGCTTGACAGACAACTTGTAATTGCTACATAATACAACTAGGGGTGGGGAGTTCAAGGTGAATAAGGCACAGTGACTTTTCAATGGACTGTAAGTTGCTTCTTGGACAAGATTGACATTGAGTCATCCAGGAGGATGCTGGATAGTTAAACAGTAGAGAATTTTGACTGAACTAAAGACTTGTATACATCTTCTGAAACTTTGAGTAAAATCTCAGAACTTGAGCCAAATACTTCTCTTGGAATCTATGCCCCAAACCTTTCAAATTTGGGGATTATGGTATTGAAAACTGAACTGAGACATTGAAAAAAAGATTTGTTTGATGTGGCTCTGTACTAGAAACCAGAAAGCTAACAGCAGACATAAATGCCAAATGTTATAAAGTTTTAAGATTGTGGAATTGTGTCATTTTAATACATGACATGGTAGGTTGGTGAGGGTTATCTGTTCCTTTATTTGGGTGATCAAGCATGATTGTGCAGTTTAGATAGTCCATGCTGTTAGTTAACTAGATGGAAAAAAAAAGCATGTGAATCATGGAATACGGTAGGATCTGTTGCTGCCCTAGTCATGCTTAGACTCCCTGGATGGTGACCTCACTCTTCATCAGAGACACACTTAGAAACGTCTGTTGAATTATTTAGATGTTAAAAATAATGAGAGGGAAAATGGCTAAAGGGTTGAGAAATACTCTTTTGAAAAACTATTTACCCATTTAAAAAGGTGGAATCTACTGCTCCCTGCCCCGGGCTTTGGCAAGTTCTGCAGTTTGCTTCCATGAAGTAGGGCAGCAGGTGTGAATGCAGAACGTCATCTTTAACTGCAAGGGGACTCCCAGCTTCGGTACCCATACTTTCACAGGCTGAAATAAATGCATTAGGGAACACAGCGCTTTCAGATGGACTACTAAGTGGTCAAAGGTTTTGAGAGATGGGCAATGTTAAGTCCCCAAATTTGTGAGTGTGGCTACATTATGTAAGGCAAAATGAAAATTTTTCACTCATTTATTATTTTTGCTATGCATAGTACCTTAACATAAGCAGGTGAAGTACAGCCTTGTAATCTTGTGATTTGTAGTTCAGAAACCTTACAGAGTTCTCACAGGCCAACATCAAGTGGCCGGCAGGGCACGGTTCCTCTTGGAGGCTGATAGAAAGCTCCAATATTTCTCAGGTCATGTATTAGTCTTTACCATGTTCAGAGCCAGTAAGGCCATATCTCTCTGATACTGCATCAATATTCACAACTCCTGTCTACCAACTGTAACTGAGAGATGTTTTCCAATGCCCTGAGACTAAATCTATTTGTATAATAAAGATGTTTTCTATGTACATCTCAGTGTTGATAGCCACATGCCTTCTGTAGATTACCTCTTTCCAAGTAAGCCACATATTCAAAGATTCCTGGAGATAGGCTGTAAACACTTCAAGGTTTGTTATTCTGCCTAATTACAGGTGTTCTCTCTATTTCTATGCTACTGCAGGTAGTAGGATCTTGAAACGTGGTTCAGATGCACAACTCAGAACCATTTCTCTATGGATAACAAGAGTAATTTCTTACTCCTTTCTCAGTCTATACTAACAAAGTCCTTGTGATTCTTTAGGGCTTGCCCTTTCATTCAATGGAAAATCCATCTCCTATAATTCAGCTCTTTGGTATACCAGTACCATAATCTCATGACCAATTTTCTTTCTTCCTTTCAGTTGCATTATTGACTTAGATACTATCCATCATTTAGTTGCATGTGAATTTTGAGTTTGGGAAAAAGTTGCGTTTGTTTCCCTTGGCATCAACCAAGGCTGTCATAACCCTAGGATGCTGAAACAGGAAGAAATAAAAGGAAATTTCAGGTGAAAAAACTCAACTCTCATACTGAGAAGGAGTACTTGAGAAGAAATATAACACTATTTATCCTTTTAGAATCATGTGGTATCAAAGAGACCTTACAAATAATAAAATAAAAAATAAACAATATAATATATAAAATAAAATTTAAAATTAACAAAAATAAAATAAACATACATATAAAATTATATCTTATTTTCTTTTAATCTCTCTGCATTGTTTAGTTTTAGACAAGTTAACTTGGAAAATGTTTGTCTCTTCTATTGTTTTTTGAGTAAGAAATAAATTTAATATTAGATTAAAAATATTATCTTAAATTAAAAACAATCTAGAAAGTTTCTAAACCAAGATAAAAAAAATGTCCTAAGAAAAGAAATAGGAAGAGGAAGAGGAGAATGAAAGAGAGAGAAAGTGTGAGAGAGGAATGGGAGGGCTGAGGAGAGTAGATAGGAAAGTGGGGGGGGGGAGAGGGCGAAAAAGAGAAGAATGTAAGGGAAGAAATAAGGAAAGGAGGGGAAGGGATGAGGAGAGCAGAGAGGAAGAAAAAGAAGACCAGGGAAGAAGCGAAAGGGAAGGGGAGGGCAGAGGCTCTGACATCTAGGAAATCTGACAGTGTGTAACACCGAATGCCTTCCAAAGAGCAGCTATACTAAAGCTGAGAAGTATCAAGGAAGGTTGTTGACCTGTGAGTCTTGTTGAACAACACTTAGGAACACTTAAAAAATCGATTCATTATAGCAAAAAAGTTAAATTAATGTCAATTATCTCTCTAATAATGATCAAATATTTTTAAAAGGCTGATATTAAAGATGTTTAGAAACATGTAGACACAGATACTATGTAAATTAATTTTGACATCAAGAATCCCTGATGTCTCCTAGTAGGTGACAATTTTCAAAATGTAAACAACAAAACTCCCATTTTTTAATTTATAAAAATATCATAATTAAAATAATTTACCGCTTCAATGTATGCACAAAGTCTTTGATACAGAGCCTTGAGGCAGATTTATATGTATTTGGTGCTTGATATGTAAAAGATATGTCAATAATATCAGAAAAGAAATTCATCAATACATTACTGTAGTACAATTAGCCTGTTCTTCCCAGAGAAAATTACGTTTGATAGAAACACTGTACATACCATACACACGTGCACACTGCCATGTGCACACCTGAATTCACCTCCATGTATACCTACTAAAGGGCAACAGATTAACTGCTCATTTAAAGAAAAAAGTAAAAAGATCTGAAGAAATAAAAGTCCACATAATCTTGAAATCTAGCTCTAGAAAGAATCAAAAAACGTTTGATAATAGTTTATGGCAATATTATTTCAAAAATCTGTAAAATGAAAGCAAGGTACGAGGGGGAAGAAAGCAGAGTAGAGGAGCAAACAGAGAAGTAGAAACTCTGTAGGAGAAACATTAACTCCGACTACAAAATCTAATACATTCTGGTTTAATTAGTGTATGTATTTTACAAGTAATCACAGAAAACAAACTGGGAGGAGAATCCAGACATTTAATAATTCTGCTAAAGGTTGGCTAGCATGATTAGCTTTTAATAAAATGCAAATTTTGACATTTTAATTGAGGCCCAGCAGATCAATAATTATTTAATTCTAAGGATAGCATGGGAAATCAATATTTTCCGTTGCTTGTGGTAAGAATGTGGTGACAACATTTTTGGCAGCAATATTCAAATGTTGGAGTAATCATATTCTGAGACCAAGTTATTCCCAGAGGCCATAGTAACCAGCCTTACATCTGTGTGTGCATGAGTGGACATATGCATAGATGTTCACCTGGAATTTTAACTTTCTCTTGGGAGCACAGAATTGTCCAGAAGGTTTTCCCCCAACAAAATGGAAATTTTGTGCCCGTTGAGATAAACTGACTCAATAGCAAGCAGTGTATAAGTAAAACTAGGTTGGGCCTACAAGTGGTGGAGGTCTATGGGAGTCTAAGGTTTTAAGACAGTAGTTCCAACTGATGTAGTTCCTACATTAACAAGTGAATGAGTTCAGAGATTCATATATTTGGTACTAATCTGTGCACTGTACAAGTATAGACTTTGTCTATTACAACTACCCAAATGACAGGTGTCCATCATATTACAACTACCCAAGTGACAGGTTACAGCATAATTACTGAGGGGAAAGCTGAAGATCTGCAAAGTGAATGAGCTGACAGGGTCACATGACTAGTGAATGTTCAAGCTCCGTGGGATGGAAGCAAGGACTCTGGCTAGATTTATCACATTCCCTAATATTACTAAATGTGTGCTTCTGTTAGGTGCCCTTTGGGGGGCTAGAAACAGAATGGTAAATAAACCAGACACCTGAAAAGGACAGACCTTATACATCAGTGAGTAAATCAACAGGGTTTTGGATGTAATGTTACCCATAAAGTAAAAGAGCTAACAGCACAGATTGTGAATAAACAGGTGGAAGTGTAATTGATTTACAGGGTCTTCTTCCTTATCAGGGGAGCTGGGAAACTCCACAAAGGTAGACTTTAGATTAAGACTAAAAGAGATAAGGAAGTAAAACCCAGTATATATTTTGGGAAAGAACATTTCAGAGAGAATAAAGAGGAAATAGGAAGTATACATATGTGTGAGTATAAACCCATGAACTGTCAAAATAAAGAAAACAAAAGCTATATATGGGGTTAGTGATGTTTATTTAAAAACACAGAAATATTCTGGAAAGAAATACTTTGAACCACAAAAAAAATTGTATCTGTAGAAGGAAGTAGGTTCTCTCAGGTGCATGTGTGCATTTGTTTACATATATTATTTCTATATGATATATACATACATATATATTTATATTTATATATACACATACACATAGCCACACACAAATACACACATATACATATATTTACATATACACATATACATATACATGTTACCATGGTGACTAAAGGAACACTCCCATTTCATATTCTTTCACATTTCTTTCTCATTTTAGCTTAGGAATAAGCTAGCATATTGTTGGCATGGTGAGTAAAGCTGTTTTAAGACAAGTGTGCTGTAAACACCAGAGCATTGCTCTAATGGTTTCATAGATTTGAAAACCAGCATGTCCCAGGTTCCTACAGAAACACAGGCATCCTCTTCAATATATTCTGAAACACATTTATGCACAGAAAAATTTAAGGCTATCCACAAGTATTGATACATGCTGGGAACACAACACTTGAAATAAGCATGTGAAGAGTGAACTTGAATTCTCCCATCGAGATTCATGGCTTTCCTTGGGTGAAAATGTACTCTTTTCTGCAGATCATAGATTAAGCTTTCAGCTCAATAATTCACCTTGACATAAGCTACTGTACTTACAAATTTACTATGCATTATTCAGGGCGAAGGGGTGTAGGCTAGGAAATGGCACACATCTTGAGTTTGTGTGAATACAGGCTGGTAAGTTTTAGAAAACCCAATTGACAACATGAATCATATTTAGATCAATATGGCTTGAAAAGCTCAAGGATAATGCTTAAAATCTAATTATCTAAAAAACTGAGTGGAACTGGGGGAAATTGAAATAGAAAAATAAAAATCTATTAAATGACACACATAACGAACTGTTTGTTCTGACATTTATAAATCTCTTTTTAGTAGAGTTACCAGGAAATGTGTGCACATAAACATTTGCCCTGAATGAGATCTAACCAAAGGGAAAAGAACTGCCTTTCATAAAATGATGTTCAACTATCTGTTGTATTTTAAAATGAGGATATAGAGGTTTGAAATATGGATATGTGACATATCCATGTGACATAGACAATTGTCACATAATTAATTATATAAATAATCAATCATACCCTTAAGACTAAAGATAATAGTAAATGCTTAGTAACTGTTTTGAGCTATTTCTTTATTTTCAGAGATTCTGGAGACTATAGAAAATTCAACATAACAAAGGTATCTTAATAACTTCCTAAAGAAAAAACACAGCAAGCAAAAACAGCTGAGTAGTTGTTTTCACGTAAAGCACAGAAAAATTCTGGGATATCAAGTATAAGTAATGTAATCAGAACAGTAGCAATAGATGGCAAGCATCAGAAGGCAATATTGAAAGGGGATGAATGCTCTTGTGTCCATGAGGTGTTCCTGTTAATCAGTATTTTTGTTTGTTTGTTTTTGTTTTGTTTTGTTTTGCTTTGTCTTGTTTTTATGTGTAGCATTGCCCATCCCGGAGCTCCCTCTGTAGATCAGGCTGGCCTTGAACTCACAGAAATCTGCCTGCCTCTCCATGTGCAATGGTATCAAAGACAGTTCCACCATTGCCTGACCCCTGAGGTGTTCTTATAAAAGGGTTTTATAGTATAGGCAACGTTTGGGTTTGATCAATGGCATTTTCCAAGGGTTTATTGTCCTAGGGATCATGAGAGGCCTGTTTAGTTGTGGTTTGAAGGTGGCATGTTTATACAGGTGAGTAATTTTTAATTGAGCTCTGTTGCTTGCTCACAGCTCTAGTGTGAAAATGTGGCCTAATTTGAAATACCATGATGGGATGGTTCAAGAGCATTCACCCAGTGTTCCCCTGGTGCCAATGCTAAGTCTCATGGTGTCTCATCTCTATTCCAGTGGATGCCTTCACTTGACTTGAAGAAAAAGTGGTAATACTGGACTGCTCCACTTATAAATAATACTCCTCCTTTGACAAAGTCCTTCAACCTCTCTGCACATGTGAATATAGAACTCAGTAGACAAGAACTAAGAAACTTGGGAAAATATTCATGGATTTCTTGGGCTAAAGGCGGATAAACAGCAGCAAACTTCTCTTCCTAGAGATCATTTCTTCCCTGTTGGCTGTCCCTTCTCATGCTTGTCAACCTTGTCCACACACTCCAGTCAACCCAAATGGCCCTCTTCCTGTTGCTGTTCTCAGCTGGGGTTCTTAAGGACACAGTCTGGTAAAGCTCAATGAATTCACAAAGAGACCAGACCACAGATTGTGGAGAGGAGTCTCCCTGGCCTTGTAGGCAGCTGACACGGATGGCACACCTTTCATGGGTAATAAAGCCTGACAAGTAGGTTTGGACAACTCAGATGTGAATGCAGATGAAGACTCCTTTCCCCAGCCTCTGCACAAGGTGACATGTTTTTCTCTTTATTGTGATAGGAATCTGCTTCAAATTCCTTTTCCAAAGAGTACTAACAGAAAGTATTATATAATTAAAGAATTGGTGCAACAGCCAAGCCTGGGGAAAGCGGGAACGAGGCTGGTTTCTGAGGCTTCAGGGATTGAAGTCACTTCAGGATTCTCTTTGTTTCTACTCTCTGTGCTTTTGATTGTCTGTGGGTTTCATTCACTCCAAACAGCTTGTCCCTTGGGGCTGAACCAGGACCACTGACAGCTGTCCCGTTTGGCTTCCTGCAGGGAAAATCTCTGTTGTATTATTTCTAATTTGGAAAAAACTTCAGAAAAGTCTATGACTGACCCAACATGACCAATCACAGTGTGGAAGAGACGCAGTAACAGCTCCCATTCCCTCCAATTCAGATCTCATTAGGGGGCTGGGCAGACAACATAAGAAATGGCTACTTGTGTCTGAATATATCCAGGTAGCAAAAACTCACACTGTCACACACCAAGCTTCTGTCTCACAGAATGCTCTACAATTTTCAAAGCATCATTTTTACGTTCAGTCTCTCTTGAATTCTCAAATAACCCTGTCTAGCTTATCTTTATTTTTTCAAATACATAAACTTACAGCATGTGCCACTGTACAAAGAAATCTTGTCATCTTGCCCTTAAATGGAAGCAGGTATTCCTAGCCACATCTTTTAAACACTGACCCCAAGCAATTTGAGCATGAGCTAGGGACTACATGTTGCTTTTGAGCCCTAGAGGAAGATGGGAGGTCACAACACTTGTGATGCTCCTGACAATAGGATGGCAATAGGATGTAAAAGGTAGCATAATTATTCAACATAAATGGCTTTGACAAATGTGACGACAGTGAAGCAAAAGAACAGGAATCCCTCATCCCTCTCTTGTTCTAGGGAAGCCTGCAGGTTCTCCTGTTAAGCAACAGTCCCCAGCTAGGGATGCTTATTTGGGAAGTGGTAGAAATTACAAGAGGGAAAGAGTAGAGGAAACAGTCATAGGAGCTACGCCTCTGGAAGGCCCATCTTCCCTTGGTCCCTTCCGAGGTAGGTCTTTCTGCTTCCTGTCAGACATCAGGCAGACAGCTTCCTCCACATACATTCTGCACCACGATTGCTCATGTCAAGCATTTGTTCACTGTGGCACATAAGAAACAGATACAGAGGCTCCAGTATTTCTTTGTATGATCTGTGTGCATCAGGCTATGGGTGTCACTTCACCAGCATTTGTCACAGGTGTCCACCATCTTGGTGGATGAGCCTTTCTTGCCCTCTATGGTTTGTCTTTCAATAATTTACTGAATGTGTTTACTAGAATTTTTAATATACATAGATGTCCATTGAGGTTCCTAGTAACACCTCTTGGAATTTAATGCAACTTTGAGTTTAAGCATGTTTCATGGGAAGTCGGTTTTTCTGTTACCTTATAATAATACAAATCTTAAAAAAATCCAATAAAAATAAGCTTATAATTTGTTCCCCCAATTAGAAGTACATTGTTCAAGCATCATCAAGGCACACTGACAACTTGAATACAAAGTGTGTTCAGAATCTTTTTGGTCCCCCTCTTCAAGAATCACAGCAGCAAAGATGCTAAATTTGCCCCACTCCCTATTCTTCTCACCCACTTTACTCTTTCCCGTGCTGATATTCCTATCTGCAACACTATATTCTTCCCCTATTATTTTTATTTAGAGATTCTCCAAGCTGAGGCTGAAGTGTCACCATCTCTGCAGTCACTGCTTGCTGAGCTGGCTGTCTCTGAAGTATTTTACTGACAAATACCTCTTCATAGATTTCTTCTTCCTTTTCTTTTATTTTTCGCCTCCCAACAGCTCATTGTGGCCATGTTCTCTTTAGAATTAGGGCCCAGGAGAACCAGCCCATGTGATTCGTGAAGATTTCAAGTGGGCATCAAGAGCAAGGGTGGGCAGAGAGGAAGGATGAGAAGAACAAAAGAAGCCACACAGTGTGCCTGCTGACTGCTCACAGTGGCAGCAATGGGGCTTGAAGGAAAGAGGCAGGAAGAAAGCATCCAGCTGCGTTTCACCCTCTCAGGATGTCAGGAGGGGTACCCTTGGTGTTAAGAATGACAGGAATCATTGAGATGTACAAAAGATGCCCTGCCTGGGTGGCAGTGGTGGGGGGTCTGGCAGGGGAGGAGGGCTGCTATCACAGCAGTGTGGAGTCTGATTAAAGTGCAAATGCCAAGTGGACAATTTCTTCAAAGGAAAAGCACAGTAATAGCAATATATCCAAGTTGTTTGGGGCTATTCATTTTTAAAATACAGCCTATTGCACAATGAAAAATAGGGCAACCTGATAGAATAGAGAGAGGGTCTTTTCAGACAGAAAATATCAATAGATAAGATCATACCTTGTAAGTAGGAAAGGGCAAAGGGATGCCAAGCAGCAAGGATTTGAAAAGCACCCTCCCAGCCCCTTCTTTTATAGCTCGATATTGCACCTCCACATTCAATACGAAATTCAGTACCGCATTATATTTCAAAGTCTGGCCATATTGAAGTCACCCTAAAAGGCAAGGAAGCAAAGTCTTTCATCACCCTCATTGTGAATGTGACAGATTTTCAAAGGAAAGCTGCCTCCATATGTGAGTTCATTTCGATCTCACAAAGATGTGCTGGGTTCAGCCCACATCCTTGCCATCCTGTCCACTGCTTTCCACGCTGAGGATGCTTACCTTCCTACGATTACCCATGGGCCTCAGGCTGGAATTCCCTGGGGATTCTAAATTGCTTCCATAAGAAATAAAGCCTGTGAGCTGGGCCATGTGCTCTGCCTCATGCCAAATGTGTTGGTCTTCTGCTACCTCATGCCAGGCTTTTACTTAAGAGTTGGACTACTGACTCCCAAAGATAAGTAAGTGGGTGGGGAAAGATGGGACATAGGGAAAGGATGTACAGTAACCACGTTTGTCATTCCTGTGACTGGTACTTGACAAGTCTTGCCTTCCTATAAGGTTTACCATGGTAGCAGTTCATATGTTGAGGGAATGGCAGCAGGCAGTTCATGATGGTGGGTGTCTGAGATCTGGAACTCCCTATCTTTTCATATCTTGGCAGAACAGGAAACAGAGATGACAGGAACCATAAGTTGGCCTAAGCACTAATCCTCAAGGCTCTATTCCAGTGACTGTTTCTTCAGCCAGGTATAGCCTTCAATGTTCTCTAAACTTCTCAAATAGTAGCACCAGCTGGAGACTAACTCTTCAAACCTTGAGTCTGTGGTGGCCATTCCACAGTCAAACTACAACAGGATGACATTTTAACTTAGCTTGTTCACCAGTTAGCCAAATGTACTTAGCCAGTTTCAGAGCTCACTGAGGCCCAATCTCAGTATAGGTAAGGGATTTACAAGTTTTGTTTGGTTTGTGAGAGAGTAAATAAGTTCATGTGTTTGCAGTGTGACAGTTTCCCTTTCCTCATGATGACACATCTTCAATATCTGTTCTAGTTGTTTCTCTCACCCGCCTCTCCAGGCTGGATTTTCTCTCACATGTGCTTATCCCATCACACCCACTGGTCTCTTACCTTTGGTCAAGTTCATATGCTGTCTACCAAGTCTGTTTGGTCTATAGACAGCTTCATTAATGCGCCTTGACTGTGGGTCCAGCATTTGGTGGACACAAACAGGAGCTGCTCAGACCAGGGGTGACAGCTCAGCTGCTGTCTCCACAACTGCCATTTGCCACATAATTACTTTTTACCAGCTACTCTAACCAAAGACTGCATATTTATTCTGCACTATGCTGAAATGCACAATTTAAACAAATATTTAGTCAAATGTTACCAATCAAGTATGTTCAATCCATGGCCCACAGACTCATGGAGCCAAAGATAGGTATGCAAGAACCCCTTCTCAATCTTACAAAAAAGAAAAATCCTTAAAATATTGTGAATTTTTTGTGGTTGAATTCTTTTGTAGCTTGATTATGCAGCTCTTGTGTGTGAACTTGGTAGCTAACAATGACATGTCACCAAGTGAAAGGGCTGGACAAGTCTGTAAGACTGAACTGTTTCTGTGATTTCTTAGTTTGTTTGAGACAGTCCTCACTTTAGTCCAGGCTTTCTTGCAGTTCACAGAGATCCACCTGTCTTTGTCTGCAGAGTGCTGGAACTACCATGTCAAGCTCTGTGAATGTTTCAAATGAGTGATTAACATGTACTTCAGTAGACATCAAGTAAAACATAGATTTCTCTCTAGAATTGTGGTGGGTATCATGTATCCAGGAGAGAATATCAACAGAAAGAATCATGCCTCCCTAGAGATAGGAAACTTTCCCATCAGCTAGCCTTTAAATTCAAGTTACAACTCTTTACTTGAATCTATAGCCAACCTTACAAACTCTGGAGTCATGAGCTTCTACACTCAAACTCCATGACTTTCTTTCTTTCTTTTTTTTTTTATATGTTTATGGTCATTTAGATATACAGACACATTCAAAGAAGTGCATTATTGGGCAATTCCATCATTCTGCAAAGAACAGAGTATGTCCAGATTCCAAGTTCAAACAAAGACGACTTTGTTATTAGCTGATATTATCTTATCAGAATCCTTTCCGTCATTGAAATAAGGTTATGTTCTGTGTGACTGTGTGTGTATATGCAATAAATATGCATATATATTATAAAGATATACATATACGCATGATATTCATTTAAGTTTCTCTGGAAAACCTTAGTAGATACACACATGAAAACATATCTATTGCAGAATAATACGGACTCCTCCAAAGGCAATGTTGGCTCCAGAATTCCTTGTGGCTAGTCTTATTTTTCTTAGAAGAGCCTAAAATTCTTCTTAGCCATTGTTTCCTTTCTTCTTTCTTCTTTGATGTGTCTCATCTCTGCCTCATGCAGATAACCTCCAAGGAAGCTGAGAGTCAACTCCTTCTGGTCTCGAATATTCCAGGAGGAAGAAAGAAGACACACAAGAACAGCATTTACTCAATGGACAGGAACTAGTGGCTATTAAGTCTGGTTCTTCTCTTGTTGGTAAGACAAGAGAAGCATGATAATAGTTTTAGACTCTAATCTCCTCTTGTTTTGGTCTGAATATGAAATCTACCCCATGGGCTCATGTATTTGAAAGCTTGATCCTCAGTTTAAAGACACCAACTGGTAAAGCCTTTGCTTAGGAAGGCTTTGTGATTATTTTTTTTAAGGAAAGTCACTGAAGGCGGGGCTTGAGGGTTTAAAGCTCCACCCCTTTTTGTATGTGCTCCGTTTAACAGCTGATTCAGTGGAACCATCAATTTCCAGTCTTGCTGCAGTGGTTACCACTGACAGTACTCTCAAACTTAAAGCCAAAACAAATGTTTCTATCCTGTTAGGGTTTGAAGGAAAACTGTATCCCCTAGTCTCGTATATTTGAAAACTTGGTCCAAAGTTGATAGCAAGGCTTGCAGGAGATTATGGAACTTTGACATGTGTAGGCTTACAGTAGGAAATACTATACAGTGGGTGTTATGAAGATTTATAGCCTATTCAATTTCAAATTCCTTTTCTCTGTTCCCTGTATGGATGAAATGTAATCAGCTGACTTTATGCTCCTTCCGCCCCCTGGTGTGCTATCTCCAACATGTAGACTCTGAACCCTGGAATCATAAGCTTTGAGAAACTCTTACTTCTCTTAGTGGTCCTTTACCACAGCAGCAGAAATTCAATGAACATAGTCCCCTATATTGATTTTTGTCAGAAATGGGTAAAAACCAGTGCCCTTTCCTTTCTTCCCTCCCTTTTGTTTGATCCCACTGCCCCCTGGGGCTCAGTGTCTGTGATACATGTTAAGCAGATACCAGTTAGAGTGGTGGAGGCATAGAGATTTGAGTAAGAAAGCACCCCTTCCATTCTTTAACCCACTGCAACCTCCTGACAAAAGATTTAAATCTGGAAATATTCCTCTCCAGGAGTAAAGCTCTCACTAGACACCCAATAGGGAAAACAGTTTTGTTTACGGAACAAAATCCTGGCTTCGCAGAAAGTTCTAACCCAACCAGAGTTAGACACAGTCCAAGAGAAGCCAGGCAAACTGCTTTGGAGTGTATATTCATGTTTCGGCTCTAATAGGATCTCATGGAGAAACTCTATCTAATGTCAGCCCACCCCTGTGGATCTGTAACCCATTTGATACCTTGCTAAGTAGTCAGCATCCAGCTCAATGACATTCTGTGCAGGAAGCTCTTAATGTTAACTATGAATTACACAAGCATTTCCCCTCATTTTCTTTTCAACTTCATGATATCTAATTTCCTCGAATACTTAGTACTGTGAGTAAGAGAGCAGAAGCACTCCACTGGTCTTTGTGTTTGGATGTTTCTTTCTTCTTTTTACACTTCTCTAACGTATTTGCTTTTGCTTTCTAATCCCGGCCTTTGCCATCTCTCCTCCTGTGCGTCGAGTCACAACACAGTGCAGCAGAGCCTTTTCCAGAGTCATAGCGGTGATCAGATTCTTTACTGAGCCGTGCATAATGACTATCAGACCCTTTTCCTGAAAGGTTATGGTTAATTCAAAATCTATCAGTGTGCATCAGCAGCTTAAATTATTCCTTATAACATAAAGTCCATTGTCTTGCTTTGACTCAATTTTATCTGACATCGGATTATTCAACTATCTAATTTCTATGGGGCCCTTGTGGAGTCACTTAAATGTTCCCCACACTGACTAGCCTAAATAATTCTCTGTTACCAACACATTTTGCAACCTCATTATTCAGAAGCATTTCCACATTGATTGGTGTTAACATACACACGGATTCTGCTTCCAAGACCTTTCCCTGCTGCACCTTCCTATTAACCTTCTTCCGACTAACAACATCATTTATTTCTACCTTTCATTGTCATTGTTAGCCATTTTTTTTTAAACATCAAGGTTTTACAAGGCAAAATTTTACCTCTCACCTTTTGTGTCCTCCAGAAAGTTGCAATGGATCCTAAGTACCTTCTGCTTAGGGCTTGATCAAAAGCCTTTTGAATGCCTAAATATTTAATGCCAGCTCTGTCTCAACAATTCAGTATTTTGTTAACTCTTTCAAAAAACCCAGAGAGATGAGAGGCACATGATTTATCCAGTGCGAAGCTGCACATACTGCCCACCTGGGTGTTTTATAAGCCTCAGTAATGATTTTATCAGCTATTTTTCCTCATCCTGAAGGTAGCATTCATCTGTAAGTAATTCCCCAGGTAACTCCAAGCTCATTATTTAAAGAT
Source organism: Rhabdomys pumilio (assembly GCA_030674055.1). Taxonomy (NCBI): domain Eukaryota; kingdom Metazoa; phylum Chordata; class Mammalia; order Rodentia; family Muridae; genus Rhabdomys; species Rhabdomys pumilio. The sequence goes on from JANHMN010000001.1 coordinate 11,101,597, forward strand.
GGGTATCCCTGCCTGTTTGTCCAGACAAACAGGCACCTAATGGAAATTCAGACCAAATAACATAAAACCTATTTTCTCTCTGACATATCCGACAACAATCCTGAAATACCTTGGGGCATGTTGGAGCAAAAAGAAATCTTAGTTCAACTATTAAATGAACACCTTGTACTTTGCCTGTCCTTAAAGGAATATTAAGCAAGATTTAGTTTAGATATAAGAAAACATAACCTGGCAGGGATCGTTAACCCCAAAATTGGCATTGTAGGAGGCTACAAATTCTCTTTTCTTTAGAAATTTCTCCAAATGGAATAAGACTTCATCCTTTAGACACGACTTTCCCAGCAGTCCTTATGACCAGGGAGAGCTGTGCTGAGCACAGAAGCCGTCTCAGTCTGATTTTGTGATTGTGCTTCTGAACTCAGTATATCCTAGAGGGTAGGCAAGAAGAACAAGCTTGCAGAGTATCCCACAGAGCAAACTGAGAGCAGCTGTCAGTGACTACAACCACTTTCAAAAAAAGTATTTAAATGAAAACTGAAGTGCCCTCAAGGTGACCCAACTAAATTTGCTGAAAGGATAAGAGGAATTGACAACACTAATCAACAAAGGTAATCACCTGGAGGGAAGCTAAGTCCTGCAGGTGCAGTGACAGGAGGACCCTTCACAGACCTTGGGGGCTCCACCGGAGGGCAATCAGAGCAAAAGAGAAACACCTGAACAGGGGAGTGGACACAGAGCAGGAAGGAGACAGGACAAGTGTCAGAGGATGGCTCTTTTCTTTCTTCTTTTTGATTTCTAGTGTTTCAGCTTCGATTGGAAGAGAGGCAGTGTTTATAATCGCTAGCAGACAGCATTCAAGGAGTGGTCTCGTCAACACGCAGCATTTTAGTGAAGAGAAGGAGGCTAGAAGACCCAGCAGGAGCAGGAGCTGGGGGTGAACATTGTAGGATGCAAATCAGGCTATGATGTGGATGACATTATCGTGCTTTCCTTTGAGCTGTGGAAGAATTAAATGAGAACGGAATGGTCACATCGTTCAGCCAGCCCTAGCTACAAAAGTTCTAGGGCTCCTTTTTACAAAACCCCAATAATACCAAACTCTGTCTCCCAAATTTTCTGTCTTTATTTGCCAGCACAATATGTCTGTCCTTCACATTAGGCTGATGGCTTATGCATGTGCCCAGACCATCCTAAAGACATTATAACCACTGTATTGGAACCAGAATGGAGTTGAAGAGGTTCACGTGATTCCCTGTACTACACCCTAGCCACAGATGCCCCTGGGTGTTCCATAGTCTGTTCTATCCTGCAGGTAGGACAGTGGGTAACACTAGTTAATATTGGCAGCAGAGGAAGCAGTTCAAGACAGGTCTTTTGGTGCTTATGAGTCCAGAAGGTAGAGAAAGGGTTCAATCATTTAGGATGGGGGAACTTGAAACCTGATCTTCCAGTTTCCCCAAACCACATATATTCCATTTTAAATGTCCCAACAATGAACTTCCAAAACACAACTTAGGCAATATTATTAATTCAATGATGCAGATAACTAAAACCCAGCCAAGTAATAGGACCATTTGAGGATGAAAAATTTCACATTCGTCATGGTGAGTCATCTGCGTATGAGTAGGTCTATTAATTTAACATCCAACCTTGACACACTTGAGAATAGAGGTTGTGCTAACCAAATGGGACACCAGCATAGCAGGATGTGACAGAGTCTGTCCCAGACAATATCAGGGTGGCTTAACTGACCCAGAGAGCTCCAGTCTATGAATATGAATGAGTTGTCCACGCATTCTTTGCTTTGGTGGTACTTCAAAGTTGATAATATTTCGTCATTGCCACCAGTGCTTCAGTAAATAACACTGTGGACACTGTGCACAAGTGTGGGAATGTCTGTAACAGAACAGCTTTCAAATTGAGAGACACGTCAATGTCATGCTACCGGTTGAATGGGCTGTGACCAAAGACGAATTTATTGATTGATTGAAGAAAAGTTGAGTGAAATGTAATAGATTTGGACAGAACAGAACAGAGCAGATCAGAACATGATTCTCTCAAGTAAGTATAGAAGACTGAGGATCGCAGTGGAAATTTTTAACTCAATTCTGCGTATGTTCTGACTTCAAATTCGAAGTCATTTCTGCATTGTTTGCTTTTCTCCATGTAACTGTCAAGCTGTTTTGAAACCATAGTTCTGGAGTTTATAAGTCAAAATAGACTTAGAAAACCATAATACATTTTTACTTCTGCAGATAGGACCAATTTCTCTCAGAAACTGTTGCTCCAATTACCAGTGTTTTTATTATCTGAAATTTCTTGATGCAGTGCTTAGTCTCCAGCATCTGGCATACGTAGTAGTTATTTTGGTGCAAATTGATGCATAAGATTTTTCACTTCATTTAAATGTACATTTCTTTCTATGAATAAACAACCATACCTATGCTTCATGTCCACATAGGTGGTTTCTTTAAAATTGTCTGATGATATTCCTTGCCATTTTTTCTCTTGGGTTATGCACAATTGGTTTTCTCATTTGCAAATTCAGTATAAGTGTTTTCGTATAGTCATATACATAATTTTAGAGATTTAATAAAATTTATTATGTTTATAATTTATTGGTCCTTTGAAATGAATTTTTAAAATAAAGATTGAAGTACTAGAAAATATGTATAGTGATGAGAGACATCACTTGGTTTTTTTCAAGAAAGAAAAACTTCATAAAGAGGAAACAAACCAAGCTTTAAAAATGTGCTAAAAGAAAATATAGAGTTGAGGAAAAAATGGCCAATAGGTATTTTTAAAGATGATCAACAGAGTTGGCCACCAGGGAAATGCAATTTGAAACTATGTGGAGGTCCCACCTCATCTTAATTAAAACGTCTGTCATCAAAAAACCAAATGATAACAAATGCTGGGGAGGATGTGAGGAAAGAGCCCTTGTGCTCTGTTGGGAGTGTAAACTGTCTGTCTGGTGCAGCTACTGTGGAGCTCAGTGAAGAGGTTTCTCATTCAACTAAAGATAGAACTTTGGCATGAAGCAGCTATGTCATTCCTGGGCACGTAGCCAAGGGACCATATATCCTACAGCAGAGATAGTTGCAGATTCTTGGTAACTGCTGCTCTGCTCACAGTATCCAGAAAACGGTAGCATCTTATAGCACCATCACCTGATTAACGGATAATGAAAGTGTAGTATCTACACACAACAGGATTTATTTTGTTTTCTCATTTTGTTTCTTCCTTATTTTCATGTGTATGTGTGGATACATGTGTGGATACATGTTTCTATGGTTGTGGATGAGTGTTGGCATGGGTGTGACTGTATGTATGTGTATGTTTTGGGTACAAATGCACATGTGCATGCCTGTGGAGGCCCAAGACTGATGTAAGCATCATCTCCAAATGCTCTCTCAGTATATTCTTTGAGTCATGGTTTTCCCATCAAGCCCAGAGCTTGGAGATGGGCTTTCTTCACTATCAGTGACATCATCCAAACAAGGGACCCGTGTTTCTGCCTTCTGGTGCAGGAATGAAAGGCAGGGTACTGTACTCTAGCTAATTTACTTTGGATCCAACCCCCACCGTCTGGTTTGGACAGTAGGTACTTTAGCTGAGCAATCTCTGTAACCCCAAAGCCCCACACCAGGATTTTATTTTTCTGTAAAGAAAAATGAAATTATATACTTGGATGAAAATGTATGAAATAACAAAATATTACATTAAGTAACGTAGCTCAATCTCAGTAAAGAGATTGCATGTTTGTGTATGTCTTAATAAAAGTTTCTATAATTGTTGTCTCAATTATAAAAAATCTATGTTAAGAATTCACCATAGGGGTTGTTCCATTTTAAAGTTTTTCTTTGTAAATTCTGCCAAATACTACTTAATGTACCTTTAATTCATATGTTTAAGCCTACATTTTATTAGAATTTAATCACATCTTGTGGTTTCTCTCTTGTTAAATAATTGTCTTTATTAGTAACCATTTATAATTTATTATTCGTTCAAGTTTGATGTGTGCTCCTGTAGCTTTTGATTTGCAGATGTTCATTTTCTCATTGCTTTATGGCAAATATTTTTGTTTTCTGAAATATTCTGCAATTCATGTAAATACAGTCTGATTATAGGTCTTTTGGCTCTACTGAGTCTTCCTATTTACAATAGATAGACATAGCTGTTTCTATTGCTGAAGTTCTTGACATGTTTGAAATAATCACTGTCGTTTTAATATTATTTTTTATTTTTGACTGTTTTCTCTTTTATATCCTCTGTACAGCCCTAGGTAGACAAATCAGATTTCATTAATCACATGCCTACATTAATTTTTTTCTATTTGCTTTTGAAGTTTTGGAGTTATTATCTGAGCACTGGAGAGATTGCTCAGTGTCCAGAGGTTTGGCTGGTGCTGGGGAGGACAGAGTTTGTTTCCAAGCACCATGTTGGTGATTCACAATTTCCTATGAATCCCACACCCTCTCCTGGCATCTGTTGACACCTGCATTCCAGTGCACATACCTCTCCTCCACCCCCAACACACAAATACACATACACAATGGCTGTTGAAAGAGGGAGACTCACTTTTTTCCAAGGACAAGCTCCTTGATGGGTTATTCAATCCTACGTGGTCACCTCTAACTATTTGTATATATAAGTAACTCTAAGACTCAGCTAGATACACTAACACCTCCATATGTAGTTCTATACAAATACAAGCAACAGTAATGATTAATGATGACACGAAGTGAGGGAAAGTGGAGAGAAGGAAAGAATCTGGAGAGAGTAATGTGAGAGTAGAAATGATGTCAATACAGTACTCAGGTAAGGATTCTGCAAGAGCAACAAGCATCTTTAACATTTACTGTCTTAAGTTGGCTTCATGACAACCAAGCAAGTCATCATCTCTACAGAGCTTGCTTTTAAGTCAGGTTAACCATCTGCCTTCATTTTTGCCTTTATTGAATGGTTTTGATTATTTCCTTATGTGGCTCAGCTAACTTTACTAAAATGAGCACCTTATTCTTTGTTGTTCCTGCTAGGTCCCTTCTATGTCTTCCTTTGTCGCACTCACTTCTTCATGAGTGCTCGCTTCACTGAGAGTCTCTGAGGAGCAGGGAATTTTAGATATTGTTTTATTGCAAATATCTTTATTGCGCTCTCAGTTGTGAATAAGTCTTTCGCAGAATTCTACAAGGACAGTTAAATTAACTGTAGCTGCCTTTTGGCATTATTATTGCTCATGTCTACCTATCTGATGTTTGTTCTTTGATAGATAAACTATTTTTTTTCTGTAATAATTTTAAGCATAGTTAGGGTGTTCCTGGGGCCCTGGTGCTTTGACATGATGTATCTTGGTTTGTATTTCTTGTACTACCCTTATCAATTAATATAGAAAGATGTAATTTTTAACAGGGCACCGTTCTTAATCATTCATTATTTTTATTTGTATCTTGTTTTTTTGTACAGCTATACAAAATATTCCAGACTAAGTAACTAAGTAATTGCTTATGTGTGTGCTCTGGAAGCTGGGAAGTCATTAATATATGCTCAAAACTGTCTATATAATCTTTTACCATGCTTTATAATTTAAGTGAATAAGAATATACCATTTAATCAGAATCTCAGGTTGTTATTCTTTTTTTTTTTTTTTTTTTTTTTTTTACAAAAATTACACTGTAGAATTTGCTGTTGCATGTTTTATGTGAATGATTTTATTCTGTCTAAAAGAACCATTTTGCGAAGCAAGGCTGTCATTACAGTTCTTCAAATGAATTCTGTGAGGGGATATTTCTGTGTTTTTGAGTTTTACTTATTTTTGTATTTATTCTATTTGTTAAAGCAGAAACATTATATATGCATATACATATTCAATTTAAATTCTTCAAATTTCTGTCTAGTAATTTCTTTGAATATACTAGTCTATTTAAAAGTTATCATATATATATATATATATGTAAAACTATATATATGATATGATATTATATTTACATTTCAGATGTTATACCCTTTCTCCATTTTCTACCATATGTGTGTGTGTATATATATATATATATATATATATATATATATGATATTATATTTACATTTCAGATTTTATCCCATTACCCCATTCTCTCCACCACCCAGGAACCCCCATCCCATCCCTACTTCTACTGCTTCTATAAGGATGTGTCCCCACCTACTCCCCACTCCTTCCTCCCCACTCTCGAATTCTGCTCCCCACTTGGTGTTCAGCCTTCATGGGACCAAAGATCTCCTCTCCCACCTATGCCTGATAAGGCTATCCTCCAAAATAGTATATCCTGTATATCTAGGATATACTATTTCTTGACTCTCATCTTTATTTAAA
>JANHMN010000001.1:11116097-11137341 GCA_030674055.1 Rhabdomys pumilio
TCTCTCTCTCTCTCTCTCTCTCTCTCTCTCTCTCTCTCTCTCTCTCTTAAACCTGCTCTACCATCATTCTGGTCTTAAGCAATCCTGCTACCTTTTATGTTTTGCCCCACAGAAATCTGGGTCTGGGAATAAGTGTCCCCAAATGCTGAAAAATTTAGAGCCACAACCAGTAAGAAGTGTATAAATCACCTTCAGAGGATCCAGGATGACTGTCCTTATTGCTGTCATCCCACTGTTTAACAGTACACTATGGGGCCTCATCTGTGACTGGATTTTCATCAGCGAACTATGGGGGACCCCGCCATCACTGATACAGAAGTCTTTAGTGTTTAGGGCAAATGTCACTATTGGCTCTTACTATGGTAGGAAGTCACAATAGTGTGACAGATTTTATTTCTCTGAGCCATGTTTCTTTTCTATATTGTCAGGGGAGAGGGACAGTGTGGGAAAAACAAAAAGAAGAGATATAGTGCAGTCTAGACGTGGTTCTGACTTTCTTCTTTAAATGCCCAAGAATTCAAACACTAATTTCATCAGGGGAGATTGGATTTTTTTCTCAGTGGTAACCCAGAAAGGAGCCATACCAAGTGTTACCCGGGGAGGATGGACAGCCACAAAAGTTTAAAAGCCAGGTAAGAAAACAGCTTCTGTGAACTGTGTTAGGCGAGGTGTTTTCTGCGTTGTTTTAATGAGAAGTTTTGATTTTGTCTTTATGTCGATGCCAGACATTACAAGGGAAAATTGGTATATCCTTTTGGGGTTCTTAGTCTCATTAATAAAGGTATTGAAGAACAGACTCAAATAGAAGTATGAGGATAATTTAATTATTAAAATATAAGTAAAAAACCCCAGGGCAGGCAAGTTGTAAATCTCAGCAGGAGTCCAGAGGAGACTGCAGGACATCCATGCTATTTAAGTTAAGCTGTCATGGATGTTACTAAGCCACATAGTGGACAACAATCACATGGCAGACAGGAAACATTAGAAAAAGAATAAGGAAGCCTGGGTACAAGATGAAATAGGCTTAGAACACAGAAATAAAGAAGACACAGAAATATTGTACTCCTCCAAGTAATTCAGAAAAGTCATCAGACGTACAAAGCCAATGTAAGCCACTGTATTGAAGGAGGGGATTCTGGGAAGGAAAAGTATATTATCTCATTAAAAGAATAATTATCCTACTATTTCTTTTGCATGACCTAAGGTATGTGACACTTCCTAGGGGTGCTCCAACTTTCTTGAGAGATTATTCCTGTAGGTTATTTGACTCTTTACCACTGGCATGTTAGTTATCTCCCCGGGCCACAAATTGTCTTCTTTTTTATTTATTTTATTTTATTTTATATTTTATTTACAATTCAGATGGCATCCCCTTTCCCCATTTCCCCTCCCTAGAGAAAACCTCTACCCATCCCCCCTTTTCCTTTTTGCTTTGATACAATTTTCTTTAATCTTAGTCAAAGGCTTTATAAGTTTGGTAATGCTCAATCAGAAGTGTAACCCAATGCCCAACCTAGATATATAAACTGTCTTTGGTGGAGACACGTGAACATCTGCCTCCATGCCCCCTCTCTTTCTCTCTCTTTCTCTCTCTCATCACCTTGCTTCTCCTCTCCTTCATCTTCTCCTCTCCTTACTCCATCTCTTCCTCTCGGTGCTCCTTCCCCCTTAGCTCCTCCTACATATCACCCTTCCTGTTAAAATAACACTTCTCTCTCTCTCTCTCTCTCTCTCTCTCTCTCTCTCTCTCTCTCTTTGGTTTTTTGAGACAGGGTTTCTCTGTATAGCCTTGGCTGTCTTGGCACTCACTCTGTAGACCAGGCTGTCCTCGAACTCAGAAATCCGCCTGCCTCTGCCTCCCAAGTGCTGGGATTAAAGGTATGTGCCACCACTGCCCGGCTAACACTTTTCTCTCAAAATACAATTAGAGCATAATTATTCCTATTTGTACCAGTGAGGTACAAAATAATACCCAGTCCATCATTTTGTCGACTAACCAGAACCTCTGTCGTCTCTCCTAACTAAAACACTTAGTTTTGAACCTGGCTGTTTTTCTTGGGTTTAGAATGAATGTCAGCTGAAAACCATTCACTCAGATCTTTTCTCTCAAAGTAAATAGCCAGGATTGGCTATGAGACTATAGGTCTTCAATCCCATCAGAAATCTAGAATGACTGAGTTAACTGAAATTATGGGAAGCCCTAAGCATAACTTCTAAATCTTAGCCAATTTATAGAGACCGCTGAATACCTGGACAGCCCCTATACTACAGAACATTGGAGCATCAAATCCTCTGGCCTTCTGGCCCAGAATCATCTGACAGACATTAGTGCTGCAGAGTTATTAAGGGCTGATTACTCTGTCTAGGCAGATATACTCAGTTGACTATTCTGCAAGTGTGTCCTTTTCTGGACAGTAATTTGTATATTGCAGAATCCACAGCTTCGGTGTATCTACTCATCAAGCAAACTGAGCAGACCTGCTCAAACCTCTGATGTCTTGAAATTCCACCTGGATGCAGTGAAGACACAGCGTCAGAGGCTTATCAATTTACTCTTCCCCCCACCCCTCTTCTAATATCTCAACATCCGTAATCAGCTTGAAGAAGTCAATGAAGAGTCAGCGCCCCCATTCCCTGGGTTTGGGGACTAAGGTGGTTAATATTGGGCTGTCTTTCTAGGGAAAAGTAGAGGTTTTACTGGAACAGGGAGAATTAGCTAGGATGTATTGCATAACCATAACCTATTGATAGAAATCTGTATAATTAGTATCAGGATGAAGTTATAATTTCTTAAATGGTACAAAATTTACTTTGATTTCAAATTTAAGATTTTCATTGGCATGAGCTTCTTATTGATATAAAAATGAGATGAACATTGGTACTCTCATGGGCACTGTGCCTGTATAACACATATAGGAATACAAGGCTTAGACCCAGTCCTTCTTTAACTTTTTAAACAGATTTGAGATGGTTAGCCTGTGAGTTAAGGGACTATAGCAAATTCATGGCTTGGAGTTTATTGTTAGGATGTTCTCTATGTTTTATTTAGAAATAGCTGAGAGGAGTTAGCAGACAACAGTCCAGGTTACTTTACATGGATAGCTGGATTTCAAAACGTCTGAAGTCCACAGAATTGACGTCACAAATATTTCTATATTAATGTTCATTTTGATTAGAGACCTATCTGCTCCTGACAGATTCCTGTCTTGGATTCTAAGAAAAAATTGAGCATCCTTGGAGTTACTCCAGTTGTGCAGAGACAGCCACAAGGCAAGAATTGCCTCTTTCCATCTACACACAAATTGTCTTCTAATGCTGGAATAGAGCATCCTTTTGATGTGTGTGGGACCAGAGGTAGACAGTATGTTTACAACTTCAGAGAGGTTGAAATACAAGGAATCCCCAGGGGGGAAAGTGCTGATCACGGTGCTTATGGCTTCTACCTGTCGTTCACACATGTGGAACTGCACTGTCTGTAGCACTGTCACTTTCCCACCGGGAGTCTGATTTTGGACTGCGGATACCTCTCAAGTCAGCAAAGTAGTATGCCATTTACAATTCATCGATACCTGCATGAAAGATAAAACTTCATTGCTCTCTGACGTGGGTGAGGATTTGTTGACTCGAATGCGAATTGGAGCCCACTTTGATTTAAGGTGCTGTCTGGTCCACGGGAACTATTTTATGCCTGTTTCCTATTCCTTTCGCGTTTCCTGTCGTGTTTGTGATAAAAGATACTGCTGCAAACTCTTTTTCTTACCGGTGCTATAGATCGTCCCTCTGAAATGAACCAGCATTGTGAGATGGGATTTGGTAGCTCCCACTAATTTTAGGCAGAGATGTTTGATGAGTTACACAATTTCTTAAGTTCGTGGTGAGCCACACAAAGAAATGTCTATTTACTTTTCGTTCTCCCCAGTAGCTGGGCCCAATTGGAGTACACAGCGGGTGCATAATAAATACTTGTTGACTTAGTTGAATTTGAAGCCTTTTATATATAAGCCATTATGACTTAGCTTAAAAAAAAAAAAACTTAAGGCCTTTAGAAGGGCTAATTAGAGCCAATAACTTTACTGACCTGTGCTGGTTCTGAAGTACTTAGTGGTAATAACGCTGTTTTTGCAAGATGGATATTTGACTGTAGAGCCTGTCTGGTTTGAGAGGCTCACTGTTTTATGGGCTGTATGTGGTGATCATTTGGATGTAATGATCAAATGGGGGTTGCCCAAATTGATCGTTATAACAGGACTCCACTGTAATTACATTTCCATAAATGATACTCAAATTCACCAGGGAAATCAACAACCCCTTGGTGTGCCCACTTCCAGCACTGATTACAGTTCAGGTCTTGTAACACTTTCTAAACAAAAGGTAATTAAAATTTTACTACCCATAGTTAAGGCAAAATGAAAAGGCAGCTTTTTGTTCTAGATTCCAAAGTGCTGTTCTTTGTAGCCAATATGAGAAGATGAACAAATAGATATGAGGATGTATAGAAATTAATGCATAGATGGTAGTAAGACTGAAGGAGCAGGTAGGACATACTCAGAATTAGAGCGTAAAACCTTAACTCTGTTTTCTAGAGCTGTGTCTTCTCAGTCCCGTCATTTCATCATCTAACCCTCAACTTCCTCATCCTTAAAATAAGGATAATGTGGTTTATAGTTCATTAAGTTTCTGGGATAATGAAAGGGGCTATTGTTTGTAAAATGCTAGCCACGTTGCTGTGTGCCCATGTTGGTGAATGCTCAACAAACCTTCATTACTTGTCACTATGCTTCTTATTTTGCTTTTTTTTAATCTATCCAACTACAACCTTTCTCTGGTGACTCCATTCTATCTGTTGAATGTTTCCAACAGTCTACATATCACTATCTGTAGGTATTAATCCCGGAGTTTGGAATTTTCTGGCTTAATCTTCATTTCTCAGGGAATGGACTCTGTTTCGGGGCAGTGATCTGCTACTCTGTGTGAGTAATCAGAATATTCTAGTAATTTCAGATCCTCAGTTTACTAAGGCATCCAACAGCATAAACAAGTAAAAGGTTATGGGACAATGTTGTCGCCCATCTTACTGAGCATTCCACAAACTATGTAGGGTGGGTTTCAGCTCAGTCTAAATACTATTCTTCCATCAAAATAGTATTTCAAAGAATATTATTTTAATCTTTGGAGCCCTTTCCAATACAAGGGATAGTTTTAAAGCATCACAGTTTAGTCTACAAATTACTCCAGTCAGCAGAAGGTCTGCCAACACAAATCTTCCTCTCCACATTGAAACAAACCAAGGGGAAATGTGGTACATGCTGTCCCTTGCCACCCAGGCAGTCTGTGCCCAAGGGGCTGGCCATGGCACAAAACTCCAGTGTGAAAAAAGCTTTTATTTAATAAAAATAAAATCAAATGATACTTTCTAAAATTTTTTCATATTCAGTTTTTATTTTTATGACATATATTCAGTATGTTGAATTTTTATGTAATAATTTTGAGATTTTTTAGCTCTAATTTTTTTGACACAATCTTTATCTACAAATTATTTATAATTCCAAAGAACTTATTTGGGAAGTAGCCAAGAGTCAAGAAGAAGTAAAACTCATTGCTCAAGAAAGAACTTCTGCTCTCATTACAGATTAGTTTAAATAAAGGATTAATTGTCAAATAAAAAAATAAAAATAACAATAAAATATTTTTAAAAAATTAAAAAGAAGAAAAGAAACTAATTGCTTTAAAATGGCGATGCCTTTCACTGGGACAGCTCATGGGAGTTGCATCCGTTGGATACGTATCTTGGTTGATTTTGTTAGAAGAGCCGCACCTGGAGACATTCTGCACTGGAAACATTCCCACGCTGCCACTCCTGGAGGTCTTGGGGAGTAATACATCTTTTCCTACCAAGTGCTACTTTATCAGGCCCATTTCTAATTTGAGAGATGCTTATTTTTAACTTCCAATTTTCTTTGTTTTCATTGCTTCTGCAAGCAACTCTTTCTGTCTGCCTCATATTTACTTTATAAGACTAAAAAAATCACGGTTACAGATTAGCATACTTTGGTTTCTGACTGCTACATTGTGTAATGAATAAAGACACACCATCATGAAAATAAAAGGCTCAAATCTGCATTCAAGACAAAGGCTAATCATTCAGTAATCATCTACTTATTGGGCACTTTCCAAGTCACACAGTTTGTGCTAAGCGTTAGAACTGGAGGGGATTAAGCAGGAAGCCATTTACAAAGCAGGGAAAGGAAGAAGAATGAAACTTGCACTGTCAAGTACTTTTTATAGACAATGTCTTATATTCTAGCTTAAGAAACATTTTGCCATCAAGCAAACATCCATCAAAACACACACAGGGCTTGTTCTTTAGGGCCCAGTGTAAATCACTGTAAGTGAGTTCTCAGAACCCCCCCCCCCCCACATATGTTTACAAGCACTTATGTGTTTAAGGCAAACAGTATATTCTATACACAGTAAAATATGGGCCCAACTTGATTGACCTGACCATGTTGTGTCCTTTTTGTCTTTGTGATACATTCCAGTATATACTAAGGCACACTGAAACAAACCTTAAAAGCTCTGAAATCTATTTGATTGTGATTAATTCATAAAAAATGAACCTTTCGGCATTTTCAAAATCATTTAGAATTCATTACAATTTCTAATTAACATCATGCCATCTTTCCCCCAATCTCTATCTTAAACAGATTTTGATTTTTTTTTTACATTTAAGTCAGATTTTATGTGATTTTCTTGACTGTTTCTTGGGCATATTTTCATGTGGTAGACTTTTAAAAATAGATTTAATCCATACTTTAGTGGTATGCCCGTAGATATTGCTGTGTGTCTTAGTTAGGATTTCCATTGTTATGAAGAGATACCACAATCCAAGGCAATTCTTATAAAGGCAAACATTTAATTGGGGATGCCTTAAAGTTTCAGAGGTTCAGTCCATTATCATCATAGCAAGAAGCATCCAGGCAGACATGGTGCTTGCTGGAGAAGGACTTGAGAGTTCTCTATCTTCATCCAAAGGCGGTTGGAGGAGACTGTCACACAGGCAGCTAGGAGGAAGGTCTCAAAGCCCACACCCACAGTGACACCCTTCCTCCAACAAGGCCACACTTTCTCCAATAAGACCACACCTCTTAACAGTGCCATTCCCTGGGTGAAGCATATTCAAAGCACCACACTGTGTTTCAGGCACTATACAAGTTACTTTAAACTCACAAATAATTCAGTTTCAATAGTCTAAAGAGTTAAGTCCTAATATTTGTAGCATTAATGACAGAGAAAATAGATTAACCAAAATTGTAATTTTCCAGTGTAACATGGCTAGAAATTGAACATTACATTTTAAAACCCACAGTCTGACTCGAGAACAACCATGTTTTATTCTGTTCTGCCAAAATCTGTGCCCATACTTAAACACCAAATAAATTATCACCAAAGACCATGTGTGATGTTTGTTTATTAGTAAATTTTAAAATAAGATTTATAGAATTAAAATAGATAGTAAGAGGTAACAAACATGGGAGGACTTATGAATTATAAGTAGATTTTTTGACCGCAGTGAAAGAAACGAGACGGTAAACAATGGGTTCAATCGAGAAACTTGCACAGAAGTTTGACACCAGTTATCAGTGATAACTTGTGTGCTCAGAAGAACATGGGAAGCAGTCCATGGTGAGAATCAGATAGGGTGAGACACAAGAGCTTTGAAGACCACACAATAACTTTGTTAGTGTTTGTACTAGGAGAATGAAATATTGGGTGTCTTAAACACAGAGATTGTCCTCATCAGAGCTCTGGTCCTGGAGACAAGAGCATAAGGCAGCTCTTTGAAGCTTCTTGGTGCCTTACCCAGTGTCCACCCTTTGCAAATGGGTGCTGATGGGGAACTTTCATTTCTCCTTCTTTTACATATAGTTTCACTTGTTCATACACTTATGATTTATTTATTATCTGGAACTGGAAAGGGCACACACATGTCACAATGTGTATGTGGTGATGAGAGGATGTAGTATGGGGAGTTAGTTTCTACTATGTGGGTTCTAGGGATCAAACTCAGGTGTGCAGGCAAGCACCCTTCCTTTTTGAGGCACTCAGCAGTCCCCTTCTTGGATACTTAACAAGGTACACACATTTATTTTAGTTAAAATTTGTAAACTTCAAACCTATCATTTACTGAAAAATAAAAAAAAATAATAATACAGGACAAGAAAAATACAGTTTTCTATTTCCAAAGTAGAATATTCTTATGCTGCAATAAAAATTTCAAAATATTAAGATCAAATGACAATTTACATGTATCTGTGGATACAATAAACTGTTTTTCAGTCACAAGATGAATGTATGTATATTTAAACAAATAAAAAATGAATATTTTTTAAATAAATCATAAGGAGATATTTCTAAAACAAAGAAGACAATTACCATAAGGAAACCATGTTGCAGAACAGGGTTGTTGTCCCTCTTCTTCAGGGAGATAACTGCAGCCACACAGAGAGTTCATGTCATGTTCTGACTAATGACCCCTGAGAAGAGGGGGCATTTGGGGCTGGTGACTCCTGTCATTCAAGGACAGCGTCACAGTGCACTGGGATCTTCATCATTGTGTATGCTGGCCTTGAGGACCAGCAGCTGTGTTCATCCTCTGATAGGCAGTGTGGGTTAGAAATAACCCTTTGTTATTTCCCACTATGGCCTCTGTATAACCTGACAATGCTGGTAAACTCAAACAGCTCAACATTAAGCTTATTTTTTTAGAAAGAACATTCTCAAACACAATCTATGAGTCTGTTATATAAATAGATAATAATGTTTAATTTGGAGAGTTCAAAATAATCAAAACTGAGGCAACATTTTAGATAACTAAACAAAGAAAAAAAATCATTTTTCTTCCTTGGCTTCAAGATAGTGGACAGCTATCAATGACTCCTGTAGGACTTTGTGGTCTTGTAGGCATTTGTGGTCCTGTTGATAGACTAGTTCTCATGTGTGATTTTCTTGCAAATATACTGAAGGCAGACAACCTCCAAGAATACCTTCAGGTAATATTTCAGATCTCGGAAGTTATAAGAAGCTTGAATCCTGAGCCATTGCTTTAAGTGATCAGTGCATCTTCCGGAACCTTCCTCATACATGATAAATGAGTTATTACCACACTGGTTTGCTGAGAGTTTTGTAGCTGTGGCGGTTTGAATTACACCGTCCCTGTGTACTCATGTATTTGAACACCTGGACCCCAGCTGATGGCACCGTTTGAGGAGATTTAGGAGACGTGGCCTTGGTGGAGGAAGTATGTCAACTGGGGCTGGGCTTAGAGAGTTTAAAGACTTGAGTGCATTTCTGCTCTACTCTCTTTGCTTCATGCATGCTGTAGTAGGAAATATGAGGTAGCAGTGTCCTGGTCCAGCTACTGTGCCTGTCACTTTCTGACATGTCTCTTTTCCAGGACAGACTGTTATTCCTAAGAAACCAATGCCCAAATGAAGTCTTCTATGACTTGCCTTGGTCATGTTTTATCACAGCAACAGAAAAGCAATGAATACAATGGCCTACCCAATAAAGATAACCAGTTAATATCTAAGCTCCTTAAAATCAGACTATAAAATTGATGACATTATAGTCCATAAAGGAGGTTTCAATAAATTGAAAAAAAAAACAACAAAAACACACAAAGAAAATGAAACAAAACAAAAGGCAGAAAATCAGAAATGAAAAAAGATTGTATATACTGATCCTAATACCACTGAATTAAAAAAAAAAACATAAAAGATTTGTCTTATAAAAAGTTTAATTTTAAAATACTAGATTGGTTTAAGATATCAGATGACAGGATAAATTTAAAATTTGATACATAAATGTGAAAGGTATCAAAACACAACATGCCACAGCTCTGCAATACATCAGGGGAAGCATCTGAGGAAATGTTAGCGCTTTACGTGTTCACCTTCAGAACGCCCGCTAAGTGTCAAGGAGACCAGATCCAGCTGACTGCTCGGAACAACAGAGGCAAATGGAATGTGGACACAGGAGGGGTCACCAGCTAGAGATCACTCTGGGATGCCTGGCAAGAACCTGCCAGAAATTAAAAACTCAAGCCAAAAGCCCCAGTAGAAAAACAGAACAGAAGGGAAAGATCATAGAAAGGCAGGAGGGAGAAAAAGAAAGAGAAGGGGAGGGAAGAAGGCTAGAGGGAAAGGCATTGTGAATTCACACATAGACAAAGAAACAAGATAAAAGGGACAGGAGGTAAGATTTTTAAGAGGGGGAGAAACTTGAAGCAATGTAATTACTAATGATGAATACAGTGCGGTTATACTCACTATGATCGTCAGGGTGTCCAATAGGGAGGCTGCATGTTATGTTGCAAACTGATTAAAGTTCTTTAAATACATTAATTTCCTCCAACTCTCAATCCCACAAAGCTGACGCTGTGGATTTTTCCATTTTGTTAAGAAAAACTGAAATGCAAAAGACAACTTAACCAAATCCAAAACTAGTACAATATAAAGTCAAACCTTGGGTGGAGTTAATCATGGGAAAATGGGCAAGTTAATGTAAACAGGTTAGAACATAAAATAAAGTCCAAAGGCTATGAGTCTCAGCAGAAACAGCACTGAAGGAGCAACGACTGTGTCCATGATACTCCAACTTCAGGGTCAGCATTTTGAAAGGTGAAGAGCAAAGGCATTCTTCTGCACTGCATGTGCCACCTCTGGAACGCTCCATTGGCTATGCACATGAAAGCACAGAGTGGACTATAATGAATAATCCCCATAAACACAAGACAGAAGACTACCATTTGAGTTTGTTGCTAAGAACCAACTATTTACTTTCAAATATAGTAAACATTGTAAATGTAATCTGAAATATCCCTGCATTTGCATAGCAAATTCTGTTAATCAACTGAATTATACATTCTTATCAACCAAAGAATACAATGCCTACAAGTTCTTTGTATGTGCAAAGTTACTGTTTGGAGACACATACATGAAGAACTAGTGAGAATGAAACATTAATATAGAGTTTGTGGTTTATATAAATTGAAGTTAACATGAAATGTCTTTGAAATGTCTTTTACTCAGGTCTTTAAGTTATTTCCATAATATAGCACGAAATCATAGAAATTATATTATAACGTGATTAGGTTATAATATGAACAGTGTAATCTACATGGAGTTATTTGGTCTTATAGCTCTGAGAGACTCGTTCTAAAATTCATCCTAAATGATGGGTTCAACCTGGATGAGTTGTGTTCATGTAAAGTTTCTGTAAATGCATCTTTGCTGTTCTACATCGTACTTAACACAAGCTGCTGATGCTCTCCATGGATAATGAGTACCAGGGTGGCGTGGTGTCAGTTGATTGCAGTATGTCATGTAAAAGTGTTTCAGCACAGTAAAGACAGTGGTGGCTTCCTTTTCCTGATGTCCTCGCAGGAGCAACTAGTGATGCTGTGAAGAAACCCACATATCATGGAGTTCCTGTAGCCTCTTCGTGATGAGGGAGACAGGAGCGAGGTTCTGTGACCAGGGAACTAACTAACTAGAGATAGACTGTACAAGGATAGTTGAGTACCGCATACATAACACACACACACACACACACACACACACACACACACACACACTATATATATATATATATATATATATATATATATATATATATAGTATTAATTTGGAAGAAAATAATTAAAGCATTGCAAATAAGTCCAGATGTTCCTCCCTCTCATTTATCTGTATACTTGTTTACATATATGTGTATGACAGAAAATATATAATATATACATATGTGTATACTGTATATATTGTATATACTGTGCAGAAATAATATAATACTAACATCAGATAACTAGCTTATCTGATGAACAGAAAGTTAAAGTCAACACAAAATTATGTTAATTTATTGTCCTAAAACCACTTCTCTTATGAATAAGGCATTTCTCAAGGTATTTTAGAAAACCACATATGTCTCATAGAAACTTTCATCATTTCTCTTACAGAAAATAAGACAATCGTTTCTGTGAATGAAATGGATGTGAATCCCTACACCCCATCCTATGCATCTCATCTTACAGCATTTTGCAATTCCATCTTTTGCTCTTTATTCTGAAGGTTCAGAGGCAGCCATTGTGTAATTACATGATTTTTTTTCAAGAGAAATTGATGGAATTGTGAGTGCTCTGAACCCGTATCTTGTTTCCTTAGATTAAGTAAAACAATGTTTTCTATTTTTACAGATGGATTAGAAAGCAGGAGCAACCAGTGCCCATCATCCCTCACTCAAAAAGAATTTATCCCCTTTTTTTCCGAGAGGGAACTATGATTCTCATCTGTGACCTTGGGTCAAGTTCCAAGATTTTCATGTACATGACATAATAGTTTCGTCTATGAAGAGCCCTTGGCAAATTCAAAGTACTTTGTCAAAAACTATCTTCTTTGACCCTCTCATGTATGCAAGGTGTTGTTATCTGTGTTCTAAAAATAAACATATATACAACAACCAGCTGCTTTTCTGAATCCTACTTTATACATGAGTGACAGAGCCAGGCATGGCATGGTAAGGTTTCTTCCTCTTAATGGGGTTTTTAAAATCTCATAAAGGATACAACTTTAGATCTGTGACCTTGAACCTTTAGGTCATGCTGTGATCTGGGACATGGGTTACCTCTTTCTTTCACCAGCTATAGGAAGATTATTTAAACTCTTTTTTATCACATTTCCTGTGTGAAATTGGGGCTAACAAATTGATAATTAAAATTTTGAAAAAACTAAGTGAAAAATACTTACAATACCCACGGCTCTTAACAAAACTTCAATGTTAGCCCTAAGAATTGTCATAAGAAGATATATTTTCACATTTTATGTAGTATTCTCCATCTCCACAGCAGATAGTATATGATGATAGTGTCTGTTGAGTAGACATGGTCCCAGAGATTAAAAACATTAAGAATCACATTTTTCATCTAGGTAGGAGACACAGCATATGATGACAGTGTCAGTTGAACAGACGTGGTTCTATAGACTTAAACAAACTTTAGTATTTCTAAAAGTGGAATAAATCTTCCCATGATTTCATAAAAAAATGAAATATTTATCAAGTTGTTCTTCAAATAACATAGGTCTTTTTATGCTCTTAAAAAGGCATATTTTCACAGGCAAATGAGGCAAAACATGTCTTTTGTTATTCTAAAAACCCAAGTGAGACAGTTTCTGTGAAGGCTTGGGAATATATATTTTTTTCCTTAAGTGTTGAAAATAGTTTTTCCAACATATTTTATCTTCAAATGTACGCAAAACCTCTATGTAGAATCCCAATCAAAGGGAATAAAAAGAAATCATACTACATTTTTCTTTACAATATGCTAAATGGATGTCTTTCATTAGTATTGGGTTGATCCATCAAAATTCTGGATTCAAGTAGAAAGGCAAAGCTTCTCACTCTGTAAAACAGAAACTGCATTCCAATAAGGTCAGGATATGGACATGTGATGACCAGAATGGAGGACTCAGATTCCACATTAGTGCTCGCTCGGTTACTTTGCTTTGTGTTTTGGGCATTACTGTGTTGCATATCCCAATGTTAAGAAAATCGAAGCACCTGTTTATCAAGTATTCAAGGGCACATAAACATGAGCACATGAAGTAAATTTTCTAATGTTTTTCATATTTCAAAAAAAATTAAATCACTGTTCTTTTTTTCCCCATGGTATATACTAAGAGGTGCCAGAATTAGTCTGAAAGATGTGTATTGTATTTCCATGGATCTCAGAACAAGCAATCAACAGATGTATCACATGTACATGCATATAGATTTCCAAAAATTAAACAATGGATCTTTGTCCTAAAATTAGAAACTTGCTTGCAAGTTAGAAACTGAATGCAAAAAATAAAATATTTCCAATTTATAGTGATAGAACAGACATCGGGTTTTTCCAAATAACTTTGCTGGTATTTCCCTTTCCTGGGAAGAGAAAGGGAAAAAAAAAACTACTTTTATGAAGTGATGACTTTAGACACCACCATAAATGATTCTATGTTTTCTTCCTGGAACATCATCTGGGTGATATGATCTCCACAAAGCTGGGAGAACAATGAGAAGCCTCACTGATCAGCCCCTCATCAATGGAGCTTAGAGCCAATCATTTCCATCTTAAGTATAAGTGAATGAAAAACATATGGGGAAAAAATTAGCTCACAGGTGATTGAAGACTTATGGATGAAAAAAAAAAAAAACCAAAAAAATACAATCTGTGCGCACTATATTCTAAGCATCTTTGATTTAAAACTTCATAGCTCCTGGGGCATTTCCTCCTTCAGACATGCATGGAGGGTGGAGGCTTAACCCTGGTGGAACACTGTAGACTGTGTAGAGTTTATTGAAATATGTTGCTGGACAGAGATCTTGGATCTACTCCATGGAAGACACTTGTGCAATTCAGTCCTGCCAGGAGTGATTGAAGGCTGCAGTGCTGTCTCTTCTTGAACTACGGCAGGTGGAAAGTGAACAGGAGGGTTGGAAGGTTGCTTTGGAACTCTGGGGCCTTCCATTTTCCTGCTTCATTTCTGCTTAGCAGCAGGCTGATTTAGAAGTCTCTCTCCCACTTTGCCTCTTTTAATATTCGGTTTCCCTTCTGAATTAGTTAAGGTTCTTTGGGTTATATTTAATAACAGAAATCAAATTGAGTCAATGCAGGCAAAGAGGAAAGAAATGAGGCAGGCAGGAAGCGCAAAGCCTGGGGGATCCAGGGCTCTCAAAGTCTTCATCTCATATCTTTGTTCTTCGAGCAGATGGGCTTCACTTTTTCTCTCCGCAGTCCAACTTTTTCATCTCTTCATACTGAGGAAAGAAAATGATTGACAGCTTCTCAGCCTCTGTTACAAATGCCTGGGAAAGAAGGAATTTGATTGGTCCAGCTTTTGTCTGGAGAATGTATCCCATAGTTCATTTATGTCTGGACAGTGCTATAGTATGTCTGTGGATGTCACTGTTGTCAAATCACAAGGGTAAGATATAAGGTATCTGTCAAATCCAGAATATGGGACATAAGATAAGACATTCAGTTCTTTAAGATGGGACCTGAAGAAAGCTACAGTCAGGGAGCTGGCATCCTGTTTATGCTTTCTAAGTCAGGGAATGCAAGATAATTATGCTCTAGAATATTCTGCATCCTTTTATTTTGAAACTCAAGTCTCTCTCCACCCACATAGGGAAACACTTTTTGTCTTATTTCTTTCAATATGAAAGCACAAAGCACAACCATATAGGGACATTATTTGTGCAGGGTTTGTAGCTAAGAAGGCAAGAGGGACCAGGAGCCACTTTGGTATGCTCTTGCTCTTCCATGCTAACTTAGACATGATGGCTCAGTCTTACTTGTCCCTATGCTACACTACAGCTCAAGAGTCAGCAGAGATGGGAGAATGACCCTCATCACATAGATGACCTACAGAAAACACCTTCTAACCAAAAACATTGTTTTTTCCTCTCTGGTATTGTTCTGCCTACTAGAATTATTAAATTGAACAAATCCAGACACACATTTTACATTTATTTGCATACCCACATGTGCAACTTATTTTTCTGAAATGCTTCTTTTTATAGTTCTTTTTATTTTTCAACATTACATTGCAATTATTTTATGTTCCCCTTCCTTTTCTTTCCTCTAAACCTTTCCTTTTTCTCTTTAAAATTAATGAACTCTGGCCTATATTTTCTTGAATTGTGGTTGGGTGTGTGTATTTGTGTGTGTGTGTGTGTGGTTCTAAATGCATGAAAGTAACCTTCTCAGTCAATATACTATTTCTTGTGTGTCTGTTTTCAAGGCTGACCATTGGTATTGAATAACCAGTTGGTGTATTTTTCCCTGGGGAAGGCTGTTTCCCCTGCTCTCAGCATTCTATAGTGGCCTGCAGTAATTTTTGTAGGGTCGAGGTCTCATGAACTTTCCCCTACCCATTGTACCAAGTCTAATGGCCTTGTCGTGGTTCAGGTCATATTTAGGCAATTATGTTGTTGAGACATTTTGAATGTGACTTCTGACATTTTTAGGTGACATTGTGTCACAGCAAACTCCCTGTTTCTCTGGCCACTATCATTTTCTGACTCCTGAAATAATCACTGAGCCTTGAGTACAGGACTTGAATTACACATGTATCAGTTGGGACTGGGCTCCACGACTCTTCATTTTGGTAGGCTGTTGCAAAGAGAAGGTTCCTTGAGGAGAGGTAAGGACTATATTCACTTATGCGTATGAAGACAGTTTTTAGAGTGTAGTTACTGATTGTACTGTGTAAGATGGCAGCCATAAGACCTCCACTGTCTATGAATTCACTAACCCTGGATGGTTGTCTTGGTTTCTAGCACCAGATATTATTTCCCTCTCTTGTGAGTCTTAAGTTGGAGAGTTATCAGTTATTTCCACACTATGTGTGCCGCCATTGCAACTTTCGGCTTATTGAGCCATGTTGGTCATTGTTTTGGTTAAAAAATGTCATCGCTGCACAGAGTATTTCATTTTATTCCCATCTTTGAAAGTTTACACAGTACCTCCTGGTATCATGGAAGTTGATCCTCAAGAAAGAAGTTATCATGTCAGTTGTAGCCTAGTGTTTGTAGTGCATGCTATCTTTAGCAATAAGAACTTATCTTTTGTTTCTGCAGAAAATCAAGTGTAATAGCAATTCCCTATAATGTTTGGGAATCTCTAAGACAACCCTGGCCAGCAACTTAAAACAGAATTGCCCATGCATAATGGCCTATGGCTCTTGAGAGAGGCCATATGAGACCAGATGAACAACATACATTTAACAATATATGTATATTTTATACCAGCATATAATGGTGAAAGAAACATGGCTGGGAGACATTTTGAGATAATCTATTATTCTTTCATGTTTAACAACTATATATTAGAATGCTGAATTTCTGTATCAAGCTAAGTTCTGCAGCAAATGATAAAATCATCTTCATGAACAATGCACATGTGTCAAATAATTTTAGAATGGATCCAATGTAAAATATGCTATATGATTTAAATTTCACTTCAACGGCTGACTCTTTTCATAGAGTTGTGTAAAATGTGTAGTGAGTGCATTTTGGTACTCAGTAGTCCTGGACTATATGATTCTAGTTATCTCCTTCACTGCCCATCTGTCTGTGGCATGTAGTACATGCTGTTTAGCCTGGATTTGTTTACTCAGTCTGTATTTTGACTAGTAAACTCTGTACAGAACTGTAAAGTATTGGATATTTCTATCTTTGTCACTTCTTATAACAGCTCTCTGAAGCAAATGTGTCATCAGGGTGCTAAGTGTTATGTGAGAATTCTGAAAAATCACTAAATAATAAGATAAATTAACCAGAGTTACATGGATGTACTCCTTAATATTTAAGCCTCTTTAGGTGTCTCTAATGACAGGTGTTAAACTGACACACTACAATGACAGGTGTTCATTGTAAGGTGACAATAATAAGCAATGGAGACTAAAATCTGCAATGAGAGAACTGACTCCCCTAAAACAGAGGTGGCTGACTATTCACAATGCCTGTTCACTAGTGCTGAGTCAACAGGTTGTGGGCTTTAGTAGGAGTCCTCTCCACTCAGAACAAAGGCTCTATTTTCTTTATAGCTATGTGTAGTTCAGTGGCCAGCAGAATGCTGGAAGAACATGCCTGGTGTTCAGGGTCTAGAAAGCTTTCAGACAATAAGGTTGTCATCTTCTGTCATCTATAACAGACTTTCCATTGCTGGAGTT
This sequence comes from Rhabdomys pumilio, assembly GCA_030674055.1. NCBI lineage: Eukaryota > Metazoa > Chordata > Mammalia > Rodentia > Muridae > Rhabdomys > Rhabdomys pumilio. The sequence continues at coordinate 11,133,863 of JANHMN010000001.1, forward strand.
CCAGCAGTTTCTTGGGCCATGAGATTATCTCAGTGTCTGAAATCTTATGAAGAGCTGTGAGACAAAAGAAGATGAGGTCCTTGGCTACGTTTGTCACCATGTCAGCTGCCCATTTTATCTTTGCTGAGAATAAGATGGGAATGCGTCTTCTTGACTGAGGGATAATTATTTTAGATTTTTCTGGTAGCCACAATCAGATTTAACCCTAGTTTACGTTCTCAGCATAATCTAAAGATGTAAGTGCAATGAATATGAGTGGAAGTCGCACTGGAGTGACAGCTTGGAGCTGATAAAGTTAGAGAAACCTGAGGAATATTCCAACTACCTGGGAGAAAGACACACATAAGACAAAGCATAAAAATGCCAGAGATGATAGTATCATGATATGAATATGAGGGATGGCTTATTGAGTGAAAACTTAGAATCTGGGAAATGACAGCACACATAGCATTTCACAGGAAGGGTCTTATTAGAACTTTATTTTAGCCTATGTACATAGGGTGTACCTCAACAAAAATGGTAAGAGACTCATGCCCAAAATGTGTAGTACTCATGCCCCAAATGTGAGCCAAGGGCTCAAGAAGAACTCCTAGAAGAATAAACAAATGTAAGAAAAATCTCCAGAGCACAATGGATGATGGAACACTTCAGTGCTTGACTATGTACTTCTGAACCTGCGTTGTTTACCTTAAATGGATGATATGTATCATGAGTTCTCACTGGTTTGGGAGACACCACTGTCTGCTACCTCATCAGGAAAGGGCTGTTGATGTGCTTCCCCACTGCTTTAAGAAGGTTTCCATATGCTCTACAATGAGATGGGAAAACTATACAATCGGGAATCGTATGGACTTATTTATCAAAATATCTAAAATCACTAGTTGTCAACCATTAAATCATTTCATCTTCGCAGTGACTACAAGAACAAAAATTGCTGTTGTTCCTGTTTTGGAACTGAGGCTCTGAGGCACGGGAAAGCTGACTGGGTGTGAGACCACACAGCTGGCGGAATGTGACGTGAAGATCTGAACACAGGCAGCCAGGATCAACACATACACATGCAAACAAGCATGACTACCTTGTATGCTATTCTTCTTCTCTCCAAAGCCTTTATTTAGGGAAAACACAGACACGAACTTATAGGTGCTGTGTGCAGCCCACTGCTAAACATTTTGTGTGTGTGTGTGTATTATCTCATCTAAACCTTTTGGGAATCCTAGGAGACTGAAGCTCCATTGTGTGGATACAAATATATCAGATGAATTTTAAAAATGGACATCAAGGTCCAATGACTTAAAATGAATAAACTATCATACCAGTCTTTATCTTTCTAGAACATCTACTATGAAAAAGTTCAAAATAGTATAGAATGAGCAAGATAGATTAAGTAAGAATGGGAAATGGTGTGTTAACATAATTTAAATTGGATAGAAAGAAGAAAATGGATGTAAGTATGGAAAATCCTATGAGAGGAAAACCAAGAGCAATGTGAACGAAAGCATTCTTATATACCAATGTAATAATTTAGTTTTCTGTAAAAAGGGGGTATGTTTTATGCATTGGTATAAATACAATCATAAATTGCCTTGTTATGGGGCAGATGTGAGAGGAGGAACCATAACAGTGGGAGATCAGAAATGAATGAAACTCCTTCTGAATTTTAGCTTGGGGGGCCCAGAATCTAAATTTATGTCCCTTTGCTGGATTGGAAAAATATGAGAGCGAAACTACCAGGGTATCCTAGGAGTCCTTGTGCTGCCCACCAAGAAGCATGTATTCTGATTGAGTGTTGAACACAGCAGGAAATATCATTACAAACCTGGAATCCAGATTTCTACCAGAAAATGCGAAGCATCTGGCAGTTTTGAAAGGTAATCTTTCTCGATTTACTTTCACATAAACTATACTTGACTACAGCCCAGAAATCATGGGGGAAGATTGTTTTTAGTGTAGTAGCTCAGAGAACAGCAGAGGGAAACATAAATGAAGACAGCAGTTCGTCTCCTTGATTAGTACAAAACGGGACCCCTAGACCTCCCTCATTCATTAAGAAAGGTAGGTTCCCTTGGGTAGACTTAAGGCTTTTCCCAGTTCCTCCTATGGAGCACATTAATTTCCAGGGTGTTCTGTGGGGCGCCTCTTTCCCGAAGCAATTGGCCATTGATTACCCATTAGTTTGGTGGTTGTTATCTTTCTCTACAGGAAGCTAACTCAAGTTTCAAATTATCTTCCATGACTTTGCTGTGAATGCAAAATCAAGTGCCTTTTTTATTAGAAAGACACATTTGGTTATTTCTCTCTCTCTTTCTCTCTCTCTTTTAATTACATCTCCAGTTATAAATCCATGTGAATTAAAGAGAAATGGCGTGTTATCCCCTCTGCTTCTGTTTGTTGAAAACCGTTATTTGGTCCATGCCTAAATAATGCAGAAAGCATTTCATGGCTCTTGTCGCGTTCCTCATGTCCCTTAGATGATTGCTCTCAGTGTAAGTTCTATTGGAAACAAACAAGAGAAGGCAAAGGCACAGGTTAATCTGGAAGGGGCCTTTTGTGTGGAAACAACGACTGAATAAAGTGAGAAACTTGAGATATTATCACGGATCAATACATGCTGTGTTTTTCAGCATAAAAAAAATAGAAACAGGAGACCCTAGAATTTATATGAATTTATAAAGTCGTGGAAGGAGTCATTACAATAAAAAAAAACCACACTGTGAAACATTTCAGCTGCACAAGAAACATAAAAGCCAAGTTGAAAGTATACACTGATCAGTACTATTAGGAAACACCACATTATCCTCCCCCAAAAAAGCAGAGCACAAATTTGGATCTTAATTACAATAAAAGCAAATGCGTAAAAGAGAAGTTCATTTCCCATTGTTACTTGTGTATAATTGATAGCATAACGAAGAATTTCACAGCTATTGTGTATGGCAGATAAGTAACTTGGGTAGAAATTGTGCTCTACATGGCAACCAAACAGCTGTTTATCATTGGCCTAATTATCAAGTAAATGAGATGCTAATTTCTATATTCATAAGGCATGCATGAACAAGTACTAGTGTATGCAAAACAGGGCTCAGAGACAAACTTAATAAATAAAATGGTAACGGATTGGTAAATAGATACAAATACTGTTTAAAAGCTAGGCCTTACCTTGCTGTGAAACTTTGGGGTTTCACCATGCAGGCTCAATCATCCCTGTATTAATGTACACACAGCAGACTGCAGCCTTCTCCCCAACCTGCTAGTCTTTATTCAGCCCCTGCAATGTCTATAGCACACCTATTACAACTGTTCAATGGGGAAAAAATTAGACACACTGTGCAGAATTAGGAATGACTGTTTTCAGGATTGTGGCACCCGGCTTCCAATTTCCCCAGAGCAAGAGAGATGCCCCCACTTTTTTAAGACAGACTTTTCTTATTAGAAACACACACACACACACACACACACACACACACACACACACACACACA
>JANHMN010000001.1:11137351-11172411 GCA_030674055.1 Rhabdomys pumilio
CACACACACACACACACACACACACACACACACACACACACACACACTATGAAGGTTGCAGTGAAGTAGTGTGCTGCTCTTCTCCCAGTCAACAGTGCCCCTGTAAGTAAAGTTTATGTAACACTCAGATTTTCTGTTTCTTTATTGACTTGAGAAGAGAGCTACTAATTAAAATGATGATGATGATGATGGTGATTATGGTGATGATGATGATGACGGTGATGAACTTAAGAACTCACAGAATTAAAACAAATACCAAAGTGTATGAATTAAAGTTTTTGAATTTGGAGTCTAGATTAATGGGAAGAAAGATTGTATTTTTCACTCCTCTTCTAAGACTAGAATTCACATTTTTGAAGTACTGGAAAATACTAGAAGTGTTGGGAAATGCTGGAAAAGACAATTCCTTTCCATAGAACATAAGATGTTAAGTGCTTTTAGATGCTGATTGACACCCATGATGCTGGGAATCATGGTGACCTTGTCCCAACTTTCTCTATACCCAGGATAAGATTGGTGGAAAGAGTGGTAGCTGTAGGAAGTTAAGTCCTCAGAGCCTAGCCATGTAGCCTGCCAATCAGCTTTTCTTTCTTTCCTTTTACAGTGAAGACTCCAGGTGCGACTTATTGATTAACTTATAGTAATAAAGAGGTCACTGTGAATGGTGGCATCACAACTACAGTGGTACCATTGCATGATACTCCTGACTGAAAATAGTGAGTCTATATGAGTCTATCATTGTTCCTTTCCCAATCACAGGTGCTGAGTGAACAATGGCTATGTGCTTACTCAATGCATAGGAAGTCACCACTGGTATCTCTTGGAACTCGGTCACAGTTGCATTTTGAATCTCTGTCACTGAAAGAAATCAGCTTCAGCACTCTGTTTCTTTATAATGGCAGTGTTATTAATGATACCTTCACCTAGCTAATCTGACAGATTTTTACACCGAATCTGAGCATTCAGACTCCCCATAAGTCAAAGTCATCGTTTGGCAGCTGTGACCACTGAAGCTCAGGTTGTGACAAGGTTTCAACTAGAATTGGGCACTTCTGCTCACTGTTCCTCCTCCTCCTGCCATAATCAGTGTGCACAACATGGCACACTTCATCAATATACTTGCAATCCACAAAATAGAAATGCTCTGATGTCCAATATGACTCATAACACAGAGCCTTTAATTGTTCTCTATAGCCTACTGATTAAGCACATATCAACAGAGAATAAACCACAGTTCATCACTGACAACTGGAAGTTTTTCCTAATAATAGCTCTATTTCGGCTATTATTTTTATTTCATAATTCAAAAGAACTTAGTATTTTCTATCATTTACTCTAACAAGCACAGTGCGCTGAGCATGTTCTGTTCTGTAAAACCTAACCAACAGCCCTGTCTCAGAAGGATGTGTTCTGTGCAGTGGAAATATGGATATTCACTGTTGGCTCAGATAGTAGGGGAGCAAACAGTACAGTGGAAATTATATACTTGAAATCCTTGCCTTAATCAAATTTTGGTAATTCTAAAATAATATGCTTTTCTTGGTTTTGTATAAAGTTGACCTAATGAATTGTTGTGGGATCTTTTAATGTTTACTTTTTACCCAAGAGCCAGAACTATGAGTATGAGTTTTTGAAGATAGAAAGTACAGTGAAGAAAACTCTCTCTCTCTCTCTCTCTCTCTCTCTCTCTCTCTCTCTCTCTGTGTGTGTGTGTGGGGGGGGGTGTGTGTGTGTGTGTGTGTGGGTGTGTGTGTGTGTGCATACACATATGTATAAGTCCTCACTTATGGAGGCCAGAGTTCAACCTTGGCTATATTTCCTTAGAAACCATCCTCCTTGTTCTACTGAAACAGAGTCTCTCATTGGTTAGTCTAGAGTGTGCTGATTCAGGTAGGCCAACTAAACAAGGGTTCCAGAGGATCGTTCTGTCTCTGCCTCATCAGCATTGGGATAGCAGATGGTATTCATTTTGCCTTGCTTTTGGTGTGGGTACCAGAAATCAAACTCAGATCCTCACGCTTCCATGACCACCACTTCAAGTTCTGAACTCTCCCCCTAGTTCTTGGCCTGGAGTTCTCAGACTGCTGTATACAGAAGGTTACTATCACCACACTAGTAACACAACAACTAAGCTTTACCAAGGACTGATTTTTACCTTCTTGAGTAAGAGTTTCCAAAAGAGGTGCATACGATTCCCCATTCCTCTTTAATGTAATATTTTAATTAACATTTTGAGAACTCCATGCAATGTATTTGGATTGCATTCCTCCCTTGTTTATGCCCGTCACTCCTTCTTTCAGATCTAGTTCTATCTTCCATCCTCCAACTTCATGTCCTCCTTTTACATTTTTACATCACCCCCTGCATCTAACATGTGCTTCTTACAGATGCATGGCTTTGGGGCCATTTTTGTGGAGTGTTGTAGACCTACTATTGGCTGTACTCTTTAATAAAACAAAAGTCAAGTTATTTTTTCATTCAATACATTGTGATGTGGTTCTTCTTTCTTCAACTCTTCCAAGATCCTTCTCATGCTCCATCACCCAAATTCACATTCATTTGTTCATTTTGATTAGAGACTTGTCTGTTCCTGACAGCTTCCTGTCTTGGATTCTAAGAAGAAATTGAACATCTTTGGAGTTACTCCAGTTGTGGTGAGACAGCCACTGGGCAAGAATTGCCCCTTCCCATCTACAGACAAATTACTGTCCAGAAAAGGACACACTTGCAGAATAGTTGACTGATTATATCTGCCTAGAGAGAGTAATCAGCCCTTAAAAATTCTGCATCACTATGGTCTGTCAGATGATCCTGGGCCAGAAGACTGAAGATCAGATGCTCCAACGTTTTGAAGTATAGGGACTGTCCAGGTGTTCAGCAGTCTCTATAAATTGGCTAAGTTTTAGAAGCTATGCTTTGTGCTTTCCATAATTCCAGTTAACTCAGTCATTCTGGATTTCTGATGGGGTTGAAAACTTATAGTCTCATAGCCAATCCTTGCTATTTACTTTGAGAGAAAAGATTTGAGTGGATGATTTTCAGCTGACATTCACTCTAAAGCCAAGAAAAAAGCCAGGTTCAAAACTAAGTGTTTTAGTTAGGAGAGATGATAGAGGTTCTCGTTAGTCAACAAAATGATGGACTGCTTATTAGGACTAACTTGTACCTCACTGGTACAAATCGGCATAATTATGCTCTAATTGTACTTTAAGAGAAAAGTTTTATTTTAAAAGGAAGGGTGATATGTAGTAGGAGCTAAGGTGGGAGGAGTACAGAGAGGAAGAGAAGGAGTAAGGAGAGGAGGAGAAGAAGGACAGGAGAAGGTAGGTGATGAGAGAGAGAAAGAGAGAAAGAGGGTAGGGGACATGGAGGCAGATGTTCACTTGTCTCCACCAGTCCAAGATAGTTGATATATCTAGGTTGAGTATTGGGTTACACTTCTGACTGAGCATTACCAAACTTGTAAAGCCTTTGATTAACATTTTAAAAAATTGTATAAAAGGAAAAGGGGGCATGGGATAGGGGTTTTCTAGGGAGGGGAAATCAAGAAAGGGGATGACATCTGAAATGTAAATAAAATATCAAAAAAAAAAAAAAAAGAACTGACTTGCCGTCTAAGCCTGTCTCTAACTCCTTAGTTAAGGGTAGGAGTTATGAACCTCTTTCCTTTCCTGGTAGAACAGTGATAGTCTTGGTCATGTGCAGGTGGTCACAGGTGCTGTGAGTTCATGACTGGAGTTTTAGGATCCTACCCAGAAGCTTCTATGTTGTTCAGTCCTCTCCGCCTCTTGCTCTCGAAGTCTTTCTACTCCCTCTCCCACGGTGGCCCCTGAGCCTAATGCGAGTGGTAGAGAACTTTTATCTGTAGCCAAGTACTTCACTGACACATAATATTCTCCTCACTGTGATCTATTGTGAGTTTCTTAATTTACCACTGTCTACTGCACATAAGACTCTTTGCTGATGAACTCTGAAAGCTACACTAGTCTGTGAGGAGAGTTATACAATTTAGAAGACCGTGTGAAACTATGTCCATTTAGCAGAAGAATAGTACTAGGTTTACCTTTGGGATCTGTAAATTCCTTGACAATAAATTGTTGGTTAAATTTATAGTGCTAGGCATGACTGTTTCTTCCTGTGGAGTGAGCCTTAAATCCAACCAGAAAGAAATTAGTTACCTCCATAGTATTTGGACCACTATTGTACCTGTGAGCATATCTTGCCACGTTGTTTATTACTGTAGCTCACATAGTTCCCGGCAGGGCTGGAGTGCTGATGGCACTTCCACACGGCAGCATCTTCCAATGGCCTATGAAGGATATCTAGTGATGGAGAATTCCACTAGTTATTACCTGCTTTATTTTTCATATCCTTCGAAAATATTTGATATCTTCAGCATCATGTTTTGGTGGATACACCAGAACAATGGAAACAGCCTGATTTGATTTGGGATTTCCTAAAAGACTAGTGAAACATGGGTAGAGAGTGAGTGTTTCACATAAAGTGAGAGTTTTGCTCAGAAATCTGTGACTTCTGGGAAGAACAGTGCAGGGTAACTCCAATTACACTCTTTTATACAAAAGTACATATTTTTATAATCTCTCTCTCTCTCTATCTCACACACACACACACACACACACACACACACACATACACACACACACATCCCGAGTGTGAGTTAGTTCTCTACATACCTTTCTTTGTCCTGCTCTCTCACTTGACTCTCTGAAAGAGGTGCATGAATATCTTCAATTTTAATCTCTTTGAAATATAAATATAACATTTACTGAAGCATGACATACCTTAGGAATATCTCCAAACTCCAAGAAGACAAAACTTGCCTCACGAAGTTCTGAATCATCAATTCTAAGAGCGTACGAGCAGAATTTAATAAGCTTTCCTAAGTGCTTAGGAATTCATTAATCAATGAAAAAATAAATTTGAAGAAAATTATTGTAATGTCAGAGACAAATATCAGTGTAAAATGGAATATAAGCAAAAAGAGAAGCTTTCCTAGGGAAGGACAAAGCTACAGAATGATAAAAAAATAACAAAGAAATCCCCCCAAATCAAGTCCAACAAAGTTGAAAAATTTCCACAAGAGCTTTGCAGGACTAAGCATATATGAAGACCACTCTGCTTGACCAAGCAGAATCTCACACAATCTGTTTGATTTCCTCAGACATATTGTTCACATCTGCAAAAATTTTAAGAATCAGGATGCCCCTCACATTTGATGTACATCAACACTTCTGTCCTAGACTGAACTCTCATTTCTCTTTCATCTAAGCAACATTCACTTTTGTTGCTATCAATAACTAACAGGAGTATCAGAGTAACGCCATTTCAGCTTAAGCTTTCTACCAAGAACTGTGCACCTTGCTGGCAAAGTAAATTTAGACTGTCTACCTGCCAAGTGAGAGTCCTTCAGCATCTCCAGAAAATCTCCGTACCTCTCTACACCTTTCACAGTCTTAGAGTTGGCAAAGCAAGGTTACTTTTTTATAGGCCCCAGTATTTTATTTGTATTATATTCTTCCCTGGAGTTGGGGCTTAGAATAAATTATGCAGAAATCAGATATTGGAATCTCATTATCTGTTTCTTTAGTGTAATGATAGATAATATTGTATCCTACAGTTAAAGCTATTTTATGCTATGAAATATATAGTTCCCTTTAGTTGGACTGAGTAACTAGTGTCTATAATACCAGTACTATGGAAGTATAAAGGGGAGGAATAGCACGAAATTCAAGACCAAACACATAGCTGGTCCACTTAGTCTACAAAGAGAACATGGATGGCTACATCTGCCACAAGAAGCTGTAGTTGACAAGGTTTAAATCCTGATGGTTCTTTTTGATTTTGTAAAGACCTCAGAACTGAGACTTTGACATTCCAATGTCATAAGATACCTTTAGATTATTTTCTCTGTGTTTAAAATCTGGAGATTTTTTTGATACCATCTTTATGATCTTTCTTTCTTTCTTTCTTTCTTTCTTTCTTTCTTTTTTGTTTTGTTTTTTTGTTTTTCTCGACAGGGTTTCTCTGCTTAGTTCTGGCTGTCCTGGAACTCACTCTGTAGACCATGCTGGCCTCCAACTCAGAAATCCGCCTGCTGGGATTAAAGGCGTGTGCCACCACTGCCCAGACTTTATGATCTTTCAACACAGCAGCTAGAAATGTTTTGCTCAGGTCCACCTGATCTCTAGCTTTTACCATCTTTCTGCTCATGAGCCTGTATGTATGGGCAGTGGTACAGACGTTTTACTTGTGGCTGAGTATTCAACTGATACATATTCTCATTGCTACAACCAATTAGTTAACCATTGCCTACCTCACAAAACGACTTTCTAGATTAGGTTTAATAACTACACTGGTCCATGAGTTGAGCTACATAATTTAGAGGACTTTCGGGGATTTACTGAGGTCTATGATCTAACATGTCTCTTTAAGCCCTACTTCAGTTTGCCCAGCTCTCTAAACAGAAACTCTTCATCTCATTGTTCTCACCATCTGTCCATCAGTCAGATTTGAATGTTTTGAAAATTTAGTGAATTATATATGTTACTTTATTAAACATTCATCAAGCAAGTATTTTAATAACATTCTTAACAACTGCAAAATAATTGTAAAGATCACTCCATTGAGTTCAGAGATTTCGGGATTTTGTTTTGTCTCCATTCCATTTTCTGAGAATCTTGCCATGGAGTCCCAGTTGGTCTCAAATTCCTGGTTATCTCACCTCTGCATCCAGCAGGTTGGGAATACAGGTAAGAACGGTGACACTTGAATGGCCTTTGAAACAGTTCTTCAGGTAGACCAGATTGCTATGCTTTCTTTTGCTTTTGTTTTCAGTTTTGACAAAAAAAATTAAATCAATATCTCAGTTCTCATTAATTTTTTTAATAGCATAAAATGAATTTTCATGATAGTTGGATTGCTGATTTTCTGGCTTAACTGATAGTCTTCTTATTTTTCTTTCCCCTGCAAGACTCTAGCCATTTTTGGAGAACTTTTTTTCTTTAGATTCATTTTTAGTTTTGTATTCTCTCTCTCTCTCTTTCTCTCCCATCATCCATTGTCCCTCTCTGTGTCTCTCTCTGTATTTGTGTGTGTGTGTGTGTGTGTGTGTGTGTGTGTGTGTGTGTGTATGTGTGTGTGTATGCCTGTATGTATGTTTGAGAGAGAAAGACAAAGTGATGGAGAGTACACATGTTTGTACTCACTTGTGAGTGAACATGTCCAGTGGAGGTCAGAAGGGGTTATCAGTCAGGGAGAAACTCAGAAAACAGGAGAGTTGGCTTCAGTTGTTAAGAAAGATCAGTGTCAACCCAAAATGACTCACACCACTGTCAGTTCTACATAGCTATCATTTCTCAACAGCGTGGTAATCCTATCATGTTAACTAAAACCAATCATCAGATTCCAATATATGGCTAATCCATTGTTCTTTGTCAAATTCTTCTAGTAACCTGAAACTTTATATCTCCCTCTCTTCCTTCTTCCCTTTCACCTTCTTTTTCTGTCTGCGTTCCTTTTTGGCTTAATTTTATTTTTCCTCTATCCAGATTCTCTGACTTGGACTAATTGAGTATCATTTTTCGGTAATAGTGATCATAAATCACCAAGTGTCACCTGTAACTAAATAGCACACTTTCTGTAAAAGGTGAGTGTGTCAAAGCAGATTCTCATGGCTTCACTTCTCAAGTGCATACTCACCAGGCCTTGTAATGCAATAAAACAAGAAACACATGCTTACATGTTGCTTTGGTCTTTCTGGTCAAGCAACTTGTGATGATAAGAATCTCGACAAATTGTGTCATCATGACTGAAGTCTTACTAAGTTCCTGCCTCAATTTTAGGCACATACAAAACTTTGTGTGTACAGTTTTCTTTTCTGATATTATGCACTATATACTATATTTCCACATTTTATAAATAAAAATTAAATCTAAAAGAAAAGAAAGGCATTCGTAAAATCACACACTAATTTTCCCTTAGAAGCTTGACACATGCCTTGGTCTGGAGAAGCATTTTAACAAAATTATTTTAGAATTTTATGTAGTACATATAAAGAAAACTTCAAAAACAGAGATTATTTGTGAGGAAAAATAGATTGTTGTTTAATGCATGTAACAAGATCCTAAGAAATAAAAGTATATCTTCTTTTGGAATTGATTCATCCCATCACCACAATTAGGAAGAGCCTGGGAGGTGGGCTACATACGCTGAAAGTCATTCCACAGCAGTTTGCCTGACACAAAGTTAGAAATCTCTGCACAAAAACAAGGGTTGATCATTCCAATTCCATTTGTTAACAGAGTTTTCAGTCCTGGTGGCATGGCTTGTCACTATTGTTCTTTTGCTTTCTCAAGTTATCAAAACACTCCATTCACCACACACTTTCTCTTTGCTTCCTGAGTAGCCTTTGGGAGCTTTTTCTTTAAGGAGCTGTTCCTGATACATGTTCTTTTCCTAGCATTCCTTGAGTTGTTAACAATATTGCTATTAGTGTTGACATCTGACCTCTGTTCATTACAGACTCAACATAAAAGTATTATTCTCTTTAAGTTTTTTTTAACCAGCATCTTTTCAATTCATCTGTATACACATCATTAGTTTTTTCAAACCCTTTTCTCTAGTTTTAACACTTGGCCAATCATGCATGAGTAAGATAAAATATCTATGTCTTTATATTCTTGTGCCTTTCTTTGACCAACCTTGAGGTGCCAGTTACAATTCTCAAACCTTGCAACTAGAGGATAGATGTCATTGCTCAGAGAACCATGTTGTTATATCTAGAGGTATCAACAGACTGATAACTTGAAGCAGTAAAGTACTATGGCAATGTTATAGCAGTCCACTATGAAGCCATGGATGTATTCTGTTGTCAAAATAGACCTTTGGTTACGCTCTTCCGCAGAGTCATGAAAAGGACAGGCCAATCACTATGGTTCTTTTTGTTCAGGAGATCTTAAACATTCCCAAGGGATGAATATGACTCAGTTCCTAAACTATTTCAAACTTCATCATTAATGAACACACAGCATAGTTCTACTTCTGAGCTTTCATCTACAATATATAATCATTGTTTTGACTATGGATGCAGAAAAACTTCCATTTGAATTACACAGGAATAGAACTAAACAGATTTTAAATACAGTAACATTTTCTGTTTCTAGTTGTTGTAAAAATTCTATATAACAAAATTCTTAGTACAACAGGCTAGAAAAAAAAAGGATGGAATTATTCATGTGTAATTTGATTCAAACAGAAACAAAATTGAAAGGAAAAAAGAGTACCGAATAAAACAAAATAAAAAATTTTATACATAAAACTTCCTTTACATAACTCTTATATAAATTCTACATGAAAATATAATGTGTCTGATTGTAACAGGATAATAAGCAATAAATATTTGCTCCATGTATTCACCCAAATTCTTAAGGCATGACTCCTGGCAAACATAAGAAACACTGCCCCAGTCACTGCCTATTTGTCAAGATAATTATCTGTGGGAGCACTGAAATCTTGCTTGGAGTGGCATTGTCTTTGGTGACAGAATGGAAATCATGGAAATCGTGGCCTCCATGGTGTGGGTTTACAGAATGGGTAGTGATGGAGGATGGATGGGGTAGAGAAGATGCAGCAAGGAAGGGGATTTAGTAGGAATTTTAGTACTTTTTTTCCCCTATGAGAAGGACTCTATAAATTTTTTATACGTTTTTATACAACAGTTCCAAGAAACTCATAACAAAGGGCAAGAACTCAGCTCTGGTGTTAGACCTTATTCTACGTGACCTTGAAGGCCTACCAACGAGTGGCACAAAGTTCTCCAGCTTTAATCAGTCTCCCACAGAGCCACCCTCCCACCCCTGACCCATCCATCTCACCAGTCTGTTCTCAGAAGTGTGTGATCTACCAGTGTGACAGCCGGTTTCAGAAATGCATCACATTGTCCAGGCCCCAACCAGACAGAGAAATCCCACTCTGATCACTCAGTTAGTAGGACCAGACTTGAAGAACTGACTGCCAGGAAAGGATGCATTGTAAAAGGAGTGTGTGGATTCAATCAAACCCAAACTTCATTAAGTGTAAATAAAGCAGACCAATGACTAGAGCCTCTCATGGAACGTTCCTTGTTCAACAGAGAGGAAGACATCTGGGTCAGAAGAAGCTTCAAAAAAAACTGTGGAGCAGAGTATCTAATAATGCAAAAACTGAGCTTGCTAGACAGGCCAAAGATAGGGTCACAACATGGCATTGGTAGAAAAATAATGGTTGGTTTCTTGGTTGCGCACAACTAAAATCAATTATTCTGTATCACTATGATTGTCAAATGGCCAAGAACAAGATAGTTTGATCCTTATTGGAGCAAATGTTCTAGAGAGGAACCTCTCACCTTTGTGTCTATAGACATTTACAAGTGCCAGATATGAAAGGGCTCAATCAGAGCTTAGATTGTGACTTACATTTAGATACTTTTTAACTTTTAAAATAAAATAAAATTTGAAGGTAATTTTATTAGGAAAAAATATTTGGAATTTGTGAACTGGAGTTGATTTTTACAGCTAAAAATGTCCCCTTTTCCTCTTTTTTGCCTTCTAGGAGCCTTGTTTCCCTCAACCTCTATGCCATTGTGGGTTCCATATGCAAATGATATGCAAACTTAGATATACAGAACAAAATGTCTTTAGCATTGGTCAAAAAGAAGTGATTACTGTATTACTTAGAAACTGAAAAGGGTAGCACTTAGTTCTTTGGTTGTCTAGACTAGATTGAAGCTGAGGGAGTCTTCTTGTCACATATGAGGCACTGAAGTGAGGCTGAACTGTTAGCAACTAGACTCTGAGCCTTTCTTCATTTGGAGGACCATAGCATCTTGAAGCAGATGGAAACATCATACTTGGATGTTAACAACCTTGCTGATCTTGGTGGCCCTCAGACTGAGGACAACCACAAGCACTGAGGCTAAAAACGTAATGTGGAATTTAGCACGACATAATGTCATATTAAATAAATGCTATGCTATGCTAAGTGACACGACGGCTGATAAAGCAAAGTGGCAGTTTTGAAATGCTAAATAAATGATTTACTTGCTTTTGTGTTGATTTATGAATTCCCAGATGACCCACAAGAATAATATTATTTTGTTAAATTGCTGTGTGACTGAGTTTCTGAGTTTTACAAAAGTAAACAGATCCTGAAAAGTAACATGGATACTGACTTAACACCATTATTTTAATTGTATTGCATAAATAAATAAATATGAAGCATAAGTTTATATGCTTCCTTATATACCCATCCTCTGGTGCCCTTAATAGCAATAAAGCATCTCTTGTTCTTCTTGAGCTAAATGCCAGGGTCTGAACTGACCATTGGCCAGACATAGTTTCTATGATGTTGATTTAAGAACCCTGCTATATCTGCAACAGTTTTCCTAGCTGTGTACCTTTCCTTGGTGCCTAAGACTGTTGAGGAATGGTAAAAGCATGCCTATGACAGCGTAAGGTTCATTGTCACATGTATAAAATTCAGGGGACTTTTATAGCAGCAACTGCTACACTAGAATTGGGAAATATAATTCTCCAGGTAATCACAAAGATAAAAAGAAAAGGATAAAATGCAGAATTAGAAACAAATATATTATTTCCAAGCAATATAGCAATAGTGCAGGAGAGAGGGCTGAGAACTAGCATTTGTTGTGTTGTGACTGTGGTTTCAAGGTTCCCATTAAGCCCAGGAAAAGGAGAATTGCAGGAGTCAGATGTGAATGTCACAGCCAAGAAATGCTGTCATCTGCAGGACTGCCAGTTCATTGGTCTCCAGGGTTGGAATTGTAGAAGTGGTTTTCTAGTTTGAAAAATCTGAAGATGTAAAGGGGTAAAAAAAGGCGTCCTGAGTCTTTCAAACTGTTTGATAGCTGATGGCTGGGTAATGGAAAGAAGACGGGAAGAATGCTTTTGGATAGCGTGCTATCCCTGCAGATCGTGCACATTTATTAGGCAGAGGAAAAGTTTTTACAAGAAAGGAAAAAGAATGTGAGACTGAAGATTGTGGACATGCTCTGTGGAGCCCGAACTACAAAACAAAAGAAAGTATGTAATGAGGTTACCTCATTATTTCATAAACATTGGCTCTACGATTCATTCTTTCTGCAAAAGCTATGAGGGGAGGCAAATTCCTCAGATCCCCTGTGAAGGAACAGCAAAAACACTGACAAGCAATCCCTTGAAAATAAGTGAGGTCATTCATTTTAGGGCTCTCTGCTTCTGACATCTGTGGTGATTTGAACGACTTGGAATAAATTCAGACAGATAATCCACTCGCAGCAAACACGTATACGGAACTTTTTAGCCCATGTTCCCACATAGCTTGCAGTTTTTGCTTGCCTTACAGAAATCCTTTTCCATGAGAAGCACGCTTGCTGAAGCATGGCGTGACGGTCATTATGGTGTCTTTGTGGTTCACACTGTGCAAGCTGCCTGCTCCCAGCTGGAGCCAATGTAGTTTGGTCTCTAAAGACTTCTCAATCTACAAATCTGAGTTATCACAAACAAAATAATGGCTGGTGTTTCCTTTTAAATTGTTAAACCTCGATTTTATGGACAACAGTTTGTAGCACTTCCTTTGAATACCTGGTGAAAGTAACTCTTAGGTTTCATTTATTTATTTATTTTTCAGTAGGCATCTTCTAGGCATCTGAGTATTTCAGGTTTTCCTCAAGGACTCCATTGAAAAGAATATACAATAGAGAGTCTGTTGTTCTATAAGCCACTCAGCTAATTAGGAAGCAGGCTCACTGCCTGCCTGGTGAGTACCCCATTTTTCTTGGCTTCCAAACCAGTGACTGGGTTTTCAATGTTTGATGTGTCGATAGACATCACGCACCTTGCCCAGGGCCTCCTTATTCCTGTTAAGTTGCCAGTCCCACTGCATTGTCTAGCTTTGGTCCATTTTACTCCTACTTTACTATCAAGTGACTTCTTAGGGAATACCTTCATTCATTTTGGGAAACAAACCCACATCAATAAGTATAATAATTTGTCAAATTTTGCTTCTTTTAAGCCATTTTTACCTGTCATCAAATTCAAGTATTATAATTCTGCAGATTAAATTCAGTCTTGTCAAATGTAACACTGATTATTTGTGATTTGACTACAGGATGTCTTTTTCATTGAGAGACTATAATGTCATAAGCCCCTAGAAAACTGCTTACTGCAATTGCTTTGCCCAAACTACTTTCTCAGACTTTCCTGCAAAAAACCAAATATCTTATTTTGGTGTTAATCGGTGTAAAGAGAAATCTGCTAATGAAAACTCTGATTGACTACTGGGCTCAATTTTTGTTAGCCCCTGCATGTAGCCTTGGCCTCCCCTTAGCGTAAAGTGTGTTGAGTGATAGCAATTTGAATAAAAGATGAACAACTAAAATGTTTCCAGCCTTGACAACTAGGAGAATATGAAGCCAGCCTTTGAGAAAATGGGCCAAAGGATGCAGAGGACAGACCTCAAGGATGACATGAAAAAGTTTGCGTATTAGCTTATAATATGCCCTGATAAAATAATCAACAAACATTTGGATAATATGCAAATGAATCTTGAGGGAGTATAGCTACGTAGATATGTAATTTTGGAAGTCATTGAGATATACATGTAATTAAAAGCCAGAAAGTAAACAATATAAGCCTCGATGTCTCAGTAAGAAAGGTAACATGGAGGCACAGCCAAGGACACAACATGATGAATGAACACTGGTGTCAGATTCAGAATATGCAGAAGAGCAACTTGTAGAGAAAAGAACTCGGTTACCTGTTGAAGATGGAGGAAGCACACATCAGAAGCTAAAATGATCTTACTGCTTTGAAGACAGGCATCTATTGGTGTCTTGTAATGTTTGTAAGTCTGTTTTCACAGTTAAATTCTGATATGAAAAAAAATGTAACAATAGAATTCTAACTAATCCCAGGCCAATGGCATCTAGCATTAGTGCCTTGTTGATTTTATTACAACAAAATTCTCTAGTATGAATTATTTAGTATAATGACTTTCTCCCGTCTTGTATAGAGAGTAGTTCTTCACATATAATGAAAAAATCATAAGAATACAAACTGGTTCCATGAAGGTTGATTTAAGTTAAAAAAAAAATTCATTCTCTAGGGTCATAGTGGTTTATCCAATGTGAAATGTGTTGTGCTCTGCAGAAGGTGGGCTCTGGGGTGTGCATTTAAATGGAGCTAATGGATTTCTTCTGTGCCGTCCAGCCTGGGGAGAAATGGGAAAGTCAGTGTAACAGAGCGTGCAGCCGAATTGCTCACTTAGGTTCTCTGGATTGTAATAGTGGAAGTGGTGTTTTTCTCCCTTTCTCTAAAGTACTCTTCTTTTTTTCCCATTGCCATAATAATTTTTCTAATATGGCATATGCTCTGCCATATCTCTCTTCCTTCAGACCTACCTGTGTCTCTACTCTACCTTCTTGCCTGCTTTTCCCTCTATCTTTTACATTTTTTTCTTTTTCTAATGAACTCTGGTCTCTTCAAGATGATGCAAAGAGGTGTTCATAGGGCCCTTAGACCTGTTTCCGATGAGGATGAGGTGTTTTCTGAAAACCAGAAATGCATATGAAGAGCTTTAAAACATGGCCTCCTTGAACAGGGAAAGAAGAACTTGACATTCTAGAAGAAACTGGTGTGGTTTGTATCTTTATTTTATTTTTTAGTGCTTTTTACTTTATATCGGCTTCCTTGCCCACTCTCTGTGCCTCCTGCTTTTTTTTTTTTTTTAGTTTTTTGTTTTTATTAATTAATTAATGATTCTGAGAATATGGTAGATTTGCTGCCCACTTAGGTTTTTGGTTCAGTCTGTGCATTCAGTATAGAAATCATGTTTTTTTTTTTCATATGATTCTTAGGAAGTGACCAGTAGAACCCTCAACAAGGATAACAGAAATCTTAAGTATTCTTAGGAAGCTACTTTTTTTATAAACATCTTTTATACTCTCTGTGCATACCAAAACCTGAAACCCATACTATGTTGTGTGTGATCTTCTTCATGTGAGAGAATATTTGGTAGGCCTGCCTTCTTTCTTTCTTTCCTTCCTTCCTCCCTCCCTCCTTCCTTCTTTCTTTCCTTCCTTCCTTCCTTCCTTCCTTCCTTCCCCTGTATGATGAAATAAGACTGACTGCTTCTTATGTTCAAGAATCTTGTCTCTTATTTGTTCATTACATAAACAAGCAGTAGAAATGCTGTCATGAGTGCGATCTTGGATGTTAGATACACTTGAGTTCCAACTATTTGAAACATCTCACCATGAATAAGTTCCTTAACTTCTGTTATTGAGGGCAATGGGTGTGTGAAGTGTGTAGGCAAGACCTAATGTGGACTGCCAGCTCCCCAGTGGACTGCTGTACCCTGTTCTCTCTGTGGACTTAGATCCCATTTGAAAGATGGAAGTTGCTTTGTGCTACACTCTGAAGATCACAATAGGGAGACACGTTAAACCATCTGAAGCTTCACTTGCCATGTGAAATTATTATCATCTTGTAAGTTATGTATTGAGATATCACTGTGACAACTTAGACCTATCGTAGTTAGCTAGTATATGCTTAACCCTCGGTTTTTCTGATCTTTTCAAGATCAAAAGCACAGAGCTGTGAACATCAGGGACTCGTGTTTCAGTGAAGAGTGTAAATAATTACATGCATGATTCTTTTTTAAGGTAACTTGCACACTCTGCTATCTATTTGCTAGTTTCAAACTCAAACCTTTATGAATTGTTTGGGAGGAGGAAGAGAAAGTTAATTTAATAGGAAGATTGTAACATCTCTTTGCTTAATGCTGGTTGGATGTATAAGTGAAAATAAAATTACAGAAAACCTATCTCTGCAAATTTAATCTGCTTGGAAGGACTTTAATTACTCAGAAGAAAGAAGAACCATAGGACAGTAGAGCCTTCACTCACTGGGGCATGGGAATTGGGAAGATGGGATTTTTTTCTTGCTAATTCTCTTTGAAAAGAAAGTCTGTGTGTTTGTAATTGCCATTTGTTGCCTTCAGTAATGTTGGTTCAAACAGTCCTTACTGGGTTGATGGGGATTTGACAACAGTCAGTGCTCTTTTGGACCTGAATGATTCATAACATCAAAGATTTAACTCCAAGGGGTTTATTATCTAATAGATTCAAAGAGATATTAACTTATGAAAACAAAACAACAATGTTAGGAAATGTGTAACCAGCTAGAAATAAATGAATTATTTAAAGATTAGGAGTCAGGGGACTGCTGGCTACCACTGAAGTGTGTCTTATGGTGGAAATTAAACCTAGTGCACAGTCATAACAGGGCAGAATATCAACAAGTCTACAGGCACAGCATTGGAAAGAGTTTTATACAAAAGGCAGGGTCAGAGCAAAGATGAAATATGACAGGAGGGGGTCAAGTGAGGTCTCTCATGGGAGTGTGACCTGAGGACTTTAAAATCTTACAATTTCACTGCTTCTTTATGCCATACTGAGATTCTTATGAGGACACCCAAATCATCAACATATTTGATAGTGTTTGTAAAGCTATTCCTCAAAGCCCCAACTATGCGTAATCACGCTATAGGATATTACGCTTACAAATGTGATAAGAGCCTTTATAAGAAGGGAGGAGAGGTCTATACTGTGTCTGTGTTGTATTATTAGAAAAGAAAAGAGCCATCTACAAACCCAGATTCTTAGCAATCACAAGGTTCTATGAGAGCCTTGTCTAAGACTTTCTAGCCTTGAAAACTGTAAGAAAATTTGCTAGTTCTTTTATTCAGCTTATCTAAAATATTTTTGTCCTAACAATCTAAACTAACTAAGACACTCCACTTCTCACAGTGCTGAGAAGGGAAATCAGTTCTCTCTTTGCTTGGAGATTATTTAAACTCCCAGGGAAGACCAAACTCAGGGAGAATATATATATGTACTTCAAAATCTGTCATCTTGCATTTCCCAAGATTTCTAGATTCATAAGGAAAATCAAGAAGATTCTTAGTCTACCTGAAAGACTTCTGTACCTAGTATGAGTTTTTTATCAAAAAATAATTGGAAGTATTTTAATTCAATTATTTATGGAGGAAAGAAGATTTTGCTTCTTTTTTTTAAAATGAGGTTATCCTAGTTTGGGGGGAGATGATTCAATGAGCAGAATGTTTGCTTCACAAGCATAAAGACCTACATTTGCATCCCTAGAATCCATGTAAAATAATCTGTAACCCTAGTACGTGGAGCAGTGGAGACAGGATCTCGGGTACTGCCTAGTTGGCCAGTCTACCCAATCAATATGCTCCAGCTTCAATGAGAGACCTTGTCTAAGACAATAAGGTCAGTAACAGTAGAGGAAGATTTCTGACTTCAGATTCTCCCACAGGTGCCTACAAGGTATTTACCCACTCCTGTAAGCACACACACACACAGACACACACGGGGGGGGGGGGGGGGGGGGGGGGGGCGAGAAGAGAGATTCAGGTCCTTGAGGACCTGAAAACGATTCTGCTATTCTGCCTATAATTTCTGAGTAAAGACTGACTAGTTGAGCTACTTTAGCTAAGTTATACTAGATTTACTGTGAATTTTGAACTTAGGGGTAGAAGATTGAGAAATGTGTGATTATTGTGATGGACATTGTGTGTGCAGATTCTTGAGTGTTACATCAGTGCCCACTAGAAAGTACCCACCACAGAGCAGATGCTGGTCAGCATTATCAGACAAAATGATGTAATCAGTGGGTGTCAAGCAGCTTCTGTCCTTAGCTATGGTTGTGGTTACGTAATCGACCATGAATAGAGAACATCAAAGCAAGAGGTGCATGCATGAATAAACTCATCTGCTTGCAGACCCTTTCTCTAAACTCAGTGAGCATCAAAGATTGGTCCTGAGTCTTGAATGGAAGCCTTGGGACCACTGTGAAGGAAGTTGAGCCTGTACTTGCTAGCAAGTATATCAGGCAAAACCCATAAAGAAAGAAACCCAGGCCATGACAGTGTGGTTTGGAATGAGGAGCATCCAGAGTGTTCAGTTGAAGAGGGAGATGATGGAATCCATTGTTGCTTCAGCAACAGGCCCTGTGCTTCGGGTTCTTACCCAGACACCTACTGTGAGAAATAAAGCTGAAAAGACAGGGACTGTTGGCTTATACATTAGAGAATGTGAATTTTTATGTCTCAAAAAATAAAGAACATTACCAGTTAGGAAAGTAATAAAAATCATATGTATAATTTGTACAAATGCTGATTTTCATAGGAGGAGGTCAGTAAAATCATTAGTACAAACAGGAAGTCACATACATACACACACACACATACACACACACACAAGTAATGTGAAAAATTAAAGACTAAAATTTGTAGAATAAACTTCATTTCTCTCAATGATTGGAGTAATCAGTGTTTCCTCGGCCATTTTCTTAAAGTGCAGTAAAATCACAAATTTTAGGGCCCTTTGGTGAAAACAGTATTATTAAAATGATGTTCAGTTTCGGCCTCAGTACAAACACACAAAACAACATTATCATCTGGGGTCTAGAATCATCCCTGAAGAGTAATATCAGTGACTCTATATTATCCCAACCATGGGATAAGTTAAAAATTGCATAACACTAGTCAGTGAGTCAGTCACCAATACAAAGATACAGCCTTAGTTCTCTCTGTCAGAAACTTCACACTTTGAACTAAGCTGTCATAATAGCCATTGACTTTTGTTCCAAATGAGGAAATTAAACAACAAACAGTCCTTTGGTAATTCCCTTCTAATTATCTGCTGTGTTCTCAAATGAGGAGTCTCAGAGTATGAGCATTCAGTGCTCTTTAATTTTAAAAGGGTGGCAAAGAGAATCCTTCTCTTTATTATTTGCTTCTACAGTATTTCAGGTGATTGTTGATAGTTCAAATCAAGGTGCTTGGTGGCTGTGGCTCATATTAATGATTACATGCAGTGTAATAAATACAAATTTAACTGTCTATCAGGTTTGAAGAATGGAAAATATTACATTCCTTCTAAAGTAAAGGATCAAAAATAAAGTACTGTAATTCAAAGAGGTAATTTACTTTTGAGGGGGATTTTTGCTTAGAAGTGAGAAAATGTCTCAATTAACCAGTGTAGAGTTGCATTTGCAATGAGGGAAATGACACCTTGGTAGTTGTACTGCCTATATAATGTAAATCAGGAGCTGAGATGTACTTTATTTTAAATTGCTCTTTAGGACTGTTGAACTCCTGTTGATTTATATACAGGATTGATGTCAATATGTTCTTTCTGCCTCCATTTTCTTTGATGGGAATATTAATCTTTGATTACCTCCCATAATAATGATTACCTTACCATAATCATAAGAGTAGGAGTTTACTAGAGTATACAGCTCATTTCTGATTTTTACTTTTTTCAACAATAGGTTTTTACTTTTAAAGTTCTTTAAATTTCTCTATTTTGGAACTGTGAAGAGGAAGCATGGACTTTGTAAGATAATAGTGGTCAACCATATTCGAGTAACCCTATCTTATTTAAACTCATCCATAACCAAGGACTCAGAATCATCTTGAGTCTTTAGGTTGACCAGATGCCCTAACATCTGTTCTTTTTTTCCTCTGATCATTTCTCAAGCAAGCATCATTCTTTTCTTATGTAAAATCTAGTTATATATGATACATAGTTATTAGAAATATGCGACTTGTAAGCCTGAGATATTACTCAAGAAAACTATTGATACAATAAAAGAAGAAAATTTTTTCATTGCTAATGTAAAAGAGTTTGAAGTTGCTATTCTTACCTTCAGACAAACAAACCATCCAAAAAAGTAACAAATTGAAAATCAGATATTTTTTCATGGGGTCATGAGAAAACAGATTGCCAACTCCAGCTCTGGTGAGATGAATACAGACAGGAACAATAGAGATTTATCAATTGTGAGTGAGTTGATTAAGACACATACATGTGTGAACATTTCCTTTGTAGTTTTGAACACTTGCTAGATTCAGAGAACAGATGAGCTTGAAAGAGAGAATGTCTGGAGGCCAAGCTTAGGAACAGGGACCAAAATATACTAAATACCCAGAAAAGCAAGAGAGAGGGAAGTAATGTGCTGTGTTATATATTCTCCTTCTCTTTATCCCTAACAGTTATCAATTAAAGATTGTATTTTTTTTAAATATGTACCAATTCTTCCTTAGGTACATTATCCACTCTATCCTTATTACTGTTAAATTTTGCCAATTAAATGTTAGAAACTGGAGTGTCAGCATCTGCCCAGTTTACTGAAGGAAGGTGAGAAATCAGTCAACTTTGGTTGTAAGCCAACAGAATTATAGAGTTGTTTGCTTTGATTTTTAAGCCAACAAAATTTTAGAGTTATTTTTATTAAAGACTATCATGATCTATAGGTACTTGTAGATATTCTGATGGTTAAAGATAATACACTATATTGAAAATAGTTGTTTGCTTGCTTTTTATAAACCGGTAAATAGATGACATTGGATATTTATGAAGATTTTGTAAATGGTGTGCTTGTTAATAATTAACTGTATCCACATAGATACAGCCCTCTAGGTCATTCAATAAGGACTTTTGCTTAAGCCATGTAGTAGTCGCTTAACAATCTGTGTGCTTCACCAAGATGATTATGGTAATGAATAAGGAAAACACTTCTCATGAATGTCTGTAAAGTGGCCACAAATAGGATTAAATGGTTAAAAAGTATCTGCGTAACTATTAAAGATAGAATTTGTTGTAGATATCTGTGACTAAATTCTAATTCTCTTCAGTAAATTCTTTGCTGTTGCTTGTTTTTGATATTATAGCCAAGATTTCTTTTTGACTTCAAATTCTATAGAAAATTATAACCATGTTGTATTTGTACCAGTATGCTTGTTTTGTGTGGGGGGGCTGGTCGTATATGAGCACATGTATGTATAGATGTGCACACTTATATGTGCAGAAAGGTTTGATGAGAACATTGTGTGTCCTGCTGCACCACTGTCTACCTTATAACTTTAAAACAATGTATCTCATTATACTTAGCATGAGGATGAAGACCAGCAAGTCCCAGTGAAAGTCCTCACTTCTGCGACCATACCTATCTTTTTATTTGTTTGCTAGGTATTTAAATTGAGATCCTCAGGCTTGCATATCAATGCTCTTATCCACTGAGCCATCTCCCCAGACCATATGCTACTTCCTTGTTCTTCTTGTTCCTGTTCTTCTAGTTCTTCTTATTGTTGTTCTTGTTGCTTTTCTTTCTCCTCCTCCTCCTCCTCCTCCTCCTCCTCCTCCTCCTCCTCCTCCTCCTCCTGCTCCTTGTCCTCCTCCTCCTTCTCATTCTCATTCTTCTCCTTCTTCCTCCACTCTTGGCAGAAATTTCTCAGTACCTCTATTTAGAATTGCTCAAAGCGAAATTTAAATTCAATGGTTATCATCTATATTAAAGAATTTTTCTTTTCAAAATGAGTTCAGAATTACCTGAGGGCAACTCCTACTACCAAGACATAACTTCTTTCATGGTGTAACATTTCATTTAACAACAAAAGTGTTGAAAATAGGGATCATGATAGTGATCATAAAGACAATATAATGGCTGTTCTTTATTCAGGTTACACAAAGACTCAGGAGCCACACTTTGTATTTCTTAAGAACTGGCTAATCCAAGTCTCACCGCAGCATTGTTTACTGCCACCAGAACGCAGTGTTTTCATTGTTCTAATGTGGACTGAAGACCCATGGTTTTCCTGAAGTCCTTAGGAGCTTCAGTGTTAAACTGGTACTGCTATGACATCCAGTTTCATGCACTACTGTGCAGACAACTCCTATCCTAGAGTCCCAAATGATCAATTCCCTTGTATATATTTATTTCATCACTTCTACTCTTCTAGAGAACTCTCATTAATACATGTGCTAAGTATAGTACACAATAAAATATACACTACAGTAGTCTCAGAGATGTAATGAATGAGTACAGAAAAAGCTAGCCACAATTAAAGTTTGACCTCCATGAGAATAAGATAACTCTGTTCTAGTCATTTGCTTGTGTTTTTTGAGTTGTTGTCTATTGGAGCAGTTTATATGTAAAATTAGGTTAGTTATAAAGCAATGATTCTAATATTATTAAAGCAGATTTAAAAAAATTCTAAGCTAGTGGTCAGAGAAAGGAACCAGAATATATGTAGAATATAAAGACCCCAACCCAAGAGTTGGCGTGCAGTCCCAAAGCCAGAAATGTCAATAGAAACCTACTATATCAGCTAAACATGAGGACAAAGCCCAGTAGACATAGAACCTCCTTGTCACTCCGCATTCCATGTACCTGGTGACCAGTTTAGAGTCAGAAAACTCATTTCCTGTTATGAATGGCACATAGCAACATTCATTGAGGTGGACTCAGCATGTAGAATAGACTGTAACTGTAGACTAAGGCCTTAAGCATGAATTATGTCATACCAATGTTTAATCCTGGTCTATTTATTCATTTAACCACTTTACTACTCAGTTTCCTACATTAAAAAATAGTGATAATAATGTACATACCTAGTAAGAATTTATTATTATGCTGCTATACATTAATATATAGACATGGCAAAAAAAAACAAAGAAAAAAATTGTGCTATAGTAGACAATGAATAAGTGATCCAAATATGTTTACTCACATTATCAATAGTAAAGACGCTCTATAGACATTTATTTCATGAAGATACTACCAGAAATTACAGTTATTAGAGTACCTAACAGTTTTTTTTTCCGTATCCCTTTGTTCTTGTCATAACTGTTCTGCTATTTCCTTCAGGTAGATAACAATGATAGTACCCTGAATGACTTTCTCTCACTAGCATCCTTATTAGATGCTCTACAGAAGAATATCTCTGTACCTCTGTAAAGGTTTGGAAGCTTCACACTGTCTTAGATTCAAGTCCTTTCCAAATGTCACCCGTTCCTCATTATCACTCCTTCCTTTATCCACTTAATACTCGACTTGTCTGGTACAGCTTCTTATATTTTGGTTTATTCATCTTTACATTCATACCCTGTTGTTCATCTTTCTAGTCATCTTAGCCTTACAAAAAAAAAAAAAGCATGGATCCAAACACATCCCTTTCTGAACATTATCAGTGGTTCTTCACTTCTTATTGAATAAATAAAGCACACTAATAATGTTAGCATAGCATTCATGGTTGGTAATAAATTAGCATCGATTTTTTGTATTATATATTTTTCTTATCAATATTCTTTTCAATTTTACATCTAAGAAAATCATTGTTTACTTTTGAAAATAGTTCCTCATGTTTCCCTACCATGACCATTAACTACACAAAGCTGAAGACTGTGTTTTTGGAAGTAATTCTGGGTAAATGAGATTATAAGAAAAGGCTTTAAGTTAATATCATGGAGACCCTGTAATAAAGGACGATTCTAATAATGATATTTTTAAATCTCATATAAAACCATATCAACAATTTGGTCCCTTTATGTCAAACCCTGTTCAATTTGTTATAGATGTTCTGACCTCTAAAATTTGGAGAAAATGAATTTCTCTTGTGTAAGAATTCTAACACAGGTTGTTTTGCTGTGACTGTCCTAGTTAGCAGATGTGTCTATATACACTGTTTTGCTTTTACCAAAGATTAATTTTTTTCTTCTCTAATAATATTTAATATGCTATGAATTATATTTCTCAGGAAATTAAACTTAAAACATAACACTTAAAACATAAGTTCCTCAAGGGGAATGACTCAGTGCAGTAACCTTTCTATTTTTCAATATGTCATAATGTATTATACACAACCAGTGCTTGATATATATTCAATTAATGAAGAAATGAATGAAAAAACAAGAATCCAAGACAGAGAAAGGAAACAATACAAACATCTTCTGGAGAAAAGCAGTAATTCTAAGGATGAGTGTTTGAAGACGGTGTTCTGGCATGACCCCGCATTGTTTTATTTACTCACTTGAACGTATCCTTTACGTTCATAACCATTCTCCATATTCAGGAATCATGTTAGATAACTATATAAAAACACACAGTTTTGTTTTTATCAGATATTAATCTTTTCCTTTCCCGACACCCACACAATATTGATGAAAATGTTGATAGAGCTGAAGGTGCAAACTTCAACAGTTTCAGAGGAAATTTAAAAGTTTTCAGAGGGGCAAAAAAAAAATGTAGTTTCCCTGCAGCTAAATTCTTGCCAACTGCATATCAGTATTTGTAATCTGGATAGCTGGAGTGTTTTTGTTTAGAAAACACTGAAGATGTTATGAATTTAGGAATGAGACGAGAGGAAGTTTGTTGAATTAGCATATGCATGCTCACATCTGCAGAAGAGAGCCCGAGAATGCTTGGAATATTACATCCTTGCAAGGATGTGTGGGAAGGAAAGGAAATGAATTGAAAATGGAGTTCAGGGAGGGGATATGCGATGGATGCTTGAGTCTGAGATAGCATTTATTCTACCAACTTCTGCTCTAACAGATTTTCTTCTGCTGAGTTACTCTTACAATTGGAATTCAGCAAACAGCCAATAATAATGATGGATTGTAATGCTGTCATGCCATCGTTAGTTATTACATGATTTAGTTTTTAAGGCATAGTCTGTTAGGAAACTATCACCATCGTTCTCATTACACATTTTCATATTTAAACCATATGAATTATATGATTAGTCACTCCTGAGTGCTACAATTACCTTCTATCCAAAAAGGAGAAGCAGTCTTCTCTTAGTCCATTTGCATAGCTCCATTAAAGACTTTAATTAAATTAAAAAAATTCATCAATGCAGTTTTTTCACTTAGAGATGTTTATGTTGGGAAGTCCAAAGTCGAGGTCCTGGCATTCTTGTGCGATGGAAGTGGCCTCTCTTCCCCCAAGGGAGCTGTGTTCCTTTACTTGTCAGAGAGATACAATTTATATCTTCATACCTAGAAGGCAGAGCCATCAGGAAGAGAAACGGACTCTATGATGCCATTTTTATAATCCATTTTTAAGTGAACTAACCACTTCCCCAAAGACCTTGCCAGTTACTACTACAGTGAGTTCAAACCAGAATTTGAGAGGGCTATGTATTCATAACCTACCATGCTCTGTGTACGTTCTCAGGTGGTAAAACTTTGAGATATGGGACAGAAGAACAAAGAATGCCATCAGTTCAGCACTTTCAGGGGAGTTGAGAAAAAGATCCTGTTTATTTGTAAAATTTAAATAAATTCTTACTAAGAGTTCTTTCAAAAATTCATTTATTTATCATATAATCATGTATTGAATATGTACGATAGGTAAGGAAGAAGCCAGTGAAGGCAAGCCAGTTCTTCCTCTCTTGGACTCCCATTTAAACAAAGGAAAAAAGGGGGTAAGGAGACATGGGGCAGGCTGGGGAAAAGGGAAGGGAAGCCCTAACACAAAGTTGGGGATCACTGCATTGTAGGATTTGTTCCTTTGATCAATAATAGGTGTCACATTCTGTTTTAGGCATTCAAGAAATTTTTTTCTCCCTTCTCATTTTTTTTAAGTTGCAACCTAGATATTGTAATTTAACACTGGTCTCTGAAATAGTCTAATTTTGACTCGTAGTATAAACTTCAGGCCAATAACGTTTTAGATCCCAATTTCCTTTGAATTTCCCTTTCAACAGTAACAATCACCACAGCCCCCTACTGTTTCCCAAGAGTGTAGCATGTCAGAACTGTCTCTGCCTCCTACCCTTCCTGTAGCCACGGAGTGACAATCAGACTGCATGCTTAGGAAAACAGAATCATTAAATTAGGGCCTAATGAAAGTCAGGCCATGGCAATACATAATATAAACAATATCTCCTTTGAAAAAGAGAAACGATCATATAAAAAAATCAAAAGACAAAAAAATAGTGATTTGATCAAACATGCTATTCCAATTTCTCTTTCAACAGTTTGCATTTTTTCAACCATTTCTTTATAGAGATTAGAGAATTGGACTAAAACCATTGCAGAATCACAGCAGTCGAATCTACTACAGTGGCCTTGAGCCAAGCATTTTCTATTATGAGTCTTGGCACAAGGTGTTGCTTTGAGAGTACGGACCTGCCTCTATGTATGTCAGGCAAACCCACACTGCATTCTTTATAAGGTATGGTCTTTATTAGGACTTGGCCCTTTGTATTGCATATAGTTCACATATATTGGCATAACTCTCCAAGGATTTACTCAAAGCATGTCCTAAATACTACGTTCAGTCTGTGATATAATTATCCACCCAGACCCAAATTACATACAATGGAAATGTAAAAATTTTATGTTTTACACATTCCAAAAAGGAAAGGGAGGAGTGCTCTGGGTTCTTTGCTTGTAAAATGTCATGAACATGATAGAATGGCTTCAGTTCAAAATAAATATCACCAGTACGGATCCTTAAGAAAAAGTACAGGGTTTCCCCCTGTAATACCCATCATTTAACAAGGTAAGAAAAACTTGGATGCATGCTCACATGGAGGATTCTGTGCTTTGCCAAGGCCATGCTGAAGAGAACGTTGAATGCGAGAAAGCTTGAGAAGGTGAGTTCTGTTGTTTACTGGGGAAGAGCGGGACTTGTGAGGAACTTCTGCAGGCACCACCCGTTCTTGTTGTTGCTGTCATTGTGTAGCTAAGGGTGCTCTCAGAAAAATGATTGACTTGATTTTCACTACCATTCTTGAGAGCAAAAGTGCATTTCTTTATTTCATAACTAAACTAACTAACTAAACAAACATTTCGTAACTAAAGTTGGGACCTCCTTCCCTTTACCTTCTGATGTTCCACATCATTATGAGCCCCATCCTCAAGTATTGATTTAAGGTAAAAAAGAAGAGATAGAGGCTATGGTTGTGATTTTTTTTTGCTTGTTTGTTTGGCTGGTTTTGCCTTTAACCCTCAAGAGCAGTTTGTAATTCTGCACTTTTACTTGTTAGCAAATTATGGGCAGTAGAGTCCAGAAATAGAAGTGGGAAAATGAGCTGGAAAGACTAATGAAACAGGGAGTGTCATTTATTACCACCATGACTACCTCCATCACCACCACCACAACCATCATCACCACCATCACCACCACCACCACCATCACCACCACCATCACCACCACCACCACCATCACCACCACCACCACCATCACCACCACCACCTCCATCACCACCACCTCCATCACCACCACCATGACCACCACCACCACCATCACCACCACCATCACCATAACCACCATCACCACCACCACCATCACCACAACCACCACCACCACCACCACCATCACCACAACCACCATCACCACCATCACCATCATCACCACCACCATCACCACCACCAGCAGCAGACAGCTCATCTGCTCCCTTGTCTAAACCTATTCCATTCAAAAGGAAGGATGAGAATTTCACTCTGTCACAATAGTAAGGATTCTTTTTTTTATGGTGTAAAGTAAGAGTTTAAAATTTGTAAAGCCTTTATTTTCCATCCTGTTAAAATAGATTTCTGTACAATTTTACAAAATGCACAAAATAGCTTTGCAAACATCAGAGGCTCTGGTGCTTTTTTAAAGGTGTGGATTAACTCATTGTCATTAAAACAGGGACTAAATCTATACTGTATTCATTTGGTGTGCATACAAATCACTTGGGGTGTTGTTATAATGATTAAGTTGGCAGTGCAGAGGAGATTCCCTGCCTTGATAATCCCCAGGTGACAGGGAGGTGCTGTTCCTGGACCACACTTTGTGTAGCCATGGTTGAAGACTCCAGGGAGCCCCTCTTATCTGTCTATGTAAAGCTCACACACATTGGACAAAAAGGAGTAGGGGTTGCTTAAAACTCATTTCTTCTGAGTGTTTTCTATATATATTAATCAAACATGCTGCTGGGAAATGTGCATTCTAGAATCTGATAATATAAATTTACTAACATTTTGTTTACTTGCACTGTAGAGAGAGAGAGAGAATTTTTGAAAAATAAATTTATTGTTATTTCTGGAATAAGCCTATCACTCTTACTGTTTTAAGAATGGCACACAATTAGCATACTAGACTAGTGATCTTTATCCTAGATCTCACATTGCTCTAATCTGTGATGTTGTTCACAAGCAGCTACATTTTCCTTTTCTCAGATTCTCATTTTGAGGCTCTCTAATGATGAACATGATCATATAACAAGAGTAAGGATCCGTGGCTGGCCACCAATAACTGTGACCTCTATGCTGACCACCGATAGCTGTGACCTCCACGCTGGCCACCAATAGCTGTGACCTCTATCTAACACCTCGGATAGGTTAGACTCACAAAAAGGGAGCTAAAAGCTTTCCATGATGAAGGAAGTGGGGATCAGAAAGATCCAGAGAAATTTCCAAAGTTACATGTGTTTCCCTCCTGCACTCACATGCCTTTCCAAATATTAGACTTTCCTGGTGGGAACATGGCTTTTTTTTTAACTTGGAAAATGACACAGATGTTTTGCGTTTACCACCTCACCCCCACCCTTACTTCCACCACAGTAAGGGTACAGAAATAAATGAATGACACATTTGGATTCTCACCTTTCATTTTGAAATTTCAAATAAGGCCATAAAATTCTAAAATTGTTTTGTGTGATTTAATTGTTCATATACTTCAAGGACACTAAAGGCTCCATGGAAATTGTCTTCCAGACCAAGGAGGGAGAGCAAAGCTCACAGCAGCATATCCCATAATATAGGTCAGTACAACTCACCCCTGGCTGCAACAGGGAATGACTTGAGGATCTGAAAAAAATTCTCCACCAGGAGCCCCACCCCAGACCAATTAAGTAAGAATCTGTACACAGTCTTTGAGTCTGGTGTGATTTTTAAATTTCCCCAGGTAACGCTTACATGACTCACTATGACTTTGCGGATCAAATTCAAGTTGGCAAGGTTTGTGTGGCAAGCATTTCTACCTGCTGAGCCATCTCAAAAAGCTCAGAAATGACAAAAAGAAAAGTTAGGAAAGTTACACAATGCAAAAGTTACACAATGACCATGTTTGTGGTAATTATTGATATGAATCAAAGACTTAGAAACCCTGCTTAGAGCAATCTAAACTAACTCATTTAAATTTTTATTTTTGAACTAAGAATTAACTTCACAAGTATGTGCATGTTGCCTGCATGTGTCTGGACAGATGCTGGTTTGCAGACAGGCCAGAAGAGGGCATTGAAGCCCCTCAAGCAGAAATTACATGTGGATGTTACCAGCCATATGAATGTTGGAATTGAACCCAGATCTTAGAAGAAGAGCAAATGCTTCTAACTGGTGAGCCATCTCTCCAGCCCTTAGTAATTACATTTTATCTAAAGTGATTAATTCTCAGGTAAGCACTGAATGGTAGGGATCCCACTCTTTCCATAGTCTTCAAAACTTATCTCTTGATGATATGATATATCCCTCAAATTATCAGCCAATAAGCCATTACACATTTTATGTTTCTACTGATGGACAGTAACTATAATATCAAGAATTATGAATTTATCCATCTTAAGGTATATATTAAAAAACACAGAGCTGAATAAATTCATGCTAATGCATTTAATGCCAGTGACACTGGAAGTAACTCACTTTTTTCTCTTAACTTGCATGACTTTGGTTCATTTGCTTATAACCTAGTTTAATGTGAGTTCACACACACACACACACTTCTCAGAGGAAATAGATCCCCTAAGGACATTAAAAAAATACTCTTAATTTCTCCATTGTTCTAACCCTTTCAATACTGAAAGGAAAGTGAGAATAGTTTTCTCAGGAGACAGATGTAACACCCAGGAAGAATAACTCATCTGTACAATGTACAGCTTAGAGAAAGGAGTCTATACCTCTCAGTAACATTTCTGTCCCTCTTGTGAGTAGAGCCACTGATTGGCCTTACCTCTGGGCTCTCTTTCAGGAATGCTTGCATAGCTAATACTCTTTGATTTGTTTTCTTTTGTTTGATTATGTGGAAATCTCACATCATGTACCCTTATCATGCTCACCTCTCAGTCTTGCCCTGTCCACCCAATCTCCTTCTGACCTACCACCCCCCTCAAACAAATAGAAGAAAGGGAAAAAATAACACAATAAAACAAAAAATAAGTATATTTTCTGTTGTTTCTCAACAGAGCATGGTCAAATTCCTCGTGGCCAATTCCCCAAGGGAAAAAGAGGAGAATGAGTCTTTCTCTGCCTGAATTCATGCCTATCAACTGAGGAGGGTTGTGGAGTTTCAGGAGAAGGATGTGGCCAGCACTCTTGACAGGGGTGGAGTCAGCTTTGCCCTACCCAAATGCCATTTGGCTCCTACTGTGAAGGGTAGGGTCACAGCCAGCTCTCTCATACCCCCTGGACATTAGTATGGATTCAGGTAGCAACTCAGACCAAGGACATCCTCTTGGGCTTCAGTGGTAACATGAGCTACATATATCAACATGGTCCTTGCCTGTATCAGGACCCACTCATGGCCCTCAGTGGATTCATGAACCTTGAGCCTCAGGTGTCTACTTATGCCACTCATATCATCGTTCCCCACCCCCAGGCATCAAAACTCAAGGTCATCACAAATACATGAGTCAGAGACACATACTGTATATGGCCACATAGATCTCAGGCTTCATTTTGTCTGAGGCAGCAGCATGGACCACAGACACCTCCCTTGGCATCACAGACCATGGTGGTCCTTTAAGGAGGTCCAATCTTGAAAATGAACACTTTCTCACCTCAGAACTCCACTGTTGCCTAGAGCAGGAGGATCCCAAGGCCAGATGGCAGGTTCAGGGCCTGGGTTGTAATCTGTATAAGCTTCAAGATGGATGTACACCATCCCACCAGCCCTCTCCATCCCATGTATGTTCATCATAGTGCTATGACCCAAGATGTAGGCTGTGGGTGTTTTCTGCCAGCCCACTTCTATCATTCTAAAATATTGTTTTCCCTAGAGAAGAACACATTATGTGTCACAAATGGCAGTTTCATGAGACTATTTTCAGCATATTCATGATGTCATTTCCTTAACAGTCAAGGAGAAACTGTGACTTCAAAATTTTACCAAAAGAAGCCCAGCTTCTGACTGAATAAGTTGTATAGCAGACTGAATGTGTATTTATTCTGTGAATTTTCCTATTCCTAAATATTGACTATGTAACAGAATGTCATGTTTTTAAGTTATCACACCCAAATGAGCCTATAGTCCAGGAAGCTGTGATATGCTTTCTGCATTCATTCCATGTCCCCAGGACATCTCTGTGACTTGAGTATTATGTGCAATGTTAAAGGAAAGCAGCCTGTACTCAGGACAATCCCTTACTATTTGGATTTGTCTTGGTGACACAGAGTCTCCTCTCTCTGAGAAGCATAAATAATCCCCTGTCTCTCTTATAATTGAGCTGCTGTCAAGAGTCAACTCCTGAGCCATGAAGGCCTACTGGCTCAGCCTAATGTTTCAGTATAGGTGTTCATCAACTTGAACTCAAGATTTCACAAGGCTGGGGCAAGAAAAAAATGGTTCAGTAGGTAAAGAAATTGCACAAGAGTGACAACTAGTTTGCAATCCCAGAACCAATGTAAAAGCCAGGAAAAAGTGACCATAGGAAGTTAGAGACAGAGAATCCTCAGTGCAAGACGGCTATTCACAGTAGCCAAAGTGATAAAACATGAACTCTGGGTTCAAGGAGAGGCCCTGTCTCTACACATGAGGCAAAGTATTATCCAAGAATACAACCAATTTAAACCTTGCCCTTTTAAATACATATGTGTGCATGTGCGTGGCCACACACACATGCAAATTTGCATATTTACAGGCATATATGCCACTCAAACATATATGTGCAAGATTAAAAAGTAGAACCCAACAGCATTCCTATGTAGTACCAACACCATATTTAATTACATCACTAGCTTTGGAACATTTTGCCTTCATACGCATAAGTTAGATCTATTGTGATGTGGAAAGCTTATCTTTTCCTCTTCCATGTATAGAAATACTAGACCCAAAGAGTGGTCATTAATAGAGAATTATGAATGTCTGTGTTAATTTCATTAACAGCTTGACTAAACTGAAGGATAATGACCATTGCAGTTGTAACAATCCAGCTTCAGCCACACATATGCAAACTCCAGAATAGATGTGGCTGATTCTTTCAGTACAGAATCCAGTCATTATTAAAGTCTTAGCTTCTATTCCTTTCATGAAGTGCTGTTTTTCCAGACTTGCTGTCTGTGGCCTAGGAGTCATAGAAACCAGTAGATTGGCAAATTAAAGATATCCATTTTTGATCTGTGAGTCTCAGATGTAAGTCACGGCAATGGATCAAACTGTATGAATCACTCATGTGAAATATCTGTTGTAAGAGCTCATTCTCTAAGAAGACTGAGTAGAATCAAGCTGCTGATCAAGCTTAAAATGTCCAAATTGCACCATTGTTGCCCAGATCCATCATGCAACCAGACAGCAGCCTATCCATCATTGTAGCCTGGCAACAAAATAAGGGATCTCATGTCTCAGATATAGAAATTATTAATGCATATTAGAAGCCTTTCTTCCTGCCAAGATTGACCTCTTTTGGTGAGAAAGCCCATCAAGCCTGGCTTCCAGTCAT
The DNA here is from genome assembly GCA_030674055.1 of Rhabdomys pumilio. Taxonomy (NCBI): domain Eukaryota; kingdom Metazoa; phylum Chordata; class Mammalia; order Rodentia; family Muridae; genus Rhabdomys; species Rhabdomys pumilio. The sequence continues at coordinate 11,169,923 of JANHMN010000001.1, forward strand.
TCTTGCTAAATAATATTGGCCCTTTTAAACAATTCCAATAGCCATGGGCAGTCTCACTGTTGGAGACATCTTATCATGTCATGGCATTGCTTTTCCAGGCCTATCATCTAACTGTAGTCATGCTACAGAGGCACTTGATCCTAACATATGCTGTAATGCGTCTTCTTTTTCTAAAACAGTTCAAGTGTGTTGATTCATTCAAGGTATTTAGTTCAATCATATAACCTGGGCTATTTTCACACATCTGATTAACTTAGAACTGCTCATACATCAACCTAGAATGATTTATGACTTTACTTTCCTCATCTTCTCCTTAGTAGGACAGTGTAGTAACAGAATGTCATTCCAAAAGAGAATATGGGCCCTAGTCACTTTTGGGGTAATAATCAAGATAAGTAGAGAAAAGACTTTGTAGTTATAATTTGAGAACTCATGATTTTTTTTTTGCTGACCACGCAAGGGCGTGATTTTTCTTCTTGACTTACACAGGTAGGTTGGCTTGTTTTTCAAATATTTATTTATATTGTATTTTTTCCTCTAATAATCACTTTGGCAATATGGATTAAAGTCAATAATTCAAATTGAATCCCAATGCCAAGGCTTACTAGGTGATCAGTCAGGAGGTCAACAAGGAGGCAATATCACCTTGTGCCACCATATTGAGAAAAATTCACCTGGACTCAGCTTGGTGGGTATACAAGTTATTCTTCATGCTAAGATATGCATATGAGCCCATGCAGTCTTCTTCTTGCACAGAAGTCAGAGATGTCATATGCAATGGATAACTACAAAGATTTCTCCACATTGATCTAACTTTGGTTGCTCAGCAGAGCCTCCTGAAGTGATACCTAGTTTTTAATTTATGATCTCAGGTTGCATATTTATCTGTATGAATAGATTATTTAACTATAAAATGCAGGAAATGGTTGTTCCTGCCTTAGTCCCCAAAGCTCTTCAGTTCAGCCTCTGTGTTCAGTTTCATATTGGATGATAGAATTGTTATAGATTTTCACCAGTGGAACAAGATGAAGTTTTGCAGTGTCTAATGCATCTTGCTGAGCCTTGATTAATGCCTCCAGCTGAGAGAAAAAGTTAATTCTGAAATTTAAGGAAAAAGCCACCTGGAGTTTTAAGAAGACCAACCGGTTAGTTCCAGGAATTTAACATTAATACTGCTGGTTGCCCTTACCCAGATGCTCAGAGTTCAGTAGATAGTAACTTTAATTAAATGCTGTATTATAAAAGTTGAATAGAATTGGCCGTACTTTTTGTCAGGCAGATAAATCAGAGTGGCCAAGAAATTTCACTAGAAGCCACAAAACTATAGAAATGAAGAATGGATGGAGTTGAGAGATGATTCTCTGCTAGTGTCCTATTTTTTTTATATGTCCCGCAAGTAGAAGGATGACTTTTCTTTCACATGAACCATCTTTTAAAAGTCATTTGTACTATGTTGGAATTCTTTTTCAGACAATTCCAACATCTAGATCACATATTAGCTCATGGTCTTGATTCTATGCTTAGCTTCCTGAATCATCTAATTGTCTATCCACTTACTTCCTATCTATCTATCTATCTATCTATCTATCTATCTATCTATCTATCTACCTACCTATCATCTATCTATCCATCCATTCATCCATCTATCATCTATCTTTGTATCTATCTATCTATCTATCTATCTATCTATCTATCTATCTATCTATCATTTATCTATCCATTTATTTCCACAATTTATGCCACCATCCAATGAACAAGTGTTCAAACCCTGAGCAAATGATGGGCACTCCATCTCAGATTGCAGGCCACATGATTTGTAGTGTGTTTTTCTTAGTGCACTCCACCATTCACATCGTGCGTACCATCTACATTAAGTTGCCCATCTTTCAATATATTTAAATATTTTAAAAGTTTATAAAATACATTTAATTATTTACAAAAGGACAAAATATAAGTTGACTGCCTTACTTATTGTGTCTATACAGATCCAAATATATGATCACGCAAAATGGCTAAGCTCAAGACAAGAACATAAGAATTTATTTTTAGCAGAAATGTTAAGAATATTTCTCCCAAAATACAATCTTAGGAGAATCTCAGTATTTCTCTAAATTTTATTTCTGATAAAAAGGGATTTGTATAACAAACTGAGGTATGTTGATCCTCACAAATAAAGTTTAAAGTTTCTAAGGCCTGTTAGCAATGAATTACATTGATCGTATTGAGCAGTAGCCCTTCTCCTTAAAATGTCTTCTTAATCATTACAGAAAAATTGCATCATGTGAAATTAAGCTTCAGTATTTTGTGTTCAAGTTTTGAATTCTCTTATTAAGTATATAAAACCTCTGTCTAAATATATCAAAATGGGAAAATATTCTTTAGTAAATAATTCTTTCTCTCTCTCTCTCTCTCTCTCTCTCTCTCTCTCTCTCTCTCTCTCTCTGTGTGTGTGTGTGTGTGTGTGTGTGTGTGTGTGTGTGTGTGTGTGT
>JANHMN010000001.1:11172421-11229405 GCA_030674055.1 Rhabdomys pumilio
TGTGTGTGTGTGTGTGTGTGTGTGTGTGTGTGTGTGTGTGTGTGTGTATGTGACCCTATGTGTTGGGGGATCTGTGTAGTACAACCATGGAGGTCAGGGGACAGTTTCATGGAATGATTGTCTTTCTTACCTCTGCTTGGGTTCCAGGGATCAAAGCCAAGTTCATCAGTTTTTGTGGCAAGTAATTTTACCATCTGAAACATTCCAACACTCCTCAAACTTTATTTAAAATAGTGTTATTATTATTATCATATATATGTATATGAGAGAGATAAAGAGAAGATAGATATAGATAAATAGATGACAGATAGATGTCAGATGATAGATGATAGACAATAGATATAGATAAATAGATGACAGATAGATGTCAGATTATAGATGATAGACAATAGATATAGATAAATAGATGATAGATGATAATTCATGATAGATAGATGATATATAGAGGATAGATAGATAGATAGATAGATAGATAGATAGATAGACAGACAGATGATAGAGAATGGGATGAACACATGCCACATTATCTCTGAGGAGATCCTAGGACAACTTTAAGAATTAGGTTCTTTTCAACAAGGAAACTCAGGCATAGCCCTTTGTGGCAAGCACTTTTATATGCTGAACCTTCTCTTGCCCCTGAAAATTATAGGTGAACATTCTTAGAACCCTTAAAGTAATATTTACATATAGACTCAGCATTTCCAAAGTTACAAAGAATAAGAAAGAATTCTTCAAGATCCCAGATTCTTTTTACCTCCTGTTTTGCCAAGAAGGGGTGGGAAGAGGGACAGAACTCAATGGCTAAATTACAAGCAATTTGGTTTGGGGTTTTTTGTTATTTCTCTAAATAACATACTTCCTCCAAGGCATTGGAGATATTTTAATAACTCTCACTGCGCTTTCTCTATGAAGCGGCTAATCAGCAAGCACTTCCAAGTGTAATTTAATGAAATGAGAAAAAGTAGTTAAAGAATTTATTAAGCCTGGGATTCTAAAGTATTCAAAAAATTCTATGTTGGACCAGCTGGCTCAAATAAGTAAGGATGATACATAAACCTAAGTAGATATGTGTCTATCATATTTTCAAATTGAAATACGAGAATGGCAGGACCTAAAAGATTCGTAGTCATTGAATGTCACTTGCAACTCAAATTGACAGACCGGATGGCAGCAAGGAATTAACTACAGAGATTATTTTTAAAGAGCATGAAGCTGTCAAAACCTTCTGTAAGGACTTAGAGTTGGAATGTCCTCCTAACTTTCTATGACTATACTCTGAAGCATGCTGTCCAGTGCTAACTGACCAGCATATAGGAAATCACATACTGATGGCTGACATGTGTTTAAAAAAAAGTTTGTTCATACAAATCAGTCTTCAGAACTCAAACCAAAATGAAGAGTTTAAAACTATGGGAAATATGCAAATGTCATGATAAACATTAAACCCCAAGGCACCCTACCAAGTTGATTAGCTGTGCTTAATGTAAGATCAAGGCAGATTCGGAATTCTTGGATTTGTTAATTAATGTAACAAATATTTGTTCTGTTCCTACTGTGTTCCAAGTCCCGTTCTAAGCACTTGATGCATCTAATCTTACTTTATCCTCAAGAAATATAAAACAAATTGAGGCAAAGATTTAAGGTGTGTGTGATAGGAAAGAACTCTTTGTCATGCATCTGAATTTACCTCTATTCTTCCTTGTAGCGACATAAATAAACACAGAGTTCATCAGTAATTAGTTTGAGAAATGCAAAACTACTATCCCATGCAGCTTATAGCCACAATCCACTTACATGAATGTCCCAATTACTAAATGCTTTTATATCCTAAACATTATCATAAGTCATTCACTGGATGAGAGAACAGGGAGGTGAGGCAAACACTAGCTGTGCCTTGCAGTCAAGCAATTCTCTACCACCTTCAGTAAGCTCTCATTCAGTAAGTCTTACTTTTAAACACTTATTATTAATTATTATTATCATCATCATCATATTATTATTGATATTATTAGTAGTAGTAGTAGTAATTTTACTTAGAAGGGTTAATACTCAAGTAGCCAAGATTACTTTGGATCTGCAAAATGATACTCACTTATAAAAAAAAGAAACATAAACCTACCTATCTGTACTTATGCACTTACCTCCCAGGCATTCCACTCTAGATGTTTGGTTTCTTTTCTCCCTTTGGAGTGATGCCAGCATTCAACAGCTTTGATGCAGAACTCTCCCTTCAGTGAACTGCTTCCTGTTGTGGACAAAGGTGATGATTGCAAATACTGCAGGGTGTCTAAGTCCTCATGTGTACATGCTACCATGATGTCAGTCTTTTAATCCCTTAGTACATGCACTACGAAGGATTTAGAATATTTCAAAGTTGTCTTGGACTGAACCCAAAATATAGGTCAGCTACCTTAGGCCAAGAAGTAAGTCATTGTCACTTAATCACATGTGTCAGAGAGGAAAAGGCAAACATCCTCAGGTTAGCTGACATTATTCCATTGGGAGAAGCAGAACTGGAAGCTTCTCTCAGAGATGTTGGCTGAATTACTGTTAATTCTCACCTCATTACTTGGCCTCCATGTTTAATAACTGAAAGTCCCCATTCTGAGTGTCTGAGATATGGGTACCTGGGAACCAGGAGGCAATGTAATTTAAAACAGAAGGGAGGGCTACAAATAAAACAATTTCCCTGAGATATAAATAGTCTCTTTTTGAGTGTAATCAGTGAAAGTTTACAAATAGTAAAAGCAAAAGTCCAGTTGATATTTTTTCAGATACAATTCCATAGCGAGTCTTCCTTGTGTGCATCGTCTTCTCAAACGCCTCTTTATGGCCTACTGTTTACCTGACTTGACCAATGTCCCTCTCTGTAACCTACAACAAATCTTATTTTGTCACCAGGTTTCATGACATCTATCATCAGTGTAGTTTTTACACTAAAATTATTTGTAGTATTAGAACTTAGAAAGTAATTTCAATTTTCATTCCTAACATGGATTAAACACCGTTGGGTTTTATCTCCTTCTTTATCATGAAACAACAGGGCTCTACAACCAAAAGATTATGAAGGAAGCTCTTTATGAATTTAAAATGTAACTGTAAGCCTCTGAGCCTATACCTTTATTTTCAAGCCAACCTAGTGGAGGCTTTATGTAGAATAGAGGAATGGGGTTTAAGTGACTGAGAATTACCCAGCATCTTTTGCAAAACATGACTTTAAGATCACTTTGCAAAGCATAGTATTGTAACTTTCTTTAATAAAGAGCGTGGTCAAGTATGTAAAATCATTTCATATTGTGGGAAAACCTAAACCTGACATTTTGCAGGAACTTGAAGGCCACCCAGGTGCAGGCTGGCACATAGGAACTGAGTCTTATTTAGAAATAGATGTCTTTACCTTTTGTTAAAAAGAAAAACAAAGCCATCAGGTAAGTGAGTCCAGAACACCAGCTAGGACGGGTATAAAAGCATCTCATGTAGAATCCAGACCTTTATTTTGGGTAATGATCTTCCCTTTGGGCAATGACTTATGAGCAAAAGAGATATGTGTCTTTCCCTAGTGAAAATTTTAACAGCCACCATGTGGTATGTGTCCCACACTTCAACTTATCAGATATCCTGACAGGTTGTGCTGAGAAGAAATGCCTTTTGAATTTCTAGGAGTCTACCTGCTGTCCTTGCTAGCGCAGCCTGTGTGGAAAACTGATCATGTCAGAATACGTGTGGACTTTTGGGGGTTGTTATTGCAGCAGAGCTTGCCCTCTACTGAGAGTTGCAAACCTCTTTGGGAAGAGGCGAGTCATGTGTCAGTTAATAAAGTTCCTGGTGGCTTTGGAAGCCCTGCAAAGTTTAGTCCTGAGAAATATTTTAGATTCGGTGATGTGAAGAAATTGGAGTGAGTATAAATTTCCATTTTAATAATACATCTAGAACAATACAATTTTTAGTAATAATAACTTTATTAGCTATCTGGCAGCATTCCTAATGAGAGGATTCTTTAGAAAATTATTTCCTGGGTCTATGAGGTAGCTCAGAGCATAGAAGTGCCTGCTGCAGAGCCCTGCTGACTAGAGGCGCACATGCATTATGTAAGCAAACTGTAATAATAAGGAAAATAAATTTAAAAGAAGAAATCTATTTCTAAGTTTCCCAACATTACCTGCCTAAAGAGTTCACTTGAAATTTATGCAAGACTTTTTTTTTAAGAATTGAAATTGATTATTGATAGGAAAATAAAAGTCAGCTATAATTTTGTTCTTCTGAGTTTATAAAAATGAAGAAGCAAAGATTTAAGCCAGAAATTTTACTAACAAATAATGAAAATGATGCTCTGCTCTGAATAATAAAAGAAAGAAAATGGGATTTCAACTATTTTTATACAACTTATTGTGTTCACTGAGGGCATGAGAAACTGTTCAGCGCTTTAGTCTTAGTTCTTGCTTCATGAAAGGGATAAAGGTTCTCAATAAAGAAGGCTGAAGGAGTTTGTCCCCATTACTATTCTTGTTGGCTAAAAGGCAGGAGTAAGTGATGTGTGTATAAAAAAATAATATAGAATATGTTCTATGGGTATATGATGAGGTATTGGGGAAGTGGATGTCTCAGTCGGCCCATGCAGACTCACCCCTTCCCCCTGAGGGACCAGCCACAGGAAGGTATAGTATAGGATAGAGTTTATTAGGGAGTGGGGAGGGAACTTGAGAGGGTAGTAGAGGCAGAGAGAGGCAGAGAGAGGGAGAGAGTAGAGAAGTGAGAAGAAGAATAGAGGCCGGCCATGAACACGTGGAGGGTGGGGGAAGGGGAAGAGCCCAAGAGGGCAAGATAGAAACAAGAGGCAAGAGAGCAGGAGAACAAGAGAAAGAGAGGAGGGGCCTATTGTTAGGTCACTGTGGGGAGGAGCATACCTTGGTTGTTGCCAGGTAACTCTGGGAGTGAAGTTTAGACAGAATGCTAACAGTAAGGACATACACCACTCACAGCTTTAAAAGATGCGAGCTCGGTGATGGATAATTTAGACAATTTTTTCTCTTTTTAATTATATCCTCTGAACGTTTGAATTATCATCTTACATGACTGTTACTATAGTAAAGTCTTATAAAAATAATTTTATTGCAACTAAAATCAAATTCCTGTTATCATCAGCTCCTACTGTGACTTTGGAGAAGTTGCATTAAGAAAACCAAATACTGGTGAGAACAGGAGAAATGGTCTTCCTCAGATATGAAGCATCCCAGTTGGTTATCCAATACCAAACACTGTGGTCAGCTCTAAAGACATGTGTACAAGTATCATTATACAGACTGTGCAGGATCTACTTCTATACTTAGATACGTACACGTGTACACACAAGCACGCACACACACACACACACACACACACACACACATCAACAACAACTACCACAATTAAAGAAAAAGAGGCTCAGAGGAGGAACATGATAAATTTATGTTATAATCTCCAAAAAGTATATCTTAAAAAAAATGTTGGGCCCAAATGCCAGTAATATAACTCGCATATCCCATGAGCACAAGCAAGTAGAATTTTGTTCTTCAAGAAGAGACCCTCCTTTTCTTCCTAGGTTCCTTCATAAAAATTGATATGATCCAGTGTTCTCCTGCTTCTTACAGTGAGTATGAGGGTGCCCAGGAAAGGGAAGGCTCTTTCTACCCAGCTTCTTCATCTCAACTTACACCCAGACCCCTGACTGGATTGTTTTTTTGGTTTTTTTTTTTGTTTTGTTTTTGGTTTTTTTGTTTTGTTTTGTTTTTGGTTTTTTTTTTTTTTTTTTGAGTCCATTAAGATGAAGCTGGCTTAAATTTCTCCACATCTTAATGAGTCCTTGGATTAAAAATCTTATGCCTGACAATAAATCTTCATTAACTAACTTTGTGTGAGATAAAGACAAAGCAAATGTCAGTGTTTCAGAGACTCTGCTCTTCATCAGGCTTCTTAAGACACTTTTACATAAGCTTTGCTATCAAAAAACATGAGAATCATTGCCCAAACATTCACATGGGGAAAGATTAACGGAAAATGGTAACAGCCAAAACCCCATTACTCTTCTGTTTAGAAAAAAGTAAGAAAGAAATTTACTAAATTTATTCAGTTGTACATTTTAAGGTTTTATTCTTCTTATCATTATTATTGAAAGTTGATAGAAATTTAAGATTGTTTTGTTGGACTATATTGTACATTTTGTTTGTTTAAAATGTGATGCAAAGTTCTAGTTTTATAATTCTTATGTTTATTTTTATTACATGTAGATTGTTAATATTAGGAGGAAAGACAATTTTTAAACAAAAAGGAGATATAAAGGAGAAATTTCTGGTTGTGTTATGTGATGTGGACTCATGTGATGGTTTGCTGAAGCAAACTCAGGTGATGTTTTGATGAAGCAGCCTCATGTGTTGTTTTGCTGAAGCAGGCATGTGATGACATGTAAGGTGAGAGGACATGTGATGTTTGGAGTATAAGTAGGACCCAGCAGACAGTGACAGTTTACTTGCATAGCAATTCCATGTAATGCTTTGTTGATCTTGAGTCATTGATAATCTTCTCTTCATTGAGAGAGCTATGGCAGAGAACTTCTCCTGACATTCTGGCCATTCTGATTGTTCTCATTGACTTGTGCAGATTTGGCAGAGGCCTGGCTGTTTCTACTGGATTGTGCCACCACTGCTGACTTGTATTTGGTGACAGTTTTTGAACTGGGCTGTTGGTATCCTGACACTACTGCACTGGACTTCTTGTATCCTGACAACAAAGGTTGGAATCACACCCCAAAAATATTTCTAAATAGGTCAACATCACCATTGTCCTATTACCCATTTTCCTCCCATACCTTTGGATGGTGCAGTAGAATGGGGGCTGAAAAATTTGAGAACTCTTATTACAGTATGGTTTGAAAAATCTAAACCTACAGTATGTCTGGCCCCTCTGAAGAAAGAACTTAATTTCCTTATAGTACATGCTGCTGTCTTCTCTTAAGGAAATTATAATTTAAATTAATCAAACAATTTATCTAATATATATACCTAGGCACTTCCTTCATAGTATCACAAGAACTACTCAGATTCAGAGGGATAAATAAAAGGAAAAGTGATGATTTAGGATTAACACCATGAAGAAAATTGCAGAAGATCAGCTGTGTTGACACATGCTAGTAATCCTAGCACCCATCAGACTAAAGCAGGAGAAATGAGGATTGGAGTCTATCCTGGGCTACAGAGCAAGACAGGAAATTGTTGGTTTTGGTTGTCAGTTTGACACAGTCCAGAAGAGCATCTCTGTAAGGGATTGTCTAGATGAGTTGGGCCCATGGACATACACACAGGGCATTATGCTGATTACTTAGATTGAAGTACAATGACCTGCTCCCAGTTGGAGCCATTATTAGCTGGATACAGAATTATGGGTTCTGGAGTAGAGGAGAGGGAAAGCTTAATATTAGCATGCATGCATTAATTCATGGTTCTCTGTTCTTGACTATAGATGTCATGTGACCAGCTTTCTCAAGCCTCTGCTGCTATGACTTTATCTAAAGTGTGCCCTCCCCATAGGCTCCTCTTTTATTGGGGGTATTTTATCACAGTAAGAGGAAGTAGGGCTGAAGCAAAGACTCAGTATCACAGTCAAACAAAATAAACAAAGCTCACATAAAATTTTTAGAGACTGAAGAGTAAAGAATCACAAGTCGAGAGAATGTCTTATGTATGTACACATGGTGAAAGATAAGCTTCATGGGGAAGTGAGGCCAATAGTTTTGCACTTTTGAACTCTGGAATTTGTATCTTAGTATAGAGAAGGGAAGAATACTTACATAGTCCTCATGCTAGGCACAAACTGACCGAAACTTTGGTAACCAGTAAGCAATGTAGATTATGGTACTTTAAGAGAATTAACTTTTTAAGAGTCTGTTGGTGTCACTAAAGGGATTGGAACCCATGATACAGAATGAGAGTCACACAGTCGAAGCTTTAGTGGTCTAGCTCTGTCACCTACCATTAAGGAAATAAAAGAAAATTTAATGGGTCCCATGAAAAACTAATAAGAAAAAGGGCCCTATAGATTCCTTCTCCCTAACCTGAGTAGTTGAAGTTGCCACCTTCAGGGTTTGCCAACCAGAGGCCCAGTTAACCAGTTAACAAAGAATGCAGAGTTACAGGACAAAGGGCTGCTGAGTCATCCCAAGAATGGGCCCAACAGGAGCATAAGAGAGATAAACATCAGCCTGCAGGAACTACACCCCACCCCCATGGACCAGTTAGGCCTGCTGATGTTCAAAAATTTGGAAAACAGCCAATCATGTGCACCCAAGAGAAAGTTTCTCTTTTTTCCCACCCCAGCTTATATTAACCCTAAATCCCTGAGCCACGAGGTCGATGCCCCTGTCTCTTACATTGAGACACATGTCAGCCCAGAGCACTCTGCCATTAAACTACCTCATGTTCTTGCAGCAAGTTGGTCTCTCGTGTGTCCTTTGGGTGCGTGCCATCCTGAGACTCGAGTGGAGTCCCCTTTGGTGGTGGGATTCATAAGTCTTTCAGAACATTGCTTTCATCATTCACTAAGCCATAGTGCAAAAATAATTCTATCTTAATTCACAAAACTGAGTTTAATAAAACATTTAGGATCATGGGATTAGGGAGGCAGCTAAAATAGCCTAGAGTTTTCCTTTTGGTTAATTCTCATATTATAGAAATCTATTAACCTCATGTGTCAGTTTAAATAACCATAGAGTGGATATACTAATATTTTATTCCTTGTCAAATTGTTGAGATGATTGTAGACATCAGACAAATCAAATTGAGCATGATTAAAGATTTTGTATATGAGTTCATAAAGGTAGATAGAATTTTAATAAGTAATGTGCCATGAGACATTCTTCATAAGAAACTATAGAGAAAATCTATGGATATTTCTGTGTCTGACAAACAAGTAAGATATTTGCAGCCTATTACACAAAGAGCAAACAATGGGCATTTCTGTGAGCTACTTCACTATGTATCAAACCAAATCTTACATTCCTTTTGGGTTCTTTAAAATGTGGAATCCTGCTTTGGGGGACATGTTTGCATTTTGAATATTAAGAGCTCAAGATAGCTTAGTGCATGTAGAGGGGGTTCTGGTGAAGGTAAAAAAGATGTAGACAGGATTCCTTTCAATGGCATCACATCCAGAGAAAAGGCATGTGCTGTGGATAAGCTGAGCCCACCCTGGGAAAGAGAAAAAAAAGAGAACTAACAGTATAGTATTGTTGAAAAAACAGTGAGTTCTCCCCCATCTTTCTGCCATTAAAACTTTTCAAAAACACAATGCCAAGTTTTGGCTCAATTAAAAACAAAGTGGAGAGGATATCTCCTCTCCAGCCTCTGTACTACAAGTAGAACATGAAATACATTTCTGTTACTGACAGCTTTCTGGGCTGTTTTGAATTCATTCTAGTTAGTAATGTCTTCTCCTGAAAGGATAAGATTAGGTCAGGATACAGGTAACAATTGTGAAAACTGCCTTTTGGAGAACCTCATTACTGCTCTTTTAGAAGACAACCATAAATTTCTGTAACTGATAGCTATGCATGTCAGTCCAGACAATTTAGTTGATGTCAACAAGAAGAGGTTGCTTGGACTGTCATGGATGTTGGGCTGGGATGTAGCATATGACATCAAAATCATGATTTTGTAAATATCTTCTTTGCATGCAGATTTAATTATCTCTCACCCCAGAGAAGGGCACCACTGAGGCCAATATCATTCACTTCAAAGGAAAGAAAAATGTGTTCCTATTTTTATAGCCTTGTAAAAGCAAGGAAATGTCTGAAAAGAAGAAAAAATACAAAACAAAACAAAAAAACAAAACAAAAAAAACCCAACGCAGTCTTTAAAAAGAATGCAATATGCCTCCAACCTAAACTCATTCAAGATGTCATTACTGGGTAGAAATTCTATGCTTTCGGCATTAGGCAGGCTGGCTAAGCAGAGGCAGGCTCTATGTAGACTGTCTTCTGAATATGATATTGATGGATCGCTTTTACAAACAGGCTGGACTGCAATAAAAAGCCTTGTGAATGTGCTAAGCCCGTTTTAACAGGCCACTGGAGACTAACGTGCCTGAAGGAGAGAATCTAAGCCAAGTCTTATGATCAGCTCATAACATATGAATAACGAAGCACTTGAAGAAAAAACACTTGCATGTGAAATGAAGATATTCCCTCAGACATTTCTTGTGTCACTGATATTTTCGAGGACCTTTCTAGTTGTAACTTGATTAGGTGTCTCAGGACAGGCAATATGTTTTTTCCATAGCAATGCAATCTGAGTCTGCTTTCTTTCTTTCTTCCTTTCTTTCCTTTTCTTTCTTTCTTTCTTTCTTTCTTTCTTTCTTTCTTTCTTTCTTTCTTTCTTTCTTTCTTTCTTTTATAAATCATGTAAAATAGGAATCCATTGTACTAGGCACTGTGTCAATTCAATGTAGATTCAGTCTGTGTGCCCATGTAACTGAACTATTGGTGCCTTTCAAGGGTAATTCCAGAAGAAACATTAGTTGGGAAAAAGCCCGTCTACTCCATGAGGTAGTCAAGTTACAAAGACCATTAGCCAGTGCCATGTAGAAATCGACCTCAACAGTAAGCGTCTGACTCAGATTGGAAGGTCTTTAGTCATGTCTTCTTCCCCTCACCCAACTACATTATTTTTCTGTATTTTATCATTCAATTGTAAGCCCCTGGAGTTAAATTTAACACTTGAAAATACAGCACAATACATTTTAACCACATTTACTAATGAATCCTGGTTTAAATCAAGTTTCAAAAGGAGAGATTTGTCATTGTGCATGCCCAGAACTTTCAAATTTGAGATAAGCTCACTGAATGGAGATGTTAAAAATGACAGAGGAGCAAGCAGATTCGAATTAATCTGTTTAGAGCTCATTCAAGCAAAACAAAATAAAAATATAGAACTATTTATTATTATTAAATATGCCTCCAGGTACTGTTGCTGATAGCATCTGTTCACACAGTCACGGAAAAAATTGTGGAGGTTTTTGCTCTTTCGAAAACTGATTTTGCATTTAAATCTTTTGCTTATTTATTTATTTTAAATGAGACAGGACCCTCATCATCCTTCTCAGCAAGACCTTTTGAGTATTTGCAAATGAATTCCTTGAAGACTGAGTGAGGCTGTTCACCCTCCTTAACACAGTCTTCACATAATGATGACAATTTTATTTGTTTATAGACAGCTTAAAGACACATTTCCACATAGCTTACGTGAGTTTCTCCAAAGCCTTGTGAGGAAGACAGGAAGGACATCAGCCTTTAAGACACAACCAGGCTATCATTTTCTCTTGCTCACACAGAACATAGAGAGCACACTCCCTGATGTCCACTGAGTAACCAGCTGAATTATCCTCTTTCAAACGGTAAGAAAAACAAGACTTGACAAGGTTCAGTGATATTCTCAAGGTCTACTAGCCTAAATATACCACTAAGGCGGTATTTGAACATTTCGGATAAAATCTACTATCTCTTCTAACTTAACACTTCCTCTCACTCATTCACAAATTTAAACATGAAGACAAAAAATAATGCTGAGAAACAAAATAAGGTTGAAAAAAATTAGAAACCATACGACTGAATTCTATTTTTCTTTTTAAAACTACTTTTATGTTTTTACAGTCAAGTCTTTAACCCCCTGCCCCTGTCTGCCCTCCCACAGTTCCTTATCCCATTCCTCTTGCTCCCTGTCTCCCAGAGGATGTTCCTACTCCATACCCACACCCTTACCAGATCTCCCTACTCCCTGGGGTCTCGAATTTCTCAAGTATTATGCACTTCTCCCACTGAGGCCAGATCAGGCAGTCTTCTGATGTATATGTGTTAAGGGGCCTCAGACCAGCTAGTGTATGCTGCCTAGTTGGTGGATCAGTGTCTGAGAGATCTCAGGGGTCTAAGTAAACAGATTGCTGGTCTTCCTATGGGGTTGTCTTCCTCCTTAGCTTCTTCCAGCCTTTCCCTAATTCAACCACAGGGGTCCCTGACTTCAGTCCATTGGTTGGGTGTGAGTATCTGTGAATGTTTGTCTTAGTCAGCTGCTTGTTGGTGCTCTCAGAGGACAGCTGTGCTAGGCTCCTGTCTGTAAGCACACCATAGCATCAGTAATAGCGTCAGGTCTTAGAGCCTCCCCTTGACCTGGATCCCAAGTTGGGCTGTTCACTGGATCTCTTTTGCCTCAGTCTCTTCTCCATTTTTGTCCCTGCAGTTCTTTTAGACAGGGACAATTCTGTGTCAGAGTTTTTGACTTTGGGACGGTAATCCCATTCCTCCACTTGATGTCCTGTCTTTCTACTGGAGGTAGACTTTACAAGTTCCCTCTCCCCACTGTAGGGCATTTCATCTAAGGTATCTCCTTTTGAGTCCTGAGAATATCTCACTTCCCATGATGGCTTTGGTACATTCTAGAGTATCCCCCTACCTCACATACCCCAAAATTGCATATTTCCATTCATTCTGCTGGCCCTCAGGGCTTCTCTCCTGTTCCCACCCCCAATACCTGAATCATTTTCCCCCTTTAAAACTGAATTCTATTTTAAGAAACAAAATTTGTTGAAATCATTCACCCATTATGTTTTCTCTCCAGAGTGTTCATTCATCAGAGGAGGGAACAATGACCCAAGATGATAGTTATACCTTAAATGTTTTATATAAACTACATACTGGTGGGTGATAGCAATTGCTTTACATTTTAATTTGTGTATTCAGTTAGTCTTTTCATACATTCTGCTTCCTAGGACCATATAGCAGCACAATTTATTCTTATTTATAAATAAGAATGTAAGACAAGAGACTACCTCATGTCCTACATTTGAATTTCAAATTGCCTACAGGAAAGTTTTATCACGCTGAAGCTTCATCCCTTGTGATTCTTACATTAAATAATGAGCTCTTTAAACCTTCACATTGACTTAACTGTAATTCTTCTTTCAAAAAGAATTTGTAGATTAAGACACTTGTTGTAGAACACAGGACGAGGCAGTATATGAGCTTCTGGTTGTTAACAATGCTGGCATGTGTATCACACTATATGTTGAGATTATTCATTGTTTGGAGTACGAGAACTATCTGTAGAGGAGTGGAAGACAGAAGCCATCAGAAGTCCTCCTAAGAAAAGTGTCTCTTATAATAAACAAAAATAGGTCCACAACTCATAGTAACAGTAACTTTAATAGCATCATAATTATCCAGTAGAAGGTGAGAAATGTAAGATGTGGACTTTGGGTAGAGCAGGGTCATACTTTTGGAGGCTTGAATCTATTACATTCCGATGGGAGAAGAGCCAGGTATAATCGGCATGTGAAAGACTCATCACTGGAAACCAAAAGGCAGAGCTGGTACTGAGGGAGAGCTACATTTTAGAAGCAAAACTTCTGGGCCCCTAGTAGCAATTATGTGTCTTTGGAAACCATCTGTGCACAGAACTATTTTTATATATATATACATTTCTAAATAATAGGTAAAGCTACAAACAGAAGCCTTGGTAATAAGTTTTGTCATCTTTTAGAAATCACCATGTCATCAAAACAGGTATTCAGTGATCAAGGGAACTTATGCTCACACACCAACACACCCCCACTCAAATGGGAAACTGAGGGAAGATGTCATTTACTCTAATTTAGAAAGATTTTCAGGTCCTTTCTATTTGGTCTTTCTCAATGTCCCTTTTTTTTCATCCATTCAACTGACATTTTCTCAGCCTGAATTACCTGCAAAAACACAGTGGCAAACTTTAGAGACTTCGAAACGATGCAACAGTTCCTATATCCAGGAGCTCCCATTCAAGGATGGTGTTTTTATCAGTGGACACAGGAAGACAGGAGAGCAGGAAGCTTCACAAAATGAATGTTCTGAAAATAAAAGGCCAGCCCAGCTACTTAAATCTTTACTTTGGGGTATTAGTCTGATGACTCTAACCATTTAGTCACTGAATTTTAGGCATCAACCCAAAATAGAAACATAATCACTCACAAGAGAGCGTGAGATAATATTGTCTCAGACTCTTAATCCATAAAATCTGGTCCTTGAAAAGTTCCTCTCCAGTCTTGCAAACTGCATTGGGAATGTCTATCACTTATCCACTTACCTTATCACAAGACAATAAACCAGCAAAGACAGGGTGATGCTAGACGTCCCCTGGACTAACTGGTCACGATTTGTATCTCATCTGAGAAAATCCTCTTAAGCCATAAACAAGAAATTTCTAAGAAAAAATTATTTTCCTCACGACTAACATTTCATTCTCATCAAAACACTGGATAAAATTTTGCCTGTTTTTATTGTCTTTGTCGTGGAGCTGGATTGTTTTGTTGGCAGGCAACTGGAGCCTTCTATATTCAGTGTTGTCTCTTTTTCAATATTTTTCCCAAAAAAGGCTCTCTAAGACTTTATAGCACTAGCTCAGATTTTATTGCTATACTCGCTGTGGCAAGTGCCCATGCACCCTTTATCAAAACTAAGATATCATTTTAGAGAAATCTGTAACTGTTTTTCTTAATGATTATGGTTGGGAAAGTTTTGTGTATCTCTGTGTGTATGTGTGTATGTGTGTGTGTATATATATATATATATATATATATATGTATATATATATATATATACTATATATTGTATATACATATGTAGTCAACATCAGTCAACTTACTTTTAAAACAAATAAATTCTGGTCATTGATTTTTGAAATATTGAAATGTATAAATGTTAATATATTCAATTTTATATTAAATTAAATATACTTTTAACATTAAGAGTTGGCCTTAACCATCTTTTAACTAGTAAATGTAGAGCAATAAGCTCCTGGTATAATAACTTATCCTAGGAAAGACCAACTGCACTGTACAGTGGTACTGATTTTTCACTTTACTTACTAGTCCAGCCTTTGAAGTCAGGGTAAAACCTAACTCTGCTTATCCATTTCATCCAGGCCAATCCATATGATTCCCTGTGCCATGCTTGAAAATCTTTGTTTCATAGTCACCTTAATAGAGCTAGCAACCCCTGGCTGTTCCTAAATTGTACGGAGACACGTGATTAAGACTTAATCTCTAAATCACTTATATGCAGGAACCAGCAGTCAAGAAGGTGTTGAATTGTTTTCTTGTCGTTAGTTCAGTCAAGTGAAGAAAAGAAATGGTGATCTTTTAGACAGGTTGGAATAGACAATGGAAAGAAAAGAAGAAGCAGGAAGAGGCTTACCATTAGCCAGCCCTACCTAACAAACGTGTGTGCAAGTGGCCATAAATTAAAAAGGAAAATAAAAACTTCCTAGGTGACAAATGTGGACATCTCGAACAATTAGAGTAGGTTAACAAGCTGGTGGGCACATTCTTATTCAGCCAGCAGAAATCAGTCTTCGGGGCTTTCGGGAGATAAGAGTAAGTCTTGACAGGCTTAGGCCAAACAGCTGAAATCACACCGTCACTCCATGGTCTTTATACGTTTGTCACGGGTGGATGTAAATATTTATGGTTCAGATGACAAACGACTTTCCATATTTGGTGACTTGAGGCTTTGTGCAAGGCCAGGGTCACCAGGGAGGTGTTAAGTTTCCATTGAGATCTGGGATGGATTAAGGTCTGGGAGTCATGGCAGCTGGAAATGAAAATGTGTCATAACCCTTCCCCCCTCGTAATCCTCCTCCTCTCACACATGTCCTGAAATCTGCTCTCCAACCACCAGGGGAAAGAAATTAAGAAAATCTGTGCCTGGAGTTATAAGGAGAAAAGTCCTTCTGATGCTTGGAATTCCGGAAGATGTAAAGTGCAGAGAGGACCTGTATGAAGCTCATTCGCATCCTGTTAAATCCAAACACAGGGTCACTCCTCTGTCGAAGAGCATGGTGCTATGAGAGTTCATGAGCATGTGTTTAATAATATTTATAGTTCAGCTAAATAAGGAATTAACAAAAAAGTTTGTCCTGGAGGAACTAAACTCAACATGCTCTCCTGGACTTAGATCCCAGGAGCAGGCGAGCATGGATTATCTAGGCTGTCCCAGGCGTGTGGAATTTAGAAAGCTCAGCCCACACAGCCTTTCAGAAGGTTTGAGAGCTTTAGAAAACTGAACTTCTACACTCTAGCAAACACTGCGAGCACCTGGAGCAATGAACAATGCCTTTGTGTGTGTGTGTGTGTGTCTTCTGTTGTGATTTCTGTATTTGGAGAATGTTCAGAAAAGTCTATTTGAAACGAACAACTCTGTAGAGTGGAAGGTTTACCAGGTTGGTGATAATCATGAAGTATTAGTGTAATGATTCGGATTAGTTGTCAAGATGGCAGCTTCTAAAATCATGTGGGGAACAAACGTCTAGTCGTGCCTAGATTGGGTTGAGGTGGGAAAGCTTGTCATAACTGTGGACTAGCTTCTAGGACTGCATGAGAAGGAGAGAGTGCTTCCTCACTACCGCTGGAAGGCTACCACTTGCTTTGGCTGCCATACCTTCTCCACCATTATGTTTGATAAAGCCTCGAAGTCTAAGCCAAAATAAAGCCTTCATAGTTTACATTGCTCTTTCCGGGTATTTTTATTACAAAAGTAACTAATGCAATTAGAGACCCCATAGTGCAGATCCCGTGTCTTGATGCTAATTAAGTAAATCTTAAACAATAAGTACATAAAACCACAAAAAGCATACTTATTGAAGGAAAAATGAAAGAGTTGTTCATATAATATTTTACTCAATTTGATTCCAAGTTAAATTATGATACTTTGATAGATTACCTTGTTTGTTTGCTTTAGTTTGTTTGTTTGGTGTGTGTGTGTGTGTGTGTGTGTGTGTGTCTGTGTGTGTGTGTCTGTGTTTGTGTGTGTGTGTGTGTGTCTCTGTGTGTGTGTCTGTGTGTGACTTTCCAATACGTACACATTTAGGAATAACTAAATCTAGCAAAGTAACATATGTGTCATCATATATCATTATTATTTTATGATAATGGAACTTAGAATCCAATTTTTGATTTGCAATGTAAAAATGTATTGTTACTCATTTTAACCACCTTGCTGTACAATACACCTCTTGAAATAAATTGTTCCTTTCTAATCATACTATGTATCTATTGGACAATCTCTCTCAATGCTTTTGCCTACCCAGGTACCCTACCTTCTAATAACCATCATCCTTTTCTCTACTTCTATGAGATGAATGGTTTTAGATTCTATAGGATGAGATAACATGACCTTTGTTTTTGCTATGCACGACTCATTTATTTAACTTAATGTCCTCCAAATCTGTGCATGTTGTCTATGAACATTCCCTTTTAAGGGTGTAATAGCCTATCATGTATAGCCCACATACTCTCTATGCTAAGACAGTTAAGGAGATTCTGCGTCATAGGTGCTGTAACAACTTTGAAAGATGGCTTTAGCTTTAGAGTGTTTTAATGAAGCTGCTTCTTACCTTAGGTTGCCTAGGGTAGCACCCAAACTCAGTTACATGTTCTGCCAGCTCTTTCTCCTTCCTGTAAATATAAAGTCTGAGCTCATCTCCAATATCCTTCCCAGAGAACTCAAAACAGGACAGAAGGTCTTTGTAAGCACATCAACTCAGGCCAAAAGAGAGGAAGTCTTGGGTTGATGGGGATATCTCAGCTGGGAAGGCTGCCAACTTTACATCTACCTAATGGACCAAGATCTATGATCATTCACTAGTAGGTTGTTGGAGGTGACTCACTTCTTTTTGAATTTTATGAAGAAATTCTCTAATAAATCATCTGAATAATATGCAAATTTCAAGTGTTCTGGAAGCCCAATGCGTACCCATGAAATTTGCAGGAAAGAAAAAAAAGATTGCCATATTCTGTCACACAAAATGATTTCTTTATAAAACTTTGAAAATCTACTCTAAAATGATCAAAAATCAGAGTAAAGTCATCAAATAAAATGATTGACTCAGAAATATCCTCGCAGCTTACCGGATATATATTTGAATTTTAATTTACTCTTAATAATCTAAGTGATTTTATAATGAAATGAAGACACGCCATCCGTCACCTTTCCCGTAGCTATAATTTGTGCAGATCTGCTGAAGCTCTGCAGTCTCCCCAGGGAGGGGTAAGAGACAATACCATTTGAATACTTGCCTCCAGAGAGTTGGACAGGTGATGTAAGATCTCTTCAAAGACTCTTGCATTACTATCCCTGAATTGCTTGATTATCTGTGCAGAATTAAATCTCTGTTCTAATGTCGGTAATTGCTAAGGTGAGAAAACAACATGGCAGCTTGATAAGATTAGCAGGAGAACAGAAGAAGGCAATGTTCAACTGGCCTACACACTCTCAGAGGTCAGCCTTTCGTGACCCCTTACCCATATACCACTCCAATCTCCACAACATTTACAAACACAAGGAAGCAAAATCTGGATTAAGTGGCCTATGTTGGCTAGAAATAAAAGAAATAAAAGAGATACATATTACAGCAAAGCTCTCCCTATCCAGGGAACCTATTAAGGTAGCATTTTGGGTATGCCTGAAAAACATGTTCTAAGGAGGCAGAAGAAGAAGATCTCTGAAAGCTGCAGGGTAGCCTAGTCTCCACAGAAAGTTCTAGTCCAGCCACAGTGAAATCTTATCTCAAAATACAGTGATATAGCAGAGAATCTCATAAACCAAGCTTACTTTAATCATGGCATAAAATTAATGTTCTCAGGCTCTCGGTGTAATGAAAGGACTAGCATTAGGTAGAAATAAGAAAAGGACAATGACCTTAATCACATCTATACATTATAAGAATGCAGAAAAATTAATCACAAAATATACATCAAGAGGCCATTTATAAGATTCTTTCTAAAGTGATTATAACAATTGCAGGTAAGATCTGGCAAGAAGGCCATAGATCTCACCCTCCAGATAAGATCCTCCAAAATTACCCTACCTCTACAATCCCTTTATATTTTTTTGTGGATGTTTGTGTGCGTGTGTGTGTGTGTGTGTGTGTGTGTGTGTGTATGTGAAAATGACAGTATGGCCCCTCTCTGGTTTGCATCTATCAAAGTTAATTTTCAGAGCTTTAGTATCCTGGTGCTCCACTTGGCTAAGTGAAGTCTCAACCCCTTTTATCCTGTGGAATCATATCATCTGGCCAGACAATTCTCTTTCTGCCTGGAGTCTTCCTGGCTGGCTCATTCTTTATATATATATATTTTTTTTCATTAACCTTTTACCATTATCAATATTGGCAGAAGAATGTGCTTAGAACAGAACTCCATTTAAAAATGTAAAATCTATCCATTTTCTCTTAAAGTTCAAACTTCACATTTCTGGGAAAGAATACAAGCTGTCAGGGAGCATTGAGCTAAATGACTCTCATGGAGTCAAAGATTCTGGCTCTGTTCACATAGAGGCATGGAATAGAGAGATAAAAGGAAGGCCACAGAAGAGGAAGAACTTCCTAAAACACAACCAGACTTGGAGAGGATTTTCAATGTACCACACATCCTCAGGCTCTTAATTTTTGTTGTCAAATAAATCTCTAGCAATATAAAGATGAAACTGGCATCCTGAGAATTAATATCTAAAATAAGATTCTGGCCAGAAACCTCTTGCAGTACTTAACAAGTGTACACATGTGCATGTGTGTGTGCATGGTACTTTTATTTTTTGGAGGAGGGGTGGATCATGTGTGTTCTAAGTTTTCTGAGGAGTTGAAAAAAATAATTCATCTGCATATGTAGCAGAGAATGTTATATCCTCTTGCCGGGCATCAGTGGTAGGAGAGGCCCTTGGTCCTGTAAAGGCTCAATTCTCCTGTAAAGGGGAATTTGAGGGCAGGGAGGCCGGAGTGGTGGGTAGGTAGGGGAACACCCTCATAGAAGCAGAGGAGGGAGGTTGGATAGGGGATTTCTGGAGAGAGCCAGGAAAGAGGATAACATTTGAAATGTTAAAAAAAAAAGAAGAAAATATTCAATAAAAAAGGAAAAAGAAAGAATAATTCTTAACCACTTGCTTTGGGGAAATTTTGTGCTACTTTGTCACGAATATTTCACATTTGTTTTACATGTCATCAAGTATATAAGATTAAAAGTATTTTATTCTTTACTAACTAGGCAATCAAAGTCTCTGGCTCTGCATGATTCCCCCAAATTTGTGACTTGCAGATCAGCAGTACCCTAGTTCAAGAAGGAATTTGCTTTCAGCCAGTATTATTCAAAGAGTTGTGTTTCTGTTTCATCTTTTATTTACTGTTGCTGGTCACCTAGGCCCCATTCACAAGACTCCAATTATTTGATAGGTGGCAGCCTATGACCTTTTCTCTCTTGTTTTCTCATCTGATGGATACTATTTAAAACTTATTGTTTTTTTTTTTTTTAAAGGTACCTGTTTACAGGTTGGGAAAATTTCCTTAAAGGCCACAATATCTTCATAAAAAACAAAAATTTTTAAGATTTTTCTGTAAAGAAGGTGCTGTATAAGTATTTGAAGGGTGCCTAGAGCTGCAGAATAAATCATCCCTGGATGACCGATAGACTGATGGCAATGTAATACTGCTAGAGTTTGAACAAAGACCCCGGATCACTTCTTGGTAATGAAGTGTACAATGAGCCCTGGGGTGCGTTTTCTTCTTGCCTTGCTTCAGTCAGCCTCAAACAATACCTGAGAGTAAAAGACGATTCAAAAGTTGTTTTTAAAACTTGCAAGATGGTAACTGGAGTGATGGATCAACTGTCAGCATTTTCTGTTCATGCAGAGGACCTAAGCTTGGCTCCCAGTACCCACATGGCAGCTCACAACCATCTGTAACATCAATTCTAGGGATTAGAATCTTCTTCTAGGCTGCTTAGGCACTGTACCTATATGACACAATTAGCCTATATGCATGCATGACACTCATGCACACAAAATAAAAGTAAACAATATATTTTGTATTTTTTTTTCTTAAGTTGAAAAATGATCATCCTACGAGATCGGTTTCTCCTAACTGTCCAGGCATGCCTCTGATTTTTTTTTTTATGGGTATCCAGATATAAACCTGGATGATGATGATGTTATTGTTGGGAGGGTAGTAGGGGTGATCCCTGTAAACGAACATAAGAGAACATGCTTGCACAGTGAGTGTCAGTTCTTGAAAGATTTCAAAGTCAATTTTCCAAAGTTGCGGGAGATGAGAGGACCACAAGTTCAAGGTTATCCTCTGGTGCATAGGAAGTTCCAAGCAAGCCTGGCTACTAGAGACCCTGTCTCAAAAAACAGATAGAGAACAAAGCTAGGCCACAGACACACATCTTACTATATTCCATAGTCATCCCACCATGTGTCTACCTGTCTCTTTGAGAAAAACAAGACTAACTGAAATAGTATGAGAAAATATGAATAGTATATAATTAAAAGAAATGACAATAAAAACTTATATAATTGTATCACTTGTTTCTTCCCCACCTTGTGTGTGTGTGTGTGTGTGTGTGTGTGTGTGTGTGTGTGTGTGTACTCTGTCTCCTGAGTAACATGTGAGCATGATCATGCATGGGACAACTATGGGACAATGGAGTGTGCAGTTAGGCCCAGTTAGTTCTTTTGTGATAATCTTCTTTTAGCTTGCCTATCTTTTTATAATAGAGACTGAACTGTTATGTAATCATGACAGCTCATCAACTACTGCTGTTCCTTGGACCTCTGTCCAGCAGGATCCCCAGTACAGGTAGGTATAGGGAAGGTTAGTATAGGTCTATGCCATATGTACTGACTCTATGGAAGGAGCTTAAGGGCATGCCATTAAGTCACAATTTAAAAGCCTATGCCAGATTAGAAGAGATGACTTGCTTCAGACTGACAAAATAGAGTTTTCTTCTTTTATCAATAAATAGATGCATGCTTCCTTCAAATCCCAGAAACTCTGTGATTAATTAATGGGAAGTTAATATCTCACTTGTTGACAATGAGTAGGTGCCTAGTCAAGATAAATCAGGGCAAGAATAATCTGTTCTCACGTACCCTAGATTAGACAAGAGACTAGAGTCAATGCATGCTTCGTAATGAGTTTCATTGGTGGAGGATAGATCATTGAATGCCAGTGAGCAAGATCAATTGGGAAGGAGATACTGAGAAGGATCAAGCAGTAATCGAATCAAATACCAGAAAGGCGAGGGGGAGATGGAAGGCTCTCGCCACCTTAGACACCTTCAGGTAGAATGGAAGCAGGTTTCACCTTGAAATAATTATCCAGTGAATAGATTTTCTGGGAGTTTTTGGTCAAGAAGAGCCAGGGAACAAGAACGAATCCATCTCTTCAGAAAGTAGGCAGTAATTTCTTAAAAAGCATACAATGTGCAATGAAGGCACACACTATGACAGACCCTGAATACATTCAGTCTTTTGGAAGGCAAGGCCATCCTAAGAAAGGCTTAACAAATTCTGTGGACTGAAACTTAAAAACCCACATGTGGGGGAGCAGAGGGGCGATGTTCTGAGCAATTCAAAGCAGTGGGAAAATGAGTAGTGGGTATGGTGGCATGCATTTGTAAGCCTGTGTTGGGCATACATCAGACGTTTGGCATAGTTTTACTAAACATGCTTGTGATGGGATTGGACCCATTTAGATCGACACTAGTTTCTTGTGGCTGCACATAAAGGCATGGAGGGCTGCTGGTTGGCAGGGCTAGAAACTGCTGGCTGCTGCTACACTCCTGGCTCCAGTGCTACGGTTCCCATCTTCAGCATCTCTTGGCATCCACTGCACAGCATTCACTATTTCGCTGCACACTATTCACTACTCACGTCTCGAGGTGGTTCCATCATCCCTAGGTCTACTTTGTGCATACTATCATCCTGTCCATCATTGCTTTCTAACCTAAGGAGCTCTGACTGGGCTCACAGCCCAAACCCCGCTTCTGGGAATAGACTCTGACAGCCTCCTGTGCAGTCATGGTATCAAAATATCTTGTCTACAACCCCAGTTAGAACTTACAGTATTTTAGCTGTTTGCATTTCTTCTCCCCACTATAGTAAGAATGATCTAACAGCATGAGCTCAGGACAAAAGATACAAAGTGCTCAATGAATGCTTTCTGAATTGACTGACTAGCTGCTTGTCTAAAAGAAGGAGTAGTGTATTAACCGTTAACAAGTAAAAGGATGGAACTCATCAGATAAAATATTGATACAAAACTAAAGAACACAGGGTCTACAGTTGACATTAATTGTTACTTACGCCTGTTCTATTTTTTTCTTAATAACTTAAACATACTTAGGATGTGTACTTCCTTCATCATGGCCTCCGTATGTTGTAAAGACATATCAAGTTTCATTGGCTTGTAAAAGCACACATGAGGAAGAGCTATGCATTGGCATCTATCTTGAAAGGAGATTACGGAAAGGTGATCCAAACAAGGGCGAGTGTCATATGATGAAAGTAGCAGATGGAGCCTTCATCAAGCCAAAGATTCCCTTAAACTCCTTTGTCATGTATGTTGAGTCTCAGTTGATCACAGTATTTTGTGTTGGTGCTCTTTGTCCATGCATCCTCTATAAACCAGTATGGTGGTAGTTGTACTAAACAGTACCACAGATGGATAGGAATATACACTCTTACATGATTGTTAAGACATATATTTGCCTCAGTGGCTGTAAATGCCCATGTGAAACTAATTTATGGGATTATGACTCCAGTTGCCACCTGACTTCTACATCTATACACACAGTGAGGTTGCAAGATTTGTGTCTTCTCCTGCTCTGGCTGATGAGGACTTCTGAATTCAAGTCTTCATTATTCTCTGAATCAATGCAAAGCTACAAGTAGAATCTTATTTCTTTCTCTCAATTTCTTAATACTGAGCCAAAAACTGTGTGTGGTTGTTTAGCACATATTAACACACAGAAACATATTAAACATGTCTCTTGCATGCAAATTAAATAGTATTCATCTTCTTCAAAATTAAAACATCATTTGACAAACTAGACTGACTCTTGGAGCATCCAAACTGTCGATTGACAAAGATTGAGAGCAGGATCCCTGATTGTCATTTGTTCCTGGCCGATCCCCTTTCCCAAGTTCCTGCTTGGGAACTGTCACACTCTGCATGCAGTCTGCTCTCCAAGCACAATCCTTTTTCCCTGCTTCCTGCTCATACCCAAGCTTTCTTCTGTGGGTCATGGCTTCCCTTTAGCCATTTTCCTGTACCATTCATGTTCCTGACTCCCTGATCTCAGAAGTTTCCTGGGAGTATTCTGGAAGCCTCCACACCAACCAAACCAAAAGATGCAGGCATTGCAAATTATCTATGACATCCCAGAAAGGAGGAAGAGCTTTAAGTGTCTCTTCTCTTCTTTACTGCACCTTTGGGAGGGCACAGGTAGAACCCTGGAAACAGCAAATCAACCTGAAGTCTCTGTGTTCAAAGGCTCCGGGGTTAGTTACAAAGGCATGCTCCCTGGCTCAGTCTCCAAATGCCTGCTCTGAGGAAGTTCACACATCTCCTCAGGCAAGTCCTGAGCAATTCCCCCGCTGTGAAAGTGGTAAGCCCTTCTCTCCTTTCTCAACAGAGTACATCTTCCTAGATGTAATAACCTTTGGCCCGGACTGGAACACAACACAATTGCCTCCAGAGAGAGTTCTTGGAAGTCTCTTTGCTACGGGGAATGTCTAATAGCCCCATTCAGCTTGATCGACAGCTATTTTGCCAGCATTTTTAAGACAGTCTATATAAAACAGGTATCAGATTTTTTTTCAGATGAAGACAATTGACATATCATATGTTCTCAGCTTTAAAAAATTTTTTCCTGTGAGGAGAAAATTAAGATGAATATTAAAAGGAACCTTGATATCCTTCCACTCCAAAATGTTATTGTAGTCGTTCTCACCCTGCCAAACATTGTCACATATCCATTATGCTGTCATGGATCAGTGTACAATTGACAGGGAGTATGATGGAGACAGTCCATCAATCGAATGTCATACCATGTAATAAAAGTCTACAGAAACCATGGAAATGCTACTTACAGAGTCAGATACAGCTCCGGAGTGCCGATTGGCATAAAATGTTCTAAATGGCTATAAATAGGTAATATGTCCTAAGGAAAATTTGACTCTTCAGTGGTATTGAAAAGAGAAAATAGCAGAAATTACAGATTATTACCAATGGAAATAAGGCCAGAGGGTACTTGCATGAGGAGATGGGTCTAGGGTGATAAATGAAAAGGAGATAACCCTGTGTCAAACAATCTTTCTGATTCACTATTTATAATGGTCTGTGTGCTCAAGGCACTTTTGAGTTCATGGAAAAAATTGCAGTCTTCAGTGAAATTGCAAGAATTTAAAAATCTTATCTCTGTAGTCAAGTTCTTGCTAAGAGGAGTCCCTATACTTGATGGAAAGCTAAATTACAATTATGTTACCTTATTTACAAATGCATTAAAAGCTAAAATTAATGCAATTACACAAAAGTTTCTGAGCACTTAGCCACGATTCTATAACCATTTTATGAATGGATTTTTAAGTCTTTAGACCCACAGTGGGTTTGTGTTCACTTTATCGCTTTGTTTACACAAAAGCACTTAGAAATATCCTAAAAAATTATCACATAAGAAAATGTAATTAGGCTTTTATGGGAAAGACCAAAGGCAGTCATTTAACAAATGTGCCTTGCCTCTTTGAAGGCCCAGACAAGGTGTGAGGGGGAATTGGCAATGGCATCAACACAAACACATCAGCTTCTATGGTGTACACCCCAGACACACACCCTCATATGACAGTTCAAGGATGAGGCCAACCTTGCAACTCTATGCAGATGATGCTGATTTTTTTTTAATCACCACTGAATGTAATTTAAACAGATATCCTAGCATAAAAGTCTGCCTTTACAACTTAGGTGATGGTAGGTGACCTGTCATTCAGTGTTCCCCAGGGAAATAGAAATAATTACATATGTATGCATCTGTCTGTACTCTCAGTATTTTATTGACTTTTTGTTTCAAGGATTGTTTTGTGCTAGTGTGTACTTTTGTTAAAGATATCTGCTTATTTTGGATATTAGCCCTTTATCAGACGTAGGGTTAGTACAGATTTTTCCCAATCCGTAGGCTGCTGTTTTGTCCTATTGACAGCATCCTTTGCCTTCCAGAAGCTTTTCAGTTTCAGGAGGTCCCATTTGTCAATTGTTGATCTTAGAGCCTGAGCCATTGGAGTTCTGTTCAGGAAAATTTCCTTTGTGTGTTTCAAGCTATTTCCTAATTTATCTTCTATTAGATTCAGTTTATCTGGTTTTTTTGTGGAGATCCTTGATCCATTTGGACTTGAACTTTATACAAAGAGATAAGAATGGATAAATTTGCATACTTCTACATGTAGACCACCAGTTAGACCAGCACCATTTGTTGAAAATGCTTTCTTTATTTCCATTGTACAGTTTTGGCTTCTTTGTCAAACATCAAGTGACCATAAGTGTGTGGATTTGTTTCTGGGTCTTTAATTCTATTCCATTGATTTAGCTGTTTGTCTCTATACCCATACCATGTGGTTTTGATCAGTTATACTCCAAAAATCCAAATTACCCAATTAAAAATTCCATACAAATCTAAATAGAGAATTCTCAACTGAGGAACCTTGAATGTCCAAGAAGCACCTGAATAAATTTTCAACATCATTAGTCATCAGGGAAATACAAATCAAAATAGTCCTGAGATTCCACCTTCCACCAATCAGAGTGGATAAGGTAAAAAGTTCAGGAAACAGCAGATGCTGGTGAGGGTGTGGAGAAAGTAGAACACTCCACCATTGCTGGTGGGATTGCAAGCTGGTACAACCACTCTGAAAATCAGTCTGGCAGTTCCTCAGAAAATTGTAGTTTTGCCTGAAGACCCAGCTATAACCCTTCTGAGCATATACACAAAAGATGACCCACCATATCATAAGGAAACATGATCCACCGTGTTCAAAACAGTCTTATTTATAATAGCCAGAAGCTGGGGAAAAAAAGAGAAAAAACAAAAGTTATGTATTTATAAAATTTACTCAGCTATTAAAATGGAGAACTTCATGAATTTTGCAGGCAAATAAATGGAACTAGAAAATATCATTCTGAGTGAGGTAACACACCCAAAAAGACATGCATGGTATGTACATGGTGATAAGTGGATATTAGCCCAAAAGCATAGAATACCCAAAATGTAACCCACAGATCATATGAAGCTTAACAAGAAGGAAAGCCCAAGTAAGGATACTTCAATCTCACTTAGAAGGGGGAACAAAATAATCATGAGAGGCAGAGGGAGTGAGGAAACTGGGTAAGAGAGGGGGTGGGGAGGAAAAAGGGGAACAGGACCAGGTATGGGAAGAGACAGGAGCGAAGTCCAGAGGGCTAGGAGAATGAATAAAAATAGGTAGCAGTGGGGACTGGGGAACTGGAGGAACCACTAGAAAGACCAAGACTCCAGGGACATGAGAGGCTCCCAGAACCCAGTGGGAATAACATTCATCAAAATGTAGAACATAGAACAGCAGGGAGATAGAACCTGGAGAGACCACATCTAGTAGATACACATGACCCCCATTTGGGATGGGGGTACCCACCCATCTCAAAATTTTTAACCCAGAGTTGTTCCAGTCTAAAGAAAATACAGGGACAAAAAATGGAATAGAGACTGAAGGCAAGAACGTCCAGAGACCACCCATCTTGGGATCCATCCGATTGGCAGACACCAAACCCTGACACTATTGCTGATGCCAAGATGTGCTTGCAGACAGGAGCTTGGCGTAGCTGTCCTCTGATAGGCTCTGCCAGCACTTGACTAAGACAGATGCAAATACATCCAACCATTGGACTGAGTCCAGGGACCCTGATGGACCCTGGGGGGAAGAGTTAAGGGAAGGACTGAAGGAGCTGAAGGAAATTGCAACTCCATAGAAAGAACAACAATATCAACTAACTGGACCTCTCAGAGCTCCCAGGGACTGAACCACTAACCAAAGAGTATACTTGAGTCAGTCATGTCTCCCACTACACATGTAGCAGAGGACTGCCTTATCTGCCATTATTTGGAGGGGATCCGCTTGGTCCTGTGGAGGCTTGATGCCCAAGAGAAGGGGAGTGCTAGAGGAGTGAGGTGAGAGTGGGTAGTTGGATGGGTGGCACCTTCTTAGGGGCAAACAAGAGGGCAGTGGGATAGGTGTTTGTGGAAGAGGACAACACTTGAAATGTAAATAAATAAAATAATAAAAATGGTATCTGCATGTATGAGGGAGCTGATTTCTCCCTCAAGATTGTAGAGTAAGCTAGACAATCGGTTGCCATTTACCATAAAATTTGATTTAACGAAGGGAGAATAAACCTGGTAATTCTTTTTTTTCTACAGTGTATTAAGATTAATGTTGCCACAAAATAGAAGATTCATGTTTTCATTATACCAAAAAAATCCATATCTCGTTGTTTTGTCTAGATTTACAAATATTTAAAAATTAATTTTTTATTCTGGTGTATTCTGGAGATATTCATATTCAAATTGAGACATGTAGAGAAGATGCTTTCTTGTATTTAGATTATTATACAAAAAATTATAAAATAATATTATTTTAACATACTTTCTAATTTATTATTTATTGTCATCTAAGTCAATTCAATTTAATATTGTACCTTAGCCTGTAACATATAGTCATGTGATATGTTTTAGTTGTTTTCCTAAGCAATCCTACTCTGTCTCTTCCTTCACAATACTGCCTGGGGTTAGCTCTTACACAATTTTTTTTAACATTTTTATTAGGGAGTAACTTAATGTGAGTATTGCTTACAAGAAAATTAAGTTTCCTAAGTAGAAATTATGTGTCAATGTTTATAGGCTTTTAAACTTGTAACCACCATTGACAAAGTTTGAAATTAATTTACATTTAGTTTTCAATAAAATTTGTTCAATGTTGTTTACCTACAATTTTATAAGATTTAAATGTTGTAGTCTTGCTAATATTTGATAAATGAAATGTATTATTTTGCATATTTTGACCTAGAATGAGGTTGATTGTGCTTTTTTGTCGTCTGTTGCCTGTTTTTGTGCAATGCTCCTGTGTCAATTCAGAATAAATTTAAGACAGTGAAAATGTTTATGAAGCAAGCAAAGAAGTTGTTTCACTTTCTTGTTCCTCAAAAGTGAGTTAATTTAATTTCTTAGGTTTTAATTTTCTTTGCCTCCCCATTTTATTAAAACTAGTTTTTTCTCATGTAATATTAATATATCCTGATTCCAGTTTCTCCTCTTTCTCCTTCACTGAGTTCATCCCTGCTTTCCTTATCATTCAAATATACCTTTGTTGGTCTCTAATGGATATTCATCCAGCATCTTAATCAATTTAAAACTGTGATTGTTATTTAGAACTCTGTTCTTTGGAAAGAATAACAGCATTTTTCACTTGCTAAAACAAACAAACAAACAAAACAAAAAAAAACCAAAACACAAACAGACTTCTAAGGAATAATAATATAATAAAGTATATAAAACAAAACTAATACATTGAAAGAGCACAAAACAAACAGAATGAAAAAAAAAACAAGAAAGGGCACAACAAATAGTCTTAGAAGAAGAGACCCACTTGTTTAAACACTCAGGAATCACATCAAATCTCTGAATGGCAAAAGACTTGTAGGAATATATATGTATGTATGTATGTATGTATGTATGTATGTATGTATGTATGTATATACATATGATATATATATATATACATATATACACATATATATATGTTTGTATATATATGTGTGTGTATATATATATATATATATATATATATATATATATATTGTTTGTGTGTATATATATATATCCTGTATATATATGTATATATATGTGTATGTGTGTATATATATATACACATACATATATATTCACATAAAAAATGTGATATATGTATATATATGTATATATATGTGTATGTGTGTATATATATATATACACATACATATATATTCACATAAAAAATGTGATAAAAATTTTATTTGATACATAAAAATTATATATATATATATATATATATATATATGTGTGTGTGTGTGTGTGTGTGTGTGTGTGTGTCTGTGTGTGTCTGTGTGTGTATAAATATAATTTTTTAAAAGAAAAAAATAAAAGCCATATGACATGACATTATTGGACCAGGAGCCTCCAAGGATGCCACTGAATTCATTTTATGCTGCCAATGTACTGCTGGGCATGTGGCCTACCCTCAAGAGTAGTTTATTTCCCCAGTGAGACTCCTTATTAAAAAAAGTAAATTTTCATTTGCTAGTGGTTGTCAATTGGAAGTAGATTCTGAGTTAAAGATGGAGACTATGCTCACCTTTCCTTTTAGCTCACTGGAGAGATATTATACCTCATGGAGGTATCTTATGTCTTGTATATGTCTTACGCCCTATAGAAATACCTTATGTTCTGTGGTTCCCATGAGATAGATGATCAAGTGAGAAGTAATTGATGTTTTAGATACCTTGTCCTGAGGCTCCAAGAAAAAGGACTGAAAGCCCTAAGAGGTTTGCATAGCATTTAACAAAGAACTTACTCAAAGCTGTATAGAAGTGACTCAAAAACAAGAGTTTCAGCCTAGACATGCCAGGGGATTAGAAGTAAAACAGAAAACCAAAGGAAGGTCACACTATGTTAATAACAGTGATTGATGCAGACTCATATTGGTGCACACTTATTTATTCTTCTTGGTTGTAAAACTTCCCAGAAGAGACTTCTATGGTAGTTTTAATTTCTCCCAAATTCTGCTTCTGATTAGAAAAACCAAAGAAGCTCTCATAACATAGGCTGATTCTCATTTGAGTGCAGTTAAAAACAGCCCACATGCCAAAGTGGCAGATTTTGACATGCATCATGATTTTGCTTTTATAAATACTATCATGCAAAATGAGAATTATTAGATCTTTAGCTTGGCTTGATTTTGTCTGTATATTGATAATTTGTTCAGAATTGAATTTGAAGTCCAAGACTTCCCTTATTATCCATATAATTTTATATAAATCTCTTTGCTGTCAGCTTCAATTTCCCCATCCATAAACACAGGAGCTTAAAACTTACTTCAAATTGTTGACCTCTTAAACACACATTGTCTCTCTACTCGTATGTTAGCTTGCTAAGTGCATTACATTTCAGTGAATACTGAAGGTTTGCATTTTTAGTCATTGCTTGTTCAGGACAAAGCATTTTTTCAGTTCCTAGTCTTTTTTTGAATAGTCACACAAAGATGGAGGTACTCGGGCTTTCAACAAACAAAAAAGCCACAACTTGGAAAAGTTAAATAATTGGGCCACACCTATATAACTGATCTGCCATAGATCTAGTCATCGGATTCTTTGTCTTCTTTCCTGAGGTTTTATATTTGGGTCAATATATCTATTGCTGACGTGCTTATATTTTTAGTAACAAGTATCTTTTGTTGTCCTTACTGTCTGTTCTATGACAGAAAGTACAGTTTTCCATACACATAAATTACCACTGAACAGGAATTAATTTATAGATACCTTAAAAGTGAAACTTCAAATGCAAGATAATTATGTCACTGGATCAATTTAAAAGCTTTTATAGGAGTCCAGGTAAGAGTGGACAATTGAAACCCTGGAGGCTTAAGAAGACTAACAAATACATTAAGTAATTTCTCTCTGATAAATTGAGATCACTCCAGTGCAAATGTAAAGTTATTATGAGAATTCCAGTAAGAGCAAACCTCCTGATCTAATATCTTGAAGCCTGGACTCTGGCAGATATTAGCATTGTGCTGGGTTCCTTCTCTCCCTCTTTGCTCCATCATGAAACCTGTTTGTTTTCGTTTGTTTGTTTATTTTGCTTTTTGTATTTTTGATGGTATCAGTACTTTATTAAAAACACACAGCCTAACAAATTAGTTTGAATACAGGATTCATTCTTCTGTTGCATCTAAGATGCAATTTTTTTCTGTCACCTAGTTATAATTTATTTCATGAAGAATTTATTACATATACATATACACATGCATATACTCTCATATATATCCATATGCAGAAACCTGTTTTAAATAAGACCTTAAGGGGTGGATTTTTCTGATAAGTACTGCCACAGGAAAGTGCTCACGACCAACCAGACTAACAGTTGTCTCCAAAGAAAGTGACTTCACTGGGGAGCTGCACTGCTGAGAGGACCATTAATGATGTTCTGCTAGGCCTTGAAAGAATTTGTCTACAGTTAAAAAAAAAGTGTATTAAAGGATTCCTGTTAGTACTCAGCTTATTCTCTTCACGCATACTGTTCAATCTTTCCTATCTAGGGAATGGTGCCACCCAGAGTTGGTAGCCTTTCCCACCTCAAAACTCTCACAGATATTTCACCAGAGTCCTCGCTTGAGGTCCAGGATTGTAGTGAGGTCCATTCCTATGGTTTTCAGTCAGCTCTGGCTCATCCTTGCCATGATTTTATCCAGGTCCAGGTGTTTTTTTTTCCAAAGCAGGAATGAAAATGAAAATATTTTGGTTTTAATCTAATTATTGAGTTTTAGATATTTGCTTAAGTGTTTTAAATAAATGTCTGAAGGCCAAATATTGCTTAAATTGATAGTTTGTGATATCTGCTTTAATTTAAGGAAATGAAATTATAACAAGGTTACATGTAATTAAAGGTTAAAAGTAATAGTTTGAGTATTATTTGAGTATTTGTGACCAAACAGGTGTAATATAACATTACACCTGTTTGGTCATAAACCTATTACAAATAGGTTTATGAAACAATGATGTATTTACCTGAGGAACATAGTCCATATGTCAGAAATGTATAATATATTGATAATTTTAGAGAATGAGAGGCTAAATCATATATCAATATTTTTAATGACTTTACATATCAGGAGTATCTACAATACTGGTTGTTACCATGAGAGTCTTGTAGTTCTCTCCCAACATGACCATAGAAATAATCTTGAGTGATTACTCTTGGGCTCTCTCTCCAAATCCTGGAGAATAGAACCTCAAGTCCTTCAATAAAAAGGTGAACAATAAGGTTCTTCAGCCCTTTTCTAAGTGGAAATGCTGAGAGTTACATTGGAAATCTCTGCAGTTCATCAAGAATCTGCCAGACAGCAAATCACTAAAGATCAATGACATTCTGAACAATCATAGAGGTGACTCTATTACCTTGCTGGGAGTTCTGTGACAAAGTGCCACATACTGAGCGACTACATCTCAGCTAGGCATAGTCTTCCCATTCTGGAGTCTTAGACATTACAGGGCTAGTTTTCAACAGAACTGATCCCTTCTGAGACCTCTGCGTGTTCATCTTCCCTTTTTCTGGTAGTTTCCTTGTAACCCCAGACATTTCTTTGGCTGTAGCTGTGTCACCAGAGACTTTACCTTCCTTCATACTTGGTGTTTTCTTCACAGGTATGTCAGCATCCCAATTTCCATTTATAAAGTGTGTGTGTGTGTGTGTGTGTGTGTGTGTGTGTGTGTGTGTGTGTGTTGTGTTTATATATGTACAAGGCACCAGGGCACATTAGACAGTGCACAACATGTTGCATGTGTGTAGGTCAGAGAATAACTTAATGTAGTTGGTTGACTCCGCCCATCATACTGGTCTTGGGGTGTAACTCAGCTGAGTACACTTGGTGGTAATTCCTTGATCTGCTCAGTCATCTTCCGAGCTGCTTTTTCTCTTTAGTTCATGACAGAAGCAGATTTACTTTGAACCCACCATATTGATTTTATATCAGCTTGATCATCAGCACAGAACTTATTCCTAAAGTAAAGGTATAATTCAACCTACTAGGGTCTAAGGTTTTTAATATGAGTCTTCCAAAACTACTGTAACTCATTTAATAAAAATGTTCTACAAAGTGATCATGTATATGAACCCTGGACTTTAACTTAAATCTCATGTTAGTGGACCAGAAATGCCATCAATTTGGCTCTGGTTATATGATACATATTTTCTTATATGCCAATTATCCAGACTATAAAATAGATGGTAGATAGGCAAATAGATGATATATAGGTGTATACATATGTGTGATGGTATATAGACAGATGATAGGTGATAGCAAAATAGATGATTGATAGATAATAGGTAGGTAGGTAGGTAGGCAGACAGACAGACAGACAGATCAACAAATAGATAAAGCACATATATCTATAGGCCCAGTGCTCTCCAATAGATGGCTCAGTAATTTTCTTCTTGCCACCAGCTCTTCGCATTACAGCTGTTACATTATCTAATCCCTCTCATTTCTACAGCTTATAGATTAATTGCTCACTACCATTCCTTTCTTTGTGATTTACTTTTAACTATTCAGGGAAGCCTTACTTTAGTTATTTTGAATGCAAATATCATTCAGCTTGGAAGGTGTCATTTTAGTGTGTTGTGTAATCTCACTCAATGCAAAAAAGAAAATATAGCATGTCAGCAAGGAGTAGTCCACTTGGAACCTGGATGGCTCACTTGATAAAGAAATACATGGAACTTTCATTCAGTCTCAGTATTCTCCTACTGACGGGAAGAAGACAACTGGACATAGAAGTGTTCATTAATATCTCATTGGTAACACAATGGCATGAACCACTTTTTTATCACTCATGGGCAAAAACAAATTAAATAGGCACATACAGCTGAAAGGCAGTTTGGATAGTCTTTAGCTGCACTGCCTTGTTTGGGACTGAAACACTCAAGGTCTTCTATAGGATTGTGTCTACCAGACTAAGTTCACACCACCCTGAATATGCCAGATCTTGTCTGATCTGGGAAGCTAAACAGGGTCCGGCATGATTTGTACTTGGATAGGAGAATTATGACCATTAATAATGAGTATTAGTGTGGAAAATTTAGTATTTACCCTGTGGAAATGGGAACATTTCATGAGGCCATTTTGTTGTGTGGGGTATATTTTGGTGACTTTAAAAACTCCACCCTCCTCTAAATAAGTGGAGTCAAATCAGAAAGATGACAACACAGTCGTGTGTCATGATCAGAGAAGGGAGACATTGGGTTGTTTTATAGAGAAAACAATCTACAGAAAAAAAAATCCCCGAAACAGCAAATTAATAGGAATTAAGGAACAGAAAATATATATTAATTTTGACTTAATATTTTCCTGGGACCAAAAGTAGAAATGATTGAACAGGAAATGTAAACAAAAGCCAAACTGAAGGCATTTTGCTCTTTACGGTGCAACTATTAACAGACAGAAAAATTTATACATGCGAGCAAGGGAAGTGGCTCAGTAGATGATATGCTTGCTGTGTAAGTCTGTGGACCTGAATCAGATACTCTAACATTCCTGTATAAAATCCAGGCCTGACAGCATGTGCGTGTAATCTCAATCCTGGGAAGAACCTCTAGGGCTCACTGGCCAACCAGTGTGGTCAATTTTGAAGATTGAGTGAGAGACTCTGCCTCAAAAAATAGTGTGACTGAAGAAAATATCTGCCTTCAACCTCAGGCCTCTACATTCACACGCTAGTGCATAATCACTCACATGTTCTTGTATCCATACACACAAATGAAATTTACATGTACATATCCCCAACACTGAACTAGGTAAAACCATTAATGAGATGTTCCTATTTAAATGAGAGCTATTTGAGTTAAAGTGGAATGTGGGCGGGAAAACCTGAATGGAATTCTGGAGAGTGCTGAAATGGCTGTCATGCAAGTCTAATATTTAAAGTTAGCCTGTAGCTATCAGCATTTTGAAGAAGACTTATTGGAGACAGTGCTCAGTGAGGAGTGAGGGCTAACAAATCTTAGGAAGAAGTCAAGGATGATTGCTAGACATCCAGCCTAAGCAATCAGAGGGCGATGACTATTTAGTGAACTATGAGAATTTAGAAAACGAATAATGTGAAATGGCAATTAACAGAGTAAGAAGGACTGAACCTGACATGATGAGTTCTTAAGTAGTCCGGGGCGGGGAGTGTTGCTGTAAATCTCCAACCCAATAAGCCAGTGAAAGGAACACACAACTCAGTTATAATACTTATAAATGGCACACCTAGAACGGGCAGATATACCAGTACACCACTCTGTTCCCCAGCTAGGAAATTCCTTACCACTAGGAAATGCCTTGCCACTCAGGCTTCTCCAGGCCACGAGCTACTACTCCACCTTCCTCCTACCTCTTCCTTTTTTGCCTTCTTTTCTCTTCTTCATTTCCTTATCTTTCTTTCTTCTTCCTCTCTCTCCCTCTCCAAAACTTTCAGCCCCACCCTTTCTTCCACTGCCCAATCACAGACCTCTATTTGACCAGTTACATTGGGGAGCAGGTTCACATGAAGTCTCCTGAGTATGTGATCTACTCTTCAATGCAGGAATCCCTCTTTTATTAGCATCAACATATAAACAGCACCATGACAATCCACAACATGGAGACTCTGAAGTAGCTAACTCAGAAGTTTAGGGTGCGCATATCATGAACTCGGTCACACAGCTAGATGGATTTCTCCTGGATTTCAGTGTTCACCTTCTGCCTTGATTCTGACATCCTTGAAATGTAGGAATCTCTCTTGAAATGTACTCCTGTGGGTACTAGACTACCTGACTGTGAGCATCCAGGGATCCAAACTCAAGTTGTACTAAGCTATGTCCTTAACCCTTAAGGGTTGTTTGTATACTGAAAATGAAGACACTACCTGCTAAAACAGAATACAGCTTTTGTTTTGAGTGCCATCTTTTAATGAGGAGTATGCCGTTCTATGATCACAAGCCATTTTTAGCAATAAAAATATACTTGAACTATAAAAAGAATTCAACAAGACGTTTTGTGCTGAGTCCAATTACCTGAAAACAAAGCCTGAAGCTCCAAGAGTTGCTCAAGCAAAGGCATGTACCCTCATTATATTCTAAGTTTACATAGCTAGGTATAGTTTAAAGTTTGAGCTCACATGTGACATGTTGCACTGATTAGGAGGAGAAAAAGAATCTTGTGGAGGTCATGTGACACCTTTTGTAGGAAACTAAGAATGAGCTTTGAGCCTTATTGTCCAGGGAAGGAGAAAATCGTGTTTGTCATTGGGGAAGAATGAAGGGAATAGGGGCATTGATGGATGAAGCAGACAGAAAGAGACAGCGGACCCAAACTGCTTCACAATACACTCAATTTTAAATGTATGTAATAAACTTACAACAGTAATGCCGTAGCTCAGTAATGCAGTCTTAAAATGCAGCAAGCCAATTATGCTTTCATTTAAAATTTCATGTCCTTATAATAAGGTTTGTTCTTTATTTTAAGGCTTTATTGTAAGTAGAGATGAGGGGTTTTTTGTTTTGTTTTTATTACCTGAGTCTGTCTTTGACTATAACAAAAAAGCTCATTCTGGGCATGTCTGTGTACTTAAGAACAGTGTGCCCCAATTTTGTAAAAATGTACCAACTACTTATTATTGTCCTTTAATTATTTTCCTAAATACAATCCCAATTCTAAGAACACAGAAAAGGGTTTTAAACATGTATCTTTGTGTCTTATCTCACCCACAGCTTCTCTTGTGTGTTATGAATTTTTCCTTATGTATCTTTATAGTAACTTTTATTATCTGTTTATTTTTCTTCAATTCATTCAATAATCACCACCCTACTCTGACTTTTTCCTTCCTTTCTTTTTCACTTTTCGAAATGGATTCCCTTGGCTCTTTTAGAGATAAGGACAATGATGTACTTGAAACAGATCCAAAATTAGGTTATCTGTAATATTTCAAATTAGAGCGCTATCTAGAAATCAATGCCATTTGGGATCTACAATTTTACCATATGGTCTTTGCAAATATTCATTATAAAGACATTTACATCCTTCTCTATTTTTTCTGTATGATATATTTCAGGAGAAAAAGTTACAAAAACAATGATAATCACATCTCTTTCTTATTTGTCTTAGGTTGCCACATTAATCTTATTAGGAAAAAAATCTCCCTCACATAATAAGTGAATTCTTTTCTTATCAAAGAACCAAATCCTGAGGGGATGCCATTATCATCTTGTCTGCATATATATATATATATTGCCTGTTGCCCAAACCTATTAAGAAGACTTTTGATTTTTCTGCATGTTCCCAAGGATGCCCTCTTGGTATTGCTGAATGTCATCTTAGGTAATTCAAAAGCTCTCATTTTAATTACCTATGTCCATTATTCATTTCCCACACTTTCCATGAGGAGTGAAAAGAGACTTCTCAATGCTTCCCTCTCAGCTCTTCCAAAGGACACACTCTTTAATTAAAAAGAATTGTCAAAAAGACACTCCCTAGGTATTCCAGGGTAGGGGAGCTTTGGCAATTATCTGATGGCTATATATTTAATGTGATTAAATGATATAATAGAATCATATTTATTGTAAAATACAGCCAATAGAAAGGCACATGCCAAAGATACACTAACATAGCTATCAACAAGGAAAGAAATTTAGCAATGTTCTGATATATAAATTTATATGGATCTTGTTTTGGAAACCAAAAAAATCTTACTTTTAAAGAACAAAATTAAATGATATTTAATATAGATCTATATCTATCTACATTTATTTCTATCTCTATATTATATTATCAATATTTCAATATTTATCTATCAATATTTATGTCATCTATATCTATCTAAATTAATAGGTATATTTATTTATGTATTTACATAGAGATTTTTCCATATCTAAGATAGATAGATAGATAGATAGATCGATAGATAGATAGAATCTAGTAGAGCCCTCTGCCCTCATCAGAGAAATTGCTTTGTTCAGGGAACACTGGTTAGTCCACAAAAATCATAACTGGACAAAGTACTGAAGATTGCTTTCAACAGAATCCTTGGCCACAGTGAAACATCTACAACCCACTGGGCCCCAAGGCTCATGGACAATCATGGAAGAAGAGGAGGGAAGACTGTAAGATCTGGGAGTTAGGGAGGACTTGATAAAACCTTGCCTTTAGGACATTATAGAACCACTGTTCTGACGAACTCAGAGCAGCTGTGTTTAAGACCTGCACAAGACGAAGTCAATCAACCTTTCATTATGAGTGGAGACAGTGTCTCATGAAACCCCACTCCCAACAGTAGATCTATTGACAGTTGATGGGTGGAAAACAGGTAAAGACAAAGGCCCAACATTATTCTACTTAATGGAATACACACAGCCACTCAGGCAGCAGTACTCAATAAAAAAGAAAAGAAAGAAAGAAAGAAAGAAAGAAAGAAAGAAAGAAAGAAAGAAAGAAAACAAAATTACATCACAATAAAGAACTGATATAAAGAAACTACCAAACACTATAGTCAAAGAAACAGTTTTGAATGGTAGCTATGTAAGAAGATATATCCCAGAGACAAGGAAGGTAATAGCTGACTACTCTGTAGAAATATGCAAATTAAGAGAAAACAAGTGAAGACACAACACTGCCAACTGAAAAAATTACCACTTTGGAAACCAATATCCAATAACGTTATTTTTCTCAAAATGAAAAAAAATTAAGAAATTCTTACAAATACAAGTACATAGACTTACTTCACTGTCATTGAGTTACTAGATTAAAAAAAAAAACTTTCAAGATTTTCTGATAGAAAAAAAATCTTTGTTATAAATGAATTTGAATGTAGGTAAACAACAGGGTAATGGAAATGACATGAAGGATAGTGAGTGCACCAGGAGCGC
This sequence comes from Rhabdomys pumilio, assembly GCA_030674055.1. Lineage (NCBI taxonomy): Eukaryota > Metazoa > Chordata > Mammalia > Rodentia > Muridae > Rhabdomys > Rhabdomys pumilio. The sequence goes on from JANHMN010000001.1 coordinate 11,212,013, forward strand.
TCTTTCTCTTCATGAGACTGGCTTTCAGTGTGCAGCCCATAGTAGTCACTAATATACTGTGTGTGTTACAAACTGACCTCTGCTGGTAATCCTCCTGTCTCTGTCTTCTGAGTGCTTGCACTCCATGTGCCTGCTGCCATGAGGCCCAGCTAAGGGACTTGTTGTTGTTGTCAATTGCATATAATTTAAAAGATAACTTCCTTCTCACACCAAATAATCAGCAAATTAGAACTTCTAAGGGAAGAAAGTCACGTGTACAACAATGAAGAAGAAAACAAACAGAATCAGAAGGAAGGTAGCTAAAAGATGTACAAATACAGCAAAGTATGAATTTTCCAAGTAAGTTCATTTTAAGGCAAGATGGTCAGCTTGCATGCAAAGTCAAGATTCACTTGTAAGTTGCAACTAAATGATATTTGATTTTAAAGTAGGATTCTTGTTCAAACGAGAAGGGTAGGAGAGAATGTATTAATCATGTAAGCATTCATCAGACTAGAGTGGATAAATTAATGTAAAATATTAGTGCATACTGGCAGACTAATTTATCAAATAGATGTAACAACGCGGAATGTGCACTAAACTACCAACGAATCTTCAAAAGATGCAGGAAACAAGAGCTGCTTAGACTAAAGTTAGAAACAAGCAAATCCAGATGTGTACGTGAAGGTTTCACTCCTTTTCTGTCAGCATCTTGTAGTACTAAAAAGGCAGAGACTAATTGATCTCACTGATATTATTTATAGAACAAGAAAAATCACCCAATACCTATCACTTCTGTGTTCAAAGGAACATCCACAAAGGCTGGCTCTCTCACAGCCCACAACACAAACAGTAGTACATCTCAAGAATTTACAATTGCACATGAACTAACAAATCAATTACCCCAGAGTAATCTACTGACTCAAGAACATTCCAATAATAATAATAAATAAAAAAAAAAACAGAGTATGTTTTGGAATTGACCGTTTTACTTAAAAAATATTAAGTAAAGGAACTACAGTCACCCAAAGCAGAGCCAACAAGATACTTCACTGCCTGAGGCACCTCCTCCCAAGCCAACTGACCTGATTTCCCTCCCTGTGGCTCATGTGGTGGGGGGAAAGAGCTGATTTTACTTGTTTTCTGACCCCTTGACCTCCATGTCTCATGGTCCCAAGCAGAGAAATATACAGAGACCTACATGCTCATGTACACACACACACACACACACACACAAACACACACACAAACACACATATACACATGCCCCCACACTAGCACACATGTACATACTGCATAAATAGATAAATAAATATAATAAAATTCAAATTAAATAAGATTGAACAATGGAAACAGTGCTGAATGGCACACTGCAAAATTTATTTGTGTTAGTTTTTCAGTAGAATATGCTCAGGTTTCTTAAGTTCTCCAGTTACAAACCCTTGTCATTCCCTTAAAATAGTGACACAAACTAGTGTTCGATGTGCTTTGTATTACTAAAATTTATTGTCTGTAATGTCTGTAATTTCCATTGATTTTTGGTGACTACTGGTATGTATTACTGCTCTTTTCTAGAAATTTTATTATACATCCTTATATTGATTTATGTTTACAAAGCTTATTCTTCATCAATCGTGTGTGTGTGTGTGTGTGTGTGTGTGTGTGTGTGTGTGTGTACTTTTCTAGATGGATTCTTTGGAGTTAGTCTTATAAAGTAAAGAAAGCTACTTCACCTTGCAGGGTTTGTGGTTTTATTTTTGAGTTCTCTGATTTCATAAGCTTCGCCACTCCCTCCTGACACATCTCCAGTCTCTGATTCCTGATCCTGTTTCTTGGTCCATAGCCATTCTTTCCAGCAGATCATTAACACCATTTGTGCTCATACTGGTTTCTGACTCTTGCAAGCAAAAATCGGGATAAGAGAAAGCAAGAAGACAAAGAATGCTGATCTCCAACGACATTTAAAAACATTGCTGTAAAGAATTTCTTCAGATTGTTTTCCTTTTGCTTTAATTCAGAACCATTGTTTGCAACTCACAGTTCTTTATTTGTGATCTTTTCTGGAGAACAGTAGACAGGTTGAAGGTTGGCTTGAAGTCACCAGGCATCTCTAATCTCTAGAGGTGGTTTCAGCCACAAGTTCCAAGGCTTCCTTCTTGAAGCCATTTGTATTTTCCACTGTTCTTTGTATAATGGATTCCACATGCCTGCAGTTGTTCTGCTTTGTGAAACTAAGGAAGAGAATTTTAAAGAAAACATACATGTATTTGCTTGGTTCTCTGAAATCAATTTTGCAAATATTTTCATTATTGTTTTTATATAATTTCCAGAAGAAAAGGTATAGTACAATGTTTATTGTCATAGCTACAGGTTAAAGCAATCCATAATCTATCTCTATCTCTATCTCTATCTCTATCTCTATCTCTATCTCTATCTCTATCTCTATCTCTATCTCTATCTCTATCTCTATCTCTATCTCTATCTCTATCTCTATATCTATCTCTATCTGTCTGTCTGACAGTCTATCTTTTTATCTATTTATCTATCTACTGTATATTTCTGGTGTTGAAGGCCAAAACTCATAGTTTCATTTCTCTATATAACCACTTACAAAAAAAATCATCTATAAAAATTATAAATAAAGGGACGCCAGGATACCAAGCAATGGGTTTGCATTGAAACAAATCCAAGACATCTGAGGAAAGAAATTCCTTGCAGAAACATTTTTAAAGTGCCTTTGAGGCTGGGCTTTCTTTGCCTTATTGCTACCTCTCACTCTATTCTGTTCTTTCTTTCTAACATTTTAGCATGCTTGCCTATTTATTTAATTGTCAAATTTTTCTATTCTCTCATTTATTACATCCTGACTGCAATTTCCCATCTCAGTCTCCCATACTATCTCCCCCTTTTTCCCCAGACCCACCCCTCCCTCTGCGACCTTCTCTCAGACAAGAACAGGTCTCAACCAAACAAGGAAAATCAAGTTACAAGACCAGACGCATACCATCATGTTAAGGCCGGATGAGGCCTTAACTCAATAGGAGGAATAGGATCCCACAAGTAGTCAAGAGTCAGAGACAGCCCTGCTCTCATCATCAGGAATCATGCAAGGACACCAAGCTGCTCAGTTAGAGAATATACAGAGGATCTATGTCAGACTTATCCAGGCTACCTGGTCTGCAAGCCCCTGTGAGTCCTGGTCAGTTGATTCCGAGGGCTGTTCCTTCCTTACAGTCATAATTTAAGTTTTTCTGATTTGAGGAAATGTTTTTCTTACTGCAAATGTCTTTGATTCTCAATATCTTCTTTTTAAGCCCTAGATTGTTTACTGGTACTCTGCCCTGTTCTTGGTTAGAATGCTTAATGAGGTCCTAAGAGTGAAATGCTAACCTCCCTTAAACCCACCAGGTTTCCTGAGAGGGTTCAGTGCAACACTGGAGTATGATTGGCAGAATCTATTCTCAGGGACTTGCCTTTGCTTTTGAAGTAAACAATGGCTTAGGGTTAGGCAGTCCTCTGAAGTGTCCAGGCAGCACTCCAGGCTATTATTTTGAATAATCTGCTTTGGCATGGGAACATTCATGTACAGGGTTGAATGTTTTAAAATATGCTGTGCTACACGAGTGCATACAGCACCTCGGGGTAAAAGCAGACCCCGTGTAAGGATGAGCGATGGGCCTTTGTGTTTCCCTCAATGTTCAGGCAGGTGTGTTGGCATTGACACCTCCTTATGTGAGGTAGCCATCAGAGGAAGATAAAACTCGTTGATGGTTATACATTTTCAATGTACAAAGAATTCCTCCTATCACTAAAATGTTGGCTTCTGATTATTATGTTGTTGTCTCCTATCTCACATTGTCTTGTTTTAGGGAAGAGGTGATTTTTTTTTTTTACAAAGCTACATTTACTTTACATTCAATTTTGTAAATTTTCAACCAAATTAAAGGGGAGTGCAGCATGCTCTCACATTTAAAGGGAAAAAAATATACACTGGTGTCACAGAAAGAAAAACGTGATGAACCTTGGGGAGAATCCAATGTCAATGCATTCTGAGACTAGTCCATTTTCATAACTAGATTTTATTATTAAATTGAAGAAAATAATAAAGTTTGTGCTGGAAAGCTATGACTGAATATGCATGTGGCAAGTTGGAGGTGTGGAGAAGGTTGGTTCAAGAAGAATGATGGGTAGGCAGGACAAGACAAAGTCATCCTTAAAGAAAACATGGAATGAAACAAAGAAGGTTTTCATGTCATACAAACAAAGATGCACACCCTGCCAATGTTCCTTATTAATGCAAGTGTAAATGCAGCCATACCCATTTCATCTCTGTTGGATAAATGCGTTTGAAATGAATGTTGGATATTATTGAAAAAGAAGAACTGAAAGTATTGTCTAATTCAGAAGGAATTGCTAAATGAAAATCATAAGAATAGCCAAGATAATGTGTAGCTGAAGTCCTGAGAAGGTGAGAGCATGCCTTGTGTGTGCTAAGCAGATCTCCCTGGATGCTGGGAGACACCTGGCTGCTACCTACCAGGGATTCCTATTTTAGCCATCGCTGCCCTTTGAAATGTGTCCCTTCTAATTACCTTTAAGTGTTTCTAGCCCAGGGCTTCCTTCACACAGGTATTTTGTCTGCCCAGTAGATTATCATTCCTCCTGTCTACCTTAGCCCATGGTTCTGTGAGGATGAATGGGTTATACACATAATGGGCTTAAGAAAGACTTTGCCACATAGGAAAAGAATTCAGTAAACTTTCTGTGATTAAAACAATGTTAAATTTTTTTAAGTCCCAATCATATTTACTCTAAGTTGCATGGTTCCAAATTCCTAAAAAGAGCTTGAAGAAAGAGAGGACAATCCTGGAGCACTCAGGCTGATTTGAAGGATCATATTTATGAAAGAAACTTGAGAAGAAATCCTGTGTAAAGCAACTATAGATGCTAAGATGTGGCAGAGATTCCATCCAACAGCCTTAAAGGCACAGTTATGATGCAAGGACTGACACTCACTTTAGAAATTTAAGTGAATCTTAAACTAGTTCGGGAGGCCAGAATGTGCATAATTCAATTAGTAAGTGCTTTTGTTCCAGTGGTGAAAATAAAATATATTTTATAATAATAAATATTAATATAAATTTCCTGAAAAATTGTCCTTGTGTGATTTTCTTCATTTTTCAATTAAAAACTGTTACTATTCCTTATTATCTGGTTTATTGGCTAAAATAACACCTTTTTTTCCCTGTTTAATCAAAGTTCATGGAGCTCTCCACTAATGAGATTAAATTGAGAAAGACTTTGACCCTTTACTTAGATGTTTCAAGTCCTGAAGTTATATATTAATATATACTATCAAAAGAAGTTAGTATGTGAAAATTGTATAATATTGCTGTAAATATTAAAATGCAAATTAGAATGATTATTATTAATTTTTTATAGCATAGGTATAAAAACAGATGATCACACAAATTATCTCAGCCGTCAGGTAGAAAATAAGTTATGCTATCAATGGTATAGTAGCCCTATGTAATCGTGGGCTCTATATCTTCAGATTCAATCAAATGTGCTAAAATAAATGTGTGCTTACCATGGATAGACTTTTATGTTACCATTATGATAACAGTGCTGGTTTGCTGAGTCCTTGCTCAGTACCATAGAGTTACTTCTATGGGAATAGTGAGGGAATGAAGAAATGACAGACAGATAAGCAAAAAAGCCTAGGTCTTTTAGACTGTGTTCTCTGATGGAGAAACCACAGCACTTCAGAAACTTAACTTGCTTATTATAAACAGTTGAACAGAGAGATGGGGTTATTGCCTGTACAGCTGTGGACAGGGTTAGTACATACAAGTAAATGAGGAACAGTTTATGACATGCCACTGAATCAAGGAGGGAGAGCAAATCTCTGCAAGAGTAGTCTTTATAGAGGAGCAGTCTCAAGCCTTAAATATCCTGTGGGGGTTATGGTGGGTATTATTTGTATACATTATTGGCCACACATAGACCAGGGGAATGCCTTGCCATTGCTCTGAATCTCAGCATGGAGGGTAAAGGGAGGGGCTGTCACTTTCCCATTGGTATGAGGTTATATGGTCCTTGACATGGCTGTTCTTATGTCTATAGCACACATTTACTTGGGACTTGATATACTTAGAAATTCCTCTAGGATAACACCTATTTTGCTCCCATAGCATGGTAATGCATTGTAATGTCTACTTACACAGCTTTTACATTGTATTAGGTCTTACATATAATCTAAGGTGATTTAAGTGTATGCAAAGATGTATATCGGATGCATAGAATCACACATTTTATGTGCGACTTCAGCATGCATGAGTTCTGTTATGTTAAGAGGTAGTGACATAGCACCAGTCTCCAGTTCCGCCCCCTCCCTATATCTCTCTCTGTCCCTCTTGATTGGTTTTTACGAATTGATTTATACGAATGTTTCTCCTTATTTGTAGATCATGAACTACGGAAAGTCAAGGTAACATTCTGTGTGCACAAGTATAATGTTTTATAGTTGACCACATTTAGTAACCACATTGCCCTGCTAGTTTCTATTAGTTTTGTAGGGTCTTCAAGACTTCACCAAATATTTTAAATTATTTTAATACCCCTCCAGTTTCTTACCAAAGTTTTTGTATGTATGTGTGAGAAGATCTATGAGCATGTAGGGTGACAGGACAAGGCCTCTGCACTTTACTCCCTTGGGATTGCATCTTTCACCATACCTAGAAAGAGGGTAGCACTTAGCAAGCCCCGGCAAACTTCCTGTCAGCATCATCCCAAAGTTCTGGAGTTACAATCACCTAAAAGACCACATTAGATTTTTATATAGATTCTGTGATTTGAACTCAGGTCCTTCTTTTGGGGCAACAAGTTGTTGAATACAGTTAGATACTTCTCTCAGCTCTTTACCAAAGTCAGTGGTCGATGAAGAAAGAGAGGGAAATAGAGACAGTCAGAAACAGACAAAGAGAGATTGGGTACACAGAGGGAATCTACTGACAATTTAATCTGAAACCACTAAAAAATTATAAGGTGCAGAATTTACATAAGCTTCATAAAATTTAGTACAATTTTGACAAGTTGGAAAAGCAAAGTTCAGACACAGAAGGCAGCATAGGAAAGCACAGAAGCACACAGTCAATAAAAGAGAAGAAATGTGTGTGATCTAATATAGTTGCTAAGTATGCTAATAGTGGGTCAGTATGACTAAGTTTGCAGCTTTGAGGTAAAAAGCGGTTTGAGACTAGACTTTGAAAGCCTTACTTAATGTCATACACAGAGCGAGAATGCTCTTTGGTAACCTCTGTGTTCTACTCGGCCTCTGTAGAATCACCTTTGAGAGTGGACATGCCCTAAGATGAACTTCTACTTAGTAAATATGGCAGACCTGACAGGGCATTTCATGCGGTTGTAGAGTCTGTGTTGCAGAATGTCTTCCACAGTAAAAGCAGTGGCAGGCAGACATGAGTCTTCGTTGCACAGTGTCTCCCACAATGCCTCTGCTGAAGTAAGCACACACAAGTCTGTATTAAGCATGAGTCTTCTACAGTGACTGAAGAAGCAAGCAGGCATGATGGGAAATCCCACTATCAGGGCTAAGGTCTTACAGGCCAACAAGAAGCAAGGAGCTCAGGATGGCATCTCTTCAGTAGGCCTAGGTGTTACTGACAACCACATAATTTGGAAGATTCCCTATACAAGCTTCAGATCCTGTGTTAGCAGCCCTGACCCTCTCTTTATTGTTTCTAAGACCTTGCAAAGAAAGCACACTTCAGTGTTCCTGGACTTCCGATGCTGCAGCATTATAAATAAGTGTTGCTTTAAAACAACCCATTTTTACTATATTATTATGAAGCTATAGGCAGTTAGAATACTGATGAATTTGGAACTTATAAGAGCAATGGGAAATCAACTATTGGAAATGTTTTAGGAAGAAACTAGCTTGTAATCTACAATTTAGAGAAGACCTAGAAAGCCATGAGGGGAAAGGAGAAGGACGTAGGGCGTTTGGGAAGTAAGATATCAAATGTAGCTTGGAGATTGGTACAGCAATCTTAAGTGAAGCATGAATATAACAGGCCAGCATGTGATGTAAGAAGTAAACGAGACATGGCTGGAGAGATGGCTCAGTGTTTAAGAGCACTGCCTGCTCTTCTAGAAGACCTGGGCTCAAGTCCCATACCACATGCCAGTGCACAACTGTCTGAAGCTCTAATTTAAGAAGTTCTAAAACCTTCACACAAACACATATGCAAGCAAAACACCAATTCAGATAAAATTAAAATAAATAAATGATTTTTTAAAAAACAACTAAAAAAGAAATAGTTTAAAGAGATTGTATCTAGGTTTTTTATTCATTTATCTGGTTTTTTTGTTTCATATGTATGTAAATAAACACACACACACACACACACACACACACACACACACACACACACTACAGTAAGCATAGCCCCCTTCCTTTACTCTATTTCTCACCTCTATCCCCGGCCATTGATCTACTTAGACAATTTAACTTGGACTTTTACGCTGTGCATGCACACATAATTATAAGTGTGTAAAATCTAGGAATCACAAACGGGAGAAAGCATGTGATGTTTGTCTTTCTGAGATTGGCTTAGCTCGCTTAATGTGATTATCCTCAGTTGGATTCATTTTCCCGTAAATGTCATGACATCATTTTTCTTTATGGTTGAACAAAATTCCATTGTGTATGTATGTGGACTATATAATCATAATGCATTTGAAGAATTCAAAAATCCTTTTTGTGAATTCAAAGGAGACTCCAACTTTTAGAAGTTGAGAAACCTATGTGAAGATTATGATCTTGAAGGCCCAGCCCTGGAAATATTTCAAAAGGAAGGGCTCATTCAGAGTTTCTATTTTAGAGCTGCGGCTCCTGGAGGCACAGACGAAGCCTGCTGTGGATCATACTGTTGACTTTCTAGAGAGTAGAACCTCCTGTTTGGCACAGACAGCATTACCTGGTGCTGGTTCATTCTCATACTATGTTTTGCAATTGGAGAAGTGGGAAGACTCTCAGATTGGGTGGGATTCCTCAAATTGAACATTTTACATCCTCCTGGGAGATGCTACATCTCCAAGTTCATTTGGAAACAATACCGGGATCTGAAATTTAAATTGTATTTATTAACAAAATGGCTTGTGTTTCTTTTCTTTATAATGAAATGGTTTTTGATTTGTGCTGGAGAGATGACTTGGGTGTTCAAAACATTTGTTACGTTTTCAGAGGATCCAGTTTTAATTCATAATACCTGTATGGTAGTTAATAACATTTGCAGTTTCAGAGGATCCCATGACCTCTATGGCTTCCATGTATACCAGGCATGCCTGAGGTATACAGACATACATGCATTCAAAACATCAGTATACAAAAATAGTCTTAAAAGAAGCCTTTTAGTCACTGAACAAATACTTACTGAAGCCTATTTCATGTTAAGCACTTTAATGATATCTAGTCAGTTTTCCAAAATGCTTTCATATTGGTTATATACTAAATAAGCATTGATTCCCATAGAACAAACACACAGAAATTCTGGTTTTCATAGGCACTGTGGAGGAAATAAGAGAATATGTCTCTCTGTGTGTATATAGACAAACATATATGTGTGTGTGTGTATATATAGATATAGATATAGATATAGATATAGATATAGATATAGATATAGATGATATAGATATAGATATAGATAGAGATAGAGATAGAGATAGAGATAGAGATAGAGATAGATATAATAGATATTATAGATATTATTGATATTATAGATATTATAGATATTATTGATATTATAGATATTGATATATATCAGCAATAAAATATTACATTTCTGTAAAAACATCAAAAGATGAAACAGAGAAATGTGGAGCCATCACTGAAGTCACAGCAATGACTTCCCTTGTGTGAAGGTGATTTTTAAGGTCATAAAATAGAAAAATGAAAAATTGAGTAATAGAGTAATCAGTGGGAAGAAATTCATGGGGATTCCAACAGCTGGAGCGGGAGTGAAGGGAGGATGAAGAATAGGAACATATTACAAATTCAAAAGACCACAGGGCGACCAAGAAAAAGGTGGTGAGTTAGAATGAAGAGGCTACACATCTCAGAATGCTTATTTAGAGCTTAACAACATAGATTTTGACACAGTAAGACTTTGAAGCCTTCAAACTTAAAATGTCTTCCATATTTAGTCTGTGGGTGATGGGGTATCTTGGGTAAGAATGGAAGCAGAAAAACCAGCTTGAACTCTATTGTAGGCCAGTTGTTCTTTGCGAGATCTTTTTTTATGAAACAATAGAATGAGCCTGAGTCAGCCAGTGTGGACAAGATAGGCAAGGCTTTTCTGGGACCTCAGCCCTTGAGAAGAAGGGTGAGTTAGCACTGATCAATCAGGGACTGGGACTTCTCAACACAGCAAGGGACCAATCTCTGCTTGAGCTTTTCAGGTGGTCTGCATTTAAAGAATGAACTTCCAGTTCAACATGAGCATGCTTTTAGACAATATTACCTTTTTTAAGCACAGATGTGCTGACCATGAGGTTGGCAGGTGAAAGAGAGATTTCTTAGTTTAGTCCTTCCTATTGCATGCTCAATCTTCACCTATCACATATATCCTAACCTTATGGAGGGTCTGTATCTTATGATAAGCTGAGGGGCCTTTGGTGCTTAAGCTGTTGATATAAAAATGTACAAGGGTAGGGTAGGAGAAACGTATACAGGTTCCTGGGAACAATTGGCCATGGTGGTCCTATATTAAACCCTGACAAAACACTATTTTTACAGTGATCAACATGCATCAACATCGTGCAGAGCAAAATTATGCCCATCCTCTGTACTTCAAAATAGCAAAAGAAACAGCAGCAATACAAAGATAGCACCAACAAGCCCTTTTCCCTACCATAGGTATATTCCAAGCATCTGCAGATCCAAGTTTATAATGAATGTTTTCAGCAGTGGCATAAGTAACTATGGAGTATCCCAGAGTAACAGAGTAATCTAGACAACTGTACCATAATCTACCTGCCAGGAATGTCATTTCATAGCAAAGCTGGTGGGAGACTAATCACCCACCAGCTGGGTGATATCAGAAGTGACTGATTTTTAAGTCAACTAGAGCAAGAACTTTGAGTATTCAGAATGCCTGACAGGTGACTGAAGAAAGGTATTTAACAGGATGAGGGGACGAGGGGTGTTTCTTGGTAACGCTATCCCATATCTTTATTTATTTCTTAATCCTCAAGTATTTGAGACTTATTTCAAGTCATTTTTTGTGGCAAACTGGAAGCACACAGTTTTCAGATGATCTAGTCGCAGGACTCCTAGTGTGTAGCTTTGTGTATTCCACGTGTAACTTTGCAGCCTAGTCTGGTGTTTATGACAAAGCTAGTGAGGGACAGAGGCTGGAAAAAGCATGCATCATGCTTTGGGAGCAAGACTAATTAAAGTCCTAGGGTTCATTTGCTTTCTGTTCCCTCTGGGTAGTCCCTACCTGTGTCATCTGGAGTTGAGGGAGAAGAAAATGCAAATAGCTGGTATAGGATTGAAAAGAAAAGGAATCCTCCATAGTTTAACTTTATACAGATTTACTAAAACTGGCTAAAGCTGCTTCTAATATTTAATGTGAGCAACAGGGGTGCTTACACTGCCATTTAGGGAGATAAGAAACACTAGGAAGAAATCTGTAATGTTGGTGAGGAGGGAATCAGGAAAAAGCTTTGTTTAACCTCAGGTTTCATATCTACAAAGAAGAGTGATTGCCCTGGATCCAAGACTCTTCAAATCCAAAGATAAAATTGGTAACAGAAGTATAATGTTTAGAAATTTAACATGGAGGTGGCATTTAAGGATTGAGATGATAAGATCATTAATGAGTGGCTATGCCAAAACAGTGGTCTCTAGACTCAGCTCTGTCTCAGAAGCTGGGAAATGAACAAAGACAGAGATCCATGCAACTCTAAGAAGGCGATGTGAAGACAGAGACCCAGGATTCTGTGATGCCACATGACACTGGAATAAGAGTGCAAAGTAATGCTACCAGACATCCAAGAGATAAGGTGTTGGCATTCCTGTTCAGAAAGATATCCCAGAACTCAGGAGCCCAGGAACCACACAGCTCTAAGAGAAAGTCTCCTCAATGAAGGAGTTGAAGGCCAGAGGGAGGATTTCTCTCGAGCTGAGCTGGAGTGCTACAGGGTGACAGCTCTGCTTTGCTAGTCCTCTTTGTATTACAGATCCAAGGGAGGGTATCCCAGGCTGTGCTGAGGAGCTCAGGAAACTCAGTGCCATACCACTTCTTAACTTCTTCCTGTCTTTACTTCTTTGCCTCTTGGCTTCTTCTGATGAGAGAAGGCAGGCAGCAAATCTCATAAAAAGAGATTTATTCAGTGGGTCCAGGGTGAAGAAGAACAAATCCAGGTTAGTTGCTTCTACTCTGGGGAGAAGACAGCAGGGAACTGAACAGTTGATAAGCAAGCGAGGCTTATATAGGATTTCTCAGAGGGCAGAGATTTTCATGGTGAGGATTGGTAGGATTTCAGGTTCTGAGTTTGAGGAACTCAGGGATTATTGAGTTTTCCTGTGCAAGGATTGGTGTGTTTTTGTGCTCAGGGATTGATGTTTTATTTTCTATTCAGACTTTTTGCCTAAATTAGCATAATCTGGGAAAAATCCACTGAGAGGCTAGAGATTACTGTTGTGCTGGAAAGCTAGTATGATGGAGAGATGTAAGTGGAGGGGCCTTGCTGGATATCCTCAGGCAGAGGCCTGGTCACCTTCCTGCTTTCATGATTTACAAAGTTTACAGAGGGAGTCCAAGGGCATGAATAGCCAACACAAGTGTGGTCTCAGACTACCAAAAGATAAGAACAGTTTGCCCTGCTTAGAGGTTATTTGGTGGCTTTTCACTGGTTAACTTGACTTTGGACATGGGATGGGTCTGTTTGTTTATATAGGACCCTTGGGTGCTTGAGTGTGGGGTGGTGGACTGTGAGAAGCAGTTGGGTGCTTGGTCCAGCACAAGCTTAGAACCCAGGAACCTTACTGGATGGCAGGAGTTTAGCTCTGCTCCCAGGTCCTGGTTCTTTTCATTTAGCTTCAGCCCTACAACAACCACTCCCACAGAGAGGTCTATGGCCAACAGAGGAACAGGCTTCAGGCCCTAGAGAGATTTACATACTAATAAGCTACCTGAAGACCAGAGGGTGGAGCCAATTAAACATTCTTCCCCAGCCCTTCCCCCCTCTCTCCCTCCCTATTTAACTCAGGTCTGCCCTGGGTTTTGGGGGTGCATCCAGATCCATCCACCATCCACCATGACATTAAAGCCTGTAAAAAACCCATGGACTTTCTTGTGTCATTGAGACCGTGCTCGTGAGGAACCATGGAGAGGCCTTTAGTGAGCCTCTGCCATGCCTAACTTCCCCCTGGAGGAACCCAGAGTGTTCCCAGCCAATTACCTACACTTGGGCTATCTCAGACTAGTGGACTTGCAAAACAAAATTAATATCAATGACTGATGGAACTTAGGTATTAACACACAGAGCGTGTAAATTGAGAAATGTGTGATGAACAGGCATGTAACTTCTGTGGTCCATCTATACTAGCTGTCTGGCATTAATAGTAACGGCATGTAGCATGCTACATATAGGTGTGTTCACGGAGATTCAATGACACAGAAGTGACTGGAAAAGACCTTTGTCATGAGTGAGTGAACTCTTTTCAGCCTCTCTTCACTCCCTGGAGTTAAAGGTCTAAGCATCCTAGCCTCAATTATAGGACTCTTTCTCCTAGAATAGATGGAAGGTCTTTACAGTTAACTGAATGGCAGAAAGGACCATATTGCACATGTAACATATTTCTTATCTACACATAGGCTATTCTGTATGTTCTGGAAGGTCTCTGGTAGGTCCTAGGAGCAAAGACTAAGTACATGTTAATTATATACTTATTATATAGCAGACAAAAGGACAGGCAAAGTGTAGAATGTTCTAGACCTGATGGGAATGACATTGACTGACATATAAGTAGTACAGTATGACAGTAGAGAGGAATGCCCAGATATTCAGAATGTCTCTGTGTAATCAACTGAGGCATGTACAGAAACTGAACAAAGAGCTCTGAGATGATCTGTGGGAAATGCCTTAGAGTTCATGGACATGTATTAATGATTCGGTCTCCATCAACCATCATTTTAAAAAGTTCATGGTGTTCCAAGGGGTTTTCTTTGCAGAGAACAGTTAGCCTTGAACTAAATATTGCTGTGTTTTCAAGTGATAACACTTAAATGTTAAGATCTATCAATGTGAATAATATCTATGAAGTTAGTTCAGTCTTATTTCTAGAAATCAAATTTGACCAGCCAGCACCCATGTAGGAACGATCCACAAATGTCTACCTTACTCCCCCCAGTTACCAGAAACACAAAAAGCACAAATAATTAATCCACAGTAAGAGATGATTTGGAAGGTAGCAAGAAGGCATGGAGAAGTTGTGTGGGTGACTCACTGGATTTGGGACATACAAGCTGAAACTAAACAAATTGTGTTAATGACTTGTACTTAAGTTAATGCCAATTATCCTGAAATAAAACTGTTACTAAAAGTGGTAAGAGTAACTCTTAACTTTGCTTTATTTTTAATCAAAGGCAAGAATAGGCAGTAGGTGCTAAAAGCTTTGCCTTTTCATGAGGGAAATGAGGACTTAAAGCTCAGAATGGGTGGAAGTTAGTTGTTAGAGATGTAGATGGTGAGGTTGAGTTGAATACCACAGCAGACATGCCAATTTCTGAGTTGTGCTCACTCCTGAGGTGACTCGTTCCTGTAATCTATGTCAGATACTTATACACAGTGACCATTAATATTGTCACATGTGAAGGGAGAGTGTTAGCTGTAGGAAAAAATATTTGGCTGGGGAACCACAGGGTCTCTCATGCCATGCTGTGTGTAGTTGGCTGAGGTTAGGCCTGGCTGCTCACCAAAAGGCCTCTCACGGCATGGCCCCAACACACAAGGAAGTCCTTGGGTTTCCAAAACCGGTTTATTGACATGGCGGAAGGTGGATGGATCTGGATGTGTGCCCCCAAAACCCAGGGAAGACTTGAGTTAAATAGAGAGGGGAAGAGGGGGGAGGGGCTGGGGAGGAATGCTTAATTGGCTCTACCCTCTGGCCTTCAGGTACTTTATTAGTATGTAAATTTCTCTAGGGCTTGGGGCCTGTGTATTACGCCCACCTGTGTATGTGACTGAAGGGTGAAGGTGGGATGGAGATTAGACCTCATGTCAGGCCCAACAATACCTGCTTTACATTGTTTTCAAAATGTTAAAAATCATAGATATGTCATTGAGACAAGCAGCAAGGTCTGTTGAAATCACTGTGACCTTTATGCCTCCACTTTACTATAAAAAAAACCTGCAAACTATGAGAAGATATTCATTGTAGTGACACAGTTTGCTTATCTGTACCTAAACACAGACTAGCCATTCATCAGTTGTAGAATATTTTTATTTTATTTCTAATTTGTTTTTCTTTGCCAGTTGCATACAAATCAACTGCCTTGGTAAGAAAATTATTTTATGATATTTACTATTTTAGGGAAAGTAAAAAAATAAAAAGAGTATTTTTAATTCTTCAAATGAATCCTCAGAATAATTTATTAGTCCCCTCTAACTTTCTGTCTCCAGCCTCAGTCTGGCTCCTTTCACCTCTGCCACCAGATGCTATTTCTCTGTGACTCGGTGTCCTAAACCCAAACACACTTGAGTCTTCATGCCCAGAGCTATGACAGGACCTCATTTCTCATGGAACACATTTTTCTCCATTCTGATTATAGCTTCCACACTGTCCTCACACTTGGTCAAACATAACTCATCCTTACACAGCTTATTCAGTGTATAGATATCTCCAAGCATTGCCTATTTTATGAATTATTTTCCAAAAATAAAGCACTCTTTTGTCACTGTTTTTCCAGTGATTGTTCTGCTGCAACCAATGTCACACTGGTAACAAAAACCTTGAATGTCATTCCACATCATCAGGTGTACTAACAGACCCTGGGTGTCTTACCGGGTGTCCTAAAGGGACATGTTTTCAAGAATAACAAAGATATCAAAATATCTCCTACTTTAGTTCCATTTTTCCTTTTCAGGGTCTAGAGTCTTGTCCTTTCTAAGGATTCTGAACTTGATAGAATACAATCACTCCATCAGTGATTAAGTTCCAATGCTGTTGGCTGAGCAGTCCCAGCAGTTTCCAGCAGGCCTTACCAAAGTGAACACTGCACTGAGCTTGATTCTCCTAGGCTCTCCCCAGATTCACACTGGGGTTCCCTATGGCTTACTGTATCTTTCTGTCTCCTAGGAAGAGCTCAGAGCTCATCTCCCTTCACTTCTGGAATAAAGACTGTTACCATGCCTTATCACCGGACTTCCTGTTTCTTGACAGGATATGCAGAGCTTTTTCCAGGGCTCCAATCCTTCCAGTATTCATTCAGCATCAAGCTAAACCTTCATCAAAATCTTGCCACTCACTCACAGACACTCTCTCCTACTGTGCACCCTTTGCTGCAAGCTAATGACTTACTCTTTCTTTCCTCTCTCTGCCTGATGACACTGGCAAGCTGAGATTTAACACACTATAGTCATTCCTCCTGTATATTCCTTATGATAGTGAGGGCTAAGGTTAGCAGAAGGATACTGTTGACAAGGAAGCCAGCCTAGTATTTCTCACACACAGACCACCTCGCTCCTGCCCTGAGCAGTTCCTCTGTGCCGCTCTCCTAACATTACTCTGTACCTATATTATTTATGTCACTGTGGATCTTCCTTCAGTGATTTGTCTTTGTTTATTTTCTACCCTTGCAAACCAGTAGGAGAAGACCTCCATCTCAAGCTAGTATTTTGGGGGAGGGATTAACAGAAGAAATTTTGAGAAGTCACTCAACTCTGTATTGCCAGACATCCTTGGTAGGCAGCAGAGGGGATAGAAGAGAGACTGGAGCATCAGTGCCCAGTTATTGCTTGACTTTTTTTCTGGAGTCAGCTCCATTACTGACCAGAGTGAATTTTGAGCTGAACAGTTAGATGAGACACTGATGTCACTTGTAGTGACTTTTTTGAGGGTCTTCGTGTCCTTCCATCTAGTCTGGCCTCTGTAAGCCATAATAAATGCCTGAAATTAGAAAAGCAGACATCATTGACTCTGGACTTGATTGACAGATCCTGCCTCAATGTACAATGCAGAAAAATAGTAAGGAAGAATCCAACATGGTATTAATATTGATCTTCTACACACAGCCCACACATGTATACAGAAACACACACACACACACACACACACACAGAGAGAGAGAGAGAGAGAGAGAGAGAGAGAGAGAGAGAGAGAGAGA
>JANHMN010000001.1:11229415-11274699 GCA_030674055.1 Rhabdomys pumilio
GAGAGAGAGAGAGAGAGAGAGAGAGAGAGAGAGAGAGAGAGAGAGAGTAATTCGATAAACAACAGGAAAGGCATCTAGAGTTAACCTGTGACCTCTCAACACACAGGAGTACACACACACACTCACACACACACACTTCTCAAACACACACACACACACACACACACACACACACATACCCAAAAAGAAAAATGAACAAAGATAAACAAAGATCAAATGTGCTTTACAAAGCCAGATGGTCCATGAGTTTGGCACCTGAGCTCCAGCCTGACTGCATTGACTTGTCTCTGTTCCTCCTAGACTGTGGGCAAGACATCCATGAAATAAAGGTGACCGCAGCTATAAAACCATAATAGATCTTAATATTTTAATTCTAAACGGGGAGAAGTGTATGTCCTGGGTGTTTTGGGTGGTTTGCAGCATTTTTTAGACTGCAACTTGCTTTACCTCAGCTGCATGTTTCATTTAACTGTGTTTAGCTTCTACATAAATGATAGGCATTTAGCTTTAGTATAAGAGCATCTACCAAGGCTGGAAGGTTGACTCAGGTGGTCAAGTACCTGCCTTGCAAGTGAGATGGCTGAGTTCAGATCCACAACATTGTATGTAAACGCCAGGTTCCCTGATGAACACTGGTAACCACAGTACTACTGAGCAAACATTTAAGCTGCCCTCTGGAAGCATTGCAAGGTAAAGAAGCTTTTCTCTTATAGGTCTGGAAACATATTACACACAAAGCATCTTATTTAAACACTAAAGAAATTAAATAAAAGCTGCCATGAGCTTCACCTTCAAATAATTTAACATACCATTAATTATAAGACCAATGCCAACAAGATTACACATTTTCTTAAAAAAACTAAATGGAAAAAATATAACCCAGTTTCTCACTGAACACTGAAATCAATTCTTCAAAGGGTATCTGTAGTCTTGATTTTTTTTCATAGAATTATAAATATCTTAACTTTTGGTAGGAATTTGGTAGTCATCTATTTTGTGCGGTGTTAAGGTGCTGGAACATCAAAGGAGAAAACAGAAGAATATCAGACTTTATTTCCAACAGGAAAATGACTGCGCAACCATTCATAGTTCAAACATTTCCAAAAATAATATTTAATATTTAAAGAAAAATGCTATTCAAGGTACTGCAGGTTCCTCATGTATTATTTACTGTGAGGAAACATGAGAAACCAGACTAGGAAAATATTAAAATGGAGAAAACTTCCTATTCACAAAAGCATGCTATTTTTTTCTACTTTTGTTTTATAACATCTTAGTGGATAGTTTGAGGCTGAAATAAAGTAATGTGTCAAAAATAAGTCTCTCTTAGCATCCAAACCCATGGAGTTTCATGCATGCCTAAGATACAGTAGTGTTGAAATACCATCCTGGCATTTAAACTCATCACTGAGGTCAAACTCTAGCTTGAGAAAAGTAGGCGTTCATTATAAAGTGGCAAATTATAGCAATTTCTTAGGTAATTTGAAGCCACACTACAACTTTCTCATCTCTGAAGAAACTACCAAACAGCAAATAAATACTGTACTTAATAATGGGTCACTGATGAGACTGTAAATGAACTCAAGGTTCATAGTAAGTTCTAGAAGGAATCATGTTTCAGTTTCATTCATACTGATTATCAGGATAATTTTCACTGTAGAAATGCTTTTTTACTGTGGCTTTAAAAACACAATGTTTACTAAACCCAATTGCCAAAGCAGCATTAGGATGGAGGAAAAAGTTTTACAAATAATTGAAAAAAATGATTTATGTAAATTAACATCTTATTTATTATTTAACTCCACTCTTTAGAGCCTAGAAACTAACATGTTAAAATCCAAACCTTTATATCCATCTTTTCCTTCCTGCTCCTTCATGCATATCTCAACAGTTCTAGAATTTAACAAAGACAGTATTTGTTCTTCTTTGTCCAACTTCACAGGCTATACCAGTGCCCCCTTCCCCATCATCAATCATCATCATCATCATTATCACCACCCACCACCACCACTACCAACACCACCACTATCTTACTAATTCTCAAGAGAGCCTCACTACCTTCTTCCATCTCTGGTAAGACATGCATGCCAAGACAGCCTATGCAAATGTGCTGTTTTATGACTGGGCTCGAACTAAACCAAGAAATCTAGAAGGGCAATGACCTCGGTTCCTACATTTTATTATGAAACATCTTAATGATCCATAGCTTCATGAACTAGACATAAAATTTCAAGTTGCCCTTGAATTCTTGGCCAAGGGATGTTACCAACATGGTCTCTCCTATCGGATGTCCCTTTGTAAATTTGTAGTTTGTGAGGCTCATGGCCTTATGTGAATTGATTTGTGAGTCTTAAAAGAGACAGGTCAATGTGCTACATATAGGAAATAGAAACACTTGATTTTTATTTCCACTCATACTTGAATGCTTTATAAATAAATACTTGAGATGGCCTAAGTTAATCCTCATTACCCTCCTCCTACCCTCCCTCCTTTACTCCTTCTTCCAGCTCCGTTTCCTTCCTTCACTTCTATGATTTATTTAAAATTATGTTGACAAAAAGAAAAAAAACTAGCAATATGAGTTAACACCCTTGAAACTCTAATAGAAGAACAAAAGCAAGCAAATATTCCTCTTCAGAGCCTTATAGGTTTTTCTTTAGAATCAAAGGAATGAGATACAGTTGTTGGGCAGCCTGTTGTTCACTTCCTGAAGGGTTAGAACTTTTTCCATATTTACAGAGATGTCATCATAAAACTTAAATTAATAGTTTTTAAAATTAGTTAGCAGCTAATATTTTAAATTTGTTTGTAATAATTTATTTTATAGGTACATATATTATGTGATGCAGATATAGTTCCATAATTTCATGACCATTTTGACAACTTGAACTATTTTTTAAATTATCATGTGTTTTTCTCTTTTATTTTCCTTGTAAAGTATGGACCAAATAACCCATAGAAGATCTGTTAGTGTTTCCATTTTCTAGACAGATCTGTGTTTTTTCCTTTCCCCTCCCAAGAAACAGTACTTGAAATTATCAATGCTATTGAAAAAATAATTTGTACTACATCTCAAAAGATAAGAGAAATATTTTATCACAGACATGCACACACACATGCACACACACAGACACACACATATGTACACACACACTCATGTGCACACACACATATACAAACACACACACAGAGTCCACTTAAATAAGCATGTTCATTCTTACAAATTTACTCATCAATGGTTGATGTTTTGCTATCGCACCATTATTCATAATAAATTATATTTCTTCTCTTCTTAATTCAGGAATTTTTGCATGTATTTTTCTTTTATTTTAGGTAGAACTGAAATACATTTAATTTCTCTTCTTTTGATTCTGTATTGTAGTATGCAATTTCAATGATCATTCGTTGAGTGTTCACTTCAGATATTCTGATAAATGAAAAAGTACAGGCATCAGTTCCACAAGAAATGGGGAGCCCAGGGGTACAGGTTGATAAGTAAGCCATGCTACTGAAGGAATATCATATTTCTTGTCCAGGTTCTTCTACATCTTTACCACCAGTCTCCTTTTCCCTCTGTGACTCATTGTGAATTCATCTGTAACACTCTGTCATCTATTAATCTCTCAGTTCTCCCTCTGTTCCACAGCTGTGCATGGATCCAATCTCCAATTCCCAGACTGAGGCTTTTCGTCTGCCCTGAATCAACTGTCCCATCTCTACCTGCCTCGACTTTTGCTTCCTGATCTTCTTCACTTTTGATTTGGCATTGTCTGTTGTCAGAAAATGGGAACCATATATCTCATAAAGTAATAGATTTCATCTGAAAATGCTGCTATCCCACACTTGACAATTATTGAGGTCTTTGCATTAAACCATAGTGATTGAGGACAGGTACCCATGTCTCTCAATCTTCTGAATGTTTGTTCAGTTAAGGGAAGAAATTTGGCTTGCTCTGGACTGTAGATGGCAGTCTGAGAAGACATTATTTAGGAAATGTGATTGTGATCTACATGACTAAAATTTTTATTGATCTCTAGTAACAACAGACTGGACTGATAACAACATGATTTCTACTGAGCTTAATCTTCTCAATAACAGCAAAACGGATCTTTAAAATTCTAAGATACAACAAAATAAAGTGCTTAGTACAAGAGTTATAAGGAGACATGGTTACCCGTTGTTCATGAGCACTGCATAAAATGACAGGATGCTGGATGGATCATTAAAGTTCCTTGGGCCCCTTGCCTTGAAGTCATAATACTAGAAGTTACAACTTTTAAAGGTTGCGAGGACGATAAAATAAATATCTGCAAAGCCAAGGTGTGTGTGTGTGTCGGTGTCTGTGTGTGCATATGTCTGTGTACATGTGTGTGTATCTGTATGTCTCTCTGTGTGTGTCTTTGTGTGTGTACATATGTGCATGTATGTGTGTATATATGTATGTATGTGTGTGTGTCTGTGTCTTTGTCTGTGTGTATATGCATGTAATATGTGTATGTGTATATATGTGTGTATGTATGTGTACATATGTTTGTATATGTGTGTATCTGTGTATATGTGTGTGTACATATGTCAGTGTATGTGTGTGCATATAAGTGTGTATGTGTGTGTGTACATATGTGCATATATGTTTGTATGTGTATATGTGCACATATGTTTGTGTATGTGAGTATATGTGTGTGTATGTGGGTGTATGTGTTTATGCATGTGTGTGTGCATGTGTGTGTGTGTGTGTGTGTGTGTTTGTACATGTATTTTAAAATTCATGTACCCATAGATACATATGAAACAAATACTTACATGGAAATAAGGCAGTTACATGTAACATAGGTCTTTAAACATGTCTGCAGTATTAGTTTAGTTCCCGAGAGTCTCTGAACATTCTCAGTGTGAAAGCTAGCCTTTGCTCTTTATTATCCTTAGTGTGTGAGAGGACATACATTATCATAGAAATACATAGTTTTTATACTTAGGGGGCATAAGCTTTAATCTGTACTCTGCCTCTTACCAGATCTGGTTTCCTGGGAAGACAGTTGGTCTTCTGTGAATGACAATATTCAATTTTAACGATGCCAATTATAGATTCATTTTCCTAACATCGGTTTGTGTTTAATCAAGTTCCTTTTTCCATTTTCAACTTCTTCAAATCTAATTACAGTATTGTCTTGAGTTTATTGATGTTTCATCATGTCTTCTCAGAACTTCCATGAATGTCACAAAAATGCCAATAACTTATTTCTGTAGGAGAATGTGATCCTTCGAGTGATGTTGATTCTTAGTATGACGTGTTGTTTTTAACCTCTGGTATGCCTTAAACACAGCATCAGTCATCCAAAGGACACTGCCTGAAACAAAGTAGGAGGAAAGACCTATGCAAGACTGTCCTCTGACTCTGTGTTTGCAGTGTGGCACGTATGTTATATGTCCCCAGTCAGTCACAAGGATGATTGCATGCTTTTGCATACACACACACACACACACACACACACACACACACACACACACACTGAGAGAGATTAAAAATAAACTAAATATTTCCTAGATAAATACATATCTATCCATCCTTTCTTCTTTAATTCATACTTCATTTAATACTTAAAGAAACCAGTTTCATAATACCTCTAACTTTCTCCAGATTTAGAGTGAAAAAAGACAGGGAAAAATTTAAATATCAACAAAATTCTAAACCCACACCATTACAGTATTACTCTGTAGACTTTTTTATAGTCTTGGGAATTTTGAAAACATTGATTAAAAACATGCATGCATCTATATCTCTGAAGTATATCAGCTACTTTTATCAAAATAGAAGAAATTTAGTGTTAAAAATGGAAGTGCTCATGTCACCATGGTGCTTAATATACAGTGTAGGTGATAAGCAATATGATAATATTTATACAATTCTATAAATTAATACTGGCTTATATTAATATAGTATATTAATTGCACACATTGTGTGTATAATTAATAACACATTGTGTGCCTATGCACCTTGGTGAATACCCTACTTCTACTTCTACCTGTCTAATTAGCAACAGAATTTTTATGTTAATTGCACAACTTCTATTTCCAGCCCGAGTCAGTTTAAAGTCAAGAGAAATAACTATCTCACCAGAACCTTTCTTGTCTTCCTCTCAGCACCCAGTTAAAGCTTCATCCATGGCATATATAAAGCACATCTTTGTATTGCAAGAATAACGTTAAATGCTACCAACACCATAAGTGCAAAATAGCAGAAAAAAATCTCTGACCATTAAGATGTCATCCTTTGAATTCTAAGTTAGACATTCTCTGGGAGCAAAGAGTGATAAAGTTTCAATGGTTGCGATGCACGGCCCTCCAGTATGAAGGTGTTTTTTTTGTTTTTTTTGTTTGTTTGTTTTTTTTTTTTTTTTTTTAACAAAGACTAAGGGGAAATGGCCAAGACCCTGCTTCCACTACTCTGTGTACTGTAGCTTGGCCAGAAAACATTGATTCCCTTCTCCACTGTGGGACATGTCTCCTATTCTATCAGAAGAATGTATTCTCTGATGATTAATCCTCTAGATTTCAGCATTCTTGCTACATCCAGTTTGATTACTGCACCAATCAATATGTAGCTCACCACCTCACCTGGAAATTCAGCAATCATAATTTATTTATTTGTATCTTTCTTCACTCTTATTTTCTTCTGTCTAAACCTTGTTTTTGTGAGCCCCTGCCTTAACTGAAGTGGTGGTAAAATTCATGTCCAAGTTTCCTCCTGCAGTCACCCAAAAACATTTCCTCAGAGTTACCTTTCGGAAGTTGCATTTCCATTACAGATTTTTGCTGAGGACGCTCAGATGGCGTCTGCATTACCTAGAGAGTAAAATCCAGCATCTTCACTAGGCATTCAATCAGCCACAGTGTATGGCTTCACACATTGTGGAATTATGAAATTACTGTGTATGGCCCAAGTGCATTTGTCGTGACAATGACACCTTCGCCTAGTTTCTTAACATCTCAGATTTCTTATAGTTCTTTTAAGTTCTAGCTAGGCTTGCTTGAAAGCCACTAATCTTACAACACCCCTTCCTTTGCTCCTAAAAGCATTCATTATTCATGCAAAATATTGCTTTTACATCGAACTATATATTTTATCCATACGTTGTCATTTCTTTTCTATATGGCTAGTTCTATCACTAGGACAAATGGACTACTTCAAATTACACATTGCTCATTATTTATTTCCACTATCATTTTGATTGTCGCCACCTGTGTGAACTTTGTACACTTTCTCCATACAGCAAAGATAACCAGAAATAGTGATTGAACTGACCTGTCATGAAGAAGGTTACATGAGTCAACTGTAACGACCATCACATGAGCATCTGGTCCTTCTTACAAGCCAAGAAAACAACCAAGAAAAGACTTCTAGATGATAATTTTGTAAACTGCCTTCTCCCTGACCAAATCACATTTGATTTTTTTTTATGTTAAGTAGGACATGATTTCCATTTTGCAAAGGAAGAAACTTGAACATATTCCACAAAGAAATGATAAGGTATCCTGAACATTAAAGGATTCTTACAAAATACCCTTTGAGTGGGTTAAGTCTAAAGAATGAGAACCTTACAACTTAGGTTTTCCTTGAAATACACCAGATTTAAACACAAAGAGCAAGCATGTTTACAATTATTAGAGCACACAATTCTGAGGAGAGGTTTCTGTAAAACAAAATTACTAAACTTTAATAACAGGGTGAAACTGAAACAAAGTGAAAAACTGCAAATAATTTTACTTTCGCCAGCTGTTTCCAAATGTAAGCTATTTCCTAAAGCACAGGACTAAGGGTAGACTTACTGGCCTCAGCTAGGTCTCCTCATTTTGCCATGAAATTTTATCAAACCTTTACTTATTCATACAATGTGAAAAGTGTACTTATATATAATAGCTTGGCTGATCTGAACAAGACCTGTGCTTCCACAGAGGCAGTTCTAGATTCCTCCAGTGAGGAATTTGCTTAAGTATTTCAATTATACTCTGTTCTATCCCTATGTACCCTTGCTTCCCTGGAAATTCCATTTAGTCCCATAGATTATGATGAAGAATAGGGGGTCTTGCTATCTGTCCTAAAATACTTATCATATCTGTGAAAAGGTAAATGATACTTTCACTCCTTTATAAATTTTGTTGTAACCAAATCAATTGTATAAATTGCCATGACTGCTTAACTTTAAGGGACAAATAGCAGCCATATGTGCATTCCATAGTATGTCAGGTGCTAGATGAATAATTTGAAATACATAATCTAAATTTTACAGCCACATACAGCTTTCAATGTTACCCTGACTATAGGAATGTAGAAAATAGAATTCCAAATAACTAAAGAAAACCTAGAAAAACAAGGTATAGTGGTAGGAACTGAATCTCAATATAACTACAATTTGTTATATCCTGCTTTATGTTGTTTTGTTAAATGATGGTGTGAGATTTGTTGGGGAAGCAACAACAAGGTTGTGTATTACTTGGTAATGGAGCCATGCTAGAGCAGTTTCATGGTATATGGACATCTGACCCCATCAGACCCTATCAATCTTCTACAACAAGAAACCTAGAAGTATTCAGGGATGCTTCGTTGCCCTCCATCACTAAGAATCAAAAGGACAAGACATGCATTGAACATGTTTTGTTTTTTATTCTACTCAGTCTCTACCATTAGTATTTTGGGTTGGTGGTATGGTCATCAGGTTTAAAATATGAAAATAATGAGTCAGACTTACTGTACAATAAAAGCTCTTACTCTCATTCTCCTCAACATATTCCCAATCCCTTCACTATCCTGTCAAGTTTTATCAGTTAACCAACTAGATCATCATGAACAGAAGGACACAAACCTCCAATTTGTTTTATACTGTCTGTACTTTGTTTTCCCTTTCCATAATTTCAAGTCTTAGAGCATTTTATACATGTTTTGATAGTTTTATAGTATTCTGTTATTTTACTACTCTTTAGTTACTTACCAAATGCTTTTTCTTGGGATAGGAGAAAGTATGTGAGAAAGAGTAATTATGTTCCTTTTGATTTTCTGTCTCACTTGAAGTCTGGGACTGGGGAGCAGGTGACTGGATCTGCCTAATGAAAAGATATTAGGAAGAATTGCCTGCCATTCCCAGTCAGAGACAGTGGAAGCTCTACACGAGGTACTTGATTCTGTACTCCACTGCGTGAGTAAGGGCTAAGTGTTTTAAGTTCAACCGCCAAGGCTTTCTTCAGTGCATCACTTATACTACCTGCTAGGAAATGCTTCTTAGGGACATTTGCACAACTGAGCATGTCTTAAAAACGGAGCCATTAGAGATCATCTGTGGGAGAAGCCTTCTCTGACCTAATGGTCTAAACACATTCTTTCTTTAGTTATTTTCAGCAATTTGGCGTTAATATTATTTTACCTGTAGGAGATGTGTGCTAAGGCATGTTGACCTTTACACATTCTACTCATGCATGCCTAAGATAAGTCTAACACTATAATGAAGACTAGCACCAAATATCATAAAAGTGTATGGTAATAAATGTTGTGCTAAGATGTACTCTCAAGCACTCATATACATACATGTAACACTTGCACTATTTTCATTAATGAAACTATTTTTGACTCTCTTGGCAATATCCAAATGTCAACATCCTCACTCATTCACCTTGGAACCTTACTAAGTAAATGAGAGGTTACTTAAATATAATCACCGTTATGTTGTGACAGTTGATTGTACAAATAGCTTTTATTCACCAGATGTAATTGTCATCTCAACATCTGACTGCTGATGACGCTCATCCTTTCCAGTTCTTTCTGAACTCTGGCTGGCTTGTTCAACTCAGCTGTTCCTGCTCAGACTCCTCTCTAAGCTGACTGATTCAATCTGATATCTCTACATTTCTAACTGAACTACTCTGCTTATCCACAAACTAACTCTGGCAATTGTTTTAATCTCCTGGCTCCCTACTATTCTCTGGTTTGTTCTGACTTCACTAGTGTCTAGCTCGTTCTCTCTACAACCTGTTTGTAAAGCTGTCCCAATAAAAACTATCTCTGAACTCCGCAAACCGAACTGCTACCAACTGAACTGCAGTGAACTCACCTCTGCTGCATTGCCTCGCAACTAACTCCTAACTCCTTAACTCCTTCCCTGTACTCCTCTTAGTTTTTCTTTCCTGTGCTCTTCTCTGGAGAGTTGAATGTATTGTATCCTGTCAAATCTTTCTCTGACTCATTACTTAGTCTGTCCCTCAATTAGATGCCATTGTTTGGAAATAAAGTTGTATACTAAGGGCATGTTTAATTTCCATCCAGATCACTCAGACCTAGAATGTCTTTGAATGTGATCAGAGCAGCCATGTTGCTGGATTAAAATTCCTCTACAGTTGATCTAATAACCAAGGCAGCCAGTAAGAGACTATTAGGCAGGGAGCATACATTGAAAGAAAATGGCAGATAATGGGACAATTTTCATCTCTGGCTGGACAGGGCAGAATGTCAGTTTACATAATGCTACTCAGAGCAACACACATTTGAAAACTTAGTATATATTGCTGGAATTCTCCACTTAAGTCCTTTAAACTGTGGCTTACTAGTGGTGAATAAAAAGTAACAGAAATTAAAATTTAGGTAAATTATGAATATTATAGTCTATCATTTTCTTGGTGGATGCTACCTAAATTCTCAATATTCATTAATTTTTTTATAATCTCTCTTACTACAACTATAACACATGCAAAGTGAATTTGGAGATTTTGTTTCTTTATTTCAAAGCCTAATCATGACACATCTAATATGTGTCAGTGACTATGCTTACCACTTATCAAATTAGAACATAACTGTTAATTCCTTAAAGATTATGCAAACTGTCCCATAACTCAGAAACAGTTTCATTTTCCATGTGTCAGCCAAGCACAACCCGTCTTTCCCCAGTCAAAACTCCTAGTCAAAAGCTCCTGCACACTGTCCAGATCCGTTACCTTCCCTGATAACCAGGCAGACCTCTCTGCTCTCGACAGGTAGGGCAGCTGCCCTGGTACACTGTCTCATCACTCTGTCCTAGACTCAGAATTCCCACTAAAGGCTATTCATTATTCTAAACCTATCAAGATGTAACCATGGACAGGTTGACTGCGTTCTTTGAACCTCAGATTTCAAATTTTTTTATCAAGAGAAGGATAAGGGTGACTCTAAATGAACATTTGTCACATTTTTGATAAAGCCACTAACAATGTTTATACATTTATTTATCTATTTATTTTGGTGATACTGGTTCTTATAGTACTGGAGATTAATTCTGTAGAGTCAGACATGCTAACCTAACATACCACTAAGCTACATTTCTGGCCTTCTTCATATTTACAGGTCTTACCACTTAAGCCAGAGATACCTTTACCTTCTGATTTTTCTACCTCAGCCTCTTAGGTAGCTTGTATTTCCACGGCTACTTTATATTTAATTAAATACAACACAGGGATATCACTCAAGTTTCTACACACTGTTAAACAACCCTCACTGCAAATATAAACTTACTATTATGTTTGTTATTTATTCTTACATTGCATAAAGCTATAATTCAATTTTCTCTCTGTTTCTTATTGGCACTACTAACAGTGTAAATAAGGAAAACTAGGTATGGGCCATTCAAATTTCTGCATTTGCTCCTGCAACAGTAAAGGGGCATCAAGAGGACTCTGTTAAAATTAAAATTCTGTTGCATATTTGTAGCAGCCTGCAGCTATGGGAACAGGGTTCACCTGAGAGGAAGCCTGGGAATGAAAGGGAATGGAGGGAGAGAGAAACGTGGGGCCAAGACAAAGTATTCTGATCAAGGCCCAAAGTTTAATATTTTGCTTTCACATATAAAGGGGGAGCCCCACGCCCCAGAGTCTCTTCTCAGTTCAGCCCAGGGGCTGGGCAAGGAGATAGCAGTCCAGAAAGTGTCAAGGCTAACTCAGCAGGCAGTCCATTCTTCTTAGCTCGAAGCAGACCACAGGGTGCCAAGGCTGGCAAGGCAATGCCTCTCTTAGGTCCTACTTAGGTCCTACTGTTGTCTGGTCTATTGTGGTAAATGACACGCAGGCCTGCTCAAGCCTGGGGGAAGGACACATATATTCTATATTCGTTTTGTATAAGCGAGAGAAGTTTCTATACTGCTAGTGAAAACATGGCACCATTTAGCAAGGACATAATCTCCTAAAGCCAACATTTTCAACTCTTTCATCAATATCTATTGTTGTTAGCATGTAACTTTAAGCTACTCGTTGCAAAGGACTTCCATACACAGAAATTAGCTGACTTTATTATTTGGAGTTTTTTCAGCTGGGCTAATTCTGCAGTAGGGCTGTTTCATCTCATCTCTATACGCTGCAGCACTGGATGCTTCACGTTTAAACGATGGGCTGCAAAAGTTCCTCTTCAGAAGCAATTGAAAAACGGAGCAATGAAAACTTGCTAATGCAATTGGAACCACACACTGTGCAGGAGCAGCAAACTGTTTCCTTGGTGGCTTTGACAACATTGCCTCTGAACATAATTGAATGTCATTCGTTTATATGTTTGCAAATGAGGTCCCAGTGACATTACACCTGGGAATGTGCACACTCAGTCATCTGTTTATGACAGAGGAGCCAGGCATATGGCCTGTGGACACGGTTTGGCCCCAGAGCTGTCGAGAAACCCTGTACCAGTGTTCAGCGGGTTGGCTCCGTCAGTGTGAATCAGTTTGGTTAGAAGCAGAGCCCCCTGTCAATAAAGCAGGAAGCAGAGCTTCCCCATGGCCAGCCCACCAAGCTGCTCTGCCCTGAGATGGCAAGAGTCCTTGCACATGCAAGAGAATGTCACATGCTATGTAAATAAAAGAATGAAGGAGAAATGGAGGGTTGCTATAAAGCCTGAACAAAGGGAAATTTATAAGAGATAGATTTCAAGCAGAGTGACAGTGCATGAAAATCACGAGCAGTTTCTTAACTCTTTGCTTGTTACAAAGGGTGAGTGTGCGTTGGAGAAATGTCTTACACTAACAGCCTTCATTTCTTTCTCATTGAAGAAAACGGCTTAAATTGCTTTTTGTTTTTAACTGTTTTTCTTCAAGAGATATTGTCATGGCATTTGGCAGACTTCATATTTTAAAAGGTATTCTTTTAAATGTAACAAACTGTGTTTAATTTGTTTTTGATGATTATTAAAGATATTACAGTAATTAAATCCAAGCCATCACTCAGCATGACCACTCCCACTTCTCAGTACCACTTAGAATCACTCCAGTGACAGCCCTATCACTTGATTTTTCTGAAAAAGACTTTGGAATGCTCAATCACCATCCACACGTTTAGACTTTGTGTGGATATGAATCTATGCTTTCATTTTCTGCTCTCAATACATTTTCAGTAAGTACAGCTCTACAAAGACAACATTAAGTAGCAAGAGAACAAAACCTATTCTTGATGCATTGATTCTGGGCAAAAAAAAAAAAAAAAAAAAAAACTGGCACAGAAAAGTCAAATTCAGCAAAAAGAAAATACAGTGTTTGAGCTACAAAGCGAATGAGGGATCCAGAGAAGGTCTGTCAATCCCTTCACGGAAAGAAACAAAATAATGAAAACAAAGCCCTATTTATAGAGATCTCAGAGAAAATGTGAACATCTACATGCATTTCTCACGCAAAAAGTCTTCCAAGAACCCATGGCACATGTATTCATTGAAAAGGACCAAGACTTAACTTTGCTGGGTAAACATCAAATTGTCTATGCTATTCTTAAAATTTTACAATAAATATTTTCTTATTAAGGACACTAAAACTCTCCAAAGGCAAATATTTACCACTACCACTTTTCTCACACGTTTGACAGAAGAATCTACTTTTCAGAATACTAAATCATAATTTAATTTAGTTTAAGATCTAAGTGTAGACTTGGGAATAAACAGCAGAGGGCAAGGCAGCTTCCTCGCCCCCTGTTTGGGGTGCACTGCCTTCCTGAAGGGGGTGTCCAAACTTCAATCCCACTTACGGTTATGTTGGAGTGCATGCACTGCTACCCTGGGAAGTGATTCCCGGGCCAGTTAGCAAAGAACACAGTTCTCAAGACCTTCAAGAGTGATGAGGTTCATTATAAGACATGGACTTTGCTATCAGAGTAAAATTAAAGTTAATGTTCATGTGTTCCTCACTAACCCCAGTCTCAGAATGGTTTGTCATCAGCTCCGAGCCCCATTCATACAGCGGAGGATTGCAAGGGTTCCTCTGAAGTGAGTCACTTGGACTCCAGGGTTTGACAGTCATTGATGATGGAAATGATTATGATATAGTCTGAGGCTCATGCAAAAGGGTGACGTTCTTATGTATACTTTGAAAGTTAATTTTACCCCTGACTTCATTGCACTTTTCTTATGTTATTTTTTTCTTATGTCCTAAGTTTTTTGTTTTTAAATATTTAAAGTAATACAGACGAATGTTTTTAAGAATTCAACAACCTTAACTTGTACATTTTTGTTCTCTGCCTCATCAAGCCTCTTCTGCTTGTTTTCACTATGAAAAATGACTTTTGATTTCTATGTAGCTCTATTTCTTTTATAGAACAACATGACCGACCCTAGAGAACTGTATTAGAACAATATGTACAACAGCGTCGGGGATGGCCAGAGAAGTACCCTATATGCTTTTTTGCTTTATCCACATTCCTCCTCAAAAGTGCATATGTTCAAATGATTGCTCTTTCTACATGTCAGTAACAAACATTCACAATCTACACTTAACTACACTTGACTCTTTGGATTGTACTCTTTGGGTCTTGACAAATAATTATATTTATTCACCATTATAATATAACTGAATAATTCCATTGCTCTTGCAATACTGTGTGTTCTGTTTCTCTGTAATCTTTCTGTTGCGACATTAAGAAAATGTACAGTTAAATTTGTTTATAAACCATTGTATCTACCGGAAATCTCTGTTATTCTGTATCTACATATTTTACTAGTACAATGAAAAATTATGAAGTACCTAATCTTGACTCCAAGAAACCATAATAGCTTAAAGTGCTCTCTGAATCACCAAAGATTAAATTACATACAGCATAATCTTACTGTTCAATACATTTGATTGCTTTCTAATTATATAAAAATAACAAATCCACAAATGCTATGAATACCGAAATATATGCCCTTGATTATAAGGCAATTTCAATATAAATGGTTTAAATTTATTTATCAAGATATATGTTTTAAAATAATAATAAAAACATTGACTCCAAAGTGCCCCTTTAGTTTATGGAGTGTAGACAATTCTAAGGTAGATAGAGATAGAGGGCTTGGCAGTCTAATGGTAGTAGCATCACCCCATAATAGTCGGTACTTAGAGCAATGGTTCTCTACACATAAATGTGCCGGGGTTTTGTGTTTGGCTCTAAAACCTATCTAGTTGACTGTATCACAACCATTTTATTCTTATGCTAGGCTAGATCAAATTTAATTTATTATGTTTTTATGTTTTCTTGTCTGTTATATTTCACTGCTCATACAATGTTTTCAGAATGCAAGACTAGGGTTTTCAAATTAGAGTTTAAAAGCCTTCTTCCAACCTGAGTAAATTAATTTTATGAATGATTTAAGCATCTACATTTGAAAAGGACACCTGCTTTCTCACAATAAATACATGACTTTAGAATAACTTAAAGGACCTTTGTAGGTTTAAAAAAATCAATAAAATCTACCAATAAAAATAGACAATATGCTCTGGAGATTCAAAGTAGGTTAAGATATCAAAATATAAATTGCATTTGAAGGAGATTCTTGCACTAAATTTAGAATTTTAGCATTTTGACACTGATAAATAGTGCTGCGGGGTTCCTCAATCGGATGGGAACACCTGTAAGTAAAGCTGAAATACCTGAATTAAAAAGTAGTTTTGATATTTCAGTTATTAGATTAAAATCAGAAACCTTTAAACACACAATAATTTATGTAGGCTTCTTTGTGTGGGGGACTTTTAAAGCGTAAATCGACTCAGTTTGACTCTTGAATGCTTCTAAATTGAAAACTTTAAGTGTCTGTGTCTTGGCCACAAGGTGCAATTTCATTCCATATCAAATAGAGAAGTCAAAAAGTAGAGTATGATATCATGCTGTTAAGACATAATGAGAATATTTAACAATTCTTTTAAATAAACTCTTAAATGGAAATATTCATAGATGATAAAAAATATTCTAGTGGTGTGTTTTGACCTTTTCAGTCACATAAGAAAGAAGAGTCCAATTTATTATTCATTCAGGTATTGCCTATTATAAAATAATAGTGGCTCTGAGCTTTCTGTATAACCACAAGAAAGATCTGCATGCATCCTGGTCTCTATGATGTAAATGAGAGCTTTGGAAATAGTTTAAGAATTCAGTGAGTTGAATAACACAGATAGTACACAACACACAACAAGTTTTTAGTTGATGAAAAATAAAAGCATTTTAAGGATATTTTGTGGGGGTTGGGAGACAGCTGAGACAATTAAGTGGTTGATTCTAAGCATGAGGATCTGAGTTCAGATCACCCCAGAAAACTTCAGACATGATGACATATGTCTGGAAGTGGTGGAGTGTGAATTTGTGGAAACAGACTCAAAAGTAAATCAAGCCAGTCTAGCCAATCAGTGAGCTGTGGGTTCAGTGGATATTCTTGTCACAAAGAAGGAAGAAAGAAAGAAAGGGGGTGGGGAGAAGAAGAGAGAGAATTGTAGAAAACATACCCAAAGTACTTATAGAAAGATACCCAAAGTCATTCTACATCTGCTACATGTTATTTATAATAATAATAATAATAATAATTAATAATAATAATCATCATCATCATCAGTACTTGAAAGTGTTGGATATATAGAATTCCCCTCACTTATATCAAAGTATTAGAATATTTTAGAGTACAACAGGTTATACTTTTATAAATAATGCAAAAATATCTCCAAACTCGGGTTCTTAGGAAAAAAATTCAAGCATAAGCTTCTACTTGCAAGTCCTTCTGAGATAGCCATATGAAATATTTACTAGAGATCAGAGAGAGAAACTCCTTCTAAGCCAAAAGATTTTATTTGCAATTTGAACTTTGCAAATACGATAAAGCCATACACACATTTATTTTGCTGAAATTGAGGCTTCAAGTCTAAGCAATACCCTGCCACGCTCTATGTGCTGGGTAGCAGGGCATAGAACTGATGCGAGTGCCTTACCAGTGTGAGTTTAAAAGACATTGGGGATGGGTAGACAAAAAGAGACAAGTGACTTGAATATTTTTAAGTGGACTTTGAAAGAGGGCTTTACAGGAATGTGTAAACATTAAAAACAGGCTAGGAGAGCATGAGTAAAAACAGTCAATTTAAGAATACTTCCCACTGTTTTCTAAGCTCAATTTTTTCTCTGCCGGAAAGTGACATGTCAGTTGTCTTACTGGAAGGACTGAGACCTCTCCTGAGACAT
Source organism: Rhabdomys pumilio (assembly GCA_030674055.1). Taxonomy (NCBI): domain Eukaryota; kingdom Metazoa; phylum Chordata; class Mammalia; order Rodentia; family Muridae; genus Rhabdomys; species Rhabdomys pumilio. Next base: position 11,246,867 of record JANHMN010000001.1, read on the forward strand.
AAATAAAGCAAGTGCAGAAACCTAACAAGCCAACTCTAGGAGGCTTTCCTGTTGCTCCCGTGTGTGCCACACTGCCCTGTCCTTTTCTATAAGAGTCTTTAATCTTGGATCTTTTGCATATTAGTATGTTGTGAGAAGTGCAGTCCTACTGTGTGTGCATCTCAGAATGCTATGCAGCTATGACATGCTTCAGAATAAGCACATCCACACAAAAAGGAAATTCAACTGACGGACTGGAGACAGTGTCCCTAGTGACATTTGGGATTTTCAACACTTCTGCTTTGCATGAGTCCTGTACCAGTGCTCTGGGTGACAGTCTGAAGGACAAATGAAATGTTAGGGTCACTTGAATAGGACTTATACAACATTGTGGTAAATTTCTATGGAAAAATAAATAAAAGACAGTTAGTTAATCAAGAGTCAAAATAAATTAGGATCATAAGTACTGGTCTGTGCTTTGTGTTGCACTCTACGCAGAATTTACATGAGGCATCTGGTCTAAAATTAGATCCGAAAACACAAATGAAAATTAACAACTTTCAAATATTTCTCGTGACCAGTTTTCATTCTTAATTTAAAAATACATTGTGCTGCAAAACTTCTAAATAAACACAGATATTTTCATGATATACATGAAGGGAAAGAAGAAAACAGTTATTTGTTCTACAGTCAACTTACTTCTTAGCTGTGATATATTTCAAATATTTACTTATTTACTTTTATGTGTGTGTATGTATGTGTGTACGTATGAATGTATGTGTGTATGTATGTAGTATGTATGTATGTAGTATGATGTGTGTATGTATGTAGTATGAATGTATGTAGTACATATGTATGTATGTATGTATGTATGTATGTATGTATGTATGTCAGGTTTGTGCTGGGACCTGAAGAGGTCAGAAGGGGGTCTCAGAATCACCCAATTTGGGTGTCGGGAACCGAATTCAGATCCTTTGGAAGATCATTAAGTTCTTGTAACCACGGAGCCCTTAGAAACCACTGTACTTTCAGTTAAGTTCTCCAAAATTTTAATGCAAATTGGAAATCACAAGTTGTGCAGTCCAAATTTTTGCTCTTTTCCAAGAACCCGAAGACTCAAGCTCTCTTTGCAAAGTAGAAAATGTTGAAATTTAGGTAGATAGCTACAGTTTGAATGAACTCAGAAAAGCTAATAAACTAAAAAATGCTGCTTTCTTATTCAGCCTATTATCCCCGGTCCCCACTCCACTGGATTGTCTTCAGGATATTTGCTGGGTGTCTTTCGAACTGTCCATGTCACTTAGCCAGACTGAGGCATTACAGCACGGAAGAGATGGTTGTTCTTCCCAGGGCAGGCTTACCATCACCGCAATTTTCCAGGAAGTACTAAATGCAGAGATGCTTATTTTGTTTGTTTTTCATAGTCCAAATTCTGCAATAAGAGCTATATTTTACAAACTTCATTTTGTTTCAGATTATAAAGTAAACAAAACTGAAAAGGTGTAACAGATAGTGAAATAGAAATTGAAAATACTGTCCTTCCAGGTGACTTTATTTCCCTCTTATAAAAACACTTCATCAATTAACTACTCTTATCAAAATGTGTATTTTGCACCTGGAACTTGCTTACAGTATACCAGCATCACTGGAGAGCTCTAAATAGAAAGACAAAATGATATCATATTTTCTGATTGTATCCTTCAAGTATTTCTCTCAGAAAGTACACTGTGAAGATATGCTTTATAAATATTCTCTACATGTGTGTATTTCTTGTGGGATTCAAAAATATTTAAATTACCTTTTAAAACATTATTTCAGAAAATGAGTTTTGGAGTAGCACCAGGAGTTTCATCTAGAAATACAAAAAAAGATGAAAACCGTTAAATGGAAAGTGTATTGGAAAAGATTGGTGGATGGTCGGCTGGGAGCATTTCAAGGGTGAATTGTGTAGGGAGTAGTTATGAAAATCACCTCCTATAACACCTTGAGAATCCCTTGGGAAAGACTCTGGGTGCATTAAACCAAATGTGAAGAACAAGGAAACAGGCCTTGGCTAGCATCTGAAGAAAGGTCCAAGTGGAAAGGTCAAGGGGAGAATTACAAATGCTACATCTTAGGGAAACAATGCACAGTATTTTTTTCAACATTGTTATTTTAGATATACTGAGCATTCAATTGTGCTAAAGCCTGGAAATTGGGTGGAGCAGATTACAGACACATTAGCCTAATGAATCTGCTGGAGAAAAAGCACTAAGAATGTTAAAGAACTTCACTTGAATGAGACTAAAGGTAGGAAGTCACAGGAAGCAGGAAGCAGGCTGCATGAAGTTGTGTGTAGTTACTTGGGCAAATGTGGATTTTTGAAATGGAAATCTATCTCTAGTACTGCAAAATTCTATGAAAGAAGACAAGATCAAAAATAAGGTGTCCACTTCAGAAACTTGCATGGTGTTCCAAAGGACTGAAATCCAGGATGCAGAGGAATGGCTAGTGGGAGGAAGGAACAGTTAATAGGAATGACATTGGGGAGGAAGGAACAGCCAATAGGAATGACATTGGGGAGGAAGGAACAGCCAATAGGAATGACATTGGGGAGGAAGGAACAGCCAATAGGAATGACATTGGGGAAGAAGGAACAGCCAATAGGAATGAAGCTGATCACCAGGATGTGCAATGTACTCCGTGAGACAAAGCAGAGCGAAATTAAAGAGTGCCATGTTCCTGTCTGGCCAGGATTCTGCATTCTAGAGCTCAGAAAGAGGACACACTTTGGTAGCAAAGACAATTTTATCCATGTAACTGGCAAGTTAATACTTCCTATGCTATACATGCCTAAGCAATGGCAGTTGGAATACTAGACTGGACTGAAATACAGATGAATGTGCTGATAGCGTTGAGAAAAAGAGAAGCAGTTGTGATTTGGGGAAACTAAGGTACATCCAAGTGTGGGAAGTGACTGGGCAAGGTCTGGCTTGGAGGACATTGTACTCAGAATGAGAGGATTAAGTTCCTGGATTCAGCAATGTGAATCCTTCTAATGGCAAGGGCCCAAGTAATCATCAAGTCGTTTTCTGGAGTGGAGATGAGGTGAGAGTCCTTGGGGAAGAGGCAGTAGCAGCTCAAGTAACCAATGTGGTTCCCTGGGAATAGCTGAAGATTAATATCTATACATAAGGAGTGCCCCCCCCCCCCAACAGGAGCTCTTTATAAGAGCCAGTGATAGCAAAGTGGTTAAATTGGCTACAGCTGACTGTGGGGTGGATATACTGATGCTCTCAAAGCAAAGAGATTGCCTACTACTGATAAACCAACAAATAGATATAAGCTTCTAATACAAGAGTGTTCAAAGCAGAGATATGAACTCGATATATAATAAATTCAAATAATGTACTTATTTACTATTTTTGGGCTGAGTTGCAGATCAGCACAAAGTTCTATAAGTGATAAAACGTTAAAAATATGTTATATTTCTATAGACAAGGATTAATAAAGCTGGACAAAAGGCTTGGGGTCTTAGACAAGAGGTAAAAACTGATACAGCTTTAAAAGATGGAGTAAAATATAAACCAGAGTAGCTATATTATCTACTAATAAAATATTTAATAGGCTTGGATTCAAAACCTGCCTCTAATTCTTTCTGGCTGTGATCCCTTCTTCAACTCAATTAGGCTTTCTCGCCATAAAAGTTCTCATTTGTGTTACAAGAATATTAATAGTCTCTCTTACAAAATGTAAGCAATTTAAAAGCTTTTGTCTTATAGTAATTGGTTGGAGTTAAAGCACTAAAAATATTAATCATCAAAATGACAAAGATTATAGAATGTAGAAATTATAAGCAGAGAAGGGATTTCAATCTTAAAAAAGGAATTAAACATAATAGAAAAGGTAATTATGACATGTCAAATCTTAGCAAATGTTGTCATCAGAATAGATTAAACGGTAGGATCTATTAGTTTCAGCAGCATCGTCTCTGTCTGTTTTTGTTTATCTTTTCCCATTTATCAGCACACAGAATTTTGCTCTCCTGGCCATTTGAATTTGGATGTGACCTGTGCTAGGTTCTGGCTGGGAAGGTGTGAGTGGAAGCAGCTCTTGAGGAAAACATTGAATTTCAAGGGGTTACATGTCCAGTTCTCTGAAGTTCCTGTCATAAGAAACATCTAAAATTGTGCTTGAGTTGGAATCGAGTGTATTCCATTAACCTGACTGTTTCAGCCAAAGATGCCAGCTTCACTGAACTCAAACAATAACTACAATGTCTGCCATTAGTTGCTTCAACATAATTTAGACATTTCTATCACAAACAAGACAATAAGAAGAGGAGGGAAGTTCAATTTCTTTCTAAACCTGGATTAATGTATATGGCATCATTTATTGATATATCAAGTTGAAATAATAACATTGAGATGGTATATAATACATCATTGCTAATTTTTTCCTAATGAATATTAATAAAACAGTGCATTTATTTAGTCATATTTTTCTTTTTCTTTTATATATGTATAGTTAAAGGTTTTAATGCATGTATGTGAGTGCACGTTGATGTACATATGTACTGGCACATATACAGCATGGTGGCCTGTGTAAGTTAAAGAAGAACCCTAGGTATCTACCTCTGGGTCCCACGATGTTTGAGAAAAGTTCTGTTGTTTACTGGTGTGTGCCCCAGGCTAGTTGGGTGACAAGTTTCCAGGGATTCTCCTATGTCAACCTTCCTTCTTTCTGTAGGAACATTGGGATTACAGATACCTCTACAATATTCAGTTTCACATGAGCTCTGGGGATTTGAATTTGAGACTCCATGCATCCTCAAGAAGTGCTTTATTCACTGAGTTATCTCCTCAGCCGTTAAAATAATTTTCTAAGCTTTGAGTGTTACACCACTCTTTTCTTTGTCTTTCCTCAATAAGTGCTCACAACCTCAGGGGAATCATGGAGTATAAGCATAAATTTAAAATACAAGGTCTAGTGAAAATTGTCACGTCCTCTGTGCACTTACACAGAGGATGAGAGGCACCAATAGTGGTGGAAATGAAATTATTATGTAGAAGTCAGTGTTCATAGTTAGTGGACCACTTGATGGAAAGTTGTTCTTTGATAGACAAAAGCAGAATTTCTTTAGGAAGTTGGAAGTTATGACTGAATAAATGATAGTAGTGATTCCAGAAACAAGAAGTTTCTAGAAACAAATTGGGATGGAAAACGGGATGTCACGGGGATGGTTATAGTTACAGAAGTTGCAGCCTCCAAGCCGGGTCCTGTGCTTCTAGGTTGTGAACCTCAGGAAGGTTCATTTTGACACAGGTAGAGGTGACACCCAAGCTTCTTCAGGAGAGTGAGCCCTCCTTCAGGATTGCTTGCGTAGTTTTCTGACTCTATACTCTAAAAGATTTAGCCAGAGAGCTTACTTTCAGAGCGTACTTTCCACTTCGTGGCAGCATTTGAGTCTCAAATCTGCCCCTGGCACAGAGTATTTCTGTACTGAGAATGATCCTGAGAATGATCAAGTGCAGAGCTAAGTACAAAACTTCTCAGTGCTTCCCAGAGATGAGAGGCTTCCAGAGAAGGGAGGGCTTTGGAAGACCGAGCTGACAATTTGGAGAGTGTCTATCTATTCAGCACCTATGACAAGAGGGATCCCTTTGAACTGCTAATTAGCCCAGGTAATCTTCACTGCCAAAAAAAAAAAAAAAAAAAAAAAAAAACCACACACACACACAAAAACAAAAACGCTTTCACACCTTCCCCTTCCTTTTAAATTGAAAACCTTGAAGCACTTCAGGATAATGTGATAAAATAACCTATATAACTGTAAATAATATGAAGCCTGAACTCCTATCCAGCTGTCCTCCCACTTCATGCATCTCAGTAGAGCCAACTGCAGCCATAACTAGATTGTCCTTGATGGACGATTTCACACATTCAAGTCCATCCAGTAAAAACATTCTCTCTTTCCTTTTTAGTTAAATTCCCTTCTCATCTTTCAACCATATCTTGCAATCCACTTTTTATGGAGTCTTACAGAATCAGATCCTCTTAACGTGAGTTAGGTACCACTTCGTATTTTTCTTTGTAGCCATTGTCAATGTAATTGTTTATACATGAGTTATTAACAGATATCCATTTTTCCTGATAGGACTTAAACTCTAGGAAGACCAGAGACCACATGCTATAATAACTAAGCTTGCTTTATCAGTGCACACCGACGTGCTAAGCAGACCAAAGACTTCTCATGCATTTGGTTGAATTAATTAAAAATGCAGAATAAGATAGTGATGCATGAATTGTCCAGTATGCTTGCTGAGCACCCTCAAACTTAGAATGACAGTACAGGTCTTGGGTGGTGGGTAGGTGATAGAGGTGCTCTTCAAAATCTTGCCAATTAATTATATGCTATACAATGTCAGCATCTGCATGAAAGAAAACTACATCAACAGTAACTCTGAAGGGAAATTTATCTAGTCAATGTACACAGACAGGAAACCTGATGGTAGAACTGAACTTTAAGGAACTGTGAAGAAAAATTTTAGTGATGTTGGCTGAATTAGATCTTAGGTGATAGACCATTCTGAGCATTCATATTGATTTTAACTGAGCCCTCAGTACAGATAGGCCATTTTGACTGGTTGTATTTTGGAGAGGGCTTAGTGCTCTTTCTTTGCCAATAGCTATGAATAGTAAATAACCTTTCTAATGATTTGAAATACTACAATGCCTCGTGTTGTCCTTTGATCATTGATTATTATAGGAAAAATAAAAATATAAATTTGGAAGATAGGGCAAGATTCTCCAAATGGCCTTGAATACGACAGGCAAGGTGTTATTTTAGATTATCAACTACCTGTCTGGGGTTGTTTAACATGTGCCAGCTTACAGCTACCACAAAGAGAGACAAGAATAGAAGGAATGGTTTTGCAGTAATTAGCATTAACCTTCTGTGACTCATGTAAAGCCGTTTATAGTCCAATTATGTCAGCATTTACATCATTGCATCCAGACTTCATATTGAGAGTCAGTGCTCAGAACTTAAGAGTGAAGAGACTTATGTTCTATTCAAGATTAATTCCTATGGCTATGGACTTTATTACCACAGAGCAGTACATTTTAACTCAAAATATTAAAAATTGTTTATTTTTGGTCTCCAGACAGCCCCTCCTTCAGTTTCTGTACCACACTTTGTCTTCATATTTGCTCCCTTGAGTATTTTGTTATTCCTTCTAAGAAGGACCGAAGCACCCACACTTGGTCTTCCTTCTTTATGAGCTTCATGTGGTCTGTGAGTTGAATCTTGTGTATTTCAAGCTTCTGGGCTAATATCCAATTATCAGTGAGTGAATACCATGTGTGTTCTTTTGTGATTGGGTTACCTCACTCAGGATGATATTTTCTAGTTTCATCCATTTACCTAAGAATTTCTTGAATTCATTATTTTTAATAGCTCAGTAATACTCCATTGTATAAATGTACCACATTTTTTGTATCCATTCCTCTGTTGAATGACATCTGGGTTCTTTCCAGCTTCTGGCTATTATAAATAAGGCTGCTACGAACATAGTGGAGTATATGTCCTTGTTATATGTCTAAGCGTCTTCTGGGTATATGCCCAGGAGTGGTATAGTTGGGGTCCTCAGGTAATGCTATAGAGTAAATATGGAGACAAAGTGTGGAACAGAAACTGAAGGAGGAGCCGTCTGGAGACCATTCCACCTGGGTATCCATCCCATGTGCAGTCACCAAAGGTAGACACTGATGTAGATGTCAGAAAGTGCATGCTGACGGGAGCCTGATATAGCTGTCTCCTTAGAGGTCTGCAAGAGTCTGACATATTCAGAGGCAGATGCTCACAGCTAACCATTGAACTGATCAAGGAGTTCCCAATGGAAGAGTTAGAGAGTAGACTGAAAGAGTTGAAAGGATTTGTAGCCCCACAAGGAGAGCAACAATACCAACCAACCAGAGCTCCCAGGGTCTAAACCACCAGCTTGGGAGCACATAGGGAGAGACTCATGACTCCATCTGTATATGTAGGGGAGGATGGCCTTGTCAGGCATAGGTGGGAGAGGAGAACCTTGGTCCCATGAAGCCTGGACACCGAGTGGAGGAGGAATTAAAGGGTGGGGAGGTGGGAGTGGGGGGGTTGGTGGGGGCACATCCTCATAGAAGCAGGAGGAGGGGGGATGTGATAGGGGGTTCCTGGGTGGTGGGGGGAATGGGGTAAGGGGATTAAATCTGAAATGTAAATATAATATCCAATTTTTAAAAAAAGAAGCTTGAAATTCTAAAAAAAACCGTTTATTTTTAAACAAATGATTTTTTGTACAAAATCAAGCATTTTAGCTTTTTAAGAGGAAATTTCTAGTATGATTTTAAAAGAGGAAACAGGGTGACTACATTAATGAAGCATTCAAGCGGGGATGATAATATATGCGCAGTGAAACTAAGGCTTTCTCTACTTGCAGAGCATTTAAAAGGAACTCTACACTGGATAGTGAGTGAGTGTGGCAGGTTTTGGAATACAGGAATCTTTGAGAACTCAAGCTTGAACTGTCTCTATCTTTGCTAGCAGGTAGCTGCGAGGAGAGAAGCCTGGACCCGTGGTGGTTTTCCTCAGGGCTGAGCAGGATGGTGAGTCTTGTTGAAGCAGGAACTCCCTTTATTGCATCAGTTTCTCACTTGTAAAGAGCAGATGACGAGGTGAAGCGAGCGAGCGAGGCATACTGGGTGATCTGGTAGGGCCTATCAGATTATTTTACGTCAGTGGTTGCTGGGCAGGCAAGAGTTCGGCCAGGTCATGTGGGTCATGCTGAGTCACTTCGCAGCGGAAGTGACCAGGACAGGCTGTAAAGATCAGCCAGGCTCTAGCTGTTCCACTAGGCCCAGGATAAGGCCCAACACTGAAATAAACCGTAAAGGCCTTCATGCTGTGAAACACTTTAAACATGCTTAGTGCTTTTCTCACCCTGAAAGGATATTTCTATAATTTCTATAAGGGGTAGGTGATGATATTAAATTTATTTACATAAAGATTGTGTGAAGTATTTATCATTCATTTATTCCAGACTGAAAAACACTTGTTTTATTCTGAAGCAGAACTCAAAATTTTAGAAAAATACAAAATTTAAAATATAGATGTATGAGGCACAGCAAGCAGTCTTGTGATTGACCGCTTTTCTACGTTCTAACCAAGCATCTTTCCTGGCCCAAAGAGAGCATTTCTGATTATCTGTAGTTCCTACAAGCTAACTTCAAAAATGTGACTCGGTAATATGCTTGAAAGGATGACTGATTTAAGTAAATATTCTGCAAGGTAATCATGGAAAGAAAAATATTAAGTGCTAAACTATCTTAGTGATGGACCTTACAAGTGACAAACTTCTATCAAGAGACTGAATTTCCAAAGCAAGTTCAACCTCACTTCTGTGGGATATAGGGTTCATGAATATGTGAACATGCAAACATGTGCCCTTCTTCTGAACAACCAATGGGAAAATATGCCCATTGTTTCTCAGGACTTTGTAATTATCAGAAATTATTTTGAATTAATTAGGACTAAAGAAATTATTGGCTAAAATGAACCTGCTGAGGGGATATTCCATATCCCCTGTTCCATACACTTCACAGTATTTTTGTGAAAAAAAATATAATTTCTAAAAATCAAATGAAATAAAGATATCCATAATGCATACTTAATTTGTTCACCTTTAGATTCAATTGACATAAAAATCTTCTCAAACATGGCTAGAAGAATTATTATACTAAAAAAAGACAATGATAAAACTATAAATTATGGGCTGGAGAGATGACTCAGAGGTTAAGTGCACTGACTGCTCTTCTAGAGGTCCGGAGTCCAATTCCCAGCAACCACATGGTGGCTCACAAACATCTGGAATGGGATCTGCTGCCCTCTTCTGGTGTGTCTGAAGACAGCAATGATGTACTTATATACATAAAATAAATGAATCATTTTTTAAAACCTATAAATTATTAATTATTCATATATATATGAATGTATATATATATGAATGTATATATATATGAATGTATATATATATATATATATATATATATATATATACACATTCCCACTGCTCTGCCTCTAATATTTTTGCCTACATTAAATATAAACAAACAATATTGTCTTCAGGGTTTATTGTACATTTTGATCTTCACTTCTACTCTTATTTCACTGCATATCCAACAAACACTCAAATTATAACAGACTAGTCTTTCTCTCTACAAGTTATTACTGCTGCATCCTTTTTATCTCTCCTCAGCATGATCTGGTTGCATCCTTTTAATCTCTCAGTATCCTCACATCAGCAGCTTCTGGTGAGGTTCATCTGATGGCAGTTGCTGAAGCTGCTTCCAGGAGATTCCTTCCTAGAAATAAAATAAAACAACATTTTATCCAGAGACATTTATCTTCCAGAGACATGCCTCTGGAAGCAGGAAGTGTGGCAGGTGACATTGGGCCCATAGGGCAGAGCATGAGCAGAAGTGTGCAAGAGAGTATCACCTCAAGGCTTGCCCTCAGTGACTCACCTTCTCCAATAAGCTTCCATGTTCTAAAGTGGCCACAAACTTCCCAAACAGTACCACAAGCTGGGGCTCACATAGTCAAAAATATAAGTGTCTGGTGCATGCTTTAGATTCAAACCATGACAAGTACCCTACCATATATCTCTGCTCTTTAAGTTTGTCACTTTATGATTTTCTCTAGTCATGGTCACATAACCAAGTACTTAAGAACTGATACTGATACTTTATGGGTACTGATACTTTATGAAGAAGAGGAATTGAATTCTGATAGTTATAAATCCTAGAGATCAGAGATCAAATCACTAATGGGTTTCTTGTACAGTAAGGACATAGATTTGGCTGGCAAGATGACATTTGTTTGTATCCTTCAGAAAAGGAGAAAAGGTAATGCTCTATTGTTATAAGGAATTCAAATATAAAGGTTTAGTTACATTTTTCTTTTCTTATTTTTTTATTCTATTTAATCTATATATAAAAAAATAAACCTCCATATTTTTTCTCATCCTAGTCCATCCTCTGACTTTCCCCATCCCATACCTCCCCACACCCCTGTCTCCACTAGGATGTCTCCATCCCCCCATCTCCCAACCCCCAACCTCCCACCCCCAAACCCCCACCCTACCAGTCCTCTAAACTCCCTGGGGCCTCCAGTCTCTTGAGGGTTAGGTGCATCTTCTCTGACTGAACCCAGACCCAGCAGTCTTCTGCTCTGTATATTCTAGGGGCCTCATATCAGCTGGTATATGTTGCCTGGTTGGTGGTCCAGTGTTTCAGAGATTTCTGGGATCCAGATTCATTGAAACTGCTTTTGTGTTTCTCATTTATATGTGTTGATGAGACTGAAAAGCAAACAGAAAGTGCCCACTTCTAAGCTAGTCCAGCTCACTGGTAAAACACCAAAGTCAAGAATCTGTAAAACTCTTCAATAAGTACAAGAAACCAGTTTTTCACAAAAATTTAATATTTCATCAAGTACCTAAGTTTTACAACCATAATTTCTTATATGTAATTAATCTAAAAAGGAATTTTTTGTGTCTAAAATAATCTTTTACATATATCTAATGAGCTAAATCACTCTTTTTACATGAGTTCCCACGAATATCTTTTAGAAGTAAATCTATTTCATTATAGTTTGAAAATAACTAGCTACAGATTTATTTTCATTTTCTCACTTTCTTTACTTATTAAGTAATATTATGTTCATGTTTTTTGGATCCTCGTTTCGATGACTTTTACTGTTTCTGGGTTAATATTGTAAAAGGTTCTTAATTTACTACAATATCCATATTAGCTGATTTTCCTAGGTTGTGATAAGCTAGACTCAAGATGTTGAGGGGATGGGAGATGGCTAAGTTGGTAAATCACCTGCTACAAAACCGTAAGGACTAAAACCCATAAAATTCAGGAATCTAGGTAAAATCCAGGCCTGGCTCTGTGTATAACTCCAGTCCCCACAGATGAAGACAGATGTATTCCCCAGAGCTCTCTGACCAGGCAGCCATGCCAGTTGGTGATATCTGGGTCCAGAGGCAAAGTTTGTCTCTGAAAGATATAGTGAGAATGATAGGAGACGACTTGTGATGTCACTTCCTGGCCTTTATGTGCACAGGTGCATAAAAATGCATGACTCCATAGACTCATGTGCACACACATGTAAAGCACATGCATATATTCAAGATGTCACTCAGACTATCCTCTGAGTATAGTTAGGAAAATTCTACTTGGTTTTAGAATATACTCTCTTGCTATAGCAGGACTGGGGTTTAATCCTACAGAGTTGTCACCTGGCAGCTTCTCTCAGCTTTTATGGACAACACATGTTCCTCACCACGCTACCCTTCTACTTATGCACCTGCCACAATGTCTTCAGACAATTTCTATTTGTGACCTCTAGACCCACTGTTAAAGAGACCATGTGATTAGAGTAGGCATGCCATCTCACTCACCTCACTTAGGATGAGGAAACTTTGGACCTTAATGGGACTCACAGGTCATTTTTAGCATCATAGACATTGATTTGGCTGAAAATCAAAAAATTATATAATTCCCGAGACAGAAATCTCTAGGGTTGCATGGAATTATGTTTTCCACATCTCTATGGGATAATTAGTTATTTCAGTTATTTTCATTTTCCTTATTTTATAGATGTGAATTTTCAGAATGCATAATTTTGGGCATTCTTAATTTTTTGATGTATTCTTACTTGAGATCTTGTATCCTGGTATACTCCTTGGCTTAAGAGTTTCTTAGTTATTATTTTTGGTTCTTCTGAGACTTAATTTATTCTGTAAGCAGTGGTTTTGTTATTAAAGTTAATTTTTATTTCACAGAAACTGCAAGGATTGACATGGTTTATTCTTTCTCTTTTGAGAATTTTTTGAGACCCAGGATATAATCAATATTTATTAATGCTTTATGAATATTTGAATAGTTTAAAAATGTATATATTTTCTGCCTAGGAGCTACAGTACTAATTATATTATTCACTTTCTCAATTTCCTCATTTGAGTTCTGACTGTTTTGATCATGATATGAAAACTTCAAAAATAATGATGTTTTCCCATTTGTCTTTAATTAGAAAGGTTTTGCTGAATACTGTTTAAGCATTGTTCCTTGTCTTAAACTTTTTTTTTGCAGATCTTTCCATAAAGTCTGATGATAAAGTAAAGAAATTTCTTTAGTAAATGATACAATGTTGGTGATCATTGATATAACACTAATATTTCCAGATAGAGTAGGCCCATTGGGGGCCAGGATCAACAGGGCATGCAGAAAGAGAGAAAATGACTTACTATGCGGGAAGAGAAGAGAACAGAGTCTCTTGAAAAGGCATCTTCATGCTGCCTATTTGGAGGCCTCAGATCCAGGGAGTCTGAGCACGCAGCTCTCACTGTAAGATGGACAGCCAGAACTGGTGTGTAAATCCTATAGCTCACAGGCTGACATGCCTAGAGATTGAAGGTCTAAAACAAAACGCCAGGAAGACTGTTGTCAGCCTTCTGAAAGACACATTTGCATTTTCTCTGGTTTTGTTCTCTTATGCCCAGCTGACTGGACAGTGATCATACTGAGAGAGTGGAAGGGCCTTCCTTACCAGGATGTTCCAAATCAGAGCAAAAGCTCCTTTGTTTATCCTTCACAGTTTCTCCCAGATGCAAGCAAAATATTTTCAGACATGAAAATAGCCCTTAATGCAAGCAAGGAGGCATCTAAAATCCATTATTGTACCTATAAGTTTGTTTTGTTTCAGAATATACACTATTTTATAAATGTTGTTTGTAGTGTACAGCTTCCGAACCTTGAAAATTTTTGTGTCTTCCTCTGTAAGTTGACAGCATGGTTTTTGTCACTAGTTTTCACACTTTGACATAGGCTGAACTCAGCTCCACTATTCTTTGTGGTTTAAATTTATTCTATCAAATTACTGTATAATATCCACTTAACACTAACTATTTTGGGACTATATTGCCCACACTTTTTCACATTTTCTAAAATAAATAATGAAATTTCACAGTTTACTCTGAGTTATCAAGCAAACAAAACAGTGTGAATTAACATTTAAACAATAAACAAATAATTTTCTGTTGTCTTAAGAATGCTATATATTGTATTGATCTCATCCATGTTGTATTAACCAGGGTTCTATAAAGAACATAACTGATGGAATGATTGTTACGGAAAGGAAATGTACTAGATTATCTTATGTGTTAGAGTAGTCAAATAATGATATTTGGACACTAGAGATACTGTGAAAACAGTGGCTGATCAGTACACAAGACTGGGAGCCTCAGGAGTCTGAATCAGGTACTGAAGGTCTGAAAGATTCTGGAGATCCACTAGTCTTCGAACCACGTTGGGTGGCTGAGGAAGCTTTATCCTGACAGAGGGTGGTGTGGGAGTATCAGCAACAAGAATGTCACAGTTGCACTAGTTGGCCAAGAATTAATTAGAACACACAAACACAAATACTGTTTTCCTTTTAGACCTCATTCTATCCAGGCTACTATCAGAAGGAGGTGACCAGTCCTCGAGAGGGTCTTTTCAACTCTCTTCAACTTTGCAGAAAATGTCTCTTGAAGACATGTCTTTGAACTGATCACTTACCAAATCAAGTTAACAATCAAGATTAAATATTCTAAGTGCTAAAAATACTAGACAGATTTTTAAATAGGTTTACACGTATTTTGCTATGGCAGCAGGGTTCATTTAGTAAAATAAAGCTGATTGTCTCTTTTTCACATTAAATAGTTTAATGTAACTATGAGTCCATTTTAACACTAAAACAAAAGCCCTTCATTAATGAGTGTGGCTTAATCTTCTCCTTTGTAACTGAATCTCCCTTTTTATAGCTACCAATGTAGCCTCTACAGTTCTTGCTTTATGTAGTAACATATGTTATTCTTCAGATTGTAATATTCCTATTCCTCTTAATATGTTAAGTCCTAGTTAAACTTCAGTATTTGTCTTAAGCTATTACATCTTTGGACATACTTTTTCTCTGTTTCCGTTCTCCACCAACATCAGGTTCACAGACATTTTCTTCTTTCACTAGCATAGCATCTGTAGGTACCTACCACAGCATAGAATTTTCTGCCACTAAATGACCAAGAAGTTCATTGACTCTGAAGTTCAATAAGATTAGGAGGCCCATTCCTTCTGGCTTGAGAACTCTAGAACTAGTCCTATACTTGATGTATATGTTTTATTAAACAAGTATTTGTCATTCATTAAATATTGTAGGGCAATCTCACTAGTGTCAGCCCATATTTTGGCTGAAGTGCCAAGACATTTCAGTTTAAACTACCATTTCCCAATGTAAAATATGAATCATCATGCACACAATAAATTCTGTTGAATAATATGAGTTGATATTGATTCATCAAATTGTAAAAGATACATCACAGGCATACAAATATTAATAATGTACAGACAATGGAGAATGGATATACAAGAACTCTAGTTCATGTTCAAGTTTCTACAAAATCAATCTTATTCAAAGTTTAAAGTCTCAGATAAAACATCACTTTTTGGAAGTATGTATTTCTGGTATAACAGCTTTAATTACATAAATAGCACACCACTGCTTCTGCAATTGTTTTGACATAAGAAGTTAAGACAGCTACTTTTGTTAATCATTTAGCAAAAATGTTACTGATGTGTTGAGTATACAAGAGGATTTAGATAGGCATTTGGAACATTGGATTGATGCTCTGTATCCTATTCGAATTATTGGAAGGAGGTTCAGAGTTTAAGAGTAAGGAGCCATCTCTAGTGTCATGTCAAATACTAATGGAGTTGTGTTACTTCTAAAATTTACAATGATAGTCATTATAATTAGAAAAATGTTTAAAGACACTTGCAGGGTATTTGGCATAATTCTACACTTCTCTGTATGTTTTCACTTTGCATAGTGAGATAATGAATTTAAAGAATGTTGCTCTGCTGAGCTTTGATGCTATAGGTAATGCTGAAAAATTATCCGTGGCTTGAGGTCAGTATTTCCATTTTGGTCAATCTTCAAGAATGGCATATATAGCTTGATCATACTAGCCCTTTTTGTCCTGGAAATACTTTTATTCCTGCCCATTGTGTTAAAGCTTGTCTTTAACAACATCAACATGTTGGCAGACAAAGTATGTGACTTGAAACTGAAAAAGTAACCCCAGAAAGTTATTAATTTTACAGATGGCAAGCCAAGGATGGGTAAGATTCTGCACAGAGCTTTATCAACCTAAGACAGAGGTGCATTGCTTTTGATAATGCATATTCCATGTCTGGTAAGGAAGACATTCTTGTCAGAATGACCTAAGACAGGTTCAGTCTTGTTTATGCAACAAAAAAGAGGGAGATGTGGAGAGCACATTTGAGGCTGTCTGGCAAGAATCTGACATTGGCTAAAGACAAGGGAATGGGCTACTTGGAAGGAATTTGACATTGACCAAAGACAAGGAAGTAGTCTGCAGGCAGGAATCTGACATTAGGCTAGAACAAAGAAGTAATTTCAGGCAGTAATATAAATCTTAGGCTAGAACAAAAAAGTAGGCTTCAGGCATGAAAATGACTTTAGGCTAAAACAAGAAAGTAGGCTTAGATATTTTGGACATCCTGATAAGCCCTTAGAAATAGTGATCATGGGAGTGATTACAGAACTCAGTTTACTGCCTTGCTTGTTCTTTGACTATTTACATCTTTTGTATTGCTTGTTCTTCAACCTAGAACTGACCATAATACTTGCATGAAATTAAAATGATATAAAAGCAAAACGGAGGAGGAGGAATGGGATTGAGGGCTTAACGGGAGGGGGAGGGGAAAAGGGATGACATCTAAAGTGTAAATAAATAAAATATTCAATAAAAATATGTATTTTAAGATAAAATATTCCAACTGAGTAAGTTCTGTGTATAGGTTTAGTGCTTATCAATAATATGTATTAATTAATTTGGTCAACATTTTGGGGGATATTATATACCCACAACCAAGTTGAGAGTTAGACTACAGAGGCAAAGCTGGAGAGCATATGAGCTGACAAAAGGTGATGAACATTGTTAAGTCGATGAGGGAATGCTTTTAGAGCATATGGTAAGGATATAGGTCCTAGGCCTGTGTGTATGCTGACAGAGAATCCATGATGGAGGCATGGCTGAGAAAGCCCAAGTGACAACAAAGAGGTTATGATAGAGAATGGACAACAGAGAAGAGACAGAAAGAGAAATGTAAATGGATCTGTTTCAGAGCTTCAACTATAGTCTAGAGGCAGTTATATGCCACTAAAGGGACTTTGGCAAGGACAGAACACGACCAGATTCCCTTTCTAGAAAGATTATTATAGCTATCACCAAGAGGAACATGAGTTAAAAATGGACAAGACCAGCAGTGTTGAGGTAAGGAAATAACTTACAAAATTCTCAGGTCTTTTTCTGAAATAAAAGATGGTACTTTTCTGAAATAAACTTTTCCTTTATTTTTACCTTAAAATACCCATTCTCTTTAACTTTCATTTACATTTCTTGCTTTTTTTTGATAGAAAAAGTATGTGTAAACTGAATGTTTGTGGGTATTTATATTACCGTTGTAGGCTAATGGGAGCAAATAAGGGTGCATTACAGAAAAAAAAATGTATAGAAAGAAACTTATGGAAAGATCTTTCATGCTCATTGATCAGTAGACTTAACAGCAAAACATGGCCATCTCACTAAAAGCAGTCTACAAATTCAATGCAATTCCCATCAAAGTTCTAACACAATTCCTTACAGACCTTGAAAGAACAAATCTCAACTTCATATGGAATAAAACAGAATAGCTGAAACACAGTCCTGTACAATACAAGAACTTCTGGAGTTACCATAATCTACCATTTTCTAATGTAAAATATGAAAACCCAGACATAAATCCACCACTCACCTAAAGAAGCCTCATTTTTTATAAATAAGTGAAAGTTATACAATGGAAAAAAGGAAAACATCTTCAACAAATTGTAATGGTTTAGCTGGATGTATACATGTAGAAGAATGTAAATGGATCCATTTCTATCACTCTATACAAATCTCAAGTCCAGATGGATCAAAGACCTCAAAAGAAAAACATTTACACTGAACCTAATAGAAGAGAAACTGGGGAATAGCTTTAAATGTATTGACACAGGAGATAATTTCCTGAAAAGAACACCAATAGCACAGACACTGAGATCAACAATTCATAAATTGGACCTCATGAAACTATAAAGCTTCTGTAAGGCAAAGGACACTGTCAATAGGACAAATGGTAGCCTACAGAATGGGAAAAGATTTTCACTAACTCTACATCTGATAGAGGACTAATTTTCAAAATATAAAGAACTCAAGCAACTAGATATCAATAAGCTAAATAACTCAATTTTAAAATGAGGTACAGATCTAAAGAGAGAATCCTCAACAGAGGAATCTCAAATGACTGAAAAGCACTTAAAGAAATGTTAAAAAGCCTTAGCCATCAGGGAAATGCAAATCAAAAATGACTCTGAGATTCTATCTTATACCTGTCAAAATAAAAAACAGGAGTGACAACTCATGCTGGTGAGAATGTGGAGCAATGGGAACACTCCTCTATTACTGGTGGGAGTACAAACTTGTACTGCCAATTTGGAAATCAATATGACTGTTTCTCAGAGAATTGGAAATTGTTCTACCTCACGGCCTAGCTATACCACTCTTGTGTATATACCGAAAGGACACTCATCCAACCACAAAGATACTTAGTCAACTCTGTTCATAGGAGTTTTATTTGTAGTAGCCAGAAACTGGAAACAATCCTGATATCCCTCAAAGAAAAAAAACAAATAATGAAAATGTGGTTCATTTACACAATGGAGTATTACTCACCTATTAGAAACAATGACATGAAATTTGCAGGCAAAAATGGAAATAGAAAAAATCATCGTGAGTGAGGTAAGCCATACTCAAGGCAGATATGACAGGGGCCTAGAATAATCATCATAAGAAAGACTTCATCCAGAAACGACTGGAAACAGATGCAGAGACCCACAGTCAAGCGTTAGGTGGAGCTTGGCAGATCCAAAGGGTGAGAGGTAGAATGGTTGTAGGATCCAGAGGATTCAAGAATATCAAAGATAACCCACAAATCAACTAACCTAGGCTGTCAGGGGCTCACAGAGACTGGCCTGATACTCTGGGAGCCTTCGTAGGTCTGGCCTAGGCCCTCTGTATATATGCTATGTTTGTGTACCTTGATCCATGGGAGTCATAACAGTGGGGACAGGTGCCATCTCTGACTCTTTGGACTGATTTTGGAACCCTTTCCCACCTACTGGGTCACCTTATCCAGCTTTAATATGATGGTTGGTGGTGCAACTTACTGCAACTTGATATGCTATGTTGGTTAATATTTATCAGAGGCCTACTGTTTTCTGAACATAAATGAGAAAGGAGTGAATGAGGGAATACTGGAAAAGGAGAAGGAAGGGGGAAACAGTGTTCAAGATGTAATATATGAAAGAAGAATAAGTAACATAAAAATAAGATGATTGATAATAATTAATAGACAAATAATAGATGACTGATAGGTAATAAATGGAAAAACAATAGATGGTGATAATATATAGATATATCAATGATAGATAATAGACAGACAGACAGACAGATGATAAAGATATAGATAGACAAACAGGCAAGGACGTAGAAAGTTGGAGAGCTAATATATTAGATAATATTAGATTTCTAGAAGTAGAGCTATTATGTAAATAGTTTAAACTTTCATAATTTTCTCAAATTTTCTGAGATAATTTTTATCACACTGTACATAATCCAAAAAATTTTCAATATCTTATATATTTTTTATGAAATGTGTTATATTTCATGTAAGCTTCCTTTTTAAAACAAAGATAAGTAAAATATTTTAAATGTATCTATTAAGTGTCTTTATGTTTGCTTTCTTTGCATGTCAGGCCATAACCACTGCCTGATTATCTCGGAAAATTAGTGGGCTTTTAAAACTGCTTTGTAAAACTGTTTTTGATTAATATTAATGCAATTAATGGCAATTATACTTTGTCTTGCCATGACCTTTCTCTTATTTTCTTTTTGCATGTGTATGAACCTGTGGTCTGTGTACACATGTTCCCATGTGTAGGGGCAAAAAAAAAAAAGGTGTGAATGCATATGGAGGCCCATAGGTTGGGTATTATAGATCCAGTATTGTCTATTTAGGTTATACTAGCTGAGCAGTTTGACCCAGAGATCCCCTGTTTCTCCATCTTACTGATTAGATTACAGGCAGCCAGCGTGCCTGCCTGGCTTCTATGTAGGTTCTGGGCATCTGAATGCAGGGCCTCCTCTTGTGAAACAGAGTTTATCCACTCAGCCTTTAATGTGAGCTTTGAAATTGCATTATTTGAGTTTCTACCCTTTGTTAAACAAGCGATCTATTTTATGTATTACAAGTTCATTTTTCTTGTAATATATGTAAGTTACTTGAATCTCATTATCTCAAATGAATTAATAAGTCATTATTTTTTATTTCTCTCAGATTTCATCTATGGACTTTGGCAATTTTTATCTTATTTGGATATAACATATGAGGTAAGTACATATAGTCATTATTTTCCAATTAGCAAACTGATTACCAAGAGAGTTTAATTAAATAATCATTCCTTTGCTCAATGGCTTGTGATGTCTCTATGATATATTTCTCATGAGAGAAAAAAACTAACTCCCATATGTATGTTCTATAATATTTATTTATCACTATCTAATTGTGTTAGAGACAGCTCATTTAAATATTGCAGTTTTATAACTTATTTAATGATCTATAGATCCTTCTCATCCTTCATTTTTGTCAGAAAGAGCTCTTTTATTTTTCATTAAAATTTTAAAATTAAAACATAACTGCATTCCTTCACCTATCTTTGTTCTCCTTCTGACTCCTCCCCTGTCCCCTCCTTTCAATTTCTCTTACTCGCTCCTTACCCTTTTTAAAGTGATGAACGTTTTAAAATTATGCTTACACACATGTGCATATGTGTGCTCATGTGTGTGCACTCACACATTAATAGATAAATATATAAATGTAAAGGGCTGGGTCATTTAGTGTGACGTGTGTGTGTGATTTCAGGACTGACCACATTTGTCTTATTTATTTATTTATTTATTTATTTATTTATTTATTATTTATCCTTCATTCCTTTATCCAGTCATTGGTGGGACTGGCTCCCATAATTCTGGCAGTGGTGGAACTCACTATGTGAACCAAATAGACCTCAAAGTCACAGGGATTCACCTGTGGAATTAAGAATGTTTGCCACTGAGCCCAACAGGGTTGACCACTTTGTATTGAAGAATCACTTGGGGAGCTCATCCCTGGGAGAGTCTCTCTCAAAAGGCATTAATTCCCTGTATTTTTAATATTTGAGATTATAATATAATAATAGAATCACAACATTTCTCCCTTCCCTTTCTTTCATTTAAGCACACCCATATCGCTCCGCATATTTTTTCACATGAATGGCCTCTTTTTCCATGAGAACTGTGTGTATATATGTATATACATATATGTTCCTAAATATAACCTCTTCAGTCTGTATAATGTTTCTTGTGCATATGTGTTCAGGCTGAGAACTAAATATTTGATAACCAGTTGCTGTGTTGTTCCCTGGGGGAAACTTTTTGCTCCTCCTAGAATCCCTTAGTTGCCTGTAGTTCTTTATGTAAGGGTGATATTTGTGTGGGCTTTCTCTGGCCACTTCTGCTTGTCTACAGGTGTTGTTCTTGTTCAGCTCATGTTTGGGCTTTCTGGAGAGAGGGTGGATTGATTGTAAAATCTAGAAGAGAGGGGAGTTTGTTGTGAAACTGTCTCTTCTACTTATGGGGAAAGTTACATCCATAAAGCTAGGAGTTCTTTGTCTGAGAATGGGACCTAGTGAAATCTCCCTCTTCGGACTTAGCCTATTATTGGGTTTATCATTTATCATTTTTTGGTCTTGTTTAGGCAGTCACATTGTGGATGTTTCATGAGTATCTCTGTCATATAAATTCAAATTTCTCCAAAATAGTTTTGGAATAAAATTATATCAAAATTTTGTGCTTTTATTATTATAGTAAATTT
The DNA here is from genome assembly GCA_030674055.1 of Rhabdomys pumilio. NCBI lineage: Eukaryota > Metazoa > Chordata > Mammalia > Rodentia > Muridae > Rhabdomys > Rhabdomys pumilio. The sequence goes on from JANHMN010000001.1 coordinate 11,268,980, forward strand.
AAAAGGGATATAGGGCTTTTGGATGGTAAAATGGAAAGGGGGAAAACATTTGAAATGTAAACAAATGAAATAACAATTGAAAAATCATTGGTTATCTAGAGAGATGGTTCAGTGGATAAGTATATTTGCATGAAAGCATGAGCAATTGAGTTCAGATCCACAACACTCATGACAAATATTGTGTGTGGCTGTGTATAGCCCTGTGTCCTCAGTACTGAGAATGTAAGAGCAGGAGACTTACTGGGGTTCACTGGCTGCCAACTCAGCTCCAGTTTCAGTGAGAGATTTTGTCTTGAGGAATAATATAAAAAATGACAGGACCAATATCAACATCCTTCTCTAACCTCAACATATGCACTGACATGAGTACTTATACATGGTCATACACAACACATACATACATAGACATGCAAATAGACAGTTTAATAATATTCAAAAATATTTCTAATGTATACCCTACTGACTAAAGTGTGGAATATGTTTCCAGCTCTGAAATTCTGTTTTGCTTCTTTTATTTGATAGTTATACTCAAATGCTCGATGTATATTTTCTTCTGTGTCTACTTACAGTTGCATGCAGAATGCTTGATGGATTGCTCGTCACTGAGTTCTGCTTGACACTTCCCAGCAAGTGTTCACAGCTGCTGATCTGAAGAATCCTGTACCAAGAGCACTGGATCAAGAAAACATGTTCCTTCCAAAATCTCAGTGGAGCAGACTGAGGAATGGGGGAAAGGCAGTTTATTTAACCACTCTCAAAGATGTGAAGAAGTAAGAAACAAAGGCAGGAACGTTGTTAAGGTTTCTCTGTCCCTTCTGTAAGCTTTCTCTTTTCCTTTTGTTCTCACCTCAGGACTACCTATCACATGCCTGTGGCAATGTATAGATGTAAGTTTCTAGTCCAGTACACTGATGAATTACAAATCTTCATCCAGTATATATCTTCATCTAAATATATGTATATTTCCACAACTTGTGTAATAGGTGCATCTAATCAAGTATACTTTTTTCATATTTGATATAGGTTAATGTAACTGGCACTACATAGCCGATAGTGTCTGAAAGAAACTGTCTCATTATTTTTGTCCACTTCTCCTTACTCTCTCTGTACTTTATAAACTCAATATTTTTCAACCAGTTTTATTTGGACCTTATTCTCATAACCTCTATCTATCTATCTATCTATCTATCTATCTATCTATCTATCTATCTCTCTTTCTCTCTCCCTCTCTTTCTCAGCTCTGAGCTAGTTCCTTTGTCTTTCTTTCTCTCTATTCTACTATTGCTAAAATCCATCATTTATACTTTAAAAGAAAATAACTGGCCATTTTTCCATTTTAAAGACTTCAATGGCTCACCACTACCCTCAGGAAAAATGTGTTATATGTATCTGGGTAAATTTATATCTAATGTATTAATCTTTATGCTTTTCTTTTCATCCTGCTGAGTAATTCACAATTAAACTAAAACTAAAGTTGAGTAACCTTGACATGGGCAATGATATGATATTCAGAGTGATACTGGGTGAGAGCAAGTGGTAAAAATTAGTCATTAAAAATCAAATTAGAAAATCTGAAGGGAATAACAGGGTTTAGACCCAAACAAGCCTACACTCCAGGGGAGATAAAAGAAAAGATTATATTGAGAAGAATGAAAAGAGACTCTTTAGAGTCTTGAATATCTGTGCCCTGTAGTGAGGGAATGAGAAGTGGCTGAGAGCAGGAGGACAACAGGAAGAGGACGAGGGGACATGTTTGGTGGACTGTCTACTGGGGCTGTGGGCCATTGCAAGCAAGTCTCCCTTTAGTGAAAGACACTTTGGCATCTGACTTTTGTGTTTTCCTTCATACCAGCTCTTCCTCTCTGCCTTATGTACAGGGGCCTTCCATCAACAGCAGGTATACTGCTGTTCAGATAAGAAGGTGGCATCTTGCCTAAGATGTTGCAAATGTCCTCCATAACTCACTTGGAACAGTAACTATCCATTTTCCTTCAGTACATCCATAAACCCCAGAAAACGCCTCTTGTGTCAAGGAAAGCACCAACACTCACTGGAGAATTATGTTGTGATTAAAGCAGTTTTCTTCCTCCCTCCTCTTTTTAATTGGATATTTTATTTGTTTATATTTCAGATGTCATCCCCTTTCTGCATTTCCTCTCCCTAGAACCTCCCTATCCCATTCCCCTTCCTTTTTTTTTAGTTTTATAACTTTTTAATTACATGCAAGTATTAAGTTCAGTTCTAGCTTGAGGAACTAGCAATATAATAGATGCAAATAGTCAAGGAACAAGCAAAGACAATAAAGACAAATAGTCGAAGAACAAGCAAGGCAATAAACAAAATTCCCTGAACACTCCCATGATCACTGTTTCTAAGGGTTTATCAGGATGACCAAAATATCTGAGCCAACTTCCCTGTCCTAGCCCAAAGTCATTTTCATGTCTAAAGCCTACTTCCTTGTAGGTTTTAGATTCATGCCTGAAATTACTTCTTTGTTCTAGCCCTAAGATTTATATTCCTGAAATTATTTCTTTGTTCTAGCCTAATGTTAGATTCCTGCCTGAAGCCTACTTTCTTGTCCTTGGCCAATGTCATATTTCTGCCAAGCAACCCATTTTCTTGTTCTTGGACAATGTAATATTTTTGCCAAGCAGCCCCAAAGACTCTCTGCCTCTCCCTCTTTTTAATTGCATAAACAAGACTGAACCTGTCTTAGATCATTCTGACAAGAATGTTTTTTAATCTGTCATGGAATATACATTATCAAAAGCAATGCACTTCTGTCTTAGGTTGGTAAGGCTATGTACACACTCTTCCCCATCCTTGGCTTGCCAGCCTGTTAATTTAATAACTCTTTCTGGGGGTCCATTTTCAGTTTCAAGTCATGTACTTTGGCTGCCAACATGTTGATGTTGTTAAAAAACAAGCTTTAACACAACGGGCAGGAATAGAATTATTCCCAGGAAAAAAAGGGATAGTATGATCGAGCTACATATGCACATCTCTGGATGTTTAACCTTTACATAATGAACTTGTGAATTTCAAGAATGCTGTTCTACTGAGCATTAATGCAGTAGATACTGCTGATAAAATTACCCATGGCCTGAGGTCAGTATATCTATTTTGGTAAAGCAGTTTTCTAACATGTGCATGTTCCTAATTCTCCTGTATTACCCATCCCTTCATATGTACCTAATCCACTAGAATTACCTCAAGACACAGCAGAAAAGATTGAGTTCAACACATGCTTTTCTTTATGAAGAATCTTTCATTCCTGCTACGTAAAATATCAGTGTACATATGAATCTTTCAAAAGTACATCACTTTAAAATATATGGTTTTCTTTTATTTTGTCACATATATGTACATACAAAATTCATCAAAATACTTTAGTATTGTTCCTTTTCCATCCATTCTCACTTACTTTCACCAAACCTGGCTTTTAATTTTGGGAAGATTTTGCCTATCCCTTTGGTACCCAGTGCTAGTGCATTTAATAAATGTTGGATAGAGGAATGAAAGGAAGGAGACAAAGCTCCTCTTTCAATCCTTAGCAATCAGCTCAAGGCAGATTCAGAAGAAATAAGTTATCCCAAGAAACAGTCACTGCTATCTTCTTTCTCCTCAGGTAATTCCCTGTTCCTGTCAATTTATCCCCTAACTGAATTTTTACATTTTATCTCCAAGTCTTGGTTTCAATTATAAAAAGCTCACCAAACAGGAAGCTATTAGAGCTGTAAGTAAGAGGCAAGTTCTTTAGTGTAACAGGTGCCAAAGTAACAGTATATGCTGAGCCAAATTCCTGTCTTCAGTCCAATGTAATAAGGCTTAGAAAGACAAGTGCATGTGTGCACACCTGCATGCACATGTGTACATGCATACACACACATGCATGAAACAAAACAAACTTAAAGCCTATGCTTTATGGTGTAAAAATATTTTATATGTATTACCATTCATTTGTCTTACATTGTTGGGGATGAAATCAAGGGTTTTTTGTGCATGAGCACCAAGCGCTTGATCACTGAACTTCATCTCAAGTGAAGAGATGTCCTAAACTATGTAAGGTCACTGGCTTTGACCTCATATAAGCTAAGTGTATCTACAATCAGAATAATCCTCTATCTCCCTTTTTTCTAACTATACAAAGCCATGTCCCTGTCTCTAATTTCTGAAGGCTCAAACTTTCTTCAACTGAAAGTCTTGTTTTTATAGAGCCGTTAGTATCTTCAGGTAACTTCATGCTGGCATTTATGGTAGACTAAACTCCAAACTGTTAAGGAACGTTGTTCAGTTTCCTCTTGTGTTTTCATCACCATGGGCCAAGTGATGACAAAAAAGAAAGTTTGCAAAGTAAATGATTTCTAGCAGTTACCTCATACATGTATCAAATAGAAAGAACTTTATCCATAAAAGTATAAAAGTTTCTTTCTCATTTATATAATTTTCTAGTAGAGTTGAATTATTTTCATTACATGCAACTCCAAATTTGACTACCTTTGTTTAATCATCATGACACTGTTTGTGGAAAGCTTTTAACCTTTAAACTCAAGGAACCCTTTAATGAAATGTGGCCCAAATTTATTGACCTTAGTATTATAATATATGCCGACTTATAGTCATTGATTTAGTCATTTGTGTATATATTTCACAGATATTATAGTTTAAACTATAGTAGGGGAAAGAATGAATGTTTTCCAGTTAATTGCTGAAAGTACTTATGTATCTGTAACCTTGAAAAATTTGAGTAGTTGACATAATTTGAGTGTCTGTTAAACACCGAACCCTAGAAACCCAAGATGGTAGTAAGATATATTAGAGCAAAATATATTTTATTTATTCTTTATATTCTTAATGTTTTCATGAATATCAGACTCAGGAGGGAAACTACAGAGATTGACATAATCAAATAGAGACTGTGTATGTATGTTCTGCAAATAACATCGCAATCTGCTAGCCTGGGCATTAAATCTGATTTTGTAAGAGTGTTAGACAAAGCTACTTTCACAGAGCTGGCTTCCAGGGCTCATATTAAGCAAGAAGTTATTTTATTATTGCTACTTTTAAGATAGGATATGTGGTTACTTTGGGGAAAAGATGAGAATATCCAAGAGAGAAGAGATGGGACTTTGAGTGACAGAATAGAATAGATACAAGAGTTTCTAAGAAGATATAGCCCAAAGGCTGTCGAGTAACTTAGTGATATTAAATTCTGAATTAAAGTGAAATGATTTAAGAGAGTTTATGAGACATGTCTACAAAAGCAATGCCTTCAGAAATATTTAGTTAGTGCAATTATGTAAAAGAGTTAGAATTGTTGAGAAAGTACAATATTGCCTTTTCCTAACAAAGTTAACTAAAATTTAATAACATTAGAGAGTTCTCAAGCTGATCATTTATCACACTTCTAACTCACACACTACATAGATGACTTTGTGGCATGAATCATCCTACAGTCCACAGACAAAATGCAGTGGCTCAAGGAAGAAGGATGGATTAACTCACCTCTCCTGACATGTTTAGGTAATATTTGTGAAAAGACTTGAAAGAAATGCAAAATTCCCTAGAGAGGCATGTGGGGGCGTGGGGGTGGAGAAGAATATTACCCTGAAACTGGCAATGTGCAAGATTGCATGGGGATAGAAGAGTACTGTGTCATTGAGCACTGTATAACAGGACTGAAGAGAGAGAGAGAGAGAGAGAGAGAGAGAGAGAGAGAG
>JANHMN010000001.1:11274709-11295547 GCA_030674055.1 Rhabdomys pumilio
ACACACACACACACACACACACACACACACATGCACACACACACGTATACCTCCAACATTAGCATGCACATACCCACACACACATACACTTGCACATACCACAGGCACATAAAAAGAGGGCATTGCAGTAGCATTTGGTTTGCCTGTGTCATCTCTAATATTCAGTCTTCAAACAATGCATCTATGCTGAGATCTTATGCAATTACCATAAGCAAATAAAATTAGGTTTTATAATGTGATCCACAAAACCGCAGTGCTTGCATCATATTTTATGAGTGATTTTGTACATACTGCAGTCATTAGCACATGGCTAAAGCACAACTCTTTGCTCAAAACTGCTCATTTTTCTTGTACAGAAGCCAGCATGAGTGCTGTTATGTCTACAGTCCATTAATGTCCACTTGCCTGCCAGTTTTCCCAATCCATACTATGGAGCCAACTTTCCAACTATTTAGGAAATTCAAGTGGAGTTCCTAAATATTTCATACACAGTTTTTGGTAATAAATTATCCAAGATATTTCAACCTAGTCAGTCTCCTCCACAGGTCTATACACCTGAAAAATTGTGATTTGACTCTCAACAAGGGAAATTCAAAAGTATTCAAAGCCAAATTCTGGGAGAAAAAAAAAGACAAAAGATGAAAAAAAAAATAGATGAAGTCATGACACAGCCAGATGAGAAGGGAGAGGTCATAAGTAGCGGTGAGAAGACAGCATGAAACAACACGTCCTCATTAACACACTGCAAAGTACCAGAATGTGCACAAAAGAACACTTGTTTCCCAAACCAAACATAACCAGCATTTACCACTATGGCTTTTAAGTAGCAGCTGCCTAATTGCTAGAAAACAGACACTCCAGCAGTTGTTGAGATCTGCAAATGCAAATACGCTTCCTCACAAATGTATCCCCTGCATTCCTGCTCCCCGAGCTTCTGGTTGAGTCGCACACAATGATTGTGAGATTTAGCCATCACACTAATTGAACTTGATAAAAAGTAATTAGTAGTACTAAACAGGTATATAAATAGCAGTCACTTAGAAGATCAAATCACAACTTAAAAAAAAAAAATAAAAAATGTAAAGAGCTTTGTCACTGAGCTTTCGTTTCCCAATTTGAAAATCAGATTAATCTAGTCTCAAGAATAATTCGTCCTAAGATGATAATGTCTTGTCATAAATATTTATCCTATAAATATTTACTCACTACCTTATACTAGATGTTTATACGGAAGTACAAAACAAAACTTGTTGAAGTAATTATTTAAAAATGGCCACTGGTCAAACCGACTATCTAAGCTGTGGTGGCTCTGCCTAGCTCAGCCACCATGTTCTGTGGCCAGAGGCCACATGCATGCCTCAGCTAGATACAGCCAGCCAGGAACACCAGCCTTGCTACCCATGAGACGCCAGTGTGGGAGATGGCTCTACCAATCTTCCACACTGTCTCTGCAAGGATAGGCATTGCCCAGACCATTCTGCCATCCATGTGGGCCCGGTAGGAAAATGAGATTCTAATGCTTAAATTATCCAAAAGCTTTATATATTTGGTAATGATCAGCAACAGTATGCTCATACAAAGAAAGCTGTTTCTCAATTAGCTAACCTAAATAAAAGTTGTCACCACGACCTACCTCTATACCTGCATGGCTCTCCATTACTCCTACATCTCTGCCTCCTTAGCTCCTCCTTTTCCTTTTCCTCTTCCTCTCCTTACTCCTCCTTTTCCTCTCCTAACTCCTCCCACCATTGCTCCTCCTACAAAAACTTTCTAATGTTATTTCATTGCTGACCCAAAATGATATAGGTGTCTATGATGAAAACATAACAAAATTGAATCTCTGAATTTGCTCCATTGCAGACACAAATAATTTATAAATGACTTTACTGAGAAATGACAAATTCAAAATGCTATTTCTTAGCCTCTTAAATATATATGTGAAGACATATTATTTAACTCCTTTAACTATAAGTATAAGAATGGCCACAGTTTCTTTGCTTTCTGACAATATAACTATATTCCCTGAATACAATATACCTTTGGCTCTAGGAGCAACAAATACCTTTCAGATCTGGAGTCAAGAAGACCATCAATTTGTATTGAATATTGTTCTTATTGTGTAACCAAATTGAACAAGAATCAAGAACCATGAACTGAAGAACAGGGTTTCTCTTCTCCTTTTGTCTCCATAGGGAGGAGGCATGGAATGTAGGCTTTAAAATATTTCAGAATAAATTTAATAAGAGTAACAAAAGACATGAAAGATGAAATCATCTGTAGACAAATGATGATCATATTTGTTATAAAAATAAAAATTTCCAAATGTAATACATAAATTGTATAATTATATTAAAATTAGAGATTTTGGAGGCTTTTTAAAAATTCAATATATATTATGGATTCAAAATTTCACATCATAGACTCTGATCACACTCACTTCCCAATCCTTCCATGTATTTTGATAAGCATATGATCTAGAATTTTCAAGGATCAGTTCAATAAATGTTTCAAAATACAGGAGATTTCTATGTTCGATTACCCCAAATCAAACCCTAAAATTTAGACTTAAATATATTTATTTGAACAAGGACAGGGTTCAGCAAATTCAATGATCAACCTACAGAGCACAAGTAGAAAGGTAAAGATAGGATAGGGTAAAGCCAAGTAAAAGTGTATAATCACGCTAAGAGGGGGTTCAGACTTATATCACCTATGTAGAGAGGAGATTGGGCTTCCAGCATATCAATGATCCTGGGGCTTTGCTTGAGATCTGCTCAGAAGCATTAATTCTCCAATCTTCCAGCTTGCAAATGGATAGAAATTGTGCTGTATGTGCTGCTCATGGAACACACAGTCCATTGGAAAGACAACGCAGAAACACAATAAAAACAGTAATAGGACTCAGCTATGGATACTAATCTCCTTTGCAATATACTCTATAAGGGATGTATTTTACTTTCTTCTAAATATTTCTTGGTACATTTGCTTCTATTACTTGTCTGCTCAGCACAGTTTACATCTCCTGGACTATAGATTATGAGGGTAATTACTGAAGGTACTTTATAAGTTTCCTTAGTGTATGTTCCCTTGTTCATATTAATATGGAATTTTTCATCTATAGTTAGATCTAAAGCTTCCTCCCATATTTTTGGTTCCAGCACTCAGGTAGAATGTGGGTAGAGTGAAGCCACAATCTCCACAGGCATTCAGAGCATTCTCTAACCATCTTCTTACTCTTTGTTCTCCAACCTCGACCTTGGCTATTTTATATCAATTAGTTCAATATCAGAACTTTAGGAACAATGTCTCAGCTGTGTTCTTGACCTTGTTTTGCAAATGGTTGCAAACATAAATATAAGGTTTTCTTATCAAAGTAACAAAATGGTTTCCATGCATACTGACAAATTTTAGTTTTCTTTTTCAGCAAATGCAATACTTTTCTTGTTACTGTGAGTGAATTTTCATGTATACAAGGAATCATATACCCTACTGATAACAATTTTATAACTCAAGGCTTTCATTTTACTGGAGAAAATGTATATCCCCATTTCTACAGGATTGATATAATAATAATCTGAATGCATTTAAAGAATTCCTATAAAATAGTGAACTTCAATAATTAAGTAACAAATTAAATAGTATTTCTAAGGCTCAATTATTTCATCTATCAAAAAGAGTAACAATAACATCTACCTCTTTAGATTATTATGAACACTGAATGAAATGAAGCTTGCAAGTGCTTTAAAGTATTTGACATTGATTAATAATGTATTAATAGTAAATTATGCAGCAAAATAATAAAACTGAAGTATTATCTTCTCTCAAACATTTCTATTGTTTAGGGGCATGGTCTTATTTAGCAGCCTAGGCTATTTTTGAAATTCATCCTCCAAAGATTTTGGATCAGAAACATGATCCACTAGCCCTGGTGTCCAGTATTTTTTGATAGTCATATTTTGAAACAGATACATTTTATCTTTAATGTTCAGAGTGACCAAATATAGTTTCCAAGAGTGGCTTCAATAATTGAATCCACATTGTCTTCTACAACTTTATTGGTACATTAAAAAGTTGAATGTATGACCTTCCTTCTGAAGCTAGGTAGGTCTGACTCTCACCTCTCAAGCAGTATGATAAGAGACAAAGGTCTGTTATTTCTAAGGCTTGGAGATAACCCAGAAGCCAGATCCACTGGCTCATTTATTTCTTTATCTTTCCTAGAATGATTACCCTTGGAACTATGTCAGGAAAGTTAACACCATCAAGGCAGGCCAAGCTCAAGAATCTGAGGCTCATAGCATTCAAAAATGGCTGGGGTTTCCACTGTTGGGATTTAACCTTATCAATTATGTGGAAATGAATCCACCAACTCTCAGAGGAGCCTGCCCCTCTGGCATACTTACAGTTTTTATACAATGACTCAAACCCAGTGTTTTAAAGAGAATTATACTTACAGAAATATTACCAGATTGGACTGTAAGAGTAGAGAGATTACAAAGTGGTCTTTGGACTTGCAAATTAGTACAGCTACATAGCAAGTTAGGGAAACTCACTGATTCAAATCACAAGCTTCAGAGTATCGAGGAAGATAGTAAGGGAAGACAGAATCAGGAACTAAGAAAGCAGAGTTGCTCACTTTTGGCCATTGTTCTTACTTTCCCTCAAACATCTAAAGTGACTCTTGCTTCAAGCTAATTCTCTTAGAACAGCCTGTACTTAGTTTTTCTGCCATGTGTATATAAATATGTCTCATCCTTTCTCTTAGATTTCAAGCTGATATAAATTAGGGTGTCTTATGTTCATATCCCTTGAAAATATGTAGTAAATACTGTGTATGTAGTAGATCCTCAAATACATGTTAAGTTCTCTATCAGTGTAATGCATGAGAGTAAACAGATGTGCAGGGGAATATTTATAAGATGCAATTAAGCATAACATGTTTACCCAGGGGTTTATAAATAAACTAGTTTGTCTGTGTGTAATTTACAATTTAGTGGAACCTTAACTAGAAAACCTGAAATTATGGATGTGTTTATTTTGGACACGATAACTATTGTACTTCTTTTTTTCTTCTGATCCCCCATCAGTCATTATGATAAGCTCTTCCAGACTGATATATAAAATGTGTTTTTAATTAGAGGACCACGCAACTAAATTTCCCTGTCATATCTGTTCATTATATATGTTGTATCAACATTAGTCAAGACTTTAATTATTCTTACCTCTTTCTAACCAGTGAAAATTGACTTAAATATATTTACAAAAGTAAGAACTCTGTTAACAGAATATATATATATATATATATGTACATATGTATATATATATACACTTTTCTTAGAAAAATAAATTTAAACTGACACCTACAGTGTTGATTTGCTTAATCATAAAAAGTTGCAATGCAAAAATTATATTTTTTCAACTATTTAGTGTCTTAGTGTGTTAGTCATGTAAACGAATTCTTTGATGAATACCAAATACCAACACTCCATATACCTTAGAGCAACTGTTTTCATGTGCTTTCATCCCAAAGTACCTACAGGAAACTTGTTCCTCCCCTTTCTACAGGTAAGTCTTTACATAAAACGTGTCATGGACTGCATGTGACCTGTGCACATGCTTTTATATACTTTAAATCATTCTTTGATACTTCTAGTGGCAGATACAATGAAAGGGTTTTGTAAATAGTTAAGTTTGTTTGGAGAATTGTGAAAACCAAGACTGTGTATTTTAGCAAAGGAGAATCTTTTTCTGAGTCCATGGATGTACAAGCCATGTTCACAGAGGCGTATCAGTTTAGATTCCACAGGGGAAGTTCAGAGATCTTTCAGCACGTTGTTCTGTTTTAGCTTTTTTCATCTCACATTTTATTACTATATAATGATAATCCTCTAAATGTCAGTACTCAGTCCTGACACATAAACGGGAAGGCCGGTAGAAGATTGATTTCACTGCACTTTTCAAGGCTGGTGCACTATTGAATGGTGTGACTATGTGAAGTCACTGGCAGACTGTCTACAGAGAATTTCTAAATATTTGTTTAAATAATATCCTAGCTCTTTATTGGCTCTCTAAAAGACACATTAGAAAAGTTCTTTAGATTTCATAAATTAAAGAATAATTATGATTCGTTGGAAAAATAAACATTTGCTATAAGAAATTTGAAAGATTTTTACTTTTTAATTAAGTCCTAGTTAATTGTGAACTCAATCATTTTCATCTCTTGAAAAATTTGAAATTATGAGAATCCCACACACTAGTCCACCATCATTTCATGTTTACCAAGCTGAGACTCTTACATGAACTAACCTTTAGATTCAGAGAGCAGAGAAAGAAAAATGCACAAAAATCATCTCTCAAGCAACACTGAGGATCAGATTCAAGGCACACTTTCTTGACTTTCATGTAGACATGGCAGTGGAAATAATGAATAATGTCTACTTGTTGCAAGATAAAACCATAAATGTGATCTAAATTACTCTCATCTTACATTACCAAGATCCAACTATACTTGCAAACATAGGGTTGCTTGCTCTGTCTAATTTAACTTGTTTTTTTCCTAAGTTCCAGAAAGTGTGGGATTTACTTAATTGGCACCCTGATAAATGGCTCTTTGATCTAATTGGTATAATTACTGAGAGGTAGGCACAGTGTAATATATTTAAATGACTCGAACCAATTGGCTCATGGACTATCTTTTACAATTAAAGAATGTTATTTATAAGCTTATTCTCAGCACTCTCTTACTACAGATCAATAACAAACTTCAAATGTTTTCTAATAGACTTCCTTCCAGATATGTGGTTAATAAAGGAACTATTGCGAATATTTTCTGTGCTCCTATTCATGTGGAATAAGTTTAAAAACTTAACCTACCACGATGCACTCTTTTCACCTACACTTATCTGGACTAGCTTAAATAGACACTATTTAATAAGCAATGGGGATAAAACATGACTAACTATTCTTCTCACATGACTTAACCCTAATGTGCCCCACTATACTACTCTACTCTACTTTTGTATGCAAAGTCTCATGGGGAAAAGTTAAGAATTATTATCAGTGACTTTTCTTTCCCTTGGTGAAAGAGATGGAAGTTTGACTCATGAAAGTTATGAGGGGGAAAGAATTGCTATTCTGTTTTGGTTTTCACTTTTGACATGATATAAATTTCACTGGAGACCTTAGAGATTCCAAGTAAAGAAAACAAAACAAAGTTTTGACAGAGATTTCCTTCAAAGGAGCATCATTATGTTCTAGTTTCTCACAGAACTGTTTATCCTGTGTCAGGCATTTTGTTGTGTTGGTAATTTTATAGCAATTTAGAATTCTCTCAAATGTAGGCGTTAAAGCAATGAAAGGTCTGAGGCAGAGGTAGAGGTGGTAGTATAGTATTTGCAGGGGGTCTGTGTATATTGACTTTGCAGATGGATTTGTTTGACTTCTGTGCAGTCCTTGGTACACCTCACAGGATCTTTGAAAAGTATTCTCTAAATTGGAATATTTTTAACTCTTTTCTCTGGTTAATAAAATTTTGTAACAGTTTGCTTATATGGGTGGCATTAACTCCAAGGATTATTTTATGTTTGGAATCACATTATTATATGTGTTTTAGGCATGTAACATGATATTATAGAATACATAAGTAGTAAACTTATTCCTGTGATGGGACAAATTAACATACCTTTCAACACATAGTATTGAACAAGCAGATTTAATTTATTCATTCAGCACCATCCTGAATTTGGTGGAACGTTTCCAATTACGTCTTTGATGGTGCATACTGGATAGTTTGACTTTTTTATTTCATATCCTTGTGATGTATAAGCTGCTCTACTCTTGCTCCTATACCCAAACCCGACCAGGCTAACATCCTTTAATATGGGTATAATATATTTTTCATTGTCAGTGGACAAAATATCACATATTGGGAGGTGGTGTGCTAGTTTTCAAAACATGTATAACATTTATTTTAATTTGTGTTGATAACACTGAAAATCCTCCATACTAGCTATTCTGAAATGCATAGTTTATTATTTTGGGGGTGGGGGGGCACAGTACATAAGACACGAGGCTTAGTGGCTACTCTGAATGCTTTAGCCAGCCTCATCTCCTTCTTTCCTCTTCCTCTTTCACTACTGTATACTTTAACATTTTTCCAGATGCTATATGTGAGATCTGCAGTATATTCTGCAATTTCTATACTTACTCAATTCTTCACCCACAATAATATTCTATTTTACAAACACATACACACACACACACACACACACACAGACAGACACACACACACACACAATAGGTGCATGTATTCATAATAATGCTGATGATGTGGGTACATATGTGTGAAGTTACTTTGTCCAATAATAGATACCTATGGGTTTTGTTCAGGTCATTAGACTCAAAAATAGTATTTCAAAGAAGACAGTTGTTCAGTAACTTTTCATATTTCAAAATAAGGCCATTTGTTTCATTCTTTACAAATTAGATCATTTAAATTTCTAGCAATATTGCTGAGAGTCTCTTTGTTCTATACCATGGCAGCATTTGTGTCTTGTCTTTTTGCCAAAAGATCTTCTAATGGGCTTGAGATGATATTTTGTAATGATTTTGATTGCATTTTACTAATGATAAGTGATGGGAAGAATGTTTATATGACCAATTATTACTTTATGTTACATTTGCAGCAATGTCTATCGGAATCTTTGGTCCAATATTTGCTTAGCTTGTGGGTTTTATTTCTAATTTTAATGAAAATAAAACCAAAGTTGAAGGTATCACATTTTCTAATTGAAAATTATATTAGAAAACTTATAGTAATAAAAATAATATGGTACTTGCAATAAATTTAAAAGCATCAAATCACACATTATATTTATAAACCAGGAAATGTTCTAGTTTAATCATACAGAAAGCTGATTATCAGAAGGGCTCCAGAAAACAATAAGGTAAAGACTGCATCTTCAGGACAATACTAATTTAGACATACAAGAATGACAGTGTACTTTTTTCTTAATCTAGAAATCAAGTCTAAGTGGATAAAAGATCTCAGCACAAGACTCATAGGAGAGAAGACAGATTTTTCTAGACATTGGTGTTGGCAAAAATTTCGTAGATATCAAATTATAAACTCCACCAAGAAAAGTATAAGAACATAGAGTAATTTATTAAAAGTCCCATTACAGCAAAGAGAATGAAAAGCAAGAGGAAAAGGTGACCTATTGATTGACAAGGAATATTTTCAGGTTTTATAAAGAGGTCTGCTCTTTAGCAATTGAGCACAAAATGAGACAGAAGTTACCCCAAAGATGGCATGGCAGTGATCCTCAGCATCCACTGCACCATAAAGAACCAGGAAAAGCAAAACTCTTTAAAAGTGGTTAATTATATATGATGCTATACCACTGTTGCTATCTGACAATGCACATGTTTCCTGTTGATAGCTGATACACGATTTGAGCCCTTTCCCTGAGTAAATTTTATTCAATTTACTTTTCATATCAAATTCTAGTATCCCAATATATCTGAAGCATCTTTATTGATATCTAATTGGGAGTAATTTATGTTATTCTTCATGAAAGTTTCTACCATGAGATGTTTTAACTCAAGTTTAGGGAATAAGTTCCTTCCCTATTTTTTATTTTAGTAGACATATTTTGTCCATTAAAGAAGAGATCTAAGTGATCCTTTTTTTGGTTATAGTTACTAAAATTATTAGTCTTTTTTCATTTTAGTTGTTTGGCTTTTCAAATTTCTTTTCTCAGATAGGAAAAACAGAAGATGTATTTATACACAAACTTATATAAATTATATTCATAGTCCATATAACAACTGTTAAGCTTGGACTCTGTGTTTCTGAACACTCACACACACACACACACACACACGTGTGTCTGTGTGTGTGACAGACAACATTCAGTTACTGGGAAGAAACAAAACACTTTAAACCTTATCACATTATCCATTATCCTCCCCCTACACACACCACATACACACACACACACACACACACACACACACACACACACACACACAATGTTTGTCAATACAAAATTCACTCCCAAAGAGAAATTAGAAAATATTTTTGATAAGACAACCACAAAAACTACTCAAAACACATATTTCTTTTAGAACAAAGTATTTACATGCCTAGAAATTAGATAATTTATACTTTGTGTCTGCTGTAAACAAGAAAGAAAAAATAAAAATAGGAGAATTTATTTAAGGAAATATTTACTAATTGGATAGATAGCATGGTCAACATAAACATCTGATATTGATCTGTGAAGTGATCTGTACACTCTTGTAAATTAGAAGTTTCAAATATCAATAGTTTGGAATCAGCACTGAAATAACACAAAGGGAAAATTACCTTAATTTTCTGCCCACTTTTGTAAGTGCTAGGCAAGTCTATGACAAAAGCATCTGCTGAATTTTACTCTCTGCAAATATAAGGCCTTTTGCACCAAAAGGCTCCCATTGTGCTTCATGTGGATAGCACACTGGACTCACTTCCACAGGTGAGAAACAATGCCACCTCTTAGCCAATTTTCTTACTTTTTGGCATACTTTTTGATAACCAGAGTGCTTGTGACATTCTAATTTCAGTTGTATGTTCATCACATGCCATTATTGCTTTAAATTATATGTGTTTATGTTAAAAATCTTTCCAAAGTCACAAGGACTTTCACTAGACACTTTAGGTTATGTTGAAGAACGTAAACCATGTTAATGAATTGTCTTTATAATTAGTAGCATCTCATATGAAAATTCAGAGAACTATGATAAAAGTCATTCTTATCCAATCAGTCTTAATATGTAACTAAATTGGAGGTGTTCCCTCAAATCAGCTAAGATTGCATTTTTAACACACACTATTAACTCTATTAAAGGGAGAAAATACAAGCTAAATTACTGTATCTCAATTATAAATTCAAATAATAAACTTCATAATGTACTCAAATTAAAAATTTTAAAATAATCAACGATTCAGATCAAAACTACATGAGTGAACTACTGCTAAGTACATCCATCTATTCCCTGAATTTCAGTAGCTGATGATATCTGGGATCACAATAGATACACAATTAATGCTACAATATGCATATGAAGTAGAACAGGGAGCAGCTATGAAGTTGTGGTAGTGACCTTCCTGATTAATTTTTAAATCTGGCAGGTGTGTGTGCCTGGGTGTTCACATTAGAAACCCTGTCTTTGTGTTGAACATGTCATTTGAGTTTTCTCGCTATACGCTAATCTTTTCTTCCGCAAAGTCTTTAGAAGAGACATCCAGAATACCGTGTGACCCCTGAACTTTTAAGAATTCAATAAGAATGGAATTCTGAAATGAGCAAATCCAACTAATAGAAAAATCAGTTTCTCCACAACTATCGGATGTTAAGAGAAACCGAGTCCAAAGGGAAACAACACAAAATTAGCCAGTCTATATCAAATGCTGGACATAATGAACATCACAGCAACTCAAAGGAATACACAAGGTTCTGAATGAGCAGGTAGGGAGAACATAAAACACAACTGCTCCACAGACAGCAGAGACATCAAAGAAAAGTGCCAGAATCCAAATGGGAGAGGGAAGATAAAGTCCTTGTTTTTATCAGTTCCAATGGAAGCCAGCATTCTGCTTCGGAATTGCTTTAAAAATGCATGCAGGCTTTCCCACTTCGAATATGATGATTGGATGTCTACTCTTTCAACCAGATGCTTTAAGAAGAATATGGTGTTTGTTATTTTTGTTTTTTTTTTTTTTGTATTTTATGCTTATTAGGTAAAAACACACAACTGAACAAAACTTTCCTGTGTCACAACCAACTCCAGTCCCCAAAGCAGAGATTTCTTGTCTGCATTGCTTGCTGAATGGAGACAGTATGGTTTATTTGCATCATTGGATCCAGGCCACTGCATTCTCCCATAGTTACAACTTACATGTCAGCAATGTCCCCAGCTACTTCCATTCAGGCTTCCAGTAAATAAAGTCAACCAGTGACAAACAGAACTCACTGTGGAGGCTGTGCTGTCTCCCACAGTGGTAGGAGGTCACAGGGTTGGGGACTGGGACTTCTTTAGATGTTGTTCTCTGAAAAGAGGTCCTTAGCATCACAGTTTTCATGGGTCTGGGATCTACAAGTGCAAACACCTTTGTTTTGTGGTTTTTGACTTGACCCCATCCAAGAGAGTTTCTTTGGGAGCTTGGGGGGACTCATGGGTTTTTCTGTCTGTAGAACTTTGAATTCCCAAGTAAAACAATAAAATGACATGTTCAAATTTAAATTTTCATTAGACACCTAATAAGTACTAATATTTTGGTGTAAGTCTTTATGAAGTATTATTTGTTGATACATTGAAATTACTTGCTTTTAGAAAACAAACTGGAAACTGATTGTTCCAATTTTAGTAACTCTTATATATACTATTCATACACACAGAGACATACACATATGCACACACACACACACATATATATGTATATATATGATGTATATGTACCAAACATGTATCACTATGCCCAGTTTACCAGTTTATAATTTTATATACTGAGTTAGGAAATCTTAGGGCCAAAACAGAAGATCATGTCTCAAATGATCACAGGCAGTCCACTGTAGGACTTTATGAGTGAGCACTTGCAGGGCTCCTCAGTGTCACTGGATAATTTATATTTATTTGACATCATTTCTAATAGAAATAGACACTGCACATGTTTATATTCTAAAAGATATCTTTTCTTGGTTTAACTGCCAATAGTTTAAATTTAGTACGATTCTTCACCAAATGTCTTTGCCATGGAGTATTTTATCCAACTGCAAGGACATAATTCCATGTTAAGCACCTTAAACTTTTAACAGTAGTTTTAACAATACCCAACCTACATTCAGAGGTTGCTCCCTATGTTTGTAATGATGTAGAAGACTGTCAAACTGTACGTGCCATCCTTGAATGTCTCAGTGTCATTAAAAGTCTGTTTTTAGTTTACAGACATTTTGTTGGAGGTGTGTGCTTTAAATGTTACATGAGGCCATTGTTCTCTGAAAATCTTTATGTGTGTATATATTTTGGTCACTTTCTCTGTCTTTACCCCTTTGCTTCCCCTCCCACTCTCTCTGAAAGCCGTTGTCACAATACTTTCTTCCCTACTTTCATATCTTTTTGTTGTTGTTGTTATCCTGTTCTTTTTTTTTTTCTTTCCTTATAACTTATTAAGTTTGGGTTGGAGAAATGGTTCAGTGGTTAAGGCCACTGACTGCTCTTCCAAAGATCCTGAGATCAGTTCCCAGCAACCACATGGTGGCTCACAACCATCAGTCACCCTCTTCTTGTGTGTCTGAAGACAGAGACAGAGTACTCATGTACCTAAAATAAATAAACAAATCTAAAAAAAAAAAAAAGAAAAAAAAAACCACTCCACTGAGTTTACTTAAGCACATGCAGGCCAACACTGGCTACATCACTGCAGAAACTAAGAAAAGTTATATAAAATTGGTTGGATATTTAATTTGCCACCATAATATTATGCAAAATATTTTACCACCATAAACTCTATGTGTTCCAACCACATTTCCCAGATGACAAATAAGGTTGAGCACCTCGTCCATCTGCTTCTCTGCCAGTTGCATATATTACTTAATGCAATATTTGTTTTGTATGTAAGAACTTCTTTTCTTATTTCTACCCTAGATGTTTTATTTCCTTGTTACTAATTATTGGATTGTTTTTACATTGCATGTACAGATTCAGATAAACACAGGCTTTACAGATATTTTCTCCCACCTCGTGGCTCATCTTTACCTTCTCTTAATGATAGATTCGGTAGAATCCACTTTTAGTTTTCATAAGGTTCTACAATTCTATTTACTGTCTTTTGTTGTCCCGGTACTTTTATGTTTTTTGAAGTCTCATGAGCAAAACATTTGCATATAGATTTTACTGTTTATTCTCTGGAAGTTTTACCTCTGTATTTTATAACGGATGCTTGTCTTCACAAAGTGTAATATTGGTTTTTAGATACAGAGACACTTCTTAGTGGGGATTTGAGTTTGATCAATTTCATAGCCTGAAACAAAACAACTAACTAGATCTCTGGAAAATATTATATTGAATGTCTTCCAACCTGTGACCCTATGAAGTATCCCATAGAAAAAAAAATGTATCTGATGCTTAAATTCATTGTTAAATTGGTCAAATTATAATATATGCATATATATACATATATATGTATATATATATTTGAAAGTATTCTCAAACATTATCGATACAGCTAGATAACATTTGCACAACTGATTTTTACACTCTAATTTAAAATATGCTAATTTTGTGTTTATAAAACAATCTTCATTAAATGCCAGGCACTGTTGATCTGAGTTACATTTCTAATTCTGGGCACCCAGGGCCTCTGTCCTCTTTTCCCAACTTTTATTGTTTTCAGGATGAGATGGACTAAAATTCTCATTTGCTATGCACTTGCTGCTGCCCCCCTCTTTCAGCTCACCTGTGCTGGGAAGATTATACCCTGCTTGCGTAAGTCTTCGTGAGTCCTCAATTTTGAGACTCAATTTTACGAGAACTGCTGGTTAACTATTTATAAACAGCACCCAATGATCCGCAAACCATCTCTGACATTAACAGGAATCTTCCAGACACCTGAATGACACAGAGACCATTGTTTTCAGGATCAGGCTATCAAACTCACTACATTAGTATGTAGTTGTCTATTGTAATCTAATGAATTAGTAACATTTTAAAAATTAGTCTGTGTCTGTGGTGACAAAACTGATGTGTATAACCATAAATTTCACAGACTCTTCAAATATATTCTACTACCAACTTGGCTATTAGCTTCAGTTAGCTTTGAAAATAAATACAAAATTTGTATTGTGAATTTGTACTGTTATTAAAACATAAACAAAATTTCTCAGTTGCTTATTATTTGGATTTGGTGGTAGGTAATTAGTAGTCATGTATAAACAATGGAAGATTGGAAACAGAAAGTAAACTTTGTTGGCTTAGTTGCAGAAGCCAATAAAATAATAATAGTTGATTTCTATAAGACCTGTAGGATGTTTAATTATATGAATAATGAATTACCTATATGTTTTATAGAATATAGCTTACAATATAATAGTACATAATTATTGCCAGGCATGTTGGGTTAAAGGTGCATGCCTTTAATCCCAGCACTCTGGAGGAAGAGTCAGCCTGCTCTCTGTGAGTTCAGCTTGATCTACAGATCAAGTTCAGGGACAGGGAGGGCTGTGTTACACCAAAAAATCTTATCTAAAAATAAAAACAAAACAAAAAACAAACAAACAAACAAAATCTGAGGGGAAAATAAACAAAAAAAATCACCAAAAATTACATTCCTATGAACACTTAAATATTTATTGTTAATATTCATTGGGCATAGAAATCCCAGCTGCACACTTACTGAATGTTTATTTTGATTTTATATGTCCAGTATACAAAAGCATGTGCTTCATGAGGACAACTTCTCTAAAGTTAAATCAGGAGCATCGACCGAGTTACATTCCCCACTCTCACATGTTAATCCACATCCCACATGAACATGCGTATATATGATAAGTTGTTATTGATCCAATGCATACTGTATTAGGAAGGCTTCTGATGTTTCTCTGTTGATGGAGATTGTTAAGTCACTTTGCATTGCAGTTCTGTATCCTTCCACAGTGATGTTACACACATTTGTTGGTATGTGGTGAATTTTTGCATAATACAATTTCCTTTTTACCACTATGAAAAAATTCATCACACTACAGTTAGATTTTCACTTTCTTCATGGGATATATGCCTTTTGAAGTGTTTGTAAAGTTGATGCTAATAGGATAAAAATTTATATTATAAAATTGGTAGGAATACAATTTATGTTGTTTATGCTACACTTTGTAATTTACTCCAAAATTATACAGGCACCATTATGTGTACTGGGTAATTGGTAAGGAAGAGAGAGTATGTGTTCATGTGTGGTGCATATAGATCAATAACCTTTCACAAAGAAGTACAGAATAAAAGAATTTTTGTTGACACAATTGGGAGACAACCCTCCAAATACATTCTACTTGAGCTATTGGGAATTTTTTTTATGTGCTTGGCCAATGGACTGGAATGTGATGGTTTGAGTGTGCTTGGCCCAGAGAGTGACACTATTAGGAGGTTTGGCCTTGTTGGAGGAAGTATGTCATTGTGGGCGTGAGCTTTAAGATCCTCATCATAGCTCCCTGGAAGCTACTCTTCTTCTAGCTGCCTTAGGAACAAGAAGTGAAAGGAACTCTAAGCTCCTCCAGCCCCATATCTGCCTTGATACTTCCATGCTGCTGACTTGATGATAATGAACTGAACATCTGAACCTGTAAGCCAGCCCCAATTAGATGTTGTCCTTATAAGAGTTGCTTTGGTCATGGTATCTGTTCACAGCAGTAAAACCCTAAGACAGCTATTTGACATTTTTTTAATAATTAAAATAATTTTATTGTGTATGTGTCTGTGTCTCTGTGTCTGTGTGCACATATTTTTGCATGTTCTCAATGTGCATGTGAAGGTCAAACAAAGACTTTAGGGAATTCCCTCTCTTTTTCTACCTCGTATATTCTGGGGATTGAACTCAGGTTGTTGGACTTGGCAGCAAGTGTACTTATGTGAAGAGCAATCCAACTGGACCCATGCTTTACATTTTCTTAACAGAAGCAGGGATTGAGATTGTCTTAGGCATATTTTTTTCAGTGATTTTTTTATAGAGGTTTGACTTGGTAGCTATAGATACTACATACCTTGGAGTAAAAGACATGTAATTACTTTAGTATGGATCTTGATTGCCAAGAAAGATCCATGTGTTAGAGGTTTGGAAATGGGGATTGAGTAGATCTTTGGGTGATTGTGGTTCTTCCACAAAATACTTGGACCTCAGACCATTTTCCTCTTTTTAAAATTCTGTTATATGAGAAGCTTTGCTCACCCACACGCTCTGTCCATTGTTTTAAAAGCACTGGGTGAACTCATCACAGAGGAGAAATTTCAAGCAGGAAACCAAATGACCTTTGTGTTCTAAGCTAATTATCTCAAGTATTTATTACAGAGTCAGGAAGCTGTTTGCAATATTCTTAGTCTTACATGATGTGTCTTCTTTGGTAGAAAAAATAGAGATGTTTATTGCTTAATATAAAAGTTAGGTTTGCTACCTCAGGGTTCTTCTGTAGTGTAACCCAAAGATTGTTCAGATGTCGACTGACTCTCCTTGAATAACCCTGTGGGAATTGAAATCAGAGAACCAGAGCATGCCCTAAGACTCAGCTATTGCTGTTGCCATGAATAATAACTTTTTTATAATGACCTAGAAGACATTATCTTCTAGCAACACCCATAATATGACTGCAAATTATCTTGTTAGCTTGCATATAGAATGAAATCTTCAACTGTTCATAGTAACTGACAGAGACCTAAGTCAAACTAGGACATAGCTTAGAAAAGAGATATCAAACAGTGCAATCCAAAGAAATACCATCATACACATCAACATGGCTTACTGAATATTGGATAAACAACCCCGGTGAATGAAGGGCATAGGTTAGAATGACTCAAAGATAGATAATTATGGCATAACTTAATCAGTATTCACTATATTCTGCACAGCATTCTTGGCATTCTATGTAAATTGTCATATCTACCATGTAGGAATGATTGTAGTTCTATTTCAAACATGGGAAAATGTCAATGAACAACCTTTCAGTTTTGTTCAATATTATAGAGTTAGATGTGGAATCATGACTTGACCTCAAGCTGGAGAATGCAGAAAGCTGGACACCAGAGTCCAAAGAGGTGATGTGCAGAAGAGCTTTATCTTGAAACCGTACATGCAAAGTTTGTGAATCACAGCCACGACAATGGATTTCATACAAGCTAATGAGTAATCATCAAAATGCAGGGAAATGATTGATATTGATAGGCTTTATGCTTTGGAAAAGGAGTCTAGGCCATAACGTATGATCACAAAGAGATGAAAAGACAAGATTGAAAAGTTAGGTTTCCCAATATTAGTGTTCTTAACTCTGAAGCTGAACTAAAAATTGTGTCTAGTGAATTTCACATTCAACTGATCTGTTTGAAAGGAATCAATCTGCTCACTATCAGGAAACACCTACGATTAGCAATATGGCTGTGCATTTATTCAATTGTGCATGTGCATATGCATGTGAGCGCTGTGTCCACATAAAAACTCTATCAAGTATTTCATGAAAACACTGTGTGCAATTCAGCCCAGGTTTCTCTGAAGTAGAATTTTATAGTATCGTGTAATGCAAAACTCCCAAGTATAAAAACTCCTGGGCTGCCACTTGACTTGTAAGCAATCCACTTGATCTTATGCTATCAAATATGTCCTGCTACAAGCTGCGTCATGCATAATATGACTTCACTTCTTGGATCTGAAATAAAGTTACCTTTTCTAATTAGCTTGAGACCTTCTCCTTAAAACTAGAGCTTACACCGAATCTCTCTACTCCCAGCTTTTAGCAGCTAAAATATAAGCCACAAAAGAAGCAATAAAAGAGAACAAGAGTAAGGTCTAAGTCTGAACGGACTTTGTTTTAGCCTCTGATGAAATGGCTGCAAATATAAAGTTTGCGTGCATGGAGACAGAATGCTGAGGTGCTCATTTGTACCGCATTGAATCTCCAGGAAAAGATGCTCTACATCACACTGACAATTATGAGAGTGCAGAAATAAAAATGATCTATTTAATCAATTAAAACTTTATTTAATTAATTTGTTTTAGTTAAATAACTATTTAATTCACATATCCAATTAATATTTAATTTAATTAATATTTTATCTAATTAAAATATAATGATTTTAAAATATGTAACATAATTTTGTATCACTAGCCTTTAAGGGAGGTTACGCCTTTTTACAAATACATGAGGAGTATTGTGCAGTACATATTACTGTTAGTCTCTGTGTTATTTGTGGGTTTTACAGAGGCAGCAGAATTGACTTGTTCATTGCTGTGGAAACTTGGATAATCTTTAATAATGTCATTTAAAAATCTAAATATAGAATCTTCGTTAGAGTGTAACCTTAAACTCTCTCTATGACCAACCCCAGTCAGGAGGTGGGGTGGGAGCAGGGTGCGAAATTTATTGAACATTTATTTGTTGGATAATATATACCCTCTTCACTCATTTTAAAAGTTTGACACACATAGGAAAGCAGATATCATTTCTTCAATATTACTATGGTAAAAATTATTATATTTTATTCATTTTAAAATGAAAACCTAAGGTTTTATATGATATTTAATGATCTATCAAGTATGACACTCTAAAAATAGCTAGGGGAAGGGAATCCAATGGCAGGCAACAGGAAGAGATACGGTACTTTAAGGGCAATGTTTAAATTTCTACTCACCCTAGGTCCTCTGACCACTATTAGATGTATGAATGTAGTTCATGAAATAATACCCCTTTTGCTCTTTTACATCAAATATATGGAGAAACAAAGGTTCGATTTATACAGCTCATCCCATTCTCCTTCCAAAGTGAAAACAATCACAGCTCTGATTGCTCCTACTGATAGGCTGGCATTCCTACACATTGAGGATGGAACCAGGCCATTATTAAATTATTGATAATGTTGATACCTGTTAGATTTTATCAGAGTGTATTAGTCACTTGTCTTCCCCCCCCCCATTGACAAAATGCCTGGAAAAGATAATCGCAAGGATATTACTGTGACACACGGTTCCAGGGGAGACAGTCCATCCATTGTTGAAGAGAAGTGAAGGCTGGAGTCTGGAGAGTTTTCTCAACACGCATGCAGTTAAGAGCAGAAGCAGATGCAGGCAGATGGTCAGCTCTTTCTATTATTTTATTAATTCCAGGATGCCAGCCAGTAGAATAGTGCCATCCACAGTTCAGGTAGATCTTCCCGCTTCAAAATACCTTATGTAGTTAATTGCTAACAGGCATGCCCAGAAGCTAACCTAGACAATACTTCACAGCTAAACCCAGAGACAGGATTTCATTCTAAATGATTTTAGATTCTGTCAAATTGATAACGTTAGGCAACATAGGGAGATTTATCACAAACCTCCCATGGTTAATATTGGTTTAAAACAATAGTCAAACAAAGATTCAAATGGGCTATTCTTCCCTTTATGCATTCTGTGTAAACTACAATTTGATATTCTCCTTATATTAGTCAGTTATTCTCTTTATACTCCAGAAGTACGGATTACCCCCAAGGGAGAGAAAATTCATGAATATAGTGTGCCTAGAGCACAAGTTGTTTGGGATAAAATTTCCCAACTCGGCCTTCACACAAGCATATGTGAAGTGCATTCCTTGTCCGGTGTGGATTTCACGGTGACTGAAAACATACATATCAAAAACACTGGCATTCCCATGTGATAGCACATGAGCTTCATGGACTCTGAATAAACAAGGAAACATACAGCTGAGTCCAGAGTTGTGGGCAGAATCATAGGTCAGTGTCAGTGGAACTGAAGAAAGTGACAATACACACTTTCTATTCTGCAGGCCATGCCATAGATCTTGCTGAGTAGTGAGGACCCAGGAAGCATACACTAGAGCCCAGGGAGGACTAGTAAACAGGACTTGCAGACTCTGCAGATCTGGATGAAATGGGGTCTGTGATATCCAATAATAGCCTCTGTAATTGCAGCAAAGTCTATTCCTAAGATGCTTAGAGTATTTTGATGAATTGAAAAGTTGCTGAGTCAATTCTCTGTGTACATTCCCTAAATTTTGCAATGACAATATATATATATATATATATATATATATATATATATATATATATATA
>JANHMN010000001.1:11295557-11305891 GCA_030674055.1 Rhabdomys pumilio
ATATATATATATATATATATATATATATATATATATATATATATATATATATGTTTTGAGTGACAGTGTGGAGCCAAATCTGATGCTTATCTCATCAAGTGCTCTCATCCCCTTCTTCAAAAAATTTTGCATCTAAATAGAGAGCCTGGGGGAGACATTCTCTCTCAGTATGTATTTTATTATATCTTTGCTATTAATGATGATGGTAATGTGTGAGATATTAAGTTATGACCCCGTGGAATTCTGGAGCTTCAGATCACACACAATGAGATTTTAGTTTAATTATGTATGGTTGTGTCTCTTACACTAAAGCAGAGTTTGGTGGGCCTGTAACTAAACTGCAATCAGTAAGACCAGGCTACTAGATATTTCCCTTCCTTTGTTTCTTTAAAGAGAATATGTGTTGGCACTGTCTAATTGCTGGGAGACATATTTCTGATTTCTGCCCCCAGTTTTCTTTTAGTCTTATTCATTGCAGAAAGAAAACACAATAACCTATCATAATATTTTCTCTTCTGAATCTATCTATCTATCTATCTATCTAGCTATCTATCTATCTATCTGTTATATATATATATTATGCTATATATATATACATATGTATATATATATATATATTAGTGTTTTGCTTATGCATATGTCTGCGCACCAAATGTGTATAATGCTTATAGAGATCAAAAGAGGGCATTGAAATCCCTGGAACTGGAGTTACAGACAGCTGTGAGCCATGAAGTGAACCCTGGTCCTCTGGAAAAGCAGACAGTGCTTGTAAACATGGAGCCATCTCTCCAACTCCTCTTAATATTTCCTTATTGCTTGCAATATCCACATTGTAAGCCACTAACGAGATTGAATGGGTTCAGGATGTCCAGTGTCTCTCTGTTCCCCACCTTAGATATCTTTCCCACTGCATAACCTCTCTATTCCTCATTCAGTTTTACTTCTTTTGTTTTATACAGGAAGGTAAAACTGGGCAAGATTCAAAGGCCTAAAATATTATTGACTTAGGCAAGAACAAGATAGCTTATTATGACAGAAGTAGTTAGATAATTGTCATATGTTGAAAAATATGAGATACAATTCTGTATAAGAATTAAGTCTCAAATTAACAAGGAAGCTATTGACAAATAATAAAATACTGTCATTATTGAACCAATCGATCAGATAACTGTATGTGCATGTATGTGTCCAAATTATTTATTTTAGACACTTTGTTTAAAACACCTGTGTCATGGCTAGTTATTGGCTGCTTTAAATAAGTAGGAGCCACCTGGAGAAAAGAACGTCTCAATTAATGGATTTATTACATCAGCGAGCCTGTCACCATGTCTATAGGAAATTGAGAGTTGACTAATAAGGGATAATCCAGCCCACAAGAGCAGTGCTTCCTTGGACAGGTAATTGTGGGTTGTATGTGAAGGCTACCTGAGCATGAAAGATGGAACAAACCAGAATCCATGTTTCTTTCTGGCTTATGCTTTAAACTGCTGCCTTAAGTTCCTGCCTTGGCATCCTTTTTTATAAACCGTAACCTGAAAGAGTAAATAAACTGTTTGTTCTACAAATTGTTTTTGATGAGAATGTTCGATAACAGGTACAGAAAGCCTTCTAGAACAACTATGTATGGTTGCCATATTGTAATTAGCATGCATTTGAGAGGAAAAGATATTATAAAAATCGTTAACTTTGTCTCATGACTCATTTCATGATTTTCATTTCTGTGATGGAAATACCCGAAAAAGTTTTGTAGCAGTATATCCTGTCTTCAATCCTTTCCTAGAAATTATAAATGTATATATGTTCTAAATTCATGTAAATATATACTTGCTTTCTCACTTCAATCTCTAAGGGCCTTATGGAAAGCAAACACACACACACACACACACACACACACACACACACACACACACACACGGACAAGAACACAAATAATTTGACATATTATGTATTCCTAAGAGAAAGCCAGTCTGGAAACTCGGAGGTTCCCTCCACTCTTCCTCTCCTGTAATATCATTGCTTAGGATCAGCCTGCATCCTGCAGAGATACTGAAGAGTTCACATTTTTCACGCTGGACCTCCTCGGGGTACTCTAATTTTCCACAGCTGCGTCCATGCCATTCACTCCTAGGTTCCTGGCAAACCCAGCCTTGATGGTTGACAGGTGTGGGAGGTATTGGCTCTGGGCAGGGCAGGGGTGCAGGGTGCTTAACCTAATTTCTGCCAGAACCCTCCAATGGCTGAATGGTCATGTTCTTCATTTCTCACCATGATCAATTAGTGTGGATTTTTAAATCCACCAGAAAACATTACAGTTATGCGAGCATCAGGACATCAGACTATAACTGGAGACGTGGAGCCAGGAATCTGAAGGCATGCAGCAGCTGGACCCACAGCAATGAGTACGCAGCGGAGCTAGGTTAGCATCCCAACAGATCAGGCATTGTGGTGTCTGGCTCATTTTGATAAGCAGAGGAGATCACTCTCTGTCTCTCCTTTGCCCTGTTTAGAAAAGCATGTTCTTATAAATATTTTAAATGATCAAGCCGCTCCGGAGTGGTATTTTTCTGACTGTTTTAATTATTTGATTTGTTTCCTTTTCTCCTTAGAGCACAGTCAGTGGCAAACTAAAGTGGCCCGAGCTGCTAGTGGGCCATCGTAAAAAGCCCAGATGACAGTGGGAAATTGCTTTGTGATGGAGGGAAACATTAATAAAAGCTTCTCTCATGTTTACCCTTTTAAATTGGCCCTAGAGGAGTTGTTCAAACCACCCCATTGGCAGCGTTTGGCTGATACATTGGCTATGAAGTGCTCTCTGTCCATAGGTGGTAAAGAGATCCACCTTTCTCTGACCTGCTTTGGTGTATCATTGAAGTTTCCTTCGGACTCTTTGTTCTCTTGCGATCTTGTAAAAAAAACTTAAGTATTTGTCTATAAAGAAAGGTTTAAGGAAACTTTCTTTCCCACAATGCTCTCAAGACCGTGGATCTTCCTTGCTAGCTGTCATTTTGGAGATTATAGGGAGAAAGGTATCTAGGGAGGGTTTTATCACAGCTTTGATTTAGAAGAAAAGTAAGAAAGATGAACGCAAATACTATACTTTTTTATAGTGGAATTTTCTGAACTACCACCCCCATTCAACTATCCATGTGGAATATTTGACAAAATGCACTAGATTGCTTGTGGAGCTCTCTCCAAAGTTCTGTGAAGCTGGAGGGTCGGACAGCATACATAAAACACAGCTGTGAGGTGTCTCCGTGGGATGGGGCAGTGCCAAGGAAGAGCTACTCAAAACGGTCCACCCTCTCCACTCTGGGCCCTTGTTCCAGCTCCTGTGTTCGACACTGCAGGGCAGAAGCTGGACACGAGAATCTCGGTTATTAGCTCAAGACAAAGACTTTCTTTGAAACCCTAATGCCCTCTCTGGAGACATAGGCTTTAGTCCTCTTTACTTTCAGTGCTCAATCTTAAATTCTCATGTGGAAGAACACGGGAAATTACATCAAGTTATTAGGTATTGAAGGACAGAGACAACTATTAAGTTTTTTATCATTGATTGTTCACAAGCAAATGAACACAGTCCCCAAATATAGATTTTTTTAACTCCAATTTTGTAGATGAATAAACTGTAACCACAAGAGGTTGGCCTCTACTCACCCAGCTATTTTATGTATGAGAATCTGAATATTCAGGTTTTCCAAAAACTATCTTCTGTCTCTTCTATTTAAAATGTCATTCTTTGAGGAGGAAACTGAGGGGGGAAAATGTAGTTTTCTTAGAAATGAGTAATGACCTCATAGTTTCTACTTTGTTTCTTTTCATGTCATACAGTAAAATACAAAGATATGTAACGAAATATGGACTAATTCAAAAATCACATACTGTTTTTTTTTGAGGGGGGAGGTTAAATGATATATATTGTTTTATTAAAATTATTTATGTATTTAAAACAACTTACTTAGAGTAAGTCAGACGTACTCTCCCTACACCATCACCGATACTAGGATTCAAACCTCCCCATTACCCCCCAGATTTTTTTTCTGTCCTTAGATATTTGCACATTTACTTCAGACTTTACTCACAACACTTTCTGTAATTAAGTCAACTTTTCTAGTGTAGCTTTTCATGTAAGTTAAACTTCCTTAGCTCATCATGAGGACTGTGAAGCTCACCCTTATGGTTGAGATATCTTTGTATAACCTTTGAAAATCATTGAGTGGCACTTCATCTGAGGATAAAACATACTCTGCACATTCATACTGCTTACAGTTATCTTTCCCCGTGTTTCCATAACTCCATACTTATTTTTATTTAATAAGTACAGTCTTGTTTGCGACATGTAGTTGGGTCTTACTTTGTTAACTAGAAAATAAAATAAATCTCTACACATTATCTGGAACACTTGGAACATTTATGATTAGTGTAACTATTAATAATATCTGTACTGATCAATACCCAAAAACTAGAAAGAAGAGAGTCTTTTCCACAGCTCACAGGCTCTTTGTCTTTTTTTAAGTTAGTATTTATAATTTGTTGTATTTCTCCTAAGTGCCTTATAATTATGTGGCAAGTACATTTACATGTATGGGCATGTATGTGTGCATGTGTTTTTAAAGTACTCATGTTGAATTTGTTTACTCTGTCTTTAGTCATCATAATTATACCAGTTAAATTTCACAGTGGTGCAAATATTCTCTAGCCCTACTTGAATGGCTGTTTCTGTTGCTTCAGTTAGGAATGTACAGCAAACCCAAGTCTCGTTCATCCTTCCAGGTTGTGTTGGGAATTCCACTATACTCCGCCTGATTTCCAAGTATAGAAGGTCTTTTCACAGCATTTTTTTTTTCAGTTTAAATGTCTGTTTAATAAATGTAGAAGATTTGCTCCTTCATAACCAAAAGAAAAGGTCCTATATTGTTATGGTATATTATTACCATGAAAATATTTTTTAAAACGTAAAACATTTAGACTCAGTTGTGATGCTTCCTCCGAATAACCATTTAAGTTTCATTTCCAATTTAAGCTGTAATTTGCTGAGTTTACACCCACTATGATGGGTGGAATAATAAATATGGTTAAAGTTCACAATTCTGCTAGAAGTATACTTGGTGGAAAAAAGGGAAGATGTAGATTTAAAAAAATGTGTGTGTGTGTGTGTGTGTGTGTGTGTAGGTCCCGGTAGTTCCGGAAGGCTTCCCATAAAGTTCTCCAGTCCGGCCGTGTAGGGTTCAGGCCAAGGGAGTGTGAGCAGAGAGGTGAAATCACCTCCGCTGTCTCTATCCTCGGCTCTGGGCTCTGCTGTCCCAACACCCAGTTCCTCCCAGATGCTTCCTCTGTCACTCTGCACTGAGCCAGTCTGAGCTGAGCCTCTGAGAAGCCAGCTTGCTACCAAGGAGCAAGGAAAGGATTCTGAAGGCACTTCCTTCCGGAGAGCAGATATCTTCCCAAGTGTGATAGCTCTTGCGACAGAAACTCTTGGACAAGGGGATGACTCTCACACACCTTTACTTCTGAATAGAGTTCTTCTATACAGTTTTGGTGTGGGTAAGTGTCTGGCAGCAGGTAACTCCTACTAGCTTGGTCTGAGAGCTTGGAGATACCTCATCTACATGTGGGAGAGCCTGAGGCACTGATTCTACTTGACTGATGGCCATAGACCCCCATGTGGGAAGGGCTGTGAAGGACTAAAGCTGAGTGAGAGTCACCAGGAGGCTCAGGAGTACCTTCAAACACCTACCATTCCTTTAAGGTCTCTGAGATTTGAAGCAGACTCAACTGGGTACCTCACCGCCTCTCACAGCCCACCACCCCACATATATTTGTATAAAACCTACATGTAAATATAGGGCACATTGTAGAGATAAACCAAAATTATAACTACTAAATTAATAGAAGACAAATATTCAAGGAAAATTTGATCCATGGAAAGTTCTGTCTTCTCTTTAGTTTCTTATAAATCAATTTATATAAATAAGTATATATCTTATATATTTATATAAATAAATATGAATATATTTTTATACCTTTATATGTTATATGAAATATTTAAGTATTTATATATTATATATCTATGCATTGATCATCCCTACATCAAACCTTATTAAACTTTTTCTGTAACATTTTAATAAATATGTATGGATCATGTGTTTTCATGTAATTTTTGAAAATCATAGATGGAGCTATGATGGGGGAATAAAAGAAGGAAGAAGAAAAGGAAGACAGAAAGAAGAAAGAAGAAAGAAGAAAGAAGAAAGAAGAAAGAAGAAAGAAGAAAGAAGAAAGAAGAAAGAAGAAAGAAGAAAGAAGAGAGAGGATCATGTTTCTATCTCTGAATCATTAATTTAGGTCATCCTCTGTTTCAGCTAATGTACAGACAGCTGTGCACTCCTAGGCAGTGTGTCCATTTATCACCCTTAGCTTGGCTCTTTTTTTTTTTTTTTTACTTGCTACCATTTTGCTGAAAAGAATATAGTGAAAAAAAGAACAAAGTGACACTTTGTTCTTCCATTGCTGAAAGTCTCCTAATGAATGTTCACTAAAATATAGATTCTCAATATAGTAACTTTACTTTGTTAGATTAATTTGTCGCTTTTATTATTCAGTTTTATCTCTCCTTATTTACCAAGAAGTCTTCTGACAGTCAACCATCTTTACTCTCTGAAATGACCACACTCTTGCTTACCCTTATATATTTAAAGCTGTGATTGATTTGATCCTCTGGAATGTCTTCTGTCCCATCCCTCTACCTCCCTTCTTTCTTCCTCTTTCACACACTTTCGTGTCTGGCTCTTTGCTTTTGTTGATGTAGAGAAGAGGCATCATATTCTGTTTTAGTTTGGGTATGTTTATTTCCTTGATGCTCCCACAGCCTCCAGTACAGACAAAGTTCTAGGGCTGACTATTATGCCATAGCCTAATTCCTTCACTTCTTTCTGTCTCTCACTAGACTGAATTATTTGAGTCCAAGTACTGTGCTGCCCGTTATTAAATCACTGGCATGTAGCACACCACCTGATATGCAGTAACGATTCAGTCTATATTTGTTGAATAAAATAATTAAACTCATAACTCACACATCATCAAACTGGCACTCTTGATTTCTATGGTACCCTAGATTACAACTGCAAGCTCTCTCAAGATACCCTCCCCCAAACCAACCATGAATATCTAATGATGAAATTCTGCTCAAAGGAACATGGGACAAGTCATACCTCTTTACATTTTAAATGAGACTTCCACTGTAGCACTTATGTCAAAAATCAACACACACATACACACAAAAGAAATATGTTTTCATTAATACACATGAAGACCCCGATGTTTGTAGAAGTATTTTTAACATCTCATTAAAAAAGGCTGTGATGTTTTTTGCCACTTCCAAATTATATTTCTTACTTTTGAATTCAGTTCAAGGTATTCAATTTAGTCTTTACACCTTTTGAGAATTGAGCCTTAATTATGTTCATGATCATCTCACTGCCTCTGCATCCTCAATTTAGCACATGCTCACAGAGTCAGTTTGCATAGCATGAAGATCCAGCACTCTTAGTAATCTGAGCATGTACCTTTTCCTTCTGTCCAAAGATAGACACACATTGATGGTAAACCTCTTTAACTCCCTTTACCATCAGAATTTTTGCAACCCTTAATAAAAAAACATTTTTATTACATAAAGTATGGCTAATGTAAATTAGGATTCTTCCTTCAATAAATAATAATTAACCAACTTGAATTAACAATAAAGATTAAATCATATTGATGATTATACCATTGAAATGATTTTATTGGCCTAGACTTTTAAAGATAAATCTCAACCTTTCAGAAGACCAGACACAGTATTCACATTAATATGTTAAATAAAAATGGATTCAATCAGCATATATAGTATTTAAAGTGTTTCTGAAGATATATAGAGATTTCATCATATTGATGCTATAGAATCAAAAATTAAGTAGCAGTAAAACATCAACGTAAAGGGGAAATAAAATAGAAACAAGATGTCTGCTCAATATGTGTTAAAAATCCTATATTTGAATTTTGTCTATAACCCTCCTGAAAGGCAAAATGGAACCTAGAAATGCCAGGACTCTAGGTAGATTAGCTCTATGTAACTACTAACAACCTATCACTTCACTCTTGGTTGGGTTTTGCTCCTCAGCATTACAAGGTGAGACCTACATTAAAGGTTGTTTTCCAAAATTACCACAATTGTAGAAATCACATCATCTAGATGCTTCCAAGGTTCTTGCGAACTGGCCATATACTTCATAAAGTGGAAAACTCCTTCACAGGATGGGTGCTTCGAAAGAGAGCTATTGCCTTTACTGTTGGCATGACATTTACAAACAACACTGCACTTTGCCTCTCTGTGTCTAACAAAGATCACACATCTAAGCTTCCTGACCAAATTAATGTGTATCTCATCTCCCTTCCCTCATCTTCCCTTGGTTTTTATTATTACTGACAATATTGTAAGAGCAGTGTGAAATGGCCAATTCACACATGTGCCACGTTTAGCACACTGCCTGAACCTGCTGGAACATGATTTCCCTAAGAATGATGGCAGTAATAAAGATCTTCTGGCAGAGGCTTGCAAAATCTGCACCCATTTTAGTCACTCAGTAATGGCCCATAAAATTCTTTGAGAACTGCAGGAGAAAAGCAATGTACAAACTCATGCATAAATTAAAACTAGAAGTGCCAGCTCACTAGAACGCCACTTCTCACACTAGGAGAACTGTGAAGCAATTAAAAATAAAGAAACCCATAACACATGGGTGCAGCCAGCGGTCACCAGAGAAAGTGCTCTCGATTGGATATCCAACCATTACCCAGCACTTTTCCTTGAGTAGAAGCCTTCTTTGGCCTGTGAAAATGTGCACAGTAATTTATGCAATCCTTCTGGTGTGCTTTCTTCCAAAGGCAATGTCAACTAGAATAGATGAGAAGTAAAATGTTCATCCTGATTTCCCTTTGCACTAGGACCTTTTCTCTGCACAGAATATGTATCATAGACAAAAATTCAGTCCCATTTGCCTTATTCCATCGAAGTTTCAAATGGAAGCGTTAATATTTTTATGGCCGAACAACTCAGAAATGTTCTTTCACCATCATTTTAAAGAATGTACCCCATTACCTTTTAGTATTCATTTTAAGTATGTAAAGAAATGAGTGCATGGAATGAGTGTATGGAATGAGTGTAAGAAATGAGTATAAGAAACAAGTGTAAGAAAAATGAGTGTAAGGAATGAGTGTAAAAATGAGTGTAAGGAATGAGAGTGTAAGAAATGAGTGTAGAAAGTGAATGTAAGCGATAAGTGTAAGGAATGAGTGTAAAGAATGAATGTAAGGAATGTGAATGTGATGGATGAGTGTTAAAAGTGAGTGTAAAGAATATGAGTGTAAGAAATGAGTGTAAAAGTGAGTATAAGGGATGAGTGTAAGGAATGAGTGTAAAATGAGTGTAAGAAATGAGAGTGTAAGGAATGAGTGTAAGGAATGTGTGTATAAGAAATGAGTGTAAAAAGTGAGTGTAAGGGATGAGTATAAGGAATAAGTGTAAAATGAGTGTAAGAAATGAGAGTGCAAGGAATGAGAGTGTAAGGAATGAGTGTAAAATGAGTGTAAGGAATGAGTGTAAAATGAGTGTAAGGGATGAATGTAAGGAATGAGTATAAAATGAGTGTAAGGAATGAGGGTGTAAGGAATGAATGTAAGGGATGAGTGTAAGGAATGTGAGTATAAGTAATGAGTGTAAAAATACTATAAGGAATGAGTATAAGGAATGAGTGTAAGGAATGAGTGTAAAAGTGAGGCTAAGGAATGAGAGTGTAAGGAATAAGTGTAAGGTAGGCGAGGGAGACCGTGAGAAGTAAGTTCCTGTAGTAACAGATCCACTAACACTAAACAATAAAGCCCACCCACCTCTGGTTCCCTCTTACATTAGCTGGTGGCTTTTTGATTCATTTGTTTGTATTTTGATTTTGTTTGTTGTTGTTGTTTGTTTGTTTGTTTTTATCAAGTTCAATCTCAAAACCTTGAGTCTCCGACCTAAGCCTATCAAATTTTGCACAGATGTGTAGACCTGCAATATCCTATTCTTTAAAGCCAGTGTTTCCAGTTTGTAAATACAGCAAGAGTCAATTCACCAGACCAGCAGAACCAACCTATATCCAAGCACTGGGGAAGGAAAAATAAGACATTTATCATGAGATCAAGGCCAGAGTGAGTTATGTGGTCAGTGCTCATCAGCCAGAACTACAAACTAAGACCTTAGGTAAAACCAGAAATGAGAGAGAGAGAGAGAGAGAGAGAGAGAGAGAGAGAGAGAGAGAGAG
>JANHMN010000001.1:11313333-11338454 GCA_030674055.1 Rhabdomys pumilio
CCCTTTCTCATTGGAAATGTTTGCCACAGAGAGATTTTGAGAAAGGGAGTACATTTCGTTTATAAACCTTAATTCTTGTTATAGAAAGCCCCTTGCCTGGAAATAACTAGAGCCATGCCGTAGCCAATGAAGTTGAGCTAAAGTTTAGCCTTTATACTGTACAGGCTTGACATGTTGCTGCAGAGGGAGGTGTGTTGCCCTCAATTATGTAGTTCTTTGACATTTCTTTGACACATTACAGGCTCTGGTTCATATTGTCTGCATGTGTGTGTACATAGTCTCTCTCTCTCTCTCTCTCTCTCTCTCTCTCTCTCTCTCTCTCTGTGTGTGTGTGTGTGTGTGTGTGTGTGTGTTTGTATGTGTATGTTGCTGCTGTCTTTATTAACGACCTCAAGATACAACAAATTCAGCAAAGAACTGAGAGCGTTTTTTTTCACTCTGGAAGCAATCACTTCCTTATTGGATTGACTGAATGAATCCACCTTCCATTCTTATATTTTAGAGAAAGTTTACCAGGGATGCCCTGGCCCTCAACTCGTGAAAATTACCAACAGATTTCTGTTTCCATATGTAAACTGGGATCAATTTTCATGACACATTAAAATAAAAACAACAAAAGTGGATTTAATTAGTATAAACAAAGTTAGGTGAAGAGATTCAAATGGTCCTATATGAACAACACTTTTATGATTACATGATCACATTTATAGTAGGGAGCTCTGTTTAGGTAGGAAGGAGTAAGCAAATGAAGAAAATAAAAGTTATAGACAATCTTCCATGAAAAGATAGCTCCTAACACTTGACTAGTTTCCATTAGTACCTAAAGTAATACTGACATTCATCGCAGTTATATAAAGTAAACAATGTATTTAAATACAGAATTTTTTCAACTTGTCTTGGTTTGTTAGAAATTATTTCACAATGTCAGTTTCATGAATTCTCTTCTTCTCACTTTAGAGTTGTGCTATAACTCTCCAGAAGAATCACATAAAGGAGATAATCTACCTACACACCTGCTGACAAGTTCTTCTGACAATACCCAGGATTTAATGCTTCTTCCTGTTTTCCCACTTATATTCTTAACATTTTTGTAAATAGTTTCATTTTCTTGACCATTATCAAGTAATATTATTGAGAATAATTTTGGACATCCAAACATATTCTAAAACACTTAAAAACCATATTACTTTGTATTTGTTTAATAAACAATTAAATGGAATAGTGTATGAGTATGGCTATGTGAAGTTTCTTCTTTCATAAGAATAAATTATTTTTTAAAAAATAGCATTTGATTTAGTGGACCATTTTCATGCAAATGATTTTGATTGAGTCATTTTTGTATTCAGGTGATTTCTGATTGGAGAATTTTACATCTGCAACACAGTAGGGAAAAGATGAAGACTCTGTTTGATGTAACCATTCAGCCTTCTGTCCCCAAATGATTCTCATTTAAATAAGGAAAGTCTATCATTGTTCCTTTAGGACACCAAATCTTTAGCTTCTGGACAAGAACAGAGTCAGAATTATCCAGTGGGATTTCATCAGAAATTTATTTTCTCTCAGTTTTGTTGTCTGTCACTATTGTCCTCAAAATCCTTCTGCTTCTCTTTCTGCTTCATCTCCTTGCTTTATTTCCACTTTCTTTTCAGATCTCATGAGCCTCTTGAGGCAACTTCAAAGCCATGCTTTCCCAAGCACGGAGACTTTGAAATTGTTTCCCCTCAACTTGTCCCAGGGAGGTCAGCAGAGCTATCTGTAGGGTAAGAAATAATACTTAGTTCTTCTGCTGAGAAGACAAAGGAGCAGTGGGCATGATATGTTAAAATATTTACTTTTTGAAATAATGAAGTAAAATATTTACTACAGGTTTTATCATGTGGTAACCTCTTGCATGCTCTCTTTAACTTAAAACATATAGAAACACAGAGCAGAGATGTGATGTCTCACATGTTTGAGATGAGGAAACTGAGAGATGTAGAGTTAGGAAAAGGAAATAAGAATATCTCATTTGGGTATGTTCTACCTCAGATATGCACATCCAACTAACCATCCATCTGTCTGTCTGTCTGTCTGTCTGTCTGTCTGTCTGTCTATCTATCCATCCATCTACTTACCTGTGTTATTATTTCTAAAGTCTTACAATATAAATTTTCCTAAGGGACTATTTTTGCTCAGGTGCTTATCAATCCCACTTAGGTTAACTCATAAGAGTGGACAATGTTTCTGAGTGAATATTAATCTTAAATGGCATAGACAGGTGTATATCTTTGATATTAGGTATTCATGTATCATTTTATATATATATATATATATATATATATATATATATATATATATATTACATACTGCAGAACTCAGTCTAAAGTTATGCTTAGGGATCCATCAACTTAAATGCTCTTTCAAAATAATAGAACAGAGGTTTTTCTCATTTCCAAGTCATTTTCCTGTGTTAC
Source organism: Rhabdomys pumilio (assembly GCA_030674055.1). Lineage (NCBI taxonomy): Eukaryota > Metazoa > Chordata > Mammalia > Rodentia > Muridae > Rhabdomys > Rhabdomys pumilio. Next base: position 11,315,787 of record JANHMN010000001.1, read on the forward strand.
TTTTTTTTCTTTAAGTCCTCTTTTACTTCATTAATGTTTAATAGAATCAAAATCAATCCCCAATCAGTATTGCTCCTAACCCCTCTATTCACCTATCCAGGAATAAATCTTAAAAGTGAGACATATTGCACACCTAGAGCATGTTCAAGGGAACAAAACAAAACATTATGGGTTGCATAATGGATACTACCTCCAAGTCTAGCTTTGAGGCATCATTTTTAAAATTATTCATGTTTTACTAATTCTAAAACATGGAATGTAGAGAGACAGAGAGAGGAGGGAGAGAGAGAGGAAGTGAGCGATGGACAGAGCAACAGAGCAAAGGCTAGAGCAAGAGGTACAGTGGGAAGATTTTTAACCCATGAGAAAATAAATTTCTCTGTAGATGTTGGGAAACTCTTGAAGTCCCATTTGTCATCAGGACCATGTTCTGACTCATCCTAGTTCTCTATTCCTGCTCTGTATTATCTGTTGAAAGCTAGTCAGATAGAAAACTTGTTCTAGGTATCCCAATCCTGCCTCCCTTCTGCTGAGATTTCCAGTGGGCTGCCATGTTCTCTGCATTTTACATAAATTTTACCCCTTAACTTCTCTCTCTCTCTCTCTCTCTCTCTCTCTCTCTCATGTATATGCATATATACACTGTATGTATATATATATATGTGTGTGTGTGTATGTGTGTGTGCGTTTACATATATATGTGTGTGTATCACCTATCTATTCATCTATCTGTATATCTATATTTATATATACAGAGAGAGGTAAATAGATATAGCTAGCTACAAATTATATATATACATATATGTATGTCTATCATCTATCTCTCCATCTATCTATCTACCTATCTATCTACCTATCTATCTATCTATCTATCCATTTATCTACCTCTGTTATTCTTTCTAACGTCTTATAGATTTTCCTAAGGAACAGTTTTTGCTCAGGTGTTGATCAATCCCACTTAGGTTTACTCTTACATGAGTGGGCAAAGCTTCTGAGTGAAAAGTGTGGGCAGTTGTATATCCTTGACATTAGGTTTTAATGTATCTTATTGTTTTAGCAATTGATAAGTATCCTACTGTTTCAGTACCAGGCTTTTCAAGCTGCATGTTATAAGAAAAGTTCAATCTTCAAAACCTCTGAGAACCAGCTAGCTACTTATCATCACCATACACTGTACTTCAAAACAAATGCATATTAAAATCTAAATATCAATGACACAAAGTGGCTATAATATGATATTTAATGATGGATACACTCTAACTGCAAACTGATAAAAAAAAATAACTACCACAAAGCCAACACCTATTTCACAAAATTAAGATAATTATGAGAATACAAATATATCAGAATGCAATTCGGTAACACACCCTCAGCACACACATAAGAGATTAGAATTCTTAATATTAATGCACTTCTAGGAAACAAGCAAGTGAGCAAACAGGCATCTTAATGCTCTGTCCCTGCTTCAGTGAAAGCTGTAGACAAAGAAGTTTAAATATATTTCTGAAAGGAAGAGTTTAACTGTTTAGTAAGTTTGACAAAGGTGGTTTAGCGTGACAAGAGCCTGCAAGTTTTAACCAAATCAATGATGTAACAAAAATCACAGAGTACCAATGATTAAGAACCAAACCCATTCATTTAAGAAGCTGAGGAAAGACCAGCAGTAAGTGTACCAGTAAGAAAGGATATTTTGTCAATAGCTCTGAGAAAATAGTAAAATAGAAATTTTACTATTCTTGCAAAATTATTTATCTTTTAAATTTATTTTAATCTTTAAAAATATATGAGTAGACATCATATTCAGGAATTGTGTTGGCTCAGGCATTTTTTTAAAATATGAACAATCAAAACTTGTTTTTTAAAAAAATAAATCAAATTATAGGCATATCTTAAAAAAACTATTTTGGTTCATATTAGGCCTGAATCAGCTAATGTCATACAGCTATACCAACATGTTTTTCTGTCTTAATGTTTTGTATATTTCAGATGTAATAGGAAACATAATATATATGTACATTGTTGTTTTGTCATTATTACATTAAAGGCTTTTGTGCATGTGTGTGAGAGATAGCAATATATATATATATATATATATATATATATATATATATATATATATATATGGGAATGGAGGAGTATATATGGAGGAGTCAGACCACTCTAGCCATTAGTGTCTCTGAGCACACTGGCATGGCTCTATAAAAAGGAAAGCTGAGCAAGGCAAAAGGAGACAGTCAGTTAGTAACATTGCCACTGTGTCCCTGACCTGGCTTCCCTTGATGATAGATTGTAACCTGAAAGGCAAATAAATCCTTTCCTGTACCACATGACAGTTGGTCATCATGGGTTATAGAATAGGTATAGCTGAGCAACCTCTGAGCTTCAGCCTTCCTCTATGGGTATGCTTCAGTTCCTGCCTTGGCTTTTGTCCATGGAGGACTTTGACACAGGAGGTATAAGCTACAAAATCCCTTTTGTCCCCTAGTTACTTTTGGTTATTGGTGCTTATCACAGAACATGAACATGAACTAGGACATGCAGTCCCGTCTGCCCGATTCCCTCTTCCCATTCCCACATCCTTCCTTCTCTCTCACAGGCTTTTAGTGCTCTGACATGAGGAGCATAGTTCTAACTTTGCATTTGTTGTTCAAACTCTCCATTTAAGCTCAGAATCATTTTAGCTATTATTTTTATACATATCTACTTTTCTGCCTTACATTAGCTCTCTTATCCTCCAAGATTTCGGTTCCACACAGAGCTAACAGTTCCTCCTTCAGTTGAACTTACAGGTCACTGAGGGATTTCAGGCCATCATTTGCTTTTTATACCTTGGATCTCTGTACAATTGTCGAATATTTGTTGGTATGCCTTCAAGATTGTGAATCCTGTCAGTGTAGAGTATTTCCTGCTTTCAATTCCTTTGGAAGAATTATTTTATTTCGTATATTATGCTTAGTTCTTTATGTCAAGTTTCAATCTCTCTGAAGATTTTCTCATCTCTTCAACCATCATGCATGTTTCTTGTTTCATGTATTCTAAGGGTTGTTTTAAAGTTTGACTGCTAATTGCAACATCTGTAATTGATTGTGTGCCTTTTGCTACAATGTCTTTTTATTCAGTAGACCATAAATTTTAGAACCCAAGCTTCATGACCGGCTGGTTCTGTGTTTTTTCAAGAGACAAAATACATAATATACATATACTGTGAGGCACTGAATTAAAAAACAGAGCGCCTGAGCACCATAAGGTTCACAAGCAATACCATAAAGCAATGCCTATAAATCTATGTACAGCTAAAATCCAAACTAAGCCCAAAATATAAAGATGACCCCAACAGCAACATAGATTTCTGACAACTTGAGTTACAGACATGGAAGTCATTTATTTACATCATTTTAGATTTTTTCATAGTTGATACCGAGATGGACATGACTTTTTTATGGTCATGCCATAGACAGAACAGAGTGCACCATGGTAGATTTCCTGAGATGTTAGATATTTGTAAAAGCTCAAACTTTGAGAGCTATGGTCATTCTTAGAAATTTTCTAAGAGTGTAAATTTTATGGGACTTATTTCTAGTAGATCATTAATATTAAGACCATTTAACAACAATTAGATCCCCCATCTCTTTCTACATTGGAAAACAAAAAGAAAGCAACACAAGCCTCCATGAGAAACCTGTAAATAAACCAATTCTAGAAACTAGCATAGAGGGTTAATATACAAACTACACAAAGAACTCAGAAATTTAGAATCCAAAAAACTAAATAAGTCCATTTTAAAATGATTAAAAAGCTAAACAGAGAATTCTCAACAGAGAAATATCAAATGCCTGAGAAGTGCTTAAAGAAATGTTCAACACCTTTACTCATCAGGGAAATGCAAATCAAAATAATGTTGAGATTCCACCTTATACCAATCAGAATGGATAAAATCGAAATTCAAGTGACAGTTCATGCTGGTTAGGATGCGGAGAAAGGAACACTCCTCCAACGCTGGTGGAATTGCAAACTGGTACAAGCACTCTGGAAATCAATCTGGAGGTTCCTCATAAAATTGGAAATTGCTCTACCTGAAGACTCAGAAATACCACTCTTGGGAATATACCCAAATGATGCTCGACCATAACACAAGGACATGTGCTCCATTATGTTCATAGGGACATAGACAATGTGGATTCTCTACACAATGGAATACTATTTAGCTAGTAAAATGAGGACATCAGGGATTTTTCAGGCAAATAGATAGAACTAGAAAATATCCTGAGTGAGGTAATCCAGACCCAAAAGGACATATATGGTATGTACTCAACTCAATGGAGATGACATTAGCCAAAATACTCAAAAGTGGGGAGATGGAACCAGAAGAGACCACCTCCAGTATATAGACTTGGCTCCTTCAGTTGAGATAGGATATGACCCACCCATCTTCAAAGAATGAAGAAGCTGAGGGGGATTGCAACCCCATAGGAAGAACAAGAGTGTCAAGTAACCTGGATCTGTCAGAATTTCCAGAGACTAACCCCCCAAACCAAGGAGCATATGTGGGCTGCTGCATGAACCCAGGCACATGTGTAGCAGAGGACCGCCTTGCCTGGCCTCAGTGGAAAATGATGCAATTAATATTGTGGAAATTTGATGCTCCAGAGAAGAGGGATGCTGGTGGGAATGATAAGGGGTTGGGTGCACCATAAGGTTGCACCATCTCAGAGGCAGGGGACAATGAAGAGCTTGAGGATCGGGGATCAGGAAGGGGTACAACTTTTCAAATGCAAATAAATACAATAATTTACTAGTAATAATAAAAAGAATATAAAGTCATTGACGGGGACAGAGTTCCACATTAAGTGACAATGGGCAGCCAACTCTCTGAATTAGTTTCATAAACTTTTGGGTGAATTAGAGAGAAAAGATACATTTTTAAAAATGTGTACTAACTACAGCCAGATTTTAAAACAAACAAATAAAAACAAAGTAAAACTCGACATCCAACACAGTTTTCAAAGAACACTACAATTCATGAATATTAGACCCAGCGGTATAGATCTAAGAAATTTTAACAATAAAAGTAAGTTTATCCTGGCTGTATCTAATAATGAGTGCCATTAAATTTTATCATTTTATACCACAGAGTTTCTAAGAATCTTGAGAAATAAGAGACTGAATTATTTTTTTTGCTTCATTATAAGAGGGTGTAGTTAACGCTCTAGAATATCAATGATGTAGTTTGTAGCTCTGCATAATTAAAGTCAGTCTTACATTAATAAAATAACATAGGAAGAGTCTGCATAGTACAAGGTATAAATATGTTGACGTATTTGGTCTTGTTTGGGCAAGCTTAATTACAATGGCTCTTGTGTCTGTTCTACCTATGAAAATATTTTTTCTGTCACATAGAACTATCAAATCCTACATACTTTTATGATATTAATGAGAAAAAGCTAGCAAATCACAATGGACCACCAGTGAATACTCAGGACCATGGCCATGTAAATGGTAACTCTCAAAATAGAAGCATATGCAAACAGGAGTTTATACCACTTGACACTCACCTTCTCTCTCACACACACACAAGATGACAATGCCTTATACTCTGAATGTCTGCTAAAATATAGCTCAACAGAAAATGCTGAGGAAATGTATTTCCAATGTTTATCATTAGTGTCAGAGGTAGCAATTGTGATAATGTGACATCTACAGGATTTACAAATCAGAAAACCCAGGTGAGCTCCTTCTTTCCCTGTCCCTTAAAAACATGCTATTGAGCCAGTCACTTATCATCTCTGGACTTTTACTATATAAAGCCTGGATTAATTATTCATGTCACATATTTAGCATGCAGACTAAGAATTAGTTATTTATAGCTACTTTCTGGCACGCATTATGCCTCAACTGGTCCTATTTACTCCTTCTTCCTCACAAAAATGTGAAGTTTAGGTGAGTTGACATATATAAATACATTTTATATGAACAAAATAAAAATATAGCTATTTTATCATTTGTTTCTTCAGAGGATGAGCTTTTGCTAGTTTTTAATCTAAAAACAAATAATTGGATTGTAATTCATTTCAAGTTTGGAATAAAATCAAGGCATGGATTTTTCACAGAGAGAATACAGAAAAGTCCACAGTAGACTTGGACATATTCTTAACCTACAGCATCCATTCGAAAAATCAGAGGATAGTAAAAGGCAAGGTATTGACAGCTTTCAGGATCCTAGTGTTGGTTGGAGTCACAACTAGAGTGGTCCTTAGGCAGAGTGAACACTTGTCTTCATTTGATTTAGCCAAATCTATGCAGTCTACACTTCCACAAGTAATGTCTCAAAATACCTCACATTCCACAAAGATTCTGTTTACCACAGTGAGTTTCAAGATTAAAGAAAATCTTACATATGTTAGCTCTCTGTAAGCCACATACTCACCCAACAGAGGAGATCGATGGCCTTCTTCTATACAATTGCTATCAACTGGCACCATGCCTAGCAAACTCCTACCAACACAAGATACAGGGAAACTCCCTTCATATTACAACGTCAGACACAAGGCAGGAAGGACAGGGTCTTAATTTACCTTCTTTGGGGCATCAGGATAATAACCGTGACTGACAAACTACTAAGAAGGATAGCTGTAACTACACATTCTAATGTTCACTTCTTTGTGATAGTAATAGGAAGCCCAGAATTCGTTTTTTTAATTAATTTTTTAATTGAATAGTTTATTTACATTTCAGATGTTATCCTCTTTCCCCATTTCCCCGCCCAGCCAGAAACCCCCTATCCCATACCCTCTCCCCCTTCTTCTATGAGGATATGCTCCCACCCACCCATTCACTCCCACCCACTCCCACCTCCCTACCCTCAAATTTTCCCACCCTGGGGCATGTAGCCTTCACAGGACCAAGGACCTCCTCTCTCTCCTAGGCCCTCTAAGGCCATTCTCCCCTACATATACAGCTGGGGATATGGGTCTCTCCCTATGTACACCCAGGCTGGTGGTTTAGACCCTGGGAGCTCTGGTTGTTTGGTATTGTTGCTCTCCCCATGGGGCTGCAAACCCCTTCAGATCCTTCAGTCTTCTCTCTCACTCCTCTATTGGAAACCCTGTGGTAAGTCTAACGGTTACCTGTGAGCATCCACCTCTGTCTATGTCAGGCTCTGGCAAACCTCTAAGGAGACAGCTATATCAGGCTCCTGTCAGCATGCATTTCCCGGCATCCACATCAGTGTTTGCCTTTGATGACTGCACATGGGATGGATACCCAGGTGGAGCAGTCTCTGGACGGCCCCTCCTTCCGTTTCTCTTCCATGCTTTTGTCTCCATATTTGCTCCCATGAGTATTTTGTTACTCCTTCTAAGAAGGACCAAAGCACCCACACTTATTCTTCCTTCTTCATGAGCTTCATGTGGTCTGTGAGTTGAATCTTGGGTATCACAAGCTTTTGTGCTAATATCTACTTATCAGTGAGTGCCTACCATGCATGTTCTTTTGTTATTGGGTTACCTCACTCAGGATGATATTTTCTAGTTCCATTCATTTGCCTAAGAATTTCTCAAATTCATTGTTTTTAATAGCTGAATAATAATCCCTAGTTGGCATCTTGAACTTAGAAAATAATCTATTATGAAAGCAATGAACACTTACCAGTCAGACAGATCTAAGGGAATCTTAAAAGAAAGAAGGTCTCAGTCCTGAGAATGGTCTCTCTGAGCCATACCTTCCTTTTTAATGTTAAATCATTATGATTTTCACTTTAATGACAACTAAATGACAGTGCAAACAAATAATGCCCTGTTTTGTCTGATCACTATAGTTTTACATACACACACAAAAGATATTTAATATATCTTAATTAAAAATCCATAATGACTGACAAAATTAGAAAATCTTGATGAAACATGGGGACTTCATGAATGAGCCAAGTAAGAATTCTAGAGTTGAGAAATAAGTGTATATTTTGAGGGGAAATTTAAAAATATACTGAGAACAGCTGGAAAATGAATGGTTAAGTCAGAGGGAAAAAGAGAGTTAAAGCAAATATAGATTTGGCTGCAATGGCCTGGGAAACAAATTGAGCCATCTAAAATATGAGTCTTGTAATATAAAAGCAAAATATTGATTATACAATATCAAATGGGAATCCCTAAAAATACATACAAGTAACATTATATGAACTGTGCAGTGTATATTTCCAATTAGGATATGTGTGTGTGTGTGTGTGTGTGTGTGTGTGTGTGTGTGTGTGTGTGTTTGTGTGTGTGTGTACACATATGTGTATATATGTATGTATATGTATATATGTGTGTGTGTAAAACAAATTTTTAACTAATGAAGAGACCATAAATTTGAAAGTCAGAATGGAAAAGTATATGGTAGGGTCCCAAAAAGGATTAGGAAGGGGAAAGAATGATAGTATAATTTCCAAATTTTAAAGAAATAATTTGAAAAATAAAAAATGTTGAAAGAAGAAATGTTAATGTGAAAGATGACATAGTAAAGACACTTAAACAATAGAAGACAAGTATAAACATTTTCAGAAAAGCAAAACAAGACCTAAATGATTGAAATTACAAGAAGTATAGAGGTTTTTGTTCTGAAATTAGATGAAAGTATAGATTTCTGAAAGAAAATTTAAGAGTAAACACAAAAGGGATAAAAAGAAAATATATTGACTTCTCAGAAAGTTAAATATTTTACAGAAGAATAGTTGTTTAAGCTCCCTATGCTGTGATAAAACACAATAACCAAAAGCAATTATAGAGACTTAGTTTCAGCTTAAGGTTTCACATCATATTCCTTCACTGAGAGAAGTCAGGCAGGAACCAAGAGGCAGGAAATGAAATAGAAGCCATAGGGGACCACTTACCAGTATACAATAATCCATTGTTACAGATTAATGGATTATGGTATATTGGTGCAGGTTTAAGGTTTCATAGGTATGAATCTTTGTATATTGATACAAATTTAAGAATAATATTGTTACAGGATAATATATGTTTTAACTCTTATATAAATACTATGCCTAAGGAATTCATTTAAAAATGCAAGGTTTACTCCCAGTCCTTATGAGAGCTGCTATTTCAAACTATTGGGGATGGTTAAAAAATTATAATTAATAGTCAGACAGTCAACCTCTTGATTATGTCAGATACTAGTCCTATCATAAATTATATATATATCCTGTGTTGAACTGATAATAAATTCCTAGTAGAAATAAAAGTTTGCATGTTAAGATAAGTTACATATAGATGGATGGTCTTCAAAAATCTCAGAGACTCAGAATATGGGATTTAAAGGATTTTTTAATTAATTTAACTCCCGTTTGACATTGAGTCATATCAGCTCCTGATAGCACCCACTCAACTTGAAAGGAGATATGAACATTAAAAAACATTCATATGGAGTTGCTTCAGTTGTGACAGCTAGACACTCGGCAATGAAAACCTGTGGACAGAATGCTTCCAGAAAGAAGAAACGTATTCAGGAAAGTTGATTGTCAAGCTTTGCCAAAATAGGGTAAGCAAGTCATTCATAATTCCTACTTCACAAATACTGGGCCAGAAGGATGCTATAACTTTATAGAGATTGTTGGGGACTGTCCAGACAGCTGTATGTCATTTCTATAATTCTTGAAAACTGCTTGTCTGCACTTCCTGCCTATTCTGATAATATTTATTCCTTCTCATGTCTCTGATGGTGTTGAAGACTAAATAATCATAGTCTCACTATTAAACTTAAGTTATAAAAGATAGAGGAAAATGTTTTAGGGTCTTAAATTATGTTTTAAGGTTGGTAATTACATATTATAAAAATTAGGGGATATAAATGCTTGAAATGATGATAAAAAATGGTTTGATAAAAACCTCTAAACTCACCAGGATAGGATAGATAATAAAATAATTTCTCCTAAGTTACCAAATACAAATTGACTGGACTGGACATTTTTAATGTAACTCTTACTTAATAGTTTTCATAATTGTTCCTAACATATGTGCTTATTAGAAGAGCAAGAACCTTCTTATTTAGACAAAAAAGGTATTGTTGAGGATTGGACTCTTGCTATATATTGTAATGCTAAATTCTGTATCCCAAGGTCTAGCTGACTCAATGTGATTGAATTCTCATGTATACTAGCTTTTATTGTGTGACTCTTGCTCCTTAACTTAAAACTATTGGTTGAATAGAGAAACCTGCAGTCAGTAGCTGGACAGAAGAAAGGTAGATGAGGCTTTGCTTCCTAGGCTTGGGGTCTGAGAGAGAGACCATGAAGAAGAAGAAAGAAGATATCACATAGTATATGTATCATGAGTAAATGGTCATGAGGGCCAGCAAGATGGAGTAGGAACAGCCTAAGCAAAATATGGCAAATGCTATCCCAGGATTATTGACAGAGAAGTAGACAAAATAGCAGAGGGTGTTGATATCTGCCCAGATCTAATGCTTTAAGGTGTATTATAATGGCTTTTCCAGTTTGCTCTCTTTTATTATCCCAGAGATGTCACATTGCACAGTGAAATAGACACTCCCACATCAATCATCAACCAAAAATATGCACAACATCTTGTCCCAGGTCCAATATTGTAGTGGCATTTTTTTAAACTGAGGTTCTCTTTTTCATAATAATTCTAACTTGTGTCAAGTTAGAATTTTGTGTAAAGTGAGAATTTTGTGTCAAGTGGGAATTTTCATGAGAATTGCACTGAATTTGTAGATCACTTTTGGCAAGATGGCCGTTTTTACTATATTAATCCTGCCAATCCATGAGCATGGGAGATCTTTCCATCTTCTGAAGTCTTCTTCGATTTCTTGAGGGGTTTTCATTTACCACTATATCAGTCATGTTTAAAAATAGAAATGTTTGTATATAGATAAAGACATTTGCTATGTAAAATATATATGAAAATATCTAAGGATACAGAATCAGTAACTATAAAATCCAAAAGCATAAAGCTGAATTTAGGAGTACTCCAACTATAGGCTCTAAGATCTCAACGTGTCCAGATTCAGAAGGTGCATCATAGCAGATGAGACATTAAAGTATTGTACACAGCTAACTGTGAGCAGACTAAGTAAAAAGATGTACTCCCTTGCCCCTGCGCTGAGCTGGATCCTTGTCCCAGAGTTCTTTGGTTTGCTAAAGACAGTAAGTGACTTGGAAATGTACCCATTATTTTGTGCCTGCTCTGCTTCATTTCTCTATTCTATGTGTTATGAGATTCCCTGCCAAATACAGTCACTTCTAAGAACTTAGTCCCAAGGTTTTATCCTCCAGAAACTAAAATTAATCATGAGTGTCCTCTCTCTTATATGTTACCACTGTTTTCTTTTAAAAATTAGATCATCTATTGAGGGCATAAAATATAGAGATTATTTAAGCAGAATATGCACAATATTATAGCCACTCCAGTAATCTTACTTTTCCATTAATGCAATCAAGTTTCTCCCATGTTTACTATGGTTTGATCTCAATCTTGAACCATTAGATCTTAGAAATCTTAGTTTCCACTGAGAAGTTACTTATTTTATTTTATTTTATTTCATTTTAACTGCAAACAGCACAATGTCTGGAAATTCTCTTTATCTAGTTTTAAGTTCTGTCTGTGAATAACCCAGAGTCTGGGACGTGATGGAATCTCACATTTCATCATGGTTTCTGTAGCTCTCCTGGCCTCAACCTAGAATTTTCAGTGTACAGGATCACTTACAAACAAGCATGACTGAGTTGCTTCCTTTACTTGACACTTTTCAGGATGAAAGAATGATTCCTCTAGAAGACCATTTCCTGAAGAGGCTTGATACCACAGTGGTATACTTAGAGCAATTCTAAATGCTTCACATTGACTTTTATCTATGTATCTTAATCCTACCCCCCAATAATTTACATTGCTATTTGCTTGTAGGGTATTTAAATGGTTGTTCATTACTTATTTTGGGGTACTGGACAATGATTACTTTCCATTGAACTCTTTTTGTATAGCTGTGTAATTGAAGAGTCTTATAATGCAGTTTTCCTGCAGGACATTGTTGAAGAAAATATGGTCATGGAATTTGCTTTTTGCCATTTCTTTCTAAATTTCCAAATGCATAGAACTTTTATTCTCAAATTTGTAGATTTGTTTCTCCTTCATCTCTGAATCAAACAAAGACCATAATTACTAGAACACTTGAAGTCCTGCATGAATTTCTTATGTGTTTGCCTCCTGAGGCTTCATATGCAAAACTTAACTAGAGGAATATATAAAATCTCTTCAGATTTGTAGGAAATAAAATTTTTAGTTCTCAAGAAAAAGAACCTCTTGTGGCATCTGGGCATGTTCAAGAATCCAATATAAGCCAGACCATCCACTAACACATGAAAAGAAATGGCCATTTCTCTCATTTTAGTGCTGAAAATTACTTTTCTAATACACATGTGCAACATCTGAAACTTAGCTGCCAACACATTAGCCGGATACAGAGCACACTGAACAGAAAGTTTCATCTGGACAGATGTTGCTCTCCAGTAGCTGTGAAACAGAAACATAGGTGTAGGGTCAAAGGAAACACCCTCCTATGGAAGAAATCTACTCTCAAGAGGGGATCAGACAGCCTGGTAATACTGGGGAAGCCCTGTTCTTTATCAAGCAAGTGTGACATCACACCAGGAAACTTAGAAAATGAGCAGAAATATTTTATTCTTCATATAAAAGAACATGTAGTCTTTGACATGTGGTGTGTGAGTGTGTGTGTGTGTGTGTGTGTGTGTGTGTGTGTGTGTGTGTGTGTTGAACATGGGAGAATTAATGTCCACTTAACTACTGGCTTTACCATTTACCAGCTGTAAAATTAAACACTTCAGCAACCATTTAAACACTTGACCCTTGGATGCCTCAGCTATGCGGTGGAGGATGATCGTGACTTTATTTTATATACTCAAAGAGATTTTTTTTTTAGGGAATAAAATAAAACCACTGATGTAGGCTAAAGCATGCTGGATGTTATGAAACTCTATCCAGTTGTTATCGTGGTTCACTGTGACATACTTATGATGTTACCTAGAGTGTTCCAATTCCTCATTGCTTTGATGTATGTACTGATATTACTTTCATTTTACATGTAAGTATCCTCAGCAAACTTGTAAGTAGAACATGGAAGAGATAGAATTTGAACCCAGTTAATCAAATACTAAACTAAACTTTAATACCTAGGTAAAAGTGGTCCATTAGCTGATACCTGTCTGTAACAAGATAAGTTCAGAAAATAAAAACAAGTATTTAAAACTTTACAGGTTTTTCTATTGTCCCAATGTTCGAGGGCATCATTTTGTACTGGTCTTTGTTTGCTATGTGTTCTGAAATATTAGTCTACTATCAACTAAAAAAAGACACTGCTTTAAATCACTAAACTCCGAAATAGACTTTGTTGGAGTATTGTGAATATTTCTAAGGCACACTTGATATAAGAATTAGAATTGAGATAAGTTACTTTATCTCACTTATAATAAAGGATATTCTTGTGAATACCACAAAAAAAAAACAAATAAAATAAACAAAACTAAATTTCGGTACAAAGAACAATTAGTTCTACTAGCCACATTTCACAACTTCTTTAATTCTTTTTTCTTTTTCTAGAACTTAGTTTACTAACCAAGTAGCAGTTCATCTACCAAGCACAATTCAATAACGTATGAACAGTATGGAAGCATCACATGGGAATTTAATCTCTAAGAGAAGAACGATTTATATTGGACAATGTAGCAAATATTCCCAAAATAAATTCAAGGTATAAACACTTATTCTTAAAAAACATTTGGTTGATCAATGACGGGATGAATGAAAAGCACTCACTGCATGTGTGAGATGCTTCGACAAGGTATGGGTTTCTGCTGAAACCATTGTTTCTCTCCATCTGGTTTTAGGTATGACTTGAGAACGTCAAATTTTCATTTTTCCATTTTTGTTTAAATCTTGTATTTCAATCAAGCTCACTGCATTTTCTTAAGCATCAACAATTCATTCCCTTTTTTATTTGAAACATTTACAGTATTCCATCCCCCCAATTTTATCTCAAAGGAAGGGCTTCTGATAAGTATGATTGTTCAATAAATCATTTTAAATATCTTCTCTGAGTTATATGTGAAAGTCATTATGGAACTCTTGGGGAGGGTTTGTATAAAAATCAGGTTTAATCAGAAATTGAATTTATAAACACATGCTTGATAAGAAATAAAAACTCATGATACGAAGAACAAAGGTATATGTAAGCTTCTTTGAGTAAAAATAAATATTAAATCTTAAGTAAGTTGCTGTTGGAAATTTCAATTGGAAAATAAATGCCTCTTTGTAGGATACAGAAACTTAATACAGGTTCAGTATATGAAATATCAAGGTTTAGTTTTCTTTCTCCTAAAAAAAAGTATACTCTCAGCTTAGCACAAAAGTCAAGACAGTAGCTTGGAATTTTGGATATAGCACATCCCACCTCCAAGTACTCCATTAATTTAAATCTTTGATATTCACAATCTCTCTGTCTTTGTGATATTTCAAGTTCTTAATTATTGGATACCTGTCTGTTGTGAAAATCTTCCTTCATCTCCTAACCAAAAGTGGAGAAAGAAAAAAGTGTATAATATTTGAAAATTGTTCTATAAGGACCACATAGGATATATTAAAAACAATGTGGTGTAATTAATAATAATTAGGATAGAATTATTGGAAAATTCAATGCTATTTATGTAAATCTCAGCATCGCACATTGCTTTTAGTTACATCAATAGCATCACTATGATAAACAAGCGTAATAAATCACTATAAAGCCTGTGCAAAAAGGGGTTACTCTTTAGATAGGCATTGTTCAAAAGAGGAACAAGACGTACTAAACTGTGCAAATGAGGCTGTTGCCTCAGAGAACTGAAATCACTAACTGAAGAAGCAAAGAAAACTATTCACCAATGTGAGAGTTACCACACCCAGAGAATGACAAGAGCAAGATACTCCCCGAGCAAGTGACAACTGAGGGATGCCCCATGCAATCAGTGCTTCAGAGCCAATTGCTCTGAGACAAGTATGTGTCATGAGTGCAACTCTTCAACATCTTCAATGCATTCAGGGAAATCCTTACTATGAAATATTAAATGACTGTTAGTTTGCACATCACAACCAACTCTCGCAGTATTTCAAATGTATTCAAAAAGCATTTGTGGCCCATTTGAAATCCAGATTTGAAAGAAGTGGCCTGTATAGCAGGTGTCAATCTTGCATGATGGTGAGTGGATTCTTAAGGGCATCTATGGGCATGTGTCTTCTCTGTAGAGTGTGAAAGTCAGCAGTTCTACACTTAGTGGTATGTCTGGAGCTTCTGCTTCTCAACAGGCTCAAATGTTGGGAAAAGGGCCAAGGTTGGAGTAGATCATACAGCAAGATGACATCAGAGCTCGACCTTGCATGTGAACTCCATTACAACTTTCTAAGGTTACAGGTTGGTGCTTCATTTCCACAATCTAAGTATAAAACAACTGTGTCTTTTGACCAAATGTAAAAGGATAACATTCTTGAACCATATATCTCAGTATAATTGAGTAGTAAGGTAAATTATTTTAACAACAGGTAGATGACGGAATAGTGATGATGATGATGAGGAGGAAGATTAAAAAGTAGATAATGACATTCTCTCAAGGGAAATAACTTTTTTGATGGCAGCCTTAGGAGATATTAACATTGGTTTTATTATTACTGATTATGGTCAGTATCATTCTGAAGTAGAATATGGTAAGGATCAAGTGATGTAATATAATAGATTCATATTACATCTGAAGCCAGAAGGTTCCCATACACTGCGCAGGAATCCATTCTGAGGATATTCATAGGCTTCTGAGTATATTTCCATCTGTTTGCAAGCGCAGCCTTGACAATGGAGTGTGGCCAGGCTATTTTGAAAGCACATGTAAACATTGGCATTCACAAGCATGTGTTTCATGTAAAAGCAACACAATTAACTTCACATTCTCTTGCAATCTATAGCAATCCTCTCAGTTGGCATGTGTAGAATGATGCCCCTATCAGATTGCTGTGATTAACTGAAGTAAATTTCCTTTAAATATATGAACTAGCCTGGAAAGATGGCTGAACTCATGTAATCCCAGACTTGGGCGGCTGAGGTAGGATTGCTGTAACCTCAAGGTAGCATGGACTATGTAATAGATAACAAAATATCCAGGGCTTCATAGGAAGAACTTGCTTCAAAATAATGCATGGGAATGAAACATTAATTTAAAATATCTATCTTAGTGTAGAAATACTGAGATAAAGTATAAGAATGTTTGCAAAACAAGTTAACAATTTGAGGCAAAATATCCACTACTTAATTGTTTTATCAAGTCACCTTACCAGTTACACACACTGCAGCCATGGAGGACTAACAAAGCTTCCACACCTCAGTTATAACCATGCTGGGAATCGATATTAAAAATGAATGCTAGCAAATGAAATGGAAAACTGCTGTTTCCATTTCTATTTGGATAGTAACTCCATATGTTCACATATGCGTGGATGTTTGTTTCTGTGAGAAATTTGTTATGTTTTCCATTTTTCTTCATTTCCATTGCTTTTGTTTCTCCTTAGTGAATTTGCCCAAGATTTATGTCTGTCTGCACTTTTGGTGGTAAGTCCTTGCAGTCAAACCTGCTGCTTCTTCATATTTGTTTCAGCCTGTCACATTATGTACAAGGTAGCTCTCTACCCAAGTATTTTTAAAAAGCATATGCATGTTTTCCACTTTTTAAAGATGTGCATTTTATTCCTGAGTATTTAATTCACTTAGCAAGTATTATGAAGAAAAAGTATATCAGTATATTAATTTTTCTCAAATAATTGTCTAATTATGGTAATATTGCTTTTGGCTATGCTTTCTTATTCTGGCTTGAAATGTCAGCTTTATCATGAGACATGTTATACAGTAAATCATGGTTGTCACACCTGGCTGAGAACATGAGCCCTGTAGTCAGACTAATAGGAAGTTACAAACACAAGTTGTGACCTTAAACAATTTATTTCACTAGCTGGTGACTAAGTTTTATAACCTGAAAAAAAATCGAATAATGTGAGGGTAAAAATTACAAAGATAAATTCACATGTGCAGAGCTCCAAGAACAGCATCTGGTGTTTAGCAAAAGTTCCAGCACATGATAATCACTGTTTTATAAGGAGATGTGAAGTGAAACAATAAAATTTCAGAGGAGCAATTTGGGGTCATAGGGTCACTTTGGAGAAAGCCCCAAAGTTAGGCAACTTGAAGAAGTATAATCCTGCATTTGCTGTGAAGTTACTCATGGAGAAATTGCTTTGTTTCTACTGTTAGAAGAATAGACATGAGGATAAGGATGCAACCACAAGAAAACTCAATCCAAAGAAGAGGGAGCACTCTGCCCTGGACATTGCTGCTAGAGGGAGCAACCACCATGGGCATTGCTGCTAGAGTAAAAAAATAATTTAGAATTCAAATATTGGAATAAGAAACAAGAAGTCATTATTAATTACGGAAAAATATTAATGGATGAAGGCAGAAAGGTTATATAGTGGACTGAAGTCTAAAAAGGCAAGGTTTATTAATGACAAAAGCATGACTTAATAAAGATTGTAATCACAATTTTCAATATGAATAGATCTGTTTTTTAATGAAAATCCTTGTCAGACTAATTCCCTCTGTACTACTATGGTCAAATGTAACTTACAGCTCCTATAAGGACTACATCTGTTAATTTTATTATTTTAGAAAAGGTATATATCATATTATAGTAACATACTTAAATTCTTAAGAAACAAGGATGATATGTGGCTTGTCGTTATCTTTTCTCATTATCTGTTTCAATACTATCCATGAATTGAGCTAGAGAATGCATCTTTCTACTGTGGAGGACACTGTTTTGTTTTTTCCTACCACCTCCATGGCATTTCACAGCTGCCAGTAAATATCTGGGGCCTGGACTTTCTAGCACCCTCTTCTGGCATCTGTATGTGGTGCACATAAATTCAACTAGATATATGTACAACTAAAAAATAAATACATACATAAGTCTTTATCCGAAGGTCATTATTATCTTCACGTGACACAACTATTTTAATGAGTGAATTTTATGCTTGGGTATAATTTATATTAGCTCTTCTTGGTATAAACTATACTAGTTAGCATAATTTGAGCACTTACTTTGGAATTTAATTCTGTCATAAAGCTAAATTCTTTTTTTAGAAAACCTATTTTTACCCTGGCCTTTTTTTGTTAGTAGTTTTCTATTTATCTAAAGACTCCAATCACGGTAATGGCTTTGTTCCTTCAAATCCTAGTCTGACACAGTGTTCCTTCTTTGAATCTGCATTAAATAAGTGAGCTCATATTTCTTAATTCCAATCCCAATGCATTTCTGTTTCTATATTCTTTGAGTAAACTTTATTGAAATGTAAAAAACGCATCTAAACCTATAAGAATGTAAGAATAGAGAATCATCTCTGCTCAGGCTTCCTCTCCCAGAGATCAATGCGAAACCTCCTGAGACACTGTGAGCCTCTGTCTAACAGACATTCAGAATCTCTCACTAGAGAACTGAGGTAACACCAAGAGGTCATTCGCATGATACATCTTGTGCTCCACCCTGTTCTCTGCTCTGCCTCATGCCTAGAAACGAGAAAGACTGGCTGCTGGATCTTGCTGTGAAATCTGGTCCAACTTCCCCCGCACCCCAGGCTATGAAACAGACTCCCATGGAGTTTCACTAAGTGGGCTCTGATTTCTCTCCCTGGGCATCCCACCATGTTGTCTCTGTTGCATGGACTTGAATTCCACTCAGCTTCCTTACCATGCCATTGCCCTTCTCTCTGACTGTCATGGTTTTACTCTTCTTATAAACCTGCTATTCTCCAGTAATCTGTCTCAGTGTGCGTTATGAACTGAACTTTAATGAACATATAACCATATATTTGATACCACAGAGAGGAAAAAGAACACTTCTACAGTCAGAAAAGCACCAGTATTCTGCTTGGTAATCATTCTTCTCTACCTCTGCTCAACACAGCATTGGTTTACTTAATTCTTTTCATGAAAAATCAGAGGTAAAATTAACCACAAGGAACAAGGTAGCATCAAGAAGGTGTTTTAGTGATCCATCTACATAATTGTATATATTGATGGTTAATTACTTTTTGTTGTGGATAGCAGCTTTCCAACTATCCAGTACACACCTAGTGCTGTGACTCTTTAATACAGTTCCTTATGTTGCTGTGACCCCCTCAACCATAGAATTACTTTCATTGCTATTTCAAAACTGAAATTTCGCTACTGTTATTAATTGAAATATAAGTTCAACAAGATATCTGATACATGACCCCCTATGAAAGGGTGTCTCAATCCACATGTGGAAACCACTGGATTATAACCTACTTATACACTCATTAGATGTTAAATATTTATGTTAATCACCAGAGGCCTCATTTTCCTATTGTTTTTATAACAGACAGATACACACCAGGAAACAACACAGTGTGGAATTGATACTGGAAAACTTCTGGAGATGAGAAGTCCACTATGTTATGTCCTACAGACCTAATGCTAAGATGCTTCATTTCCCACCCCAGAGGTTGCTTAATATCTTTGTACTGGGCACTAACCACTCCTCAGAGTAGATATTTGCATCACATCTTCTAATCTCTGGATTTCCTGCCTCCCTTTCACACCTATAAAGACAATGTGCTTAAATTAGTCTAACGCAGATTGTCTTGGGTAATCTCAGAGTGTTGATTCTGTCACATCTATAAAGTCATTTTATCCAAGTCATCTGACATTCAGAGATGTGGAGGATGAAACCAGGAAAGCTTTGTTGAATAATTTTTCTCTCGCTATACAAGATAAAAGATATTGTGAATGAAATTGTGAGCATTTGTGAAAATATTTGAATATACATTACTTTTTTTTTTACTTAGGTTGTTGAGTTAGATGGTAAATGTATATTTAGCCCAATGAGGAAAAGATAGACAGCATTCCAAATTGACAGTGCCCTCCACGTCATTTCCTGCCTGACACAGCACTGTGCGTCCCTTACTTCACGTCTGTCAATACTTAGTGCTGCTGCGAGTCCATGTTCTATTTGATATGTAGAAAATATATAATAATTTTAAATTGAATTTGCATTTAGTTCTATGATGACTACCAAGCTGAACGTTCTTTTCATATAATCAAATATAGAATTTTATTATGAAATGAATATGTGTTCAAGGCTCTTGCCTGTCACAAGTACCTTTGTCCATATTTATTGTTACGTGAATGTGAGCTCCCACAGAGACAAGCTCAATATTGCCTGTAAGTCATTGGTTTCCCTTTTTATTTTCTAAGGCAGTTTTCTTTTATACAACTAGAAATGTATAAATTTGATGTAATACAATCACTACATTTGGGCCTTGGATGCACGTTGAGTTATTTCTAAGGAATGGACTGAGATAAAGGTCAGCATTCCTTTTTCTCTGTGGGAAAACTGGGGTCTCTACAGGCCTTATGTGGTTTGGTCTTGGAAACTTGGAAACCTGCCTGCAGCAGAGAGGAAAGAGAAAAAGAACAGACACACCAATGCATGTACAGTAAAGATGTGTCACAGGACTTTGCACACTCTGAAGAAATGTGAGCAAATAATATTGAACCTTGGCACAAGGACTTGGGGTAGGAAGAGAGGTGTTGGGGACAGCTAGTCTCAGTAGAAGGGCCTTGTAGGGGAGCAGTCTCAAATTGCAGTCTTAGGGAGGTTGGATCCTCAGTTACTAATTTTGTACACACTGCTCAATCCAGCCGTAAACACTCGCATTTGCTCACACAGTGAGCAATACACAACTGTTGAGCCACTCAGAAGAGAAGATAATGATATATTCTTTTATGACCTAGTAATCTCTTAAAATAGACTGCTTATAATTTTCCCAAGCATCGTATATTGCTTTTCTTTTGTTCCATTTCTCTAGATCGAAGCTCACGCTTTATTCTAACTTTAACACAATCAAAGCTGGTGCTGCCATTATTCTTTAATTATCATGTGGCCAGGAAGTAGTTATACTCTGAAACATGCTTCTAAATGAGATGAAATGAGATAGAATTCAAGCTATCCATCGAATACTTTAATCATGAAGCCCTGTGTTGAGAAGCGTCTACTGCCTTCGCTCCTGCAAGTGCAAGATCAAAGCACTCTTGCACTTTCGTCCTTTACTCTTTTGACTAAGCTCTAGTTTCTCATTTTGCAGGGTGCATTTCCACTTAGTTGGTAAATGAGTTTGAGGAAGGGAGGTACTTTATGTCCAGTGGAACCTGATTTTCCCTCCCTCTCCTCTTATGGAGTAAAGAATATTCTACTTTCCTTTCTGGTTCTATGATAAGCATTTTAGTCAAAAATAACTTGGGAGACCAAGGGTTTATTTGGCCTTTACTTTTAGGTCATAATCCATTGAGAGAAGGCAGGAAGGAACTGAAACTCAGCACAAGAACCAGAAGGCAAAACCCAGCAGCTTTTTGGAAAGCAATGTCTCCCTCACAAGTTCATTCACAGATTCAGGTTTAGCTAACTCTTCTGTAGCCCAGGGCCACCTGCCTAGGGTTGGTGATCAGTAATGTGCTGGACCTCCTGCGTCAGTTAATAGTTAAGACAATCCCAACACAGATCTACACACAAATAAAATCTGATCTTGCCGATTCCTTGAAACAGTTTTTCTCTCAGGTGACTCTAGGCCATGCCAGAGCTAAGGAGGACAGTGGGGTTCCTTTATATTGTTTTACTTTATTTTTCCATCTTAGTTGATGTATACTGCAAATTAGAGAGCTCTAACTTGTAGCTCGGTGTGATCAATAATTTAAAGAAGAATTATCTGATGCAACTTCAGTGAGTACTCTTAGGTGAGTGAACATAGCTGCTGAGCACCTCAGATACGTGGCCGTGTCTACTTAAAACAGTAACACAGATATCGGATGGGAACACCAGCAGCCACTTAAAGCATGAGACAATCTCGAGAATAGAAAACACGCACTAAACATAACAAAATAAAATAAAATATAAAAAGAAAGAGGAGAGCCTGATTCCTATTGATACCACAAATCATCTAAACAGCCATTACAGCATATTCACAAATGTGCGGGTCAGCTTTTTGTAGCATATTTTAGACGATGGGGGAGTAAAGCTGTATTTACTTAAAGGAACCTTTTAGGGGGATGGTTGTTGTTTGTTGCACGGGGTTGCTCCTATTTTTATTTAATTCAACAGTTACATTTTTATAATCTTGCATCTCTTTCTCTTAATATAATAGCTAAATTTCACAGCATTTAATACTGCTCTGTTGGGCTATAATAGGTTCTTCCATATTATATGAATATTAATTAAAGATACTTTTAGTATTATTGATGTAAAGTACTTTCCATTTCTTATTACCTTGAGAAAACTTATAAAAATCTTTTGATTTGTTTATGAAGTAGTTTATCTTTCATAATTCTAGATAGTATTAAGTATTTTATGACTGTTATTTATTGGTTAAAATAATTGAGGATTAGCTGGCCATGCAGGTGCTTCCTGCTGATACAAGAAATAGATTTCCTCCTCATACCTTAGTGCATATCTCCTTAGTAGTTTTCCAGTCCACAGAGAGAGAGAGAGAGAGAGAGAGAGAGAGAGAGAGAGAG
>JANHMN010000001.1:11338464-11348746 GCA_030674055.1 Rhabdomys pumilio
AGAGAGAGAGAGAGAGAGAGAGAGAGAGAGAGAGAGAGAGAGAGAGAGAACTGTGTGGCACATGGCAGTCAGATACTGAGCCCCAAATTATGGAAGGAGGATGGTCTTAGCACCCACCATTAAAGACCTTTACTCACCCTGTATGGCTATTTAACATTACTGTAAGATAACTCTTCAGGTTTTCCTGACAGTAAATATCACTGAATTATCTCATTGAGCAGGAAGGTTGGAAGGACAAAGGTGTGTTAGCAGGAGTAGCTATTCTATTGAGACCTACAGTGAATTCCCAGTATTTGCTTTCTTTACTGTTTTCTATTTTATCAATGTCTCTTAACTCCTGGTTAACAATGAAGTCAGTCTCACTGGGGTTCCATTGGCACAATTTCTGCAGCCATGTTTGTACAATTAAACTACACACTTCCTGCCTCAATACTGATTCTCCTTGTACATTGGATTTCAGCCCTATGTTATCCCCCTCCCTGCTAGGAAATCTATAAAAGAGTTTCCCATAAACTTTTTAAAGTAATTCAATTATTGGAACCAATTATATAATTTAAAATAAAAGCTTTTAGAAGCCTGTCAACTTCTTTGATAAGTATAGCATTTGAAGGAATATCTTCTCTTTTCAGTTTATTTTAATGATACTTCTCTAAAAAGTGTTTTCATTTTGGAAAAGGGAAGATACATTTAACACAATTGATATCCATATCCATGTAACCTGAATAAAATGCTTCCAACAGCTTTTGTATTTACCTTTCACTACGAGATAGGTTTTGCTTATTATGATTGATTCTAAAATTTAAAAACATGCATTAAAATTTTCTTATGAAACACACCTGGCAATAGGTGAGCAGGAATTAATTCCCTTCTCTCTTGTCCCTGATCTGCATGGGTACAGTAGTCATTATGGAACTCAAGGTGACAATATCTCTGCCCAGACAATGATTAAAATCTATGTACATAAGCTCTACGTTGCTCTGGCTCTCACTTCTTAAAAACTCTAGTATTTGCAGTAACCATTTCCTCTGAGACCACTATTCTAAAGCAAATTAATTCTGCCCCATCTTCTGTTTGTTTGGTCATCTTCCTTCATGTCTATGCCTTGGAGATTCTCCACAGCTCTGTGGCAGCACACCCTTTCCTCTGGGCACCTGTTTGGTCTTAGTGCTCATAGATCCTTGAACAGCGTTTTTTTCCTCTGTCCTACTCACTTAACCACTGTTCTCTTCTTGGTACTCTTGGTCTACAGCTCATAGTCTGCGATGCTAATAATATGGAACTAATTTTGAATATTTTCACTGAAGATACCAATCCTCATCATCCATTGCTTTCTTTTCACGGCTGAAAATGGAAGATCATACCCACCCACCTGGACAATGAGAAACTGAAAGTTTCCTTGAGAGTATAAATGAATTTTACTCATTTTCCTTACTGACAATGACTCTACCCCATCATCATAACTGGTGTTCAGAATGTCATCACATCTCAACTGTGAAGACTGGGGTCATGATTACAAAGGAGGTCCTGATCCATACTTGTCTTGAGGCTGCAGACAGGCAACATCCCTCCCTCCTCTTCCATCACAGTATAAATAGCCACTCGTTTCCTCGGTGTAGTGACCAGGATTCCAGTCTTTCTTAGATCCTCAAGAACTTCAATCTATCAACTATTATCTCCTTGAGAAAGTCCATTATCTCCTTGAACCCTTAGTTATTTTTATGTTAAGCATTTTAACCATATCCTATATTAGAACAAATATGTTTCTATGTCCCTATGTGGTTAGCTCTCCCCTAGGGTTTTATTTCCCTTCACTTTGACTCTAACTTTAATCTTAGGATTGTCAATATATTTTTTCTTAAAATTCTGCTGATTGGCCCCCTTAGTCCACTCATTTTACTTTGTAACAATATTTTATTGAGGCTCTGCCTCAAGTGGCAGAGGCTGACCTTCAAATTCTCTAGATAGTAGAGTATGACCTTGAATTTCTGATCATTCTTTTTCCACCCTCATCTGTTCCATCCCTCCACCCATACTCCTCCCCATGCTGGCATTGTGCGCTGGCTGTACCACCTTGCTCAGGTTAGGCAGTGCCAGGCACGTCCCTGTGTTTAAGGCAAGCACTCACCAACTTGCTCTTCATTCCTATCAGCGTTTTACTCTTCCTGGTCACTTTCTTGTTCCTGTTGCTTTGGTTCCCATGGAGGCTTACCTTTATATATTTATACCTCTGATTTTTACAGGCCGAGTGTCTTTATCAGTTTTGCAATACTTGTTCATAAATTGTGTCCATGACTTTATACTCCTACCTTCTCTCCTAGTTTTATAAATTTTTCTGTAAGATATTAACTTCTCTACTTATCTTATTCCTCCCTTCCCTACTACATTCTACTTAGATGGCCTCATAACACTTCAGGTTCCTGGATACTTGCTTCAGAAAACTTGATGTCTTTCTTGCTCTTCCAGCTAAGGCTCTGTGAACAAGAGGAGCCTATCTAGAAAGTCATTTCTCTAAATCCAGAATTAAACATGCATACTGTAAGCGCTAAGTAAACTTTTGTTTAAATAAATGGAACGGCATGTCCTAGCTCAGGGCACATGGCTGACCTAGGCTGTAGTTCTACTTCTTTCTCCACAACACTGAGTCATGGTGACCACAATTTCTTCATTTTATATTTTCTGTAATATTCACATGGCCTCCTAGCTCCTTCTGTTTCTACTTCCTCCGTTCCATTCTTCATATTGCTAGAGTCATCATTCTAAAATACAAGTATATTTGTGTCCTTCTTGACTTAATTTTTTCCAGTGGCTGTGCATGGCTTCAGTTAAAGTTCAAACAGCATAAAAGAGGGGCATTTAATGGCCTTCGCTCATACTCTCCTTCCCACCACGTCTCACTGATTGTTTTCCTCACAACAATTCTGGGCTGGAGCTTGCCACACCAACCAATCTTACTTCCCTAGACTTGTTTTGTTCTCTTCCACTTCAGGACATTGCTCGTGGCTCTCTGCCTGGAATATCAAAACCTTTTCCCAAGTCAACAGCTTGGTTCTTACGCTTTATGCCTTTTAATGGCTGCTTCCCTCTCACCCTCTAGATTGGGATGTGATCCTTTCTTAGATGCACTGTGACTCCTTATTCTTACCTTCCACACCTTTCACGTGGTGATTTTCTTTAACTGACCCTCTTCTTATTGAAAGGTAAAGTTCTTCACTGCAAAAGAACATATTTATGTCTGCTTCGTCCTGTGTAGTGTACTGCTCCATAAGTACACACGGAATAAATTAATTCCATCCCTCTTGGCTTTTGTTCTCTGTACAGTCCGACTCTTAGTGATGAAACATACACTGTTTTGGATTAATTTCTTGCATTTCACTCTCACTTTCCACATAAGCCAGGGTCACGGAAGATTTGCTTAATGCAGGAAATGAATAGAATAAATGTGTACATAGATTGCATGCCATGGTAATTAAATCATTAGTGCCGAACACTGGCACAGAGCATAGAGCACGTTAACATATGTTTTTATTTGTCAGAAGCAATAAGTAAAGATGAAACCTAGTAATTATAGGCTGCATAAAAAATGAGTTTTCTGGGTGGTCTTTCATAAGTCTTGAGGAAAAGGGAACAAAAGACAAACATTTGCCAGTATTCTCCAGATTTCTGCAATAGCTGTGCTGAGAACTGCATCCCGATAGGCTATGCTGCATAATTCTTAGAGGCAGAAGCACTCTCATATGCTTCAGACACTCACCTGCCACAACCTTTTCATCCTAGCCTATGTCTCTCCTCGACACTCACTGATGTTCTCTTAGCTCCACTTGCCCTTCCCCTGCCAATAATGGCATTAAAGTTAGGATATGTTGATCCAAAATGAGGAATATTTTATTCATGTCAATATGAACATTTTTTTCATACACTCAGAATCTATTTGCTATGACATGCCAAATTACAAGTGGTGGTTTTCTGAAGAGAAACAACAACTAAAACAACAACAACAACCAAATACTTAGTGTGGATATTTTTCTCTTATGTTGAAATTTACCATTCTGCCTCAAGGACAGTCATTGTTTGGTCTATAAGGTAATATAGTCTCATTCTGTTTTATAAGTAGAAAGCAGCAGTTCACCATCCTGATTTCCACTAAGTCAAAGTCTGCTTATGAATGTAGTAGACTGGACCACTGATCTGCCACAAGCACCTTCACAGTGAGAGAAATAGCCTTCCTTTCACATAGGGTACCTTTAAACAATGAATCAATTAATATTCATTTTACAATAAAATGAATGTGATAGATGTGTTCCTTGTGAATAGAAACATATTATCATATTATACATAATAGAAACATTATACATAAAATAGGCAAAAGCAGTTAAGGAGCTAACAGAACATGGGAACTCATGGTTAAGATACTCAGACTGTACAGTAATTTAGATCCAGTTTAGTCTTTGTTGTCCTAATACTAATTCTATTTCTTTGACAGGGACAAGTCTCCATTTAAATATCTAAACCAGGACTGAGAAGGTGGCTCAGCAGATAACATTCCATAATGGCTTCCAAAGGTTTACTTTTGATACCCATACATATACCATGCCACATGTAGCACTGACTCAGACACACACACACACACACACACACACACACACACACACACTCATACACACAGAGAGATAGTAATAATACGTAAAAATTTATTTATTTATTTATTTATTTATTTATTTATTTATTTATTAGAATGTGACTGCTCTTTTGGGGCTGAAAAACAAAATGCAAATGTGTTTGGCTGGCTAGCACTGTGGCTTTGAAGATGACCCAAGGCATGGTGAAAGAAAGGTATAAACTTCATTTACTCAAGGTAAAGTTTTCTGCTGGTTTATCCCACAATTTAACAAGTTCTGGCTCTATATGGTATAAATCACAGTGACACCTCTTCCTCGACAGCAGTATTATGGCATGTGTTGGGACCCCAAGGCTGTCTTAAGGGGCATTGGAGGGTTCTGTGCTGCAGACTTGAGCAGCTGCTTGGTGGTGGTGTCAGCATCTGTTCAGAAGATATGCCTTTCCCTCCAATGTGCTTGCCTTGCTCTCCTGTCCCCTTCTTTGTCAATATCCAGTCAACATTTATTGATTGTACAGAGACTTAGGGCTCATTCTTATGTGGTGAGCTTATCCATCTGCCCCTCTTCTTTTTGCTCACATTGTCTCTCCAGGGGTGGCTTTTGTTTTTATACACATCTTTTGATCTGCCTTCTTTTCCTCACCATATGGCAATTCTGATATGTATCTCTTTGGTTAAGAGGAGATGGGAAACAGAAAGGGAGGTTAGAGAGTCCCGAATGCAAACAAAAAATCAAACAGAAAGATTTAGAAGATAGGAGTGGATGGCTTCATAAATACTGCTCTCTTCAGCATGATCCCAGTCATGTGACCATAAAAACACGATTTCAAATAAAACAAAGTTTGCTTATAATAATTCTCTCAAAGTCTCTCTTACCTGTCACCATTAAACAATTCAACCTGGCATCTTCCCTTCTGATGCCAACAAAGCTGCTTCTTCCAAATCACAAATGAGCTACACAGAACAGATCTGTGCTGCTCAGAGACTTGCCTTCCCAGCAGCAGCGTTGGAAACTTGTAAGCTCACCTTTTTTCATGAAGTGCCACCTGGATTCTGTGACTTGCTACTCTTTCCAGATTTCCCCTGTCCATGAAACCACATCTTTTTCCAGTTCTATCAGCAACTCTCCACTGGGGCCACCTGACCTAAAAATAGAAGTCTGGGGCTTCCAACATGTTTCATGTCTTCCTAATCCCGCCTAATTGACAGTCAGTTTCTTGCCTTAGGACTTTCTATATGCTTTCAGCTGGCAAAGATTTCTCTCCTGCTGTAATTTATCCTTTTGAGCAGGAGACTTTATATCTTACTGTTGTCTCGAAAGCTCTACTTGAACTTAGAATCTCTAAAACAAAACACTCAGAGGAATTCCAATAACAGTTTACCACTCACATCTCTCATCCTGGGAAACCACTTCTGCTCAGCTGTCTATATCAGTAACACAAAAATTATCCTTGATTTGTTTCCCTTAGTTCTCATCTCAGGGTTTTCATTGCTGTGAAAAGACACCATGACCAAGGCAACAATTATAATGGGAAACAATTAATTGGGGCTGGCTTACAGTTTCAGAGGTTCAGTCTATTATCATCATGGTGGGATGCATGCCACCCGAGAGGCAGATGTGGTGCTAAAAGAACCAAGAGTTCTACATCTTGATCCAAAGGCAAACAGGAGGAGCCTCTCTTCTGCAGTTGGCAGAGCTTGAGCATAGGACTTCAAAGCCCCCTCCCACAGTGACATGCTTCCTCCAACAAGGCCACAACTACTCCAACAAGGTCACACCTCCTAATAGTGCCACTTCCCATGGGACGAGCATATTTAGACCACCATAGTTCTAAATGGATTTCTCCAGTTGTAGGTTGAGTTTACTTTCTGAGTAATACGTCAGTTCTTCTTGTTGTTCATTGCTGATCCCTTAGGAAAAATAATGTCATCTCCAGTCTAGAATATCTAGGCAACTTCCAAAGCAACCTTTTCACCTCTTTTCCCTCTCTAATTTGTTATTCATGCAGTAGTCATAATAAGCTTTGAAATCTTAGAGCTACCCAGCTACTTTGACTTAGGTATCATCCAGCTCTCCTATTGCACCTGTCCTATGTCCTATCTTTGCTTGTCTCTAAGTTGTATTTAGAAACATCATTTTGGTCCAGAAGACTCCTAAGCATATTCTCTATCTATGCTGTTACCTGGATCTAGATAGGTTTTCCCGCAACTTTTCGTACCTGGGTTGCACATCTTCCAAATGTCACTTTCTTCAATAATCCAGTCAAAATTGGTTTATTTCTTTTTATTTTGAATACTTTCTTTCCTAGAACTACCACAACCTGTGTTTTAACAACTATACATTCACTCAGTGAAGAGTTGTATAAATGGGAGCTAATTGTTGATCTGACAACAAAGCCCCTGTAGGATTTGCCTTCTCTGTCTTTTAGAAAGAGAATCCCAGCGGTGTGTTCACACTGGCATCTACGTACAGTGTGAATGTCAAGCCAGAATAGGCCTTGGGAGAAGTTTGAATCTCTGGTACTAATTATGGAGTAGTTTGAGAAAATGGAAGGCAAAGCAAGGAGAAAAACTAGAAAAGAGAGGAGGGAATTGTGGTGTGTGGTCAACTTCAGAACTAAAGAGAAAATAAATGTGATGCATATATATAATAAAAGAATCAGCGAAGTGAAGCGTGGGCATATTTTAATATTCTGGAACATCTGACCAAGTGTCTAAGGATAGATGTAAAACATCACGCTACAATAATGCCAACAATACGGCTTCAAATCAATTTAATCCAGCTGTTCAATCCAAATTTTACATTCCATTTAGATTAAGGTAGATTGGAATAGGGGAACTCCCTGGGGCTGATTTGGAGGAAATACCATAAGTTAGACCGTTTCCTGTTTCTGGATGGAGATCTACTTTAAGTAGCTAAAGTAGCAGGATGATGAAGGAGAGATAGGTGTTGGTAGCTGGTAATGGGATGACTAGATAATGACTAATATCTAGTCTGCACAGCCAAGACATTTGGAGTTTGACGCAGCTTAAATGGCATAATCTCTCTAGCCTAAAGTGGATTGATCATTCTTCAAGATCTCATACAACAGTATAGGGCTAGGAGAACCAGTAAGTGTCCCTTTACTGAGAAAATTTAATAAAAGTTTGATTTGGGGAAGAGGTAGTATATGAAGAAAGGATTCTGGGAAACATGCCTTTACTCTACAGGAGAAACAGCTTCTTTTTAAACTTTGCAGCATGTAAGTAATAAACTAGCCACCACTTTAGGATTAAACACAATAACGCAAAGAAGGCAGAGGCAAGAGGATTTGTAGAAAGAGAAGACTCATTACTAGAAACCAGTCCTAGATCATGCCAATTTTAGACCCTGAGAAAGGACATCTGCCAGTTTATGCCTGACTTGTATTTTTATGATGTGAAAAACATCTTAACTGTTGCTATGCCCAATACAAGCATTAGGAGGAAAATCATATCAGGAAAGTTCTGTTCCTACATCAAACTTGAAACCACAGCTAGATGATAAATACCCAACCCACAAATACTAGAAGGCTGTGAATAGCTGTGAGAAACAAGGCTCTGACCACCAGCCTCCTCTCTCACTGGCTTACACTGGAAGAAGCTACAACAGGACAAGCAATGATACCATTTCTCTCCTATTTGCAAATCAAGAAGAACTTGAATTCAACATTCTACCAAGTTGTTTGGTAGTTCAAAAATAGAGAAGTTGGGCTGCATATACTTAATTTCTCATTTAATAGGCATGCAATATCTACAATTGGCTAATTATAAGATGCTGCATGAGTAATATCAATGATAATTATAGTAACAACAGAATTATTAAATATAATAATACATATTTATAGTATTCCATAGTCTGATAGGCAGCAGTTCAAGTAATCTCAGTGTATTTCCTTTTTCAGTCTGTGAGTGATGTGAGCCTCTAACCATGATTGATAAGCAAGCTGAAGCACAGGGCGAGTGACTTGTCCCAGATCATATTGCCACTAAATAAAAACATAATTGAACAATGATACAATCCCTATTAGAAGTAGAGCTTTTACAAACCTCAATAAACTACCAGATTTTAGAGAATTGTAGAAGAAAGAGGATGATGCAAATAAATTTGCATTCACAATGCTTAAAACTTATTCTGCCCTGCTTAAGCTCAGCCACCAGCAAGAATACTTGCTTTTATTTGTTAACACAACAGAGATGAGGTTTCTGACATGCCATGCATTCCACGATATTTTTTTGACTGTTGGTAATTTCTTCCCATTCTGTTGGTCACCATAATTGGACATTTATGCTACTCTAAACCAGTTCTAATTGTCAAACCACATTAAAATGATAAGGGGCATGCACAACGAACATTTCTGAGTATTTAACATGCTCATCACTAATTTATCCCATAAGAGGATGATGTACATTTCATTTAAGGTTTTAATTATAAGGAAGGTTTATTCTTCCCTTTTCCATAGACATGCAAAGCATTGTTCACCACTAGAGGCTTAAATCTTTTTAAGACTTGGTAAAAGATACATGGTTTTCTATGCTCTCTCTAATTGATAGCTGAGCTATGATCTATAAAACCAGTCTAGAAAACATAGTATAAGCATGCAAAAGAATCAAAATTGCCTCATTTCCTAATGATTAATGGTGTAGATGGATATTTCCTTCAATGGCATTATGCAGTTATCTATAAACATAATCCTGTATATTCCTAATAAAATTCATTTAGCCAAAGACACATATCATCAAAAATGAATTTAGAGGGAGGCTACTTGTGAACAGAATGGGGATTTGTGAAGTGTAAGAAGGGACAGATATGATAACATGAGAAGTGGATATAATAGAAATTCATTGTTTACACATATGGACATGCCAGAATGAAATGTATTGTGTATAATTAATGTACATTAGGGTAAAACATTTTTAAAACGTATTTCACATGATAACAGACCTAGCTCTCTATGTCTTTTAAGCTGGAGCTGTACATCAGTTTAAAGTTTATGGACTTCATGAAGGCAACATATTAAAAATTTCCCTGAAGTTCCCTTTGCCCTTCAGACATGTTGGCTGTAGCTTCTGCCACCTCTCTGAGAGTTGATGTGAGTGACTGACCCACCCAGTTGCAGAAACACATTCACATGTTGGTCTTCTGCTCTTAGAGTCTTTCCAAGTAGCCCTGCCAAACCTGCTGACATAGAAAAATGAAAAAAGAAAACAACTTACAAGAACCCACAACAAGTTTATGCTGGGAAAACAGGCATGGGGATTAAGGTAGGAGTGGTTAAGATTGGTTGAAGTAGGATAAAGTCAACTAAAGTCAGCTAGGGTCAGTTAAAGTTGGTTAAGGTCAGTTACCATCACCCACAATATGAAGCAAAAGAGAAAAATGTTTCACATGGAAAGTTTTATAAATATCTGCATACAGAATTTTTGGGTTTTTTTTTGTTTGTTTGTTTTATGGGGTTTTTGTTTTGTTTTTGTTTTTTTGTTTTGTTTTGTTTTGTTTTGTTTTGTTTTGTTTTTTGAGATAAGGTATCTCTATGCAAGAACCAAGACCATCCTAGAACTTGTTTTGAGAAACATGCTGGTCTGAAACTCAGAGATCTACCTGCCTCTGCCTCTGCCTCTGCCTCTGCCTCTGCCTCTGCCTCTGCC
>JANHMN010000001.1:11359946-11389607 GCA_030674055.1 Rhabdomys pumilio
TTTTTTTTTTTTTTTTTTTTTTTTTTTTTTTGTCTCATGTAAACACAGCATAAACCAAGAAGAAGAAGGGTTCTGTGATGGGTGTAATTTGCAAGAATAAACCTATGTTATTTATTTAGTCTAAGTCATTGCAATTGGAGAGACTTTAAATCAATTATTTTGCCTCTGTGCCATAATACTTGTTGAAGAGCATTTAGCTAGCAATTCTAATATCTTCATTCAGTTAGCCCATCTTCTCCCAATTGTACCCACTTTGCAGAAGGTATGACAAACATCAGTTAATAAATTTAAGAAAAAATTTCATTTGATGAACGTCAAACATCATTTTAGATCCCAAGTTTGCGGTTACCTCGGTTGTGAAAAACAACAGTGTAGGAAGAAAAAAATCCGAAGGGGAAGATGGTGGGACACAGAAAGAGAAAAGAATTAGGGAGAAGAATACAGAGGTTCAAGGTCACATATCTTCCAACAGATGAGTGAACATGACTGGTATCAGCAAATCCATGTGGGGCTTGATGTGGCGAGCAAAGCAAGACGTGAGTCATACGGACACCGAAGCCTAGTCCAGAAGTATCGAATGCTGAGTCTGCAATCACCCAGGGATTTCTGACGTCACACTTCCTCTTCCAATCAAACAACCACAGCCACTAAGCTTATGTGAACGAACCAAGCTATAAAGGATAGGAAAGAAAGCAGCAGAGCAAGAAGTCCCCCACAGGCCAAGAAGTACTTTCTCTGTGTTTATTCATTTCTGTATTCTTTCAATAAAGGGACACAGTAGGAAGCAAGTCAGACTAGTGGGAGGGGCCTAGGACTTGAGAGAGCACTTCTAGGGTCCAAATGAGATTCAGATGCTCGTGCTGTGATTCTTTGTGTGCTGTACACTCACATCTTAAGTCGTGAACAAATTTCTTTACAACCTGCTATCACTGGCACTCTGTAAGTTCTGTTAACTTAATCAATTAACAGAATGAATGGAGAGGCACAAGATGAATTTTAGGAGGAACAAGAATGAGATTTACTTTTTAACAGGTGGGAACTTTCTTCCAGGCACTTTCCATCGACCATAAGGGAAAATAAATTCACAAAGGCAAAGGGTGCCCAATCACAGAAATGCAAATGCTCGAAGATACATGAGTTCTGATGTGGAAGATATATTATCATATGTGTGATTTCCTCAGTGAGAGGAAATACCAGATTTATGAATATGCTGTGCTGCATCCCAGTCTGAAGAGAAATGCGAAAAGGAAATATGACTTTGGGTCATGACTTATGTTCTGCTTCTTCTAAGAATCATCAGAAGGGGATTTTCACTGGGCAGACAGCTCTGTGGATGAAGCACTTGACTTGTAAGTGGAAGGACTAGAGTTTGTATTTTCACAATTTACATAAATCCCAGAGATGTATGGCTGCCCGCCTATAATTTCAGTATCAGGGGAGCAAGGTGGCTAGCTAAACTTGTGTTGGTTAACTCTGGGATCATTTGAGAGACCTTCATGCCTCAGGGAGGTGTCGAATCACACACACAGGGGGCAGAGACAGAAAGAGACAGAGGCACAGATGCATAATGTTAAAATGTATACACAAACACCTATACAACACATAGACACAGCCTAGGGGGGAAAGGGGGGAGGAAGGGATAAGGGAGTTGAAAAAAAAATGGAAATATGTAGACACAATTCATTGCAAATAAATTCAGCACTATGGGCATGAAGTCTGCTTAATAATTCCTTGCTGCATGACAGAAGTGAGTTAGTATTCTGTCTCTGAGCCTCAGCATCTTCATCTGCAAAATAAGAGGATTAAATCAGATGGTTACTAAGGTTATTTCCAATTTTACAAAATCTATTTAGATAAACAGAGTAACACTGTTCAGTGTACTTAGAAGAAAAGGAAACCAACCAACTTATTTGACAAGGTTCATGCAAAAGAATTACTGTTGTGCTATATAAAGAAAAAGATCCTGTCTTTTTAATAAGATGAGAGTAATGGCTGAAATTAATTTCCACAAAGGTTGGGGAAGTGGCATGTGTACACAGACAATGAGTAAATTGCCGCTATAATAGAGACAGCTTAAATGGCAATGTGGAGATAATAAAGGCAAAAGAATACTTTCTGTTCTTTCAGGATATTAAAACTTAACAGAACATGCTTAAAAATGAATATAAGTCTCAAGGCCAAACCTAAATCCACTGCTCTGTTTTGCAACTGTTAGTAATATCATCTAATACCTATGACCTCTGTCATTTTTACTAACAAATCCCAACAGAATTCAGTTAGTAAATAAAACACTACAGCTCTAAGAAATTTTTTTGTAACAAAATGATGTTATATGTTTAAGTTGTAGCCAAAGAAGTAGTTTTCTTGAAAGGCAGAAGAAGAAGAAGAAGAAGAAGAAGAAGAAGAAGAAGAAGAAGAAGAAGAAGAAGAAGAAGAAGAAGAAGAAGAAGAAGAAGAGGAGGAGGAGGAGGAGGAGGAGGAGGAGGAGGAGGAGGAGGAGGAAGAAGTGGGAAAGGAAGAAGGAAAGAAAGGAAGAAAAGGCTACATAAAGGGGACCAAGCAATTCCAGGTTGACAAGTGCTTTTCTATCTCTTTCTCCAGATAAAATAACTACAGCTATAACCACCATTTAAGGCTGTATGTAAGCTCAGTGAAGGAAGCTTCATCGTAAAAATGTACCATCAGAACGAAACTAGAATGGACTCTATTACTATGTCTGTGTCTATAGAGTTGCTATGTATGGTTTCTCTTCAAACTTCTTTTTCACAAAGGAAAAATAAAATTTAGATTGGGTTAAGACATAGTCATTTC
Organism: Rhabdomys pumilio; assembly: GCA_030674055.1. Lineage (NCBI taxonomy): Eukaryota > Metazoa > Chordata > Mammalia > Rodentia > Muridae > Rhabdomys > Rhabdomys pumilio. The sequence continues at coordinate 11,362,758 of JANHMN010000001.1, forward strand.
TGCTATTGTGCCTTCCCTTGGTGAAGTGCAAAGTTTGATCCAAATGTATGTTTTGAATGTGAAAGGATTCAAGCAGTAAAGTAAAACATGACAGTGGCATGGACACAGAGTACTGGAGAAGCTTCCTGTGCATATCATACATGTACAAAATGCCTAGTCCCATCACCACCTACTGTATAGCAAAAGGGCACTATATGCTGACAAAAATTACACAAAAACTCAGAAAGAGTTAAAGACACATGGGATACTAATGTGGGCTCTCAGAAAATTCCTAAAACTAGTGATGAATTCTTGGTGGAATTTCTAGCAAAGTACTCTTGGGGCTGAGACTAAAAACTATGTACCTGGTAAGAGTGTTAGTCTGCGCCTGTAACCTGTGATCCCAGTTGAAAAAAGTCTGGTAATTTGGAAACCTTCAGGGCTGAAAAAGACCAGCTGCTTATTCCTCAAGTTGAAACAGTTAAAAGAAGCCTCTGAAAATCCTAGTCTTAACAATAAATATGGCTGGTGCCATGCCATACAAAAGCTGTTAGCCTGCTGGCAAGGACAGTGCATTATTTCACATGTCCTAAGGACAGCAGACAGCAGCAGAAAATTATTTGGAAGAGCAGAGTGCGCAGGTCTATAAATAAAAGGCCAGACTCCTCAAAGCTTAAAAATTCCATTTATCTAAGATGTTTGGCTTTGTTGACTCACATTTGGAAATGACCAAAAAGGCAGTTGTCATGGACGCCTACCACGTTTTGAAGGATAGCACACTGTTCCAGACCTTACAGTTTAAGGCTCATGAACTCGCACTGTCTGGAAGTAGTTTACAACATATGCATGACTTTTAGGGAAGACATGTTCATGTTTATTTAGATGCAGCCAAAGAGAATAACAGGAAAGGCAGATCCTCCTTAGAGTGAAAGCCAAGGTCCATTGAGGAAAATGAGCAGTGCATTCTTGTTGAAGTGCAGGGTCAGAGATTACATGGGGCACACAGACTGTACAGCCAGGGCAGGAGGTCTCACAATTTCTGCACAAGAGCCAATGCTCACATCTTCCTGCTGACAGAATTCCTTATGTTTACTCCATATTGCCTTATTCTCTAAATTATACATCCCTGGGCATATGTTGATCATGAACCACAAGAGGCCAAGGGAGGCTTGTTTAGTGTCTCTGAATATAGCTCTTCTTTCCCTGTTTGAAGAGATAGCCTGTTGGCAGACTATGAAGAAAAGGGCTGAACATCAGACAGAGACTCTATATGGAGTAAGATGCAACATATGGGAAGGAAATTTCAAGATTTTTCTTCTTAGAAAGTTAAAAAAAAAAAGGTACTTAGTCAAAAATACCCTGAGTCTACCACATAGTAGAGTGGGGGTCAAAGGCACAATTGCTTTCAATTTGTCTGTCCATCTTGAGCAGAATATTCCTCTGACTTCCTTTAGCAATTGAAAGCTTAGAGGAGACATGGACGGAGGCTTTAAATATCCATTCTGGGCCTCTTGTGGTTTGCCATCAAAATATGCACAGTACCTATTAATTTAAGTAGAATGGGGCAAAACAAAGTTGAGACAAAGGAATTCTAAGTGCTCAACCTAGTCATAGGAGCACTCGACCCAGAGCAAAAGTGGCCAGTCTGACCACAGTCCTAAGAGACACAAAGGCTTGCTGTTTCAAACCGTTGCTTTCAAGATAGTTTGTGACATACCAACATGACTGACCACAAATGAGAGCTGATCCCAGTTCAGCTAAAAAGACATATTTTGGAGATTTCCTTACCAGACACGATCACTAAGGAGATACAAAACATCCAAGAAAATTAGCAAACACTTGAGAGTCCCAAGAATGAATAAAAGAGAAAAAATGGTTTTTCCTAGAAATGTTATACATGAATAGTCAAGAGAGTCTGTGTCATTGAATCTAAGAGATAAAGGTAGAAGAAAGATCTAGATAAAGCAGAAAGAAATAGTACAAGTGACAGACAATGCCCCTTTGATGGAACTATATCAAAAGTATGAAATTAGGTAAAAGTTCAAAGTTGCTACCTCATCATAAAAATTTCAGAAAAGAAGAAAAATGGATACAATGTAGCTATATTTTGGAGTGAACTATTCAGGTGTTAAAAGAATTCAGGGAAACAGTAAAAGGTCTAGAAAATGAAAACTGAAGTGTAAATAATACTATTAAGAAGTCCAAGAAAAAAATAGGCTAAAGTTTCAAAGGAATACATTAAATGTAGAATACAGGATGAGATGCTTTCAAAAGAAGTCAGGAAAATATTACACAGAGAAGGTAATTGCTAAAGGCCTTCTCTCTCCTAACACGGAAATTGATGGATTTCAGAAGAAGGATATTAAAAAGATCTTTAAGAGTCTGCAGGAAATAGAAACGCTAGGACAAAGCATGGATGTCATGTAAAATATTTTATGACAAACTGCTGGATGGAGCCAATAATTCTTAGGCTAAGAAGCAAGCGTTGTTCTACAGAGAGGAGAGGTGTTGAGGCTTAGAAATGGGGAGGGCAGACTACCTCTTTCCTTCTGCATACATTTGGGAGATTACTGAAGTATCTTATTTTAATAAAAGAGTGCTCTATCAGCTACAGAAGAAAGAGAATAAGTAGAAAAAAATCACAAATGTAGCAATTAGCTTGTAGTAGCTCAATAATGCCCAAGAAACAAGGTAAGAACTGACTAGAAAAGGCAGAATGTTACTGAAGACAACTGAATCCAAATGGAAAAGCCAATAACATTTTTGAGCAAAGAGTTTACACAAGAAGTCCAAACACTTCATAGTAGACTATAATTGAAATTTGCATATCCAAAAGTCTTAGTGGTATTTCACGTAATCTGAAAAGTTGTTAAATATCAAATGAGATTATAGGTTTATTCAAACTATAGAGCATTGTGCATTTCATTTGATTTCCACCTGTTCATTCTTGATAAATACAAATGAGATTCAATTTTGTGTGGTAACCTTATATCCTGATACATCGTTATGTTCTAAGGCATTTTTCTTTGCTTATTGTTTTTATAGCCCCTGTGGTTCTTCAACAATAATGATCACACCATAGGAACACACTGGTTTCTTCTTTTTTCTTTTTGTTTTACTTTCTTTTTCTTACCATAGCAGTTAGTACACATACCATGTGTTAAATAAAAGTAGGACAATAGGAATGGATAGTTTTATTTCATGTCATCTTAGGTAACAGAATTCTGCATCTGATCTCTAGATATCGGTACTACTTGAGCAGCTATATAGATATTCTTCATCAAGATGAAGTATTCTGAGCTAAATAAGAGTTGTTGAGATGTGAGAATAAATAACATGGGAGCCTTTTCAGGGATTAGTGGGGCAGAGTTCATACGACTTCATATTTTCAATTTGAGTTTATCAATTTGTTTTTTTTACAGATATGAGTTTCATGTCTGTCGTCAATTCAATGGGTGTGGGCCATGTCTTTCAGCTGTAAATTTGATGCTAGTTTAAATGTGGTGGGTGTAGGTGCACGCATGAGCACGCAAGCATGTGCTTGTATGTGTGCTGGTGTTTGGGCATGTATGTTAAGGAATATTCGTGTTGTATTATAGTTTTTAAAAATGAATCTTTGGTAGAAGGTGAGCTTTATTACATATTTTTTCCAAGCCAGTAAGAACAAACACATCCTCACCCTTTATTAACCCGCACTAGATCAAGAGATTACTCATAATTGAGTAAGTCTGCATTCCAAGGATCTTCATTTTTTTCATGATATATGATTTTGGATGCTGAACTACTGCTGCCGTCTTGTTCTTTTGTTGTGGTGGTGGTGGCGGTGGTCATCATGTACATAAGTGCTCCTAGTTAACAGTTATGGTGGCTTTACAATGGAAAATAAGATCTCTCTGCCTGTATCTTGTTTTCTTCTCCCTATCCTCTACCCTCCCTCTCCATCTCTCCCTCTCCTTCTCCAGGCTCTGTCTCTTCTCTCACAGTTTTCCTTCTCCTCCTCTTCCAATGCCTCTGAAGAATTTATCATCAATGCTGTCTAGGATAGTTTCATTGTAGTGATTTTTGCTACTACAACTTTTGTATTGTAATAAAGTTTCATAGACTTTATAAATCTTTCAGAATCATATTTGGCAAGTTAGATTTTTACCAAAGGATGATATATTTCATTTCAGTTTTCAAAACTGTTTTAGAATGTTCAAGAATGTACAAAGTATAAGGTTTCACTTGAAGTTACATATTAATTTTCAGTGTGGAGTCTATAAGTGTCTGTAATTATTTTACCGTATTAATGGTTAAGATTTTATTTTGTAATTTGGGTCTTTCTTCTAAAACAAAAATAGTTTCTTGTTTTAGACCTTACCTTACTCTTATAGTCACTATTACTTTATGGTACTTCAGGTTTATAATCCTAAAATGTACCTTCATTAATGTTTTCTTTCTTCTTTATTTGGTGCTTTTACTCAGTTTTATCTCATCATTACACTGAACTTCTATATCAATTATTTACTGCTTCTGTAACATGAATATTTGGTGCAATACAATTTATTTTGAACACTAAAACTCGACCTAGCTTACAGTATAAAGTAGTTATGAAGCTTTATAGAATGTTTCTACTCATTTTACAACACAATCTTTATTTTTGTCATGGGTTATTTTGTGTTCATGTTCTAATTTCTACATGTTTTAGTGTTGGTTTTCTATAATCGCTATTGTTTCTGATTTTATTTTATAATGGTTTGAGATTATAGGATTCATAAACTTCTCTGTGTGGAATTTATTAACAGTTTTCTTTGTAGTGTAAAATGTTTAAAGAATGTGAAAAATGTCTCATTCTATTTAAAAATAAATACTGGCATTTATTGAAAACAGTTATTTTAATTGTTTTTCTCTAAACATTCCTTAATGTTTGCCTAATGTATTTGTCAAGACTTGCTGTTATATTTCTTTCTACTTTTTATATTTGCTGAAAACTTGGCACTTTGGATTTTGATGTTATACTATTCAGTTAATGAAGAGAAACAGTTGACTTGATTTTGGATTTATGTAATTTCACTGTTAATCCTTTTTGTTTGCTATTTTAAAGTGTCTTTCCTTAAGTTGTATGTTGTCTAAATGCACTTTGAATTTGTTTCTGTATATTTTACTTTCTGGCCTTATTTAGTTTATGTTATCATAATATTTAGCTAATTTCATTTTTCAACATGTAATGGTGCTTATTAATCCTCTACTTTTGTGTTATATGTTTTATGCCACTTCACATGAATCATTTGCTCTTGAAATTTAAAAACCATCTGTACTTTTAAGTTTCTTGCCATTATGTTTTGTATGTGTGTGTGTGTCTATGTATTTAAATTACACATAAACTTCATGTATCTATTTCCCTGAGTGTTCTTTTATATTGCTGTGATTAAATACCCTGTCTATAAGTAGCATTGTGGAGAAAAAGGTGTATTTGCCTCATAGTTCCAGGTCACAGTCCATCATCTCAGGAAATTCAAGGCAGGAATTCAAGCAGCTCATCACATCATATCCATAGACAACAGCAGAGAAAATAGAATGCACTCATACTACCTGCTTGCTCTATTAGCCATCTTTCCCCACCCCTAGATTTTTTACATCCTCAGGGCCCATTCTAGGGGATGGTGTCACCCACAGTGTCCTAGACAAATTAACTACTAAGACAATCCCCTCCTGACATGCCCACATTCCAATTTGATTTGGACAGTTCTTCAATGTATATTCTCTTCTTCAGTTGTGGGAAAAGTGACATCTAAAGGCCAAGAAGTGACTCAACTATTTATTAAAGGACAATGTATAGTTAGATAAAACTTGTATGCATGACTGGATAAGTAATCTTTTTGGCTGACAATACCTCAGTATATAACATTAGAAAGGACATCAGTGGAATTGCCTTTATAGTCAGATAGATTGGATCCAAGCTGATTTTAGTAGTTTTTTCAAGTTCATATGATTTGTGTGAATTAACATATTAAAGATTACTTGCCAATAACATTTTCCCCTGCATCAGAGTAGGCTAATGACTTTCATTTTTGTTTGTAATCTCTTTTTCCTCAAGAGAATAAGTAAGAACTTTACTTGCCTCTACCTACCCTATTTATTTACTCCAATAAAACTAGCCAACATCCCACACAGCAATTGAACTATCTGTGTTTCATGGAGGTCACCAGTTTGACAGGTGAGCAAATGTAGCTTACCTTGAATAACACTCATGTTCCTTGTGAACCTGGAGCACACACTCCTACAACTGACCTCATGTGAACCAGAAACACATTTAGCAACTCCATAATAGTTATGCATACTTTCATTTCTGCTTCTTTGATTTGCGGTTTGAGTTGTAAGTTGGTTTCAAAGAAGAGAGTAGAGATATTCTCACTCTGTCATCTTCAGTTGATTCTCACAGTATTTCATAAGTGTTTAAAAATAAAGTCTGAAAAGAGTTGAACTTTCATGCTTCAACTAATAGAAGTTCTGGTTTCTTGTAACTAGACTCTATCTGCATCTTTAGTGAGCTCTATGACCCCTTAAGAAATTGTCATTTTTCTTCTTTGCAAACTTTAGAGAGATAATTCTACATGGAAATCTGCTTGACAATATGCAAGTTCACATGAAAAATTCTTAAGGCTACTTATTATTCCTTCTATTGCCTTCTAAATGGTCCTTCTCATATTACTTGCATGGTTGTGAATACATAACCTTTTTCTGTCTACAGTTTATTTTTAAGGCATTTATTATGCAGTTTATTTTCAATCTTAATCCTTAGAGGCTTAAAACAAACAAATCACTTGCACTGCACAGTACTATGTCATCTTGGTCTAACTAACCTATTAAATAGTGTTCAGTTTTGTAGCATCTCTTCAGTGAAGAAGCCAATAACGCCCAAGTCTTCTCTCCATTCTAAAAACAATAAATTAAACACCGTGAAAACCTTAGATTCATAACATATCCTGTACATAAAATGGGTCACTTGCTTGTGTTTGTTCTGCCTGGAATGTTTACATGCTGTCTACTGACTAAGTTTTGAAATTCTCCTGATAAGGTGATTTGAGAGAAATGATAAGGAGAAATGATACAGCATTCCTGTCTTGTAACAGGTGGTCCCCAAGTGGCCATCCATCTTCCCTTGTGGTCTCTATTGTGAACAGTCAATCATGTCAGACAATGACAGCCTTTGAGTGAGTGTAATCTATCATCATTGCTAGAATTACCAGTCACAACACGCACACACTCCATCCGTCTACATGCAACTGATGGATTTGGTTAGAAAACTGCCATTTCACATTCTGGAAAGCACGAACTGGCAGGAATTCATAATAGAAATATTTTAACCCGTGATCTTCTGCTTTTGTCATTACATCATTTTCTCTGTGATTCGGCTGGCTAAAATAATGTTGAAGATGAAACTTATAAAAAATTGTATAAGAATACCCCATATTTTCTGGACTTCCGGCAGCCATTTCACAACCTAATTAATTATTCATCGAGTAATTTCAGCAGAGTCTCTGAGATCTGCTTGGTATGGAAAAAAAATACTAAAATTAACAGTACTGATAACTGCAGTTAAAATAAAGAATCATGGATGGAAGGGGGAACATGAAGACCAAGATACATTTTTGTTTTTGGAGATGCATCATGAATGGAAGCTTGAAGGATGTATTAGAAGAAGACTTGTTGAACAGGTTGGATCCAAGGACCATTAAATAATCAAATGATCAAAAACTTTGAATCAAGAAAGAGTTTTGGATATATGAAAAACTATTGGAGACCCTTTAGTAGTTTACTTCGTGGTCAATGAACAAATAAGATCTGAGTGAGACTTAGGCAAGAGATCATACTACAAACCAGACTGAGGTCAGGAGCTCCTGAAATGTTTCTTGTTTCTCTGACTTTTTATTTATTTTAGATAGCTGTATTGACATATAAGTCCCATACTTTTGTAATTTTATAAATTTGATTTTTTTAAAAAAAATTGTAAATAGCATCATCACATACCAAAATTAACCAATCATAAAGGCTGTACAATTCAATCAACTCTACACAGCTAGAATTAGTATTCAGATTGTAAAGTGAGAAAATCTTTTTAAGATTAAATTTTTTTAATTCTTTGAGAAATTCATATATTTATTTTGGTCAAATTTATAATTCACTTTCTTAAAATGTACTTTAAGTTTATAATTTAGTGCTTATTAATGATAAATTAAGGCATGCCAAGGATCAGCCTCTGCTTGGAGAGGGGTTCTAAGGAAAGAGTGTCTGGGAGCATCAAAACAAATGACTTGTAGTGGGTTACAAGCTGACAGCCTATGTTCTGCTATAGACAGCTTTCCAGATTTCTCTCCCTCTCTCTCTCTCTCTCTCTCTGTGTGTGTGTGTGTGTGCGTGTATGTGTGTGTGTGTGTGTGTGTGTGTGTGTGTATGTATGTTCTACTGTAGACAGCCTTCTCTTGCTACTCTAAAAAATTCTCTGGATAGCTCATCTCTTGCAGATCAAAAGCCCAGTCTTTTATTTACATATCAATTCAGTCAGTACCCCAGGTTCCCTTTTGATTATCCTAAGAATTACCATCCCATGACCCCAGTCCCTTAATTTTTAGAAATAGACAGTAAGTGCACGTGAGCAGCCTTCTATTCCCTGAACTCCTTTCTCAAGCCCACAGCGCTGCCTGTCTCCTTAAAGAATCCTGCCAGCATCAAACATATCTAGCCAACACCAGGACAACCAGATGGCTAAAGGCCAGCATAAGAACACAATCAATGAAATTCAGGGCAATATAACACCACCTGAGTCCAGCTATCCTACTACAGCAAGCCCTAGATATCCTAACACAGCAGAAGTAAAAGAAGATAACCTTACTCTTATCTTATAAAGATGATAGAGGACTTTAAAGAGGAAATAAATAGATTCCATGAAGAAATACAGGAAAATACAATCAAGAGGTGAAATGAAATGAATAAAACTGTTCAAGACATACCAGCCTGGGAGCACATAGGGAAATCAAGAAGGAAACTCAAGACTTTCTATAACTCAATGAAAATGACGGTATAACCTACCCATACTTACGGGACACAATGAAAGCAATGCTAAAAGGAAAGTTCATAACATTGAGTGCCTTCATAAAGAAATTGGAGAGATCTCATACTAGCAACTTACTTACCAGCACCAGCACACCTGAAAGCTCTAAAACAAACAAACAAAAAAAAGCAAACACATGCAGGAGGAGTAGGCAGCAGAAAATAATCAAAGTCATGGCTGAAACCAATAAATAAATAAAAAACAGTACAAAGAGTCAAAGAAACCAGGAGCTGTTTTTTTTTAGAAAAATAACAAGATAAACAGACCTTTAGCTAAACTAACTAAAAGGTAGAGGGGCAGTACCCAAATTAATAAAATAAAAAATGAAAATTGGGTCATAACAACATACACTGAGGTAATCCAAAGAATCATTAGGTCTTACTTCAAAAGCCTGTAATCCACAAAATTTGAAGTTCTAAAAAAAAAAAAAAAAAAAAAAAAAGGATATGTTCCTGATAGATACCACTTGCCAAAGTCAATATCAAGCAAACTATTTAAATAGGCCTATATGCTCTAAGGAAGTAGAAGCAGTCATTAAAAGTTCCCAAACAAAATAAGCACAGGGCCTGTTGGTTTTATTACAGAATTCTACCAGAATTTTCAAAGTAAAACTAATACCAGTTCTCCTCAAACTATTTCATAAAATAGAAACAACAGGAACATTGCCACACTCATTCTATGAAGCCAGAGTCCTGGGACAGAATCTCCTAACAGCTGTGAATATTGAAACTGAAGTGGCCACATCCATTAGCCAGGTGGGGCTTCTACTGGAGGAAGGGAGGGAGGCAGCAACACTCCCACAAAACCTTGACTCCAGATTTTCCCTGCTTACAAGATGTGCAAGGATAAAGATGGAGCAAAGACTGAGGGAATGATCAACCAACGACTGGCCCAACCTAAACCCACCCCATGGGAAAAAGCCAGCCCCTGACACTATTAATAATACTCTGCTATGCTTGCAGACAGGAACCTAGCATAATTGTCTGCTGATGGTCCGTATCCAGAAGCTGATGGAAACAGAGGCAGAGACCCTTAGCAAAACATTAGGCAGAGTTCAGGGAGTCTTGTGGAAGAGTAGGGGGAAGGATTGAGGGACCTGGATGGGGTCAAGTACACCACAAGAAGACCTTGGGAGTCAACTAACCTGGGCCCATTGGGTCTTACATAGACTGACCTATCAACCAAAGAGCATTCATGAGTTGGACCTAGCCTACTACACATTTAAGCAGATGTACAGCTTAGTCTTCATGTGGATTCCCTAAGCAATTGGAGTAGGAGGCTGTCTCTTACTCTGTTCCCTGTCTTTGGAACCCTTCCCCTACCTGAACTGCCTTGTCTGGCCTCAGTGGGAGAGGAAGTATGCACTTAGTCCTGCAGTGACTGGATGGTCCAGGGTTCAGGACCCATGGGGGAGGGGGAGGGAGAAGAGGGGAACTGCTATCCAGATTTAAATTGCCTAACTAAAGCAAATGAAAATTTATAAATTATGACATAATGAAGGATCAGATATAGGATAAATCATATGCAGAATGAGGTATGTTTCTTTGGAGAAGGGGCATAAGTTGACTTAAAGCCTGCATTAGAACCAATCCTGGTAGGGTCCTCCTGTCCTGCCCTGGGTATTCCTGCACTCTGGAACATCAGGTCCTGGCAGGGTTAGAGGCATATTCTTCCAATGAAGCCAGACAAGAAAGCCTGTTGGAGAACAGATTCCACAAACAGGCAGCAGCTTTAGGAACAGCCTCTGAATCAGTTGTTGGGGGACCTACATGGAGACTGAGCTGCACATCTGCTACTTATGTGCCGGGGGGCTCTGTCCAACCCATGCATGGTTTGGGTTGGTAGTTCAGCCTCTGAGAGATCCCAGGGGTTCAGGTTAGTTGACTGTTGGTCTTCCTATGGAGTTCCTATTCCTTTCAGGGCCTTCAGTCCTTTCCCCAACTCTTCCATAAGAGTCCCAGACCTCCATCCAATGTCTGGCTATGGGTATCTGCATTTGTTTCAGTCAGCTGCATGGTGGAGCCTCTCAGAGGACAGTTATGCTAGGTTCTACCTTCTCAGAGGAGAAGACGAGGGGGGAGAGACTCTGGGAGGAGGAGATGGAGAAAGTGGAGTGGTTGGGATTTAATAAATTAGTTAATTTAGAAGAGAAGCATTCCTGGTAAAGAGGTCGGGTTGGAGAGGTTGTGGTATGTGGGGATGTGTGCTCATCAACACTGTTTCTTTCTAAGATACTCTTCACACCCGTTTACAAAAGCCAGTCCTCACTCTCCACAGCCCAAAGCTCTCTACTTTCTCTATCTACACACTTCCAGTTCTGGACACTGCACCTAAGGGAACCAGAGGTTGTGGGGCCATTGTATCTCTTCACCAACGGATGGTTGGTTTGACACTTCTATTTATTGATTTTTATTACAATCAATGATGTCACTTGCTGGCTAGCTTCGTCAACTTGATACAAGTCAGAGTTATCTGAGAAGACAAGAGGAAACCACACTGAGAAAATGTCTCTGTAAAAATGTCCTGTAGGCAAGTCCATAAAGGCATTTTCTTAATTAGTGATTGCATAGGAGGTCATAGCCCACAGTGAGTGCTACAAACATTCACACAGAAGTCTTCATGTATATATATTACAAGTTTTTTGGATAGATTCTTGATGATAAAATTCTTGGATCACATGTTAAGTTTGTACTTAACCAATTAAAAAACTACAAGACATTATTTAATATGTTAATCAACAATGTATAATTTTTTCCAGGGGCTGGATAGAGGGTTCAGTGAGTTAAGACACATATGACATACAAGTCTCATGACCTGAGTTTATCACTGGCACTCATATGGTAGAAAGAGAGACCTGAATCTCCCAGGTTGTCTTCTGATGTCTACACACAAAAAAATAAATGCAGTAACAATTAAAGATATATGAGCATTCCATTTCTTCAGAAGAATCTTAGTTAAAATTTAATTTTATGTAGACTTGTATTTTAAATAACTTACTATGATAATTTGGAAATTAGTTGAAATATTGAAGCCATTTATAAATATGTTTCAATGGTCCAGGTGAAATTGACATAGGTGATTGTAACTGACTTGGAGAAGTTGCATCTTGAAGGAAACGCAATAATCCTTAATAAGGTTATTCATTTCCATCAAATGCGGGAATCTGGTTCATGAGCTATAAAGAGAAAGCAGGTGCCTGCCTAGCCATCCAAATTAGCTAAGAAAACCAGGCTTCAAATGATTAAACCGATCCTTTTCACATCTGAAATGACTGTCATTCAGAACAGTACCCCACACATTCCAACACCATTTACACCACCACTGTATCGTTTTCTATTAGTTCACCAAGTGCATGCCGGGAGTAATATTGCGCATGCTCCAGGGCATTCTTCCTACACTAGAGATCATATTTTATTTGGTTATAAAAACACAATTGCAAGACTATCATTGTGCTATAATAAGTACATAAATATAGTGCATTTATAAATTCCACCAACCAGGGTTGTACTGTTTGTATCAGTTAGCAAACGGAGTATTCTATTGTGTGCTTCACATCTCATATTCACAGCGCGTTACTGCTCTGTTTGGAGGCAGTAAACTATTTCACTGAGAAAGGAATGTGACAGGATCCATCAGCATATCTACAGTTCATTCTCGTGTTTCCTTCAAAATAGCCACGCAAGGTTGTTGTAATGTGAGTTTAAATGAAAGATGAGATGATAAGGCAATATTATGTTTGGATTCAAATATCTTTTCAAGCTGAAAATGAACAGTTAGAGAAAGGTAGCTGACATTTAAAGATTACGCAGAAGTCTTAATTGTTTCAGTGTACAATGACATGATATATGTGGTATTTGATGAAAAATAACCTTTAAGAAAAATAAGCGTGGATATTGGGGAAAGTGAAGCCATCTATGTTTAAATTATGTTTGATCTCAGAATATTAAACGTGAAATTACTTGCATATAGAGCTGAGCATACATAACAGACATAAGAGACCTTTGATCCTTGAAAACATTTCTTCCTAACAACTTGTAAATATTGATATTTTAAAAGAACCACTTGAACAGCTTCTACTGTTGCCCTTTAAAGTTGTAGATGATCTGAGTGTCTCCTAAATTGCTAATGTGATTTTGTCCCCAGTCACTTGATATCTGTGAATAAGTAATCTAAATATAGACACAAAACAAATATAGAAGGACAACAGTTCTCCAGCAAGAAGCGGAGGCTGTTGGGTGACATGATGGTATCACAATAACTTGACATCAGTGTGTTCTGGAATCAAGTATTATTTCTAACTGATCAGCTGGTCGCCTGGTTGAGCAATATAATATTCTATTGATTGCTTTATATTCTGATAAAATTCTATTAATTATTGATGAAAAAAGGATTGGAGGACATCAGGCGAAACATGGCCCACTGAGTCAACTAAGCAGGGCCGAAAAGATATATAGAAGAGTAGTTCTGACAAAACTGAGTATCTATCAGCACAAGAATAAAATTATTCTTCACATGCATCAAACTTAAAACCTACACATCTTTTGATCCAGTAGTTGTACTTATATAAAAAAAAACTTTAGAAATAATTAGAGATGTAGACAATGAATTAGCGCAATGATCTTAGCATTTTTGGTTATAAAAGCAAATCTTGAAAAATGATCAGAATCTGCAGTTACTAGAGGATGAATTTAAATAATTGTGATTTACCCATAAAATGGTGTATTCCTTGAATTTCAGTCTTTAACATTATTGAAAATTTAGATAAAAAAACATGGTTCTAAAACTACATTATTTCAGTCTACATTTAGATACATTCACTCTGTATCAATATATTAATCATTAAGTTAAAAATTTAAAAATATCTCAGAATAGCAATTTTATTAATATCATAGCTGAACATTTTCTTAAACTATACAATTTTGTGAAAATAATTCACTGTTAAAAATAATGTTGAGGGTAGATGAAATTTTAAAGAATTATTATTTTAAAAAATGTTTTCTCAGATATTACATTTTGACCAGTTTTCTGTCCCTCAACCTCCTCTCTCCCTTAGATTCACTCCTTCTTCATTTTCCTTCAGAAAAGAGCAGCCTTTTCAGGAATATCAATCAAAACATGACAAACCAAGTTACCATAAGTTTAGATGCGTAACCTCATACCAAGACTGAATGAGGCAACTGAGTAGGAGGAAATGGATCCCTAGGGCAGGCAGAAGAGACAGAGACAGCCACACTCACAGTGTCAAGAGTCCTACAAGAACACCAAGCTATATAACTATAACATACATTCAGAGGACCTAGCTGAGACCCTCACAGCCTCTGTGATTGTCTCTTTAGAGCTCCTATGCACCCTGCTTAGTTGGTTCTGTGAGCTGTATTCTTGTGGTGTCCTCAATCTTTCTGGGTCCTATACTCCTTCCTCCCCCTCTTGTGCTGGATTACCTGAACTCTGCCTAATGTTTGTCTGTGGGTCTTTGCATCTCTTACCATCAGTTTCTGGATGAAGCCTCTCTGATAAAAATTGGGCTAGGTTAGAGTATATGAATATAACAGAATATCATTTAATTTTATTGACCTATTTTTTGTCCAGTTGTGTTTGGTTCTATCCTGGGTCTCTGGACTACTCAGCTTCAAATTTCTGGGCTTCCAGGCAGTGTCAGGTATTGGTTTCCTCTCATGGAATGAGCCTCAAGTCATTGCTTGGCATCTCTGACAAATTCTGTACCATTGTTACCACAGCACATCTTGCAAGCAGGACAAACTATAATTCAGTGGTTTTATGTCTGGTTGGTGTCCCATTCTCAACACTGGAAGCCTTTCCTAGTGACAGAAGATGGCCACTCCAGGTTCAGCCTGCCCAATACTAGGAGTCTTTGATATAGTCATTTTACCAAAATCAATCTACAAAGTTTGAGATTATTAAGGAAGAAGGTAAATGAAAAACTTTCATATGATCAAAACAAAGTAAGCATTTTTATCTGACAAATATATTATCAAAATAAATTGCAACTGCTTTGGTTTTGATGTATATGGAGTTTTATGGTTACTTAAGCAAGATATCAGAAACCAAACAGTTTTTAAATTATATAAATTCATTCTCACACTTCTGAAAACCAAGAAGTTCAGGGACAACACTAAGATCCAGTAACTCTTGAGGCTGCTTTCAGATACACAGGCAATATTATCTCAGCTTATTCTCATTTGGTGGGTTAGACTTAACAGCTTTCTCTAGTTTCTTATATAATCATTAATCTCATTTATGAAAGGTCTACAGTCATGATCTAATTACCTCACAGAGACTCCATCTAATAATATCACCTTTGAGATTAAAATTGCAATGTTAGACACCATTGTTCAGCTCACATCATGAACCTTAGGCTTGTTATTGTTATATAATCCAAGGTATGATTAAAGGAGACAATAGCCCATTAATGCAGGAAGATTATGGAACATCAAAGAATCATCATGGCTACAATCTCAAAAAAGTAATTGTATAATTTCTGCAAAAAAAAAAAAAACATTTGGGTGACATAATAAAAATCTCTAACTTCATGGCAATGATTATGGCAACATTTGGTGACTTGTAACCTGATATCCATTGTGCTTTCTTATATGTTATACACAATATAAAAGGTTCTCTTGGTCTTAAGAAATACAGTCAAGAACCTGAAAATTGAACTTACTTCATTTCAACTCAGATATTAAGACAGGAGGTAAAGATAGGTACGAGAAAACATCAGGGATCTTTCACATTTTTTCTTACAGCATGTAATAAACAGAAAATATTAAGTCAATAGGCCTTATACTTATTTTTCTCCTCTAGAAAGACAGCAGAAATTAACAGCTACAGTAGAAGAAGGGTTAAGCATGGATAAATTCTGATCTAGGATTTATTAATTGTATAATCAGAGAATGTTATCTAACTTTTCTGTTCTTCGGCTTTCATTGATAAACTGCTGGTAATAACTGTACCTACGTTAATGATGGTCTTAAAGGCCAATGAGTCCATCAGCTATAAAACCCATACGTGGCATTTAGTAGGGGCTTAATTAGTGCTAATATTTATTGTACGGGAACTCTGCACTCATTCCTTTTACACCAAATCTTCTTCAGTAAGCTGTCCATGCTTATTAATCCCTCAGAAGGCGTCTCTTGGGTGCCTACCAATATTTATATTGCTGAAGGTAGAAGTTGGTCTATGCCCTCTGTAAACAGAGTCAAAATGGAACTATTTGTGACTTCCAGTAATAAATAGTTTTGTAACAGAAATAAGATCAGTGAACCAAACTCTTTGGAGATACAGGAATGTCCTGGCCACAGCCTGAGCACAGAGATGAGGCATGGGACCCAAGAAGGGAGCTTAAATTCAAGAATCTACTCTCTTGGAAAACAGTGATACGAAGAGCATGTATGGAGAAATATAATCTGCATATTCAAAGAAAAGGAGAGAGTGTGGTACATTTGAGGAACCAAAAGTAAATGGATCTTCTCCGAGTAAAAGACAAAGATAATTAAAGATCTATAAGAATTAAGGCTGCAAAGGCAAAGAGGTCAACACAGGAAGAGTTTTAGTCTGAACAGGAAATTGGCTGTTCTGGAGGAAGTGCCTTACAAAGTATAAGAAACAGTAAGAATTTAATGTGCAACCCATACACACACCAAGACTTTTCCTAGAGGTTTGGTATGTAGACTACTTCTAGACTGTGACAGCTTTCCTTTGTTTGTAAGACAAAGTTTATCCAAGCAGCCTTGACTTCCTGGCTGGCCTTCTGGCATGCTGGGTTACAGGCCTACATCACTAAGTACATCCAAGAACTCCTTTATCAACGTTCTTGCCATCAGTTTACTTGCCCCTTAGATATAGGTATCTGTCAATGTTTGGGATGAGGTTGTACAGGCACGAGACCTCTGCTGTCTACACACAGTGATGTCCATTGAACATCATTTCCAAAGTAAGCCACAGCTGTTCTACAGAAGTCTACTTTCTGTTTTTTATCACATCCTTCAATTTAATCTTTATGTTTTGATTTATTATCAAAAAAACTTACACCCAATTTTCCAAACTGTGCTTGTGATTTCCATAGACATTGAAACTTGAATTTTTACAAGTAGCCTACCCTCAATGTCTCTAAAATGTGACTCATCTCCATGTGATGCTCTGGCTTATTATGGCAGTAGAAATTATATATCTGAGTCTCACTGGCCTTAGAGTCCTGAGAATATTCTTTTGCTCTTTCTTCTCAGCCGGTAAATAGAGCAAAGTCCATCAAATGGGGGAGGGGTGTGTTATAGTTTTCTGATTGACTAAGGTAGCTGGAAATATTAGTTTTTCAAGAACACATTTTTTCTCTTAAGGTGTCATTCTGACTGAATAATACAGTTGATAAGTTACAAGTATTTAATTAATTTGTCAACTATCAACTACTGAAGCACCATCACTATTTGGATTTGCTCCTGTCTGGCCTCTTCTTTCTTTCTTCTCTAACTTGTCCCTGACACACCACATCTGAATGGAGAAGAAATTCTTTTTTTTTTATTTTTGTTTTTGTTTTTGTTTTTTTGAGACAGAGTTTCTCTGTGTAGCCCTGGCTGTCCTGGAACTCACTCTGTAGACCAGGCTGGCCTCGAACTCAGAAATCCGCCTGCCTCTGCCTCCCAAGTGCTGGGATTAAAGGCTTGCGCCACCACTGCCCGGCTGGAGAAGGAATTCTGGCTTCCTGAAAATATTCAAAACACTTTGAGCGAGTTTTTAAAGAATTCAGTCCTGTATTCCTCCTCTATGGAGCATCTTTTCTCTAACCCCCTCATAATCCACTTCCATCTAGTCTCAGACGGGCATCCGTTGAAGAACTGCCCAGTACATCTCCCTTTTGCACCTGCAGTTGTATATTGTTAAGTGTTAAGTGGCCATCTCCATATGCAAGCCACTGTTGCCAGAGACCGTGCTGTACTTTCTTTTTATCTATTAAGCAGCTATTACAGTGACACACACAGAAACTGACAGCAAAACATGTATTTGTCTTTTCTTTACTCTCTCCTAAATTACTGTTAGGTTGTAACTGCATGTTAGAATAATTCAGTTCGGCACATATGCAAAGCAAACTATCACCTCTCTCATTTTTCTTTGATTAAAAAAATTCTCTGAGGTCTATTTGTCTTCCATTCATGTAAAACATAATTGAGAATAGGATATTTTTTATTGATTTGCCATCCACATTTGCATATGTCATTTAACTTTATTGTCATGGACTCCTCTTTGGATTTTACTTTGCTTTCAGATCATCAGATGTCTTTCTGGGTAGATACGTATGGAGATAAATGATTTACTATAGAGCTTTTTCAAACAAGGTAAGATACATAATATTAGACATTATAGGCATCTTCAACACAGATTACCAAGGTACTGTAGTTTGGATACTAAATAGTCCCAAAGGCTATAGTCTTCAGCATGAATTTCTATCCAAGCATTATTAGGAATCAATAGAAACTCTAACCTTATGGGGTGGGACCTAATGGAATATCTTCTGATCTCAGAGGCATATTGTTGAAAGAGATAATTAGGCTCTTGTTCTTTCTACTATATTCTTCACATACCAGTCATGAAGTTGATGGAGAGCATGGCCATCGCCTATTCACAATGGTATGGTTCCTGCTTTGAACAGGCCCCAAAGAAATGGTACAAATTAACCCTAGACAGAACTCTCCAAATCATTAAGCCCAAACAAAACTTTACTCTGTATGACTTAATCATCTCAGGGACTTGTTACATTCACAGAAAACTAGCACAGAAATTAGTAACAGTTGACTCTGAGAACTGAAGCTGTTAGTGTGACCATATCAAATTAATTGATCTTGTATCTGGATGCTCTTAGTGCTGCCATCATATCGGCAGTTATGTTCCTCAATAATTCTTGGCTTCGTATCTAGAAAATAGAAATAATGGTATAAAAATCATTTGTGGTTACACGTAGAAAATTGCTCTGCAATTGTTTGGTATTTTTACCTTTCTCTTCTGATACTGGATTTGAGTGGGATTTATGAAAGAAACAACTGAAAGACAGCAACAAAAACTACTTACACATAGCCAGGTAGATGGCGTGAAAACAGTGTCAGACATGAAAGGAATGTAGGCTGCAAACAGTGAAAGACCCTTTGTTTTGTCCCAAAAATATACATCAGCATTGTTTTCTACATCTATAAAATCATAGGAGATAAATATGTAAAATGAAAGAATCCCTGTTATGATCTAAATGCCAAATTTAGATCAATATTTCAAACTATGTAACCTCATATAATAAGGTCAGTTTAAATAAAGGTAAAGAACAAATTTTATCTTATATCTTTCTTTATAAGATGTCTATATAGAAAAAAAAGTTGTTTCAAACTTTTCCTTAAGATGGACAAGAAAGAAAACACTAAATCAAAGTATCTGAAAGGTGAATGGGAAAATCTCACCAGCCTGGACATTCCTTTTCCTGCTAAATAACTCAACTAGTGTAAGAGAGCAATGCAGAAGGGATTGGGGAAAGGATTTGATATTAGTAGACTTGCCTTCTAATTAGTGTTTGAAAAATTTAATAGGCAATTGTGTATATGTTTGGCTCAGGGAGTAGCACTACCAGAAGGTGTGGCCTTGTTGGAGTACGCTTGTCACTATGGGCGTGGGCTTGAATACCCTCATTTTGACTTTCCAGAAGTCAGTCTTCTCCTGGCGGCATTCAGATGAACATGTAGAATTCTCAGCTCCTCCTGAATCATGCCTGCCTGGACGTTGCTGTGCTCCCCCTTTGATGATAATGGACTGAACCTCTGAACCTGTAAGCCAGTCACAATTAAATGTTGTCCTTATAAGAATTGCCTTGGTCATGGTTTCTCTTCACAGCAGTAAAACTCTAAGACAGACAGTATCAATTAAAATATGCAAACCTACCCAGCCCTTAAAAGAGTTGAGGCTGGAAGATTATCCATTAGTTGGAAGACAGTTTAGATTATTATATGATTGTTTGAGGATAAACTTCACCATATAATGAAACACTGTCTCAAAACAAACAATTAATAAACAAACACAATAACAATAAAAACCCTATGAATTTACACAAATAAATGAAGAATATCAAAGAGGAAATAAGCATAGGTAAAAATATATTCTCTTATTTTCCTTAATTGATCTAACATCACAGTTTGCTCAAAATATCAAAAATAGTAATTTATTTTAATATGCATGACGCATGCTTGTACTGTGGTACTCTTTGCTGTCTCAGACACAAATAATGTGTCCAGAGTATCCACGGTGTATATGCAACCTTTCTATTAGGCATTTAGAAGTCATTTTGTCTTTTTAATTTTCTGTCATGTTATTATAATCTTTATGTTCAAGTTAATCTTTTGTAATTAATAATGATTCAAAAGCTCAAGTGTAATAATGCTATCAGTTTGAATATTCTAAAGAGACTCTGGTAAACTAAATATTTAGCACTGCTGATTAGTAAAAGAACAAAAGTACTTATATCCTGAGATTGCTAAGAGTTACATGAAGCATAGCACTGCAAAGAGAGATTAGGGTCATGTAATTCTTATTGTGTATATTCTTTTAATAATTCTATTGTATTATTAGTGATTAGTATTAATCTTTCTATGCTTAATTTATAAAGTTTATTTACACAGAAAAAACACAATAGCAGTAGCATACATAGGATTTTGGACTTTATCTTAGAATATGAGGTTTTCACTGTCCACTTAAGACATATTTCCTGTTGATAAGGTAAGAATTACTTGAAAGTAAATGAAATATAGGTATATGGTTTAGAGAACAAGAACTAGGAATAAGTATCACTTTCTTATGGAAATGACAGACAAATAATACCTTTGAAATAAAATAGCACTATTTTAAAGTTGATCAAAATTAATATGAATATATTAGTTGTAAATGTAAAACTAATTTCATTGGTTGTAAATGTATTTCAAATCTATGGAAACCAATGAAAATGTAACCTTATTTTGCAAAGACAAAAAACCATTATATCCAAAGTTGGACCATGGCCTCAAAACCAAATACAAACAGTAGAGTGGATACCAAAATAAAAATAAAGGCATGAAAGGGACAAGTCATGGATAGAGACTAGTAACAAATGATAAACAGAAATTCCTAAATAATAACAAATTAGGAAAGTTCAGAAACCGTTTACATGGAGAGAGAAGGAGAGAAGAGGGAAGGACACTTTCCTCAAACCAAATAAAATAAAACAAGCAAAGAAACAAAACCTAAAGAATCCATATATAGGAGACAAAAGTTGACAGAGCTACAAGAAGAAATAAATGGACCCATGATTATAGTAAAAGATATAAAAAGTGCTATCAGGAATGGAGAGATCCTATAGACAGAAAGCCACTAAGGACACAAGTGGAAATCAACGATGCCATCAATCAACTGGATATAATTGACAGCTATAGAACACTTCAAATAATAACACAGAACATATTGTTCACAAGGTCACAGGGAGTATTTACAAGATGGACCACATTCTCAACCATAAAATGCATCTCTCCAAATTTAAGAGAACAGAAGATTTTCTATTTCTGCACCAAACACACAGTAGAATTTAGTGTGAAACCAATAACAGGAAGATAACTGGAAAATTTCCAAATATGAAGATATTACATACAATTTGAAAGAATGCAAGGGACAAAGAAGAAGGAGTATAAAGATTTAAAAACATACTTTGACTAAATGCTAACATAAATACAACTTATCAGAATTTGTGGGGTGTAGCAGAGAGAAACTAGAGGAGTCATGTGCATCCTACATTACAAAAGAACAAAGATCAAAACTCAAACACTGAAGCTATCATCTTAAACCATAGAGAGAGTAAATTAAGACCAAAGCCATATGAAAGATGTAAAATAAGTCTGAACAGAAATTAATGAAATTAAAATCTTCAGAGAGAAAGGAACAATATAGTTTCTTGAAGATTTGAATAAAATCAATGTATTTATCAGGAAGATTAAGAGAAAGGACAGAATTTAATAGTACCAGATATGAAAAGCAGAATATCTCATTACACTCAATGGACATTACAAAGATAATAAATTTCAAGACCAATTCTCTGCTCACATATTAGATACCATAGAAGAAAGTAATTAATTTCTTGAAAGAAACATCTGCTAAAATTCAGATAAAATAGACATTTTAAGTAAGCCTATATTTATTTAGTAATTGAATTGGTAATCAAAAACCTTCTGAAGCAGAAATTATCAAGAACAGATGGAATCATTCATTATTTCTATCAGATATTTGAGATAGAAGTTTTATCAGCTGTCTATAATATTTCTGAGAATAGCTGAAAGACATGTCCTTAACTTAGTCATGAAGGCAAATCACCCTACTGCAATATGGTAAGAGTCAGAAAGAGTGGTGCGTATAGCAAGAAGGAAAAATGCAAGTCTTTTTTTTTTTATAGATAACAGAACTATGTATATAGTACATTAAAACTAATAACAACCTCCTCTCAGCACCAACCCTGCCCACCACTGTGGGTCATAGCTCAGTGGAAGACCATTTGCTTTGCTTATGCAAAGCCCTTGTTCTAAACTCTACCATTACTCATACAACAATAAAATCAGCAATGACAAAACTCTTGAATTAGTAAGCACTTGTAAGATTATAACATAGATTAGTATATAAAGCTCAGCTTGTATCCCACATACCAATAATAAAAAATATAAGATAAAACATAAAATTTAGAGGATCTAGATGAGCAAGAACCATCATAACAATTTTAAGCAAATGCCTAAAACAAATGCACAATGGTATCTGAAGTAGCTACAAAACTTTGGTGAAATCACTTCAAATAAAGTGATTAAATAGCTGAATAACCAGAGAGATACAACATCTAAAAGAATATGTTTTACCTGAAAGCCAGTTCTTCCCAACCTTCTTTCTAGGTTGAATGTGATCTGCATGAAAATCGAATAGAGTTATTTGGGGCTTACCTACAGAGCTCAAGGCTTGAATAAAGACTCATTTGAGCCATAACTGTACAGTGAGGAAGGACAAGAACAAATGGGAAGACTGTCATTGATCAACTTGTTGAATCACTTAAACTTTATGGGGATTGAAGAGGACTGATAAAGGGATAGTAAAATAGACTGCAGATCCAGGGAAATCTCATAAAAACAGTCAATTCATCACTGAGAAAGAAGCAAAGATATGATGATCATTGAGAAAGGTCAGGTTTCAATAAGTGGCCCCAGAAACGTTGGTATCTTATGTTTGTGTGGGGAGAGATAGAAATGTACTTTACATCATTACAAGTTTGTCAGGGATCCAAATGTTAAATACAAAACTATCAAACAACTACAACATCACACAGGGCAAAATCTAGACTTTTATGAAATTACAGTTGTATTAGACTACTATTGGTGAAAACGTGTTAAGTGGTGATGTTTTTAAAGGTACAACATGTATCCAGGAAAGAAATTGATCTTCAGACTTCATTAAAACAAAGACATCTTTTTCTACAAAAGATAAAACCGAGGGAACAAAGTGGCAAGCCAGAGATAGAGAGAAAACATCTGCAAAAAGTTCATTGAACTCCATCTCTAAGTATATCAAGAACTAAATACTCAGTTAGAAGAAGACAAATAAGGAGGCAGATGTTCATGTGTCTCCACCAGTCAAAGATAGTTTATATATCTAGGTTGGGTATTGGGTTACACTTCTGATTGAGCATTACCAAACTTATAAAGCATTTGACTAACATTTAAAAAATGTATAAAAACAAAGAGGAAAAGGGGGCATGGGATGGGGGTTTTCTAGGGAAGGGAAATGGGGAAAGGGGATGGCATCGGAAATGTAAATAAAATATATAAAAAAAATAAATTAAAAAATCCTTAAAAAAAAAAGAAGAAGAAGAAGACAAATAGATAAATGAAAACAGACCAGAGACCTTAACACACACCCCTCCAAAGAAATGCTATGGGTAAGAAATATTTAGAATTCCACTGTGTATCACATGCCTCCAGTAAATGCTGACACACATCTGACTGGATGGCCAGTATCTGCACTCTGGCAGTGATGAACACTGCTATAGATGTGGAACCATTTGCATTCCTACTCACTGCTGTGGAAATACAAAGTGGTTCTGTCACTTTGGAAGACAATGTGGCAGTTTCTATAAAACTGAGGATAATCTTACCAAATAGTATAGTATCTTTGTTTGGTATCTAACCAAAGAATTTGAAAGTTAGTATCTTCAAAACTAGTATGCAAATGTCTATGAGCTTTATTGTTATAGGCAAAAGTCAAAAATAAGTGTGTCCTTTAGTATGTGGACAAATAGAATGTGGAGCATCAGTATAAGGGACTAGTGCTGAAATAAAGGGGCTGCATAGCAAGGGAAGACAGAGAAGGATTTCACACATATTCCTAAGAGTTGAAAACTAATTGGAATACCAATCCTCTGTATTGTGTATCTCTCTATACATGGCATTATGGAAATGATAAAAAAAAAAAAGATTGGCTACCCATTGTTAGGGGCAAGTGATGGTGGTACTATACTGAACCATAGGCATAAAGCGACTTCAAGACAAGTGAAACACTCTGTCACTGTAGAGACATGCCATACATTGACATTTGTTCAAATGCACAGAATGCACAATGCCCCAAATAATCCATAATATAAAGAAGGGACTTTGTGTGACTGATTTGTCGACCTAGGTTTATCAGTGATCACACTATGCCACCAGAGTGGGTGGTTGGATACATGCGAAGCTATGGATGTATAAGGCCAAGGGCTGGTGAGAAAAATCTCTGTAATTTCTTTTCTGCTGAGAACGTGGCACTACTCAAATATCTAAAGTATCTTAAGAAAACAATGAACCCTTTTACAAAAGGATGTAACATTTCTAGTGTATCTCTAGCAATTTACAATGGAAGGGCTGGTGCCTAGTAAGCATGACTAATAGCTAAATCAACTAAAGGACTACGTTATAAAATATTTATTCAAGCCTGCTCATAATATTTGGCATATAATAGACATTTAATAAATACAGAGTCAGAAATGATGATTTGATTCTCTTGACAGAGATAATTGCTACTTATATTTAAATAATGCTAATTAGAATGGCAGGCGATTGGAAAGTGTGTGATATGGAGAACTGAATGCAGCTGGAATCAAGTCCTGCCCCCTGCATAATTTATCATAATTAAGCCTGATAAAAGCAGTTTCTCTAGTAATCCTCAGTTTCCAAGCTCACAAAATGGACACATTATCTACTTTATGCAAAAGTTGTCATGTGCTGATAATATTAAGTGCCTATATAACCCTGTCAATAGTCTATGCCAAAGATTCAAGTAATAATACAGAGTCACCAGCACTGGTTGCTCTCTGTGCACTTTATTATAAATTTCTGCTTTATCTATTCTCTACCAGGATTTTATTTATCTCTTTCAATACATTTAACCTAAATCTGAAACACACATTTTATAGAATTGATCACATTTCCAGTCTGGCTACTTTGTATTGGCCTATTTTATATGCATTCCATATAATTATTAATAAAATCACCTTTTATTATTCCATTTCACAGGCAGAAAAACTGAGTTTTATCTAGTATAAAATTATTTATCTTTGATTATGCAATTAATGAGCAGTAAAAGCTAAAATTCTAGACAACTCTACTTGAATCCAGAAATAGATTAGTCATTTACCATTTTAGAAAGGAATGCAAGTAAAATTTACATATCTTGTTAATGTCAACTGTATGCAAAATAAAATCAGATGCTAAGATTTTTTGTTCTCTCAATGAGGTATTAATTGAGGTAGCAACTAACCATTTTAGTTGGTAATTCCTATACATGGATAAAATACCATTTAGGGAGGTATCATTGACTCTGGTCAACATATCATAGTACTATCTTGTTCATAACCATTTCAAACAATAAGTTTATCTTCATAATAGTATTTTAATACCTAACTGTGGTGGTTTGGATATTTCTGGCCCCCATAGACTAATGTGTTTGTATGCTTGGCACACAGGAAATGGCACTATTAGGAGGTGTGGCCTTGTTGGAGAAAGTATTTTACTGTGTAGGGAGGCTTTGAGATCTCCCAGCTTGAGTTCTGCCCAATAAAGAAAAGAATCTCTTCCTAGCACTCTGTAGGAGTCAATCTCTTCTCACTGCCCTCAGTTCGGGATATAAAATTCATACCTCCTTTTCCAGTACCACGTCTGCCTGCAGGGTACCATGGGTACAACCATGATAATAATGGACTGAATCTCTGAAACTGTAAGTTAGCCTCAATTAAATTTTGCCTTTAAAAAAGTTGCCTTCATCATGGTGTCTCTTCACATCATTGAAACCCTAAGACACTAAGTAACCATCAAAATATCATTAATAAATCACAAAAGTGGAAACACCATTGCGTGGTGATGAGAAAATCCCATTTCTTGTTTATAGATGAACAATGTTGGCATTTTGTTTACGTATGTCTGACTCACTGTAAAAGGGGCTCCTTGCCCCTCTGTACTCTTTCTCTCTTTTCTTCCTCATGTTCGCTTAACCTCTTCCGCTTCTCTCCTCATTCTCTTCCTCCCTCTCCCTCCAGGTACTCATGGATGGCCTCTACTCCTTCCTCTCCTTCCTCTCCTTCTCTCGTCCTCCCCTCCTCTCCTCCTCTTCTCTTCTCCTCCTCTCCTTCTCTCCTCCTCTCCTCCTCCTTCTCTCTTCTCTCTTTCTCTCTCTCTCTCTCTCTCTCTCTCTCTCTCTCTCTCTCTCTCTCT